>JBAIAA010000699.1:0-600000 GCA_037893245.1 Crossaster papposus | reverse complement strand
AGGTTCGGTTAAGTTGAGCATAACAACGGCTATGTTCTAATCATTATTTCTTCTTGAAACTCTCCACATATATACGAACTATTGTATAAACAACAAAATATCAACATTTCGAAAATGTAGAATAGTTACGAGGACCTAATTTGCATATTTAATTACCGTGTTAATTAGACCACCAATGGACTTAATATAAACACTAACTACGCAAACACTACGCAAAATCACGTAATTTATGAGATTTTTGATCATCTGATCACACCCCAAAAATGGGAATATGTAGAGGACTTAGGCTTTCCAAATTACGCAAAATATCAAAATTGACCACTCCTTCATATTTCGACTTTGGATGGCCATATCTCAGAATTACATTGCGCGACTTGACTCTCGTATTGTGGTGACAGGTAACATATTGCCTTGAACAGGAAACAGGTGTTTCTTCAGATGAAAGATGAAAAGAAGCTTAAAGTTAAACATACCACTAGTCTGATTATATTTTCAAAAACCTGTGCTATAAATCTAGATTCAGACCCATCCACAGATATGACATAAATGACGCCACATCATGAGAAAGTTTGTCATGGCATTGGCCTCAAAACCTTTACAATAATTATACATAATAATACATTACATTTTATATAATGTTTTTTACAGGTGTTTCAAAGCACTCTATGATTTTCAAAGACAGGTTAATTAATGACGTTTTTGAGAATATAAAGACTCATTATGCAGCAACTGATAGGAACACCGGGGCAAACCCCTCCTCTTAATAGCGATAAGTGTTATATTACTGGGTTCTTTTACGTGCAATACACAATACATGTACATAGGACCTATGGCTATAAGGATTTACGTCCCATCCGAAGGACAAAGCAATAGTAGTCAAGTGCCTTGCTTAAGGACGCACGTGTCAAGACCGGGACTCGAACTTGCACTCTGCTGATCAGAAACACCAGAACTGGAGTCCGGTGCTCTTAACCTCTTAACCTGTCGGCCATGACACACCACAAACATTGACAATAGGAAAGCCTAGCCCAGGTTGGACGACGTCTTTATTGCACTACGACTGATCGTAGGGAGGTTGCAAGGGAGTCCACCTGGGCTATACGAAAGCCCTACTTTTGTGTAAACATGTGTGGGGCCCTAGCTAGTTAAGCATCACTAAGCGTTGGAAATATTTCTCACACAAATATTAATAGCAAAATAGAAATGAAAGAGGAAATATATGTACATCTATAAAACAGAAACCAAAAGTAGTATAGACACATAAAGATATCTAACTAGGACACAATGAACATTAATGTTTAGCAGAAATCTACGGCCGGCCTTACCTTTCTTAGTTGTTCTTGCTGTTTGCAGCTCAGGTTATCTAACATTCCACTCATACTTAGCGGTATTAAGCAATGAGATGCAGCCGGAATCACACCTAAATAATATAAACAATGATGAATGCAAAGAAACAACAAGGCAGCAATTGCACAGTTAATTACAGTCAGGAAATCTTATTGAAACTAACACTACAGTCAGAAAAATATCAAACTGTTTATCAATATTTCTTGTTTGCTGTAAAGAAAACTATAGTTTTTATTTTAGAATGTTTAAATTCTATATTAGAAATTAAGATTTGTTGTTTGGTTGTAACATGGAGCAATATCTTTTTAATTTCTATGCATGAACTCGCACTATCGCAGACGCAGTCGCATTGTTGTGCAGCTAAAATTAAATGCTCACTCAATCACAAGAACACTTCGGCCCCAGTATTTTATGTGTATTACCTTGATACAACCAAGTACCTCGGCGGTGGTTCACAATTCCTGAAAGGTAATCAAATGTCTCATAAAATTATTGAACTTGTGCATAAATTCAATGTCAATCGATCAGCCGTCCATGTCGCACCGCCGGCTGCAGCGCTAGCGCAGCTAGCTGCACGATACCGGCTAGTCACCCGGTGATGCGCGAGGGCGCCCTCCACTCCAAGACCGCGCGCGCTCAAGATTGCAAAAAGTTGTGCAGACTTGTACTCATTCAGCAAGTGAGCTAGCCCGATGGCGATGGCTTGAGTTTTTCAACAGTATATAGCCATACACCGCAGAACTGAAATTTTCTTCAAACAACGCAATGAAGTGCATGATACCTGGCAGTAACATTAAAAGTAAGCCTAGGTTAGACTGTGACTGCCTTTGCTAATCCAACTGTAATATGCACAATTGTCCCGAGATTTTGCATAAATTTTGACAGCTCGGAGAGTCGTCGTAAGAAGTCGTATTTGTATATATTATCAGTGTAGGCCTACGTGTGTATTGCGTTGCGTGGACACAAAGCTGTTGGTCATCCTATATCAAATCGCCCAACAAATATTTTTGAAAAGACATGAATCTGGGACTGAGAAACAAAACAAAAAATTTTGTTTAGGAAATAGTGCCTAAGAAGTTGTTTGACTCTAGACTTTGTAGCATATTTACTACACTGCACATTCTTTCCCTTTAAAAATGTATTCATTTATTTTACCCTCTTATTTTCCCAATTAGTATTTGGAAGAAGCATCCACTGTTTATCAAAGATTGGAGAAGACTTGTACATCGAGCCTTTAGATCATGGGGTAAGATACTGAGAGATTATTTCAATCGATAAGTTCATATTTACAACTTATCATCAATATTGTAACGAAGATTTCTCTGGGGTCGACTACACACACAAGAAGGACTCCTGACACAAGTGTTCCTCTATTTCCTGTGGTTCTCTGCCGTTTATTGTGGACTCTCGCCTACCAAACATGGACTTCAGGCTCACACAATCACGCGGCCCCCAGAACTGGCCTGAACCAGTTCGGCGCTTGCGCAATCCAAGGCGGGTTTCCGGGGCGATCCCACCACCGTGGAATCGCTCCAGCGCCCTCTACCGCCCAACCGGCACGGGCGTTACACAGCCCCCCACGAAGACCTTGTTTGCCCCCAAACAAGACCATGGGCGCTGCTGCCGCACCCCGGCCAACCGCCCTGGAAAACGCATAACGCCAACATTACACAACAATTTACATTCCAACAATTTACATTACAACAATTTACATTACAACAATTTTCATTACAACAATTTTCATTACAACAATTTGGGGTAAGCCCCTGGCCCCAGGACACACCCCTGGCCCCGGCACACCCCTGGCCCCGGCACACCCCTCTAAATGTTAAACTTGACTGCGACTGTGACTGCGACTGTGACTGCGACTGGCTGCTCTGACTGCGACTGGTGCCTTCGACTGCGGCTGGCTCTTGCGACTGCGACTGTGGTTCCTGCGACTGCATCTGCGGCTGGCTCCCGCGACAGCGACTGGCTCCTGCGACTGCGACTGGCTCCTGTATCTGGTGCCTGCGACTGCGACTGGCTCTTGCGACTGCGACTGCGACTGCGCTTGGCTCCTGCAACTGCGACTGGCTCCTCCGACTGCGACTGGCTCCTGTGGCCGCGACTGTGACTGCCTCTTGCGACTGCGACTGATTCTTGCGACTGCGACTGATTCTTGCGACTGCGACTGATTCTTGCGACTGGCTTAGAGAGCGTGGGCGTCCCGGCGAGGCCCCGCCCCCGCTGCGCCGACGGGCACGGCTCGGGCTCGCTCCGAGTGTTGCGAGCCGTCTGCCGCGCCGCCGTCTACAGCATGGGCCGGGCCCCCCCGACTCGGTTTCATTCCTGCAGAAGATCCAGAGAATGTCTCGACGAGGCCCCGCCCCCCACTGCATCCACGGGCACAGCTTTGGATTGTTCCGCGAGGAACCATCCGTCTGCTGCGCCGCCGTCTACAGCATGGGGCGGCCCCCCGACAGACCTGGTAGCGGACCCGGACAAATATGGAGAAGGGCGCCCTCTCTCCAAATCGGAGTGGACGCACTGAAGCCCCCAGCCATTGGCGCATGTCCCGAAATTCCCGCTATCCTTCTCCAACTCCTCCCCCAGGAAACATCCAGACTCCCAAGTCCCCATCACCTCCCTAGAGTTCCCCTGGCGTCATGCACGGAGTGCCTGAAAGCCTCCCGGACTGGTCCCCGCTCCCCGGGCCCACGCCCCGGCCTGCCCTCTCGCCGTGGGGCGAGTTGGCTGCCGTGTTATCGTGGTTTCCCGAAAACCTGAACACTTCACCTGGTCTTTTCCCGTCCTTCTGTATGCCGACCGCTGCCACCAATGTAACGAAGATTTCTCTGGGGTCGACTACACACACAAGAAGGACTCCTGACACAAGTGTTCCTCTATTTCCTGTGGTTCTCTGCCGTTTATTGTGGACTCTCGCCTACCAAACATGGACTTCAGGCTCACACAATCACGCGGCCCCCAGAACTGGCCTGAACCAGTTCGGCGCTTGCGCAATCCAAGGCGGGTTTCCGGGGCGATCCCACCACCGTGGAATCGCTCCAGCGCCCTCTACCGCCCAACCGGCACGGGCGTTACAATATGTACTTGGGATTGAGGAGTGTTAGGGTTAATTTAGAGCTAGGTTGCATTCCGTCTAAACATACTCTTTTATTTTTTTATTTTTTTTTGCGGCATCATTTGCATCAGCTTGCTCTCAGAACTGTCAACTCTTCGAGGTCGGCCTACGCCTGTTTTCTGTTTGCTCCGAGTTTCTTCCTGTCATATGCCAACGAGACATTAAATCCACAAGAGACCGAGCAAGATGAGGAGGAGAGCTTCAGATGCAGAATAACAATGAAGGTATAATGTCACGAAGCAGAGACTGAGATTTCGAACGACGATGTGAAGAAAACCAAAGATACAGTGCAACAAACCTTTAACACTGTGCGATTTGAAAGATTTGCAGTAACTGCAATGACTCGGGTACAACAAAAGTGAACCCCAAATTATTCACTCATAATCCAAAAATTCCTTAACCAGTTCGCGCCGGATGACGAATATAAACGCAAAGTTTTTCCCCGATTCAAAACGGATGACGCATAAACACGCCACGAGCCAGGCCGGAATGTTTGTCAGCAGCGAGCAAGGCCGGAAATGCATAGGTGTCTGTGCTTCCCGGCACTATCGGCCTGAACCTGCTTCGGATCGAATTTCATTAAAAATAATCCCGCGCGTCGGCTCGGTGATTTTAAAATAATCCCGGCGCGAACTGGTTAAATATGCTACAGAATGCAGTACAAAGCATATAGAATTTCCACATTTTCTAGATGAGGGGGGGGGGGGGGGGGGGTGTGACACATCATGCCATCCCTTTAGAGCAACCCTCCTCCCTCCCCACTGAGCTAAACCTGGTCCTATCCCTGCTGTATAAGGAGCTAGTCTTTCGAAGCTAGTCTTTTTTGCTGTTATGTACTAGGGATCTGACAAATAATTCAGCTACTCATGTAACAGCCTTGTACTAGCCGCAACTTCTGAATGTCGTCACTCATTCCGGATCCGCTAAGCACGTTGACATTGTTTTGCCATTTGGCGTTTGATTTAGTAGTTTGAGGGCAGCTTTTCATCCTGTACCTTATACATACTTTCTGATTCTTTATTCTGTAGTCTTGCCTGACAGTTTTCAAATCCCTTTACACGTTGGAGAAAACAGTGGATAAATGTCAGATGTATGTCGATTTGAAGGATTGTCGACTCGTCTTCCTTCTGCACTGTAAGCATGGTAAGTTCCCATGGTAGACATTGTACAAGGAGTCACGGGTATCATGTTTGTTGCATGGAGAGATGTGCGTGTATGACCAAGTGCCAGTACAAAGGTTTTCTTGACCACGATGGGTGTTACTCGACATCCAAGACTATTGTCAGGTTGGCTTAGCAGTTCTTTCCTCGCCTTACACCGCTATGACCCGGGTTCGAACCCTGTCTGGGCCAATATGTGAATTAGGTTTTCAGTCCCTGCTTGATTCTGTGAGTTTGCCCCTAGGATATTCTTCTGGTTTTTTTTCTCCCACCTCTAAAACTGTACCTTCTTCTCATTGTCTTCTCTCTACAGGTTTCTTCAGGCTTGCGAGCTACAGTGCCTAGAGCGCTTTTGAGGGATTCTTGGTTTCATTACCAGAAAGAATTGATAACCAAATAATAATAATAATAATTTAAAAAAACACCGACACTTATGGAGACAATCCTATAGGGATGTACACAAACTTAAAACAGTCCTAACTTGTTTACCCTAACCCTTTTCTCTAAGATCTTCGAGATTTATGCTATTTAGACCCCAATCTATCGTTCTAGAGCAAAAGTACATCCCGAATATCGTTTTTTAAGGTAGCTAGACACTTAGGGAGACACTGAAATGTCTCCCTAAGTGTCACTGTCTCCTTAAGTGCTCATTCAGTATAATAATTGTAATGCCAAAATACTATCGTACTGGAACAAGACATCCCAGCTGTTTAACCCTAACTATCCCTAATTACATATATTTAGTACAGGACCAAATCTAACATTTTCTTTGTGAACACAATGCGAGTTTTTATTCATTTCACCGCTTGTTTTTTACTCCAGGTATTGTGAAGACCCACAATCTGACTTACCAAGAAACGGAGACCCTCCAAGCTGTGTTCTCCAAAGACCTGTGTCCCAACCACATTGTAGCTAATTCAAAGTAAGATTTTAGTTTGACAGTTTTTAGTTTTTTGTTTTGTTTTGTTTTTTAACCCTAACTCTCTAGGGTATTTTAATCGAAACATCCAGAACAAGGGCCTATAAAGGGTCGCCATAACTTACAAAAAAAGGTGTACACAATTGCCCTTTAACCAGTTAGCGCTGGAGGACGTATATACCCACAAAATTTTCCCCAGATTCAAAACGGATTATGCATAAACACGTCACGAGCAAGGCCAAAAATGTCTGTCAGCAGCGAGCAAGGCCGGAAATGCGTGGGTGTGCTTCCCGGTACCATCGGCCTGAACCCACCTCGGATCGAGTTTCGTTAAAAATAATCCCGTGCCTCAGCTCGGTGATGTTAAAATAATCTTGGCGCGAACATGTTAATTAAATAGGAATGATGAAGGACACATCAAAAGTCGGACGCACCAAAAGTCGGACGCACTATTGCTACAAGTACAGTTCAGAATCTATCCATGGTGAAGTAAACAGACGCGGGCGTAAAGTGGGCGTAAGAAATGCGACACGGAGAAACGTGGTAGTTTTGTCTGTGATAATTGATGAGATTTGATGACAATTTGTGATGTTTGTCCAGGGCTCTGATTGATGTTGTGAGCGGCTTCCAGACGTCACAAGAGGAGATCACGTTGAGTGTAACTCCGGAACAAGTCAGCTTTAAGAACTATGTGGAAGATGAACCAGGTACCCTTTATCTGCCGACGCAGAAATAGCATCTTAGACATTACCTGCATGTAATGCACACAACACTTTTGATTTAAACTTCACTTGAGATTTAAAAGAGGCAGGGGTTTATTTATTTATTTATTACGTTTCTTTACCCAGGGTGTGCCCAAACAGTTTTAAAAAATGGTTTCCATTGGGGCCCCGCATACATTCATTAAATAAAATTAGACCCAAAACAATTTACATCAAAGTCGTCAACAAAACCATTCATCCAGTTAAACATTACATACCTTGTGTTGACATTCCTTTGAATTTGTGTAGTTCAGAATCCTGGACCAAATTTCACCAAAATACAAATTTTTCTCAAACCATTGTCTACTGACAGCCGTTTTTGTTACATTTTTATCAACAGATCCTAACAAGGTTGTGCACTCGGAGATGTTTCTGAGCCCCAGTGAGTTTGACGATTACACAGTTGGCATTGACGCAGAAGTCACATTTTGCCTCAAGGAACTAAGGGTAAGTAGCTCTGTCCTGGAATGCCGCTCAACTGCTTTGGTGGCATCTAACCCTAACGTCCCAGGCATTCATTTGGGGTACGGTACACAGTACTACAAAATACTACGCAATTCTCATGGGCCAGCGTATGAGTACTGCCCATACTGCAGTTTACTCTAGCAGTATTTTGTAGTATTGGGTGACGTAAGGGATAATACACTTGTGGTATCAAGATTGGAAATGAAGTCGCAGATCCTTGGCCTCTGGTCACTCTATCACGTCATGATTATCATCCCGTCTCATTTACACACCAGTCAAACCAGTCTCGTTTTCCCCTTTAATTTGTACCACATTTAAAGACTTCATAAATGTGTCCACTTTCAACCGGTTTGCGTCGGATGCATATATAAACGCAAAGTTTTCCCCAGATTCAAAACGAATGACGCATAAACACGCCACGAGCAAGGCCGGAAATGTCTGTCAGCAGCCAGCAAGGTCAGAATTGCATGGGTGTGCATCCCAGTACCATCAGCCTGAACCTGCCTCGGATCGAGTTTTGTTAAAAATAATCCCGCGCGTCGGCTCGGTGATGTTAAAATAATCTCGGCGCAAACTGGTTAATCCATGTCCACTTTAGCCTAAACTTGTCGATAATGAGAGTATTTTTGTTTTTATTTTATAGGCAGTGTTGTCTTTCGCTGATGCAGCTGGATTGCCAATGTCTCTGCACTTTGAGTCCACAGGGAAGTAAGAGCAATTCAGTCTTATCTCGACTGAAGTTTGCAGTCTCTGAGATTTTCTAAGAGTTGTAATGATTCAGTTTGACTGTTGCTATTTGAAAATGCACACACAAGGCATTTATCTTCCACGTTTATCCCAATAGAAAAATACTGTTGGGCACCTGCGCAGTTGGAATACCGAACTTATTGATAGCATTTCTTGCGTTGTTTCATCTAGGCCCATCGTGTTTGCTATGGAGAGTGAGCAGACTTTAGAAGCAACCTTTGTTCTTGCCACCTTGGCTGACCTGCCGTCGAGTCAAAGCTCTTCTCAGCACAGAGTCCTCGCATCCTCACAACACGCTGCTGTCAATCATCATACCAGCCACGCCCACAGGTAACGAGTGATGCAATGTACATGATTGTGGGTCCGAGACCAGCCTGGGACTACGGTGCGTGTGCCTTTGGGCAAGGCACTTTGTCGCTCGTTGCTTCTCCCCCCACCCAGGAGTAAATGGGTACCTGTGAGGGCTAGAGATGGTTATTGTGGTTGATTTAGCTGCTTTGCGCCGATGAATGGCTGAATCGAGCTGTATACTCCCACAGAGCTAAGATGGTATTTGGAATGTTTTGTTGGCCCAGTGATTAGGGATAATAATAATGTAAAGCGCTTTGATCGGAGTTAAAGGCGCTATTTAAAATCTGTTATTATTATTATTATTATTATTATTTTTAATATCTATTTGCGTTTTATTTTCTCATGTCACCACACGACAGTTTAACTAAGCAAAGGAAGCAAGCAGCTTCATCGGTTAATACCTCGTCAAGTAGAATTCATCCTGGCCGAGGAGACGAACGGAGACAATCTAGGTACATTTGTAATAATGACCAAACATGCCACTGTTTACTTCATATGTGACCTGTTCCCACGAAACCCGGACAAAGTCGACTTTTTAGTTTTCAGATTATGCTTTTTTCAAATTCTCTAGGTTCTCAGCTTTAAAATGATGTATCATTTACATATGTACCCCCACCCTTTCTTCCCTAGGGTCTTGATTTAGTGATAAAACCCTGACAACCTAATTATGAGATAAACAGCTTTGAAGTTCAGAAAAGCGTATTATTTCTATACACAAATGTTTCACAAAATTGACAAAACAAACCACTTCTGGTAGACGGATTTTGTTCAAATTTGAGGTGATTGTAGATTAATAGTGAGTGACTTAGGAAAACCTAAAACCTCAAAATGGTAAAATCCATCCAGAAATGACTTCAGGAGTACATTGTGACAAAACACATTGTGCGACTTTGTCCGGGTTTCGTTGGAACAGGTCACATATATCATCTCAATGAAGGTCAATTAGTGCACAATTGTTGAAAAGACATGAATCTGGGACTGTAAAACATTTCCAATTTTGTTAAGAAATACTTCTTGACTCTCCATGGACTTTGTACACAAAGGCTGAAGTTGCGTCAGGATACTACATTCATTTCCCTACTTGAAAACCTAATTAATTACATATTGGTCCATCGAAATCGGGTCATTGTGGTGGAAGGCAAGGAAAGAACTGCTAACTCCAACCTGATCTCCCTTAACCCTAACCCTGCCATACCCAGCACAGTGCATCTGTGGTGACTGCTTGACCTTGCTGCACTCTGCACACAAGTCAATGTGACAAAGTATGCAATCTGATGCGTCTGGCAGGGTTTCTAGCCAAAATACCCTGGAGGGTTAGGGTTAAATGAAAACTATAACTCATTACTTTATATCTGAAGAATTAAAAACTGCAGCTGTTTTTGCTGCTTTGCTGAGTGTTAAAGGTAGAATACACCATTTGCAGATATCAAAAATATTTACTACCGAATTATTTAAAAAAAATATCTTACTCCTCTAAAAGTAAATCATGATTCTAGGCATCCAGCAAAATGATTGCGCTAGATATCCTGTAATTATTTAAAAAAAACAAATAACATAAGAAAAATTGCTCGACGCCGGTTGAAAACAAACGCTGTTTTTCGTGCTTTTCTCGGCATCTATGATTGTAAAACTTCGGACAGGGCAGTTAAACGATATTTACTATAAAATACAACCCCCCAAATCTACCCATTCATGATAATTCAAGAAATTACCAAGGGTGTGTCCTACCTTTAAGTACATGTACCATTGTTCCAGCTGAAGACCGGGTTTATAGTTCGTTTCATGTGTTATTAAGACAGTCTGAAGTTCACCATAATTACCTGTACATTTCTGTCGACACAGGAAAGGCAAGACGACTAACGCAAACAAACAAAATGATGAAGTGGACTTTCCAGACGATCTCAATAAACAGAGAGAACATAGTCATGGAAGACAAACAGGTAAAATACTAAGCTGAAATTGCACCTGAATTTTCACAGTATTCATTAGTAGTCTGAGGTTATAGGAGCCTGAAATGTTTGCAAACGGAATTCACCGTTTATACCCAACCGTCACAACAAATGTCACCACAACAAATGTTGTGTATAGAATGTCATCAATTTACTAGCTAGTTTGAAGCAGGGATGTAGTCGGGTCCATCACAAGTCCCTGCAAGTCCCTGCAAGTCCGTCACAAGTCCTTCAGTTCCAATTCAATTTACAAGCTATTCAAATGAGCTTTGACAAAAGCATTCCTTTGTCATTGTTCATCCAGTTACATTGTTCAAGCCAGTCACAAGTCGACTTGTGACTGGCTTCACCAAGGGACTTGTGAACGGACTTGCAGGGACTCGACTACAACCCTGGTTTGAAGAGAGAGACACTTCTTGGGTGCGGTTGGTGTCGGTATGTTTATTTTATGGCACACGGAGGTGTTTTCATAGGCCCTTTTAAATATTTTGTAGGCACTAGGCACAGTGGCTTCGAACCCTGGTCACAGCGGTGGAAGGCAACAAAAGAAGTGCCACACCAACTTGACTCCCCAATTACCTTGCATCACCTTGTAACATAAACAGAGCAAATCTGTTTTTCTTTAAAAGAAACCCGATGTTGGAATACAACACAATCCAATGTATTTAATGCCTTTACAGTGTCAGACAGAATGAAAGATACTGATGCAGAGTTTGAGCGTCACGACAGAGTACCAGGAACCGGCTCAAGTAGCCCAGTCATTCCTCTGCACCCGCGCGTCTGCCAGGCACCCGAACATCGGACAAGACCAGCACTCTTCCCCGAGATTGAAGTGAACCCAAAGGAGAAGGACCAAGCTACACAGATCGCCGAACGCGTTCAACCAAACAGGACACTACTGGCAAAGTTTGGGAAGTCAGAAGATGAGCAGGAAGCGAACGCTAAACACCAGACTTGTGTAGTTGCTGCCCCCGACCGGCGTGTTGACAGTGCCGGAGGTAGCGACGCCGAAGACTATGATTTTGTGCCCGGTACCCCCCCTAGCAAAAAGGTAATTACTCACCAAAACACGTTACTTGTTCAACAAGTTTTTATGATATTGCTAAGGTGAAACACATAAGGTTGAAAGTCGATTGTAATTGATGTCAATCAGGTCCAAGTCCTCTATCAAATTCTGTGAAATTCATTTGCCGGAATACTCGCATTCTTACTGTACTCAAAAGTCCTAATTTTTTTCTTCTAATGTATCTACTTAGGTTTGAATATACATCTCAGACTCGGGAAAAAACCAAAAACCTCAACACTGATACAAATACAATGAGGTTGGAAGAAGTTCAACGTGACTGGTCCCAAAGTTTCTAAATGGGTATCAATTGCGTATAACATTTCAACGGATAGTGCAGTACGGATAGCGCAAAGCTTAATCTGAACACATGGATGTTTGCATGCTGTTTATCAAACAAGTGAATATGTTAAACATCACGCTGAACGTATGACTGGACACTTGGGATGGGTTCGGCGATCAGGGGCCAATTTCATAGAGCTGCTAAGCACAAAAATTTGCTTAGCATGAAAATTTGTCCTTGGCAAAAACAAGGTTACAGACCAAATTTTCACGTGGTCTCTATTGTTTTTGATTGATAATCAGCTGACTTTTTGCTTAGCATGAAAAACACGTAGAATTTTGGCCGGTAATCTGTTTTTAATGAGCATGACTTTTTTGTGCTAAGCAAATTTTTCTATGAAATTGGCCCCCGTTGTCGACATGCGAAACTCGTTCTCGCGCTTGAACGATGGGAACGCGACCCAAGAACATTGCACTCGGGAAACGGGATCACACACCACCTATCCATCGAGGTTTTGCATGAAGACCAGACTGCCCGAACCCAGCCGTGGATTTGTGGCCTAACATTTGATTCTTTTTTTTTAATTCTTGCTTTTGCGTCAGTTTAAGGCAATGTTCTTTGGAGTATCTCAGCAGCAGAGCCAGCCTGCGGAGACTGCCCGGGGGTCTTCCGCTGTGGTACTGTGTGAAGATACAGATGAAGAGGATTCCGACTGACGAACAGTATCGGCTGAAGGTGGGAAGGGATGTACACCGACTCGGGTCCAGGAGGCTGCACACCAACAACATTTTAAAGGATTGCATTTTAAAAAGAATTAAATTGCATTTTAAAAAGAATTAGATTGCATGGGTCTTTTAACACTAACGTTGCCACTAACCATGCAGCACATACAGTGCGTCAGGTTGAAGTCCGATGCACATTGATGCATTTAGCTGTTAACCAGTTCGCAAAGTTTTCCCCAAATTCAAAACGGATGACGCATAAACACCCCACGAGCAAGGCCGGAAATGTCTGTCAGCAGCGAGCAAGGCCGGAAATGCGTGGGTGTGCTTCCTGGTACTGGCGGCCTGAACCTGCTTCGGATCGAGTTTTGTTAAAAATAATCCCGAGCGTCGGCTCGGTGATGTTAAAATAATCCCGGCGCGAACTGATTAACACCTGTGCATAAACGACCACTTTTGAGCCAATGAGAGGCAACCCCATGAACACTAATACCACAGCAAAAGAACATATTATATATATGACCTGTAATATTGTGTATAAAATGTACATTTCCCCCATCTCAAATTAATTAAAATCCACGCGAGATCACTGATTAGATGTACATAGGACACCAACCAAACTGCACGTTTCAAAATAAATGTTTCATTTATCAGTTTTGATTGATTATTTAACAACAGTTGTGTCCAACACAAGTTTCTATTTCTTTAGGAATGTTCTCTTTGTGTGTTGGGCTTGGTTATCCATTCAGACTGAGGACTTGGGACAATGGGGGATTAGTGATAATGATGACCCTGACGACCTGAGCTGAGTCCTCGGTAGATTTTTTGGGTGTGGGTTGGTTATCCATTCAGACAAGACTTGGGACAATGGGGGATTAGTGATAACAATAACCCCGACGACCTGAGCCAAGTCCTCGGTAGGTTTCCACGTATAGGTTGGTTATCCATTCAGACCGAGGACTTGGGACAATGGGGAATTAGTGAAAACAATGACCCCGACGACCTGAGCCGAGTCCTCGGTAGGTTTTTGTGTACGAGTTTGTCTTCCATTCAGACCGAGGACTTGGGGCAATGGGGGATTAGTGATAACAATGACCCTGAGCCAAGTCCCCAGTAGGTTTTTGTGTACGAGTTAGTCTTCCATTCAGACTGAGGACATGGGACAATAAGGGATTAGTGACAACAATTAACCCGAGGACCTAAGCCAAGTTCTTGGGAGGTTTTCGTGTACAAACCTTATGGGAGAAAGTGAAGCAAGATATACTCCTTCAGTACTTTAGCGCTTTGGTGATAAAGCGCTATGTAACTTATAAGCACCGCACATTATTATTATTATTATTAGGTAAAATGTGTGTTTTGGACAATATAATCATCTCGCATTAATTAACGTCTTAGGGAAACGTGGGAAAAAAAGGGCGTGGCTTTTTATTCAAATTCGGCTATGGTGAGGAGATATTGCTGCTTCAAGTAAAACAAGTATTGGTACCAAGTGGTACAGCCCACGGTGGGTAACGCGTTAACATGGGTATTAGGGCAATAGGGCTTGCCCGCGAATCCTATGTGCTCTCTTACAGCCACCAGCCCAACAATGAAACTACCACGTATAAAGGGACCTGCTGACCTGCGACTTGTTCAGGGTTTCGTCTGCATGGTGTCGCGCCGAGTATTGAGCACAAAGAGAGACATATTTATCATTCTCTTCGTTATACTGTACCTAAAAAGGCGAAAAAAAACAGATTCTAATCCCTAAAACTCCAGGATTGAGGTAGACTACTTTAGCTACTTTGTAATAGGCTACTACAGTCAGTTGGTGAAAGATTTAGAATTGATAAATGGAATGTGTATACGTGAAACCTCTCATAAAAATCAAAACAGGTTACATATGCAGTTAAAGGCGTTCATCTCCCAAATTGACTTATAGTTTTAATTAGAATGTCGCGCACAAGCACCGTTTCGATATGAAAACATAATCTTGGACTAACTTAATTAATTAATAAATAACGTAAGAATGATAAATCACTTGCATTTCCTTATTAAGAATGGCCCAATTATAGCGCCAAGGCGGGCCCCGCGCCAACAGTTCTGGTGGCCAAATACGTTTTACCCGCCTCTTGATTCATGAGGGTTGTTTCCTTGGCCTCGCTTTGTATTATATTTCGGTGTTGGTAAGATTAAAAGAGAATAATCGTGTTGGGAAGATTAAAACGACTACCGAACTTGTTATCGGCACAAAGAAAGATGGACTGATAAAGATAGTGTAGTGGAGAAAATCTGATCGCCGGGTTAATTGAAGAAATGCCAAATACCAGTTAAAAGACCCTGGTTCTAATGAATAAACGCGAAATACTAAATAAAGTTGTGATCATCGACTGCTGACTCGTGGCCCAGTTGACCTTAGATTGACTCGGGAGTGAGAGCGCCGAGCATCGACTACCAGCTGTGCTAGCTATTTGTGTATTGTTGCGCACCTGCACCTACACCTACAAATACTAGACTGAACTGTTGTTGACATTATAGTATACAAAGTATTTTTACCTGTACTTTGTCTGGTTTTACTTGAATTTATATTACGCACTGACCATAAAAGATTTCTGATAACAAAAGTCGTGTGTAGCGCGCCAGACATACATGTATGTTGGAAAATTACATTAAAGTTGTAAGTTAAATCACAATTCCATTGTGTCCTTTGTATTGCCACTGCCAGGGACACCTATGACATTCAGTACAATCCCAGTAAACTGCTTGACTTAAAAAGCAATGAACCACGGCCATGACGATGGCAGATATTTCAATGCTTACCGGCAGAGTTGGGGTCGCAGTTGTTCGACTTTTTCAAAGGGGGAAATTATTTTTAAACATATTCAAGCTAAGCTTTCGCATAACAATGTCAATGATGATTAAGTCGTAAGTGGCTAGTCTTAACTCGCTATTATTTTATTAATAGTTTTTAACATCGCATCGCGGATTTCTGCGCATACAAATAAAATGTACAATATTGCAGAAATCTGCGAAAAAATTGCGAGGTCGCTGAAAAATAATCTGCGCAGAAATCTGCGAAAAAATTGCGCGACGTCGCAGAAATGTGCGATGTGCGATGTCCCTTCAGGGCCACCATACTAATTCAACATCTCAACCACCTTATATTTCAACACCTTTCCCAACCGTTCTGCATTCTATATCCGACTATTTCTGCACGGTTATGGGTACAAAATTTCAACAGATGGCCGACTCATCAGCAGGTACCGATGGGGGCCGCGCTGGGTGGTTGGCTGTTTTGGCTCTCTGGGCCAGACTTTTCATCTGGTCTGCAATCTTTAAGGCCATGAGTATGATGCTTCCCCTCATACAAGTCCAGTTCAATACAACCATGTGGATCTTGGGTTGGATAATGGCCACCGTTGCCGCTGCCAGTGGATTATTTGGTAAGTTTAAAGCGGTTAGTTTAAAGCGGTACGTTCACCCAGAGTGCACCCTATTTTCTCTCTTTCCTCTGAATTTGTTTGAGAGAAATAACTTTTCTCTTGTGCTTTACAATAAATTTGTTTTGTAAACAACAAACTGAATTAGTCATTACATAAAAAGCGAGAAAAGGTCAAATTTCACATGAAATTTGGCAGAATTGCCGTTAGTAATAAAATGGTCAATGTATTTGTTCAGTTTTTATTCCTTGTGTATACTTTTAGTTTTCCTTGTGTATATAATGTAGTTCATTTGAAATGTTATTTTAGCCATGGGTGAACTTGAGAATTCCAAAGAGAGTTTTGAAGCCCACTGACTGTATTTCCCCGCGCGATTGTATTTCCCCGCGCGATTGTAATCACCGAAATACTAGACACTAACTAACCTAACTTATATGACCGGATGATAAGTTACGCTGAAAATGGTTTATATTTAAAAAAACAAACCTAAAAACGCTTTTTTAAACTATATTTTGTCTCTCTAATTTTAATACTTTAATGGCTCAATCAGTATAGGCTATAGCTTTGAACCTAACTAGGGAAGTAACTATGAAACGGACCGACGCTATTTTTTATTGTGAGGTATTATTACTACGTCTATTGGTTATTTACTCATTATTAATTAGGTCTAACGTTAGGCCTATTAAACTAACAGGCTTGTTTTTCAAAGGGTGCAACTCAAATGTATTTAAAAAAAAAAAAAATTATACAGATTTTCTGCAGTTGAAACACGTAGACCTAACATTTAGATAACCTCATAAGCAAGGGTCATAGAGCGCAGAGCGCCGCAGAGCGCCGCAGAGCGCCGCTGCACGGCACTTCCGGGTCTTTGATCATAAGCCCAGCAAGGAGCATCGAAAAACAACTTACTTGTGAAATAATATTCCATTTTCCCGCCTCAATCGGACATCCTTTTCCAGGCACTTCACTGCTGCGGTGACCGTAACCATTGTTATTATCTATTTCGAGCCATTCTGGTGCAAAATCTTATTTTTCCTCCGAAAATGACGATTTAAAATTATCTGGCCCTAGCAAAATAGAAAACTAGGTTACTTTATATTATATTAAACAATATTGAGATTAACTGGCCAATCCTTAGCTGGCCAACTGACTTGGACTGTTCCATTTAGAGTTACTGAACAAATAATGGTATATTCTAAAATTAACAAAGAAAGTCAAAAGGTAAGGGGTGCTATTTGTACCAAAGGTCATTTGCATGTTACACACTATGGGGTACAAAATGTACCAAAAATATAAAATTGAAGTCAATTTCGTTACAATATCTCCACCTGCAGCAATTTTGTCGAAGCTGATTGGTAGATGGTTCGGTCACGGCTACGTCATCATGACGTGTAATGTGATAATTGGTTTTTCGGTCATCGTGGCGTCGTTTGCTACCTCGCCTGCTCACCTGGCTTGTTTACTCGTTCTTCCCCTAGGTAAGCAAATGATTTTACCATGTATTAATATTAAGTATTATGTAAAACCGGCTATAACTTGCATGGACGCATGTAATACACAATGTTGAGGCTACATGAACCTATCTAAACATACATCAAATCCCGCTTCTGCCACCTCTTTGTTCACTTTAATATGTAAACATACTTTTATTAAGCGAATGAGCGTATGATGACTGTCTGTTATTGTTTCGCTCCACTCAATCAGGTGCAGGATTCGGGATTTCTGGTGTGCTTCTAAAAGAGACCATTGGCCGCTGCTTTACCACTAACTACGCTACGGCCACTGGTATTGCCCGCACGGGCGGTTCCATTGGGCTGTTCGTTTGTGCACCAATCATGCAGATGTTCATAAATGTGTACGGATGGGCGGGAGCCATGCTGCTGCTGGGTGCCATCTCTATGCATCTAGTGGTGTGTGGTGCGCTCATAGAGCGAGGAGGAGCCGTTCATTCAGCAAGCAGATACCAACAGCTTCAAGCCAACGATGGGATATCAGAACACCCAAGTCGACTCGCCCCTTGCTGTACCTCATTTTACAAGAATCTGTCCGATATCTTCGATGTCCGACTTTTCTCTGATTTTCGGTACTGGTCGGTGGCCACCATAACTTGCTGTTCAAAGTTTGCCATCGACATGTGGGTCGTTTATTTCGTTTCACAAGCGCAGTCAAATGGATTTTCCTTACAGGAGGCGGCGACATTTGTAACAGTTGGGGGCATTGGAGGTTTAATAGCAATACTGGTGCAAGGGTTACTTCTTGACCGTAAAATGGTATCGAGTTATGGTCTGACGGCAATCACTATAGCGGTTTGTGCGTCGTCGTACTGCGCAACTCCCTGGTTGACGTCCTATTGGCCAATGATGACGGCATCGCTCCTAATCTTAATGAGTTCTGGCGTCCTTAATTGTCTTTCCGATATTCTCAGCAAGCAAGTACTCGGTGTTGATTTGCTGGCTGGAACTTTTGGTTGGACATCTTTTACCGGCGCTATCTTGGAATTCACTCTGGGCTATTTACCGGGTAAGCTGTGGACATCAATAATGCTGCTGTTTGTTTGAAAAAATAATAAAAGGAAATTGTAATTGCAGTTTAGATTTGTGTGCACCTTTCGACTGTTCTATTTAAGTGTAAATTTCAGAAAAACTATAGCAAACCTATATGAGCGTACATTGTAATTGGCCTTTCGGCACCTGTTGTCATATCTTATGCACCCGTCTGTTTTTTTCTGCATATTTCAGGTTGGCTGTTCGACACCACAGGCAGTTACACCACGGCATTTATGTTCATAGGCTCCTTGCAATTCCTTCCAATGTTTCCTCTTCTCTTTCTGTGGTATCGTCGATGTTTTGAAAGAAACGCACAGGATGAAATGAAATGAAGACTCGTAAAATATTTTTATATGTTTTGTAATTATAATAATTATTTTATATAAAACATTGTAAATACTGGGGGCGTTTTGGGACGAATAATTAATACAAAGTTGGCCTTTTGACACAAATAGAAAGCCATTTCGGAGTTTCGTGCGTGCACAAAAAGATCATAGTAGTCTGTGCGTCATAATGTCAAAACATGGTCAAATCACCCTGTATAATGTACTTAATACATGTATAATACACGCACGGCAGCGATCGAGCGAGAGGCAATACCCAAACCCACAACACGGATCACGCACGCTGTTTCCTTGAACTCCTCGAACTCATCATGCATCGATACACATTTGAATTCACACATTCGCATTTTTGTATCACTGTGGAGACATGGCTTTGTTCTCGTGTACAAAATGGTTAGAAAGTCGAGCACGTTTTTCAAAATGCTCCCATTTTAACCATATTTGTTTTCATGGGTTGAAATTTCGACCCAATATACCCTATATTATACCCTAACCCAAACACTAACCCTAACCCACATCCTAATCCTAGTTTTTGAGTAATTTAAGTAAAATCCAAAAATCGAATTCGTGAAATTCCCAGTGGAGACCTATTCATCTATAGAAATTTACCCTCCGGAGACGTTTTGTCTCCATTGTACACATTGTGTTCATGTCTCCAGAGGGTACCGTATTTCGCACCAACGGCAAGTTATTCAGCATAACAGTACTGAGCCCAATCTTAATGCATTTTCTGGAACCTTAGTGCCCATATGAAGCACGATATGTGGCAGAGAAACCCCCCCCCCCCCCTCTTTTGTGTTGACCATTGTGTTCCCGCCGGAATCTCAGGAATTCCTTTTAGGTTTCAAGGGGGGGGGGGGGGGGGGGTGGGTTAGGTTACAATAGTGTTGAGTGCGTATAAAGTATAGGGGTGATAGGGGGGTACCCCTCTGCCACATATCGTGCTGGGTATATTAGTGCCAGCAGCCTATTAACACAATGGTTTACACCTATAAAGGTAGTCTGCCGACAAGTTGTAATTTATTGAATTAGTGACCAGTGACCTGGCACACATAATGTAATGTGTAACCAATGACCTTCAGTGTTCTCTGAACCATAAAGAAAGAATTTTCTCTATGTCTGAACCCTGTATGCATAGGCGCTGGTAAATTTCAACACCTTGCTCAACCATTCTGTACCCGCGGCCCCCCCCCCCCCCCCCCCCCCCCTTCCCGTTACAGACAGAATGTCATGGAGGGCCTTGTAATTTTACACTTGTAGCTAGTCTATTTTATTTGCCTTATTTGCATAATTATTGACAAAACTAGTGTTAGTTTTAAATTGAGGGCGCTGTTTTGGGGTGTGGTCAGCGTTTTGGACATTCTTGAGCCTTGACCATGTGTTTGTACATGTATACACACACGCATACATCTTGATAAAGACCTTCAATCGTGGACGGGGCATTGTCCGACCGTCTTCCCTCTTTTGTTTATACTCTAACGTTTTCGGATGATCGCCATAGGATTTGTACACGAGAAAAGATCGTGGACGTTTTGTCAATCGTGGACCCATTGTTTGACTCCCAATTCTTTTGTCCGACGACCACGATTGCCGGTCAATACAAACGCACCTATAAGTTGTAGATGTAGACACCTATAGCTTGACATCACTCTGCCATTTATGTGACACCCTTTTGAAGCTCAGCAAAAGTAAGTTTACTGAAAACTATATTTAGTTATTTTATGATGATTGTGTTAGAGATTATCACATTTTAAGAGGAAATTTGAAAACATATATTTTGAATATTCGGCCTGTAGTGTCATGCCTGTTAATTTGTACTATGAGAGTCGTACCCTATTGTCATTAGCATGGTGGCCCTAGAAGGACTACGTAGATCGTGAATATTGACTTAATTAGCGACAAATTTCAAGACTTTCCCCAAAGTTGCGAATAAAACTAAGTCTGCTATTGTAACATCTAACTCTATAATACACGCAAACCAGTTCTTGAGTGTTTGTGTGGAGCCCTCATGGGCTATTGAAGCGATCACGATACTATAGGCATTCTTCTATATCAATGAGAAAACTCTCAAAAGCCAGCGAAAAACCACGAGATCAGGGCAAGAGTGAATAGCCGCCGCCGCCATTTGTATGACTTGCACTGCATAGGGCTTCGGGATATTCGGGTATGCTTTCCCGCGGCCCGTCTTCCCGATCCACTCCTCTTTGGAGGCATGATGCTCGTAAATGTCGATGTCGAAAATCTTCAAATTGTTAATCTGCACAAGTTGAAGCGGCAACTGAACGCGAACGAGGACTGACTGGCAAGACGTGCTGGGTATTTGTAGCCGTCGGGGCAGGACGCGATTGCAATTACGTTCAGAACGCGGACGAGATGAAGACGTGGCGAGAACGAGGTGAACTGTTTGGGAACGAAGCGGTCGAGTTACGAAATAGTTACTGAATGGGTTAGGACGTAATAGGAACGAGGTAGAACAAGTTCAGAACGAGTTTAAACTGACTACGGACGGAGTTGGAAACGTTGTCCGCACGAGCGGTGAACGGGCAATTTTACCCGATCTGAACTGGATACCAACGGACTGCGGACGGGTTAAAAACGAGATGGACATAATAGGGACTGTTTCTGAACGAAGTAGCATCGTATTTATGACATTATTTGGCCGAGGTTACACGTCTACCCCCAGCACAGGACGTTTTGAGAACTAGTTGGGTGTGACGGAAGCATACTAGGAAAAACCACATCCCACAACGTTCATCGTGCATAAGTATGCAGTGCACATGCGGTCGCACGGTTCGCGTTTGCGCACGTGCGGGCGCGGATGCCCAATCATTCTGCGCGTGCACACATGAACCGACAACCAGAACCTGAGCTTGCTGGGAAAAAAATCCCGTCAAAAATAATGTATGACCGGTCGTGAAAATTGACGTCAATATTCACGACTTTGGGGGCAAGTCGTGAATTTTGTCGCGAATATTGACGTCAATAATCACGATCTGCGTATAATAGTCCCTCCTGGGCCACCATACATTAGGCCTTTGTTGACATTGTAAGTCGAAAAGTGTTTGTTATTTATACTCCTACTAATACATTTATATACTCACCACTGATAGATTAATAGCACATAACTCAAAATTTGTATTTTTCTTTTCGTATCCTTTAGTTGAACCTTGCTTGCTAATTGCTTGCAACATGTAAACACTGCCACCTGTGATGATTGTATCGAATTAAACATTGAGACAACAACAGAGCACGAGTTTCAAACTGAGCTTATTGGTATTTCTGTAACTTTAGGAGGTTACACCTCATAATATTTTATATACAAAATATCAATTGCAGATATCCATGCATGGCTGGATCAGCAGGTGCCGATGGGGGCTGCGCTGGGTGGTTGGCTGTTTTGGCTCTCTGGGCCAGACTTTTCATCTGGTCTGCAATCTTTAAGGCCATGAGTATGATGCTTCCCCTCATACAAGTCCAGTTCAATACAACCATGTGGATCTTGGGTTGGATAATGGCCACCGTTTCCGCTACCAGTGGAATATTTGGTAGGTTTAAACATGGAGGAATATTTCCTCCATGGTTTAAAGCGGTTCACCCCTCCCCCCCCCCTCTCCACTCCCCCTTCCCCCTCCTCCCCCTCCCCCTCCCCCCTCCCCCCCTCTCCCCGGACGTATGGAGCAGATCCGTACGAGTTGGCCGCGTACGAGTTGACCTTTTTCCTATGGTATATTCTTTGTCCTATATCCGACAGTTTTATATTTTAAGAAAACTAATCGTTTGGGAATGCTTTCAGAATTGTAATGCTAATTGCTTAATACATGCCAGACCAGCCTTTACAATAATACAATTCCAGTGAAACTAATTGTTCCCTGGCCCTAGCAAGATAGAGAACTATAGGTCACTTTAAACAATAATGATATTAACTGGGTAATCCTCAGCTGGCCAACCGACTTGGGCTGTTCATTTTACAGTAAAATGAACAAATTATGCTATAGTCTACACTAGTTATTAACAAAGAAAGTCTATTTGTACCAAAGGACATTTACATGTTACACACTATGGAGTACAAAATGTGCCAAAGATATAAAATTGAAGCCAATTTCGTTACAATAAATCCACCTGCAGCAATTTTGTCGAAGCTGATGGGTAGATGGTTCGGTCACGGCTACGTCATCATGACGTGCAATGCGATGATTGGTTTTTCGGTCATCATGGCGTCGTTTGCTACCTCGCCTGCTCACCTGGCTTGTTTACTCATTATTCCCCTAGGTAAGCAAATATATTAATATTAAGAGAATACAAAACTGGTTGGCCGATTTTAATTAAGTATGTAAAACCGCCTATAACTTAAGCATGGACGCGTATAATGCCCGATGTTCAGGCTACATGAGCCTATCTAAACATACATCAAATCCCGCTACTGCCACTTCTTTGTTCACCTCTAATATATTGACTGTCTAGTATTGTTTCGCTTCACCCAATTAGGTGCCGAATTCGGGATTTCCAGTGTGCTTCTAAAAGAGAGCATTGGCCGCTGCTTTACCACTAACTACGCTACGGCCACTGGTATTGCACGCACGGGCGGTTCCCGCATTGGGCTGTTCGTTTGTGCACCAATCATGCAGATGTTCATAAATGTGTACGGATGGGCGGGAGCCATGCTGCTGCTGGGTGCCATCTCTATGCACCTAGTGGTGTGTGGTGCGCTCATAGTGCGAGGAGGAGCCGTTCATTCAGCAAGCAGCTACCAACAGCTTCCAGCAAACGATGGTATATCAGAACACCCAAGTCGACTCGCCCCTCGCTGTACCTCATTTTACAAGAATCTGTTCGAGATCTTCGATGTCCGACTTTTCTCTGATTTTCGGTACTGGTCGGTGGCCACCATAACTTGCTGTTCAAAGTTTGCCTTCGACATGTGGGTCGTTTATTTCGTTTCACAAGCGCAGTCAAATGGATTTTCCTTACAGGAGGCGGCGACATTTGTAACAGTTGGGGGCATTGGAGGTTTAATAGCAATACTGGTGCAAGGGTTACTTCTTGACCGTAAAATGGTATCGAGTTATGGTCTGACGGCAATCACTATAGCTGTTTGTGCGTCGTCGTACTGCGCAACTCCCTGGTTGACGTCCTATTGGCCAATGATGACGGCATCGCTCCTAATCTTAATGAGTTCTGGCGTCCTTACTTGTCTTTCCGACATTCTCAGCAAGCAAGTACTCGGTGTTGATTTGCTGGCTGGAACTTTTGGTTGGACATCTTTTACCGGCGCTATCTTGGAATTCACTCTGGGCTATTTACCGGGTAAGCTGTGGACATCAATAATGCTGCTGTTTGTTTGGAAAAATAATAAAAGGAAATTGTAATTGCCGTTTAGATTTTTGTGCACCTTTCGACTGTTCTATTTAAGTGTAAATTTCAGCAAAACTACAGCAAACCTATATGAGCGTACATTGTAATTGGCCTTTCGGCACCTGTTGTCATATCTTATGCACCTGTCTGTTTTTTTCTGCATATTTCAGGTTGGCTGTTCGACACCACAGGCAGTTACACCACGGCATTTATGTTCATAGGCTCCTTGCAATTCCTTCCAATGTTTCCTCTTCTCTTTCTGTGGTATCGTCGATGTTTTGAAAGAAACGCACAGGATGAAATGAAATGAAGACTCGTAAAATATTTGTATATGTTTTGTAATTATAATAATTATTTTGTAATTTTATATAAAACATTGTAAATACTGGGAGCATTTCGGGACGATTGGTGGGGGCAGCAAACACTGCTTATTTCTTTTATCGTGCCCATGCGCATCGCCCATACACACGGGCGCTGGGAACCGCTGATGCGCTATATGAGCTCTGATTGGATAGATTTAATGTGACCTGTAAACTCGGAGGTCACAAATTCCGCGGCTTATAATTAGATCAGCATGCGCTGCATGGTCCAATTTTATAGGGCTGCTTAAGCACAAAATGTTGCTTAAGCACAAAGACCCTTGCTTAATATATAAGGTAAGGAGCCAATATTTCATGCGATTGTTATGCTAAGCTAACCACAGCTAAGTACCAATCACAAACAATAAACAACACTTGGAGTTGTGGCTGATGAGCTGGTTTTACTAAGCAAGAAAGTTTTGCGCTTAAGCATTTTTTATGCTTAAGCAGCTCTATGAAATTGGCCCAGTAAAGGTCGTGGTATATACCAAGAATGCCGTTCATTTCCTTGTGAATTGCGCATCAGCAGTTCTGAGTATGGGCAGGCACTATGGGCCTTTTCGAAACCGTTGCTTCGTCTTTGGCTTTGGCTTCGCCTCCGAATTCCGAAATACTGGGAAGCAAATAGAAATGGAAGAAAATTGAAATAGTCTAACTTTTGGGTTCACATCAATCGAGTGAATGTTTCTAGAGTGCAACAGGCGTCAGAATGTGGCTGGAGATCTTGCAGTTGGGAGTCAAAAATCGCCTTAAGCCAAAGACGAAGACGAAGCAACGGTTTCGAAAAGGCCCTATGTATAATACAGCGAATGCTTATTTCCCAACCCTGTCCCCAGGCGCGCAGACAGGGCTTACTTTATTTTCAACCTCGTTTCCATAAGGCCTAGAAACTTGCTCTCTGTACCTGGTTCACATTAGATCAACTGACTTAGCTGTATTTGTAAAGTTACTTGTATAATTACTGTGTACAATGTTTTGTAATGGTTATAATCTGTATGTAAATATTATGTAAAGATTAACGAAAAAATAATAACAAGTTGGCATTTTGACACAAATAAAAAAGCCATTTGGGATTTGCCTACGCGATGTCTTAAGCTTGCGCGTGACGTCATTGTTTATCGAGCCCGCGACAAGGTTTGGTTGCGATACTATTACTAGATCTATAGCTAATACATTGGCACATGACTTGTGTGAGCGAAACTCCAAATTGGCTTGTACAATGGGCACTGCAAATTGGTTTTAGTAATTACAATTCTTATATTTTCTCTTTAACTCGGAGTACGAACAAAATGACAGTATGTGATGATCGGAACATATTAACAGCCGCGCGCGTGTGTGCATATGCATGCAAAAGGTCGCCCTCTGTCAAATTCTCTACCCCAAGAGGGCGCTGCCCATGTGAGCAATTGGGAATTCCCCATGTGAGCAATACACATGATGAGTAACAACATGTTTTTTTCGCGAAATCCACGTCCAAAATATCTGTGAACCATTCGGATTGCCTAGACTCGTCAACATTCACTCGACAGCATCAACTCGACAGCATCAACTCGACAGCATCACTGATTATTCCGAATAGACAGTAAAAGTGTATGTACTCCTTCCTTCTTATTCCTCCATGGTACTCCGATATGTTCAATATTTGTAATTCAACGTACTCGTAGTTGCATAATTCAAATAAGTTAGAGGGCCTAATTTTTCGATCTTAACAAGATCTTCTTCAGAGACACAATTAATAACGTCACATAATCATATGCCTTAAACCATGGTTAAATATTATCATAGTCATGATTACTAGTACTAGTGCGATCGATTTTCAACGGGGAAATTATATAATTTAATTATGTTTATATACAGTTACGGTTCTAGCCAATATTTTTTGGGGCTAACCCTTTGCACGTGACGTCAACTCCTAATTTTCGCTACTGCTAATATTTTCGAGCATGTACTTTTTTTTTTGGGGGGGGGGGGGGGGGGGGGGGTGGGGTGCTAGACAAAAGTTTGAGGGGGCTAAAGCCTCTCCCCCACCCCCATAGAACTGCGCCTGACATAGTGCTAGTACTTAGCCTAGTGGCTAGTATTAAGTAGTACCAGTATAGTAGTACAGTACATGTACAATGCAGTATCAGTATCAATGTTATACTTTAGAGCATTTAAATTGGCATTACCATATCCATATCCATTATTATTAAACCTATAGCCGTGTTTTATCAATGTCCTGGAGCCTGTAACTCGACAGAAGAGACTTAGAACTTGTGGGCGGTTTACATTGTAAACCAGGAAATAAATGTAAACCATTTTTGTTTCATTACTTTTTATTTTATTAATTTAGTTTTGCTTGTCCGAGTGTTTTATTTTGTCTTTATTTTATTTATCCGGTTTAGGAAAGTATATATGTCACCGGCTCTGCAATAAAGGGTATTAAGTCGCGCTGTGCACTATCATGTAATGGACTACTCAACGTTGAGCTAGATAAACATTTCATCAAAATGTGATTTACATATTTTGCCATTAATGACATCTTTAACACCAATATTGTCAGGTTTCATTAAAAGAAATGTTGATTTTGATGATTAAAGTGGAAAACGCCCATTTTGTGTTCATCGTTCTGTTGTTCTACAACAAAGCCGGCTTTTTCAAAGCCTGTTTTCTCAGTTGTGTAATTTGAACTCCAAGGAAGTAATCAAAAGCAAACTCCAGAACGGAAGTAGCTATGGAGCTCTATTATATACCAACTGGAAGCTTACGCTGTGGGCTTTCCAACCATGTATATAACTCAATTTCACTATTTTGTGACATAATACCCATTATTGTGGAGTGGGTCACATATTTCCTGTCATATTGTTTAATTTGTGAACAGATCCTTCGCCTTTGGCAATGGACTGACTTTTGTTTGTTTTATAAAGACCACTTTCCTAACAATGTAAATTCAAATTCGTGCAGGCATATGTAAACAAAAAACACCTGTAGGCAAGAAGCGAAATCGGTCCATTGAAAATAAACGGAGTTCAAAAAGTAATTTTCACTCAATTTCCCCAGTATTTGCCCCATTTTGTCTTCGGAAAAGTATCTAATATCGTCATTGGTATTAGTTTCTGGTCGAAGTGGTTTGTTTGTGGTACAAAATAAAGAATTGGGCTAAAGCGATTTTGTCGGTGCGCACGAGGTCGAGGGAAATCAACAGGGCTTCTTGCTTCTCTCACGAATCAAAGAAAAAATTTGTGGTAGCATCCAAGGGACCACATTGTGGGCAGAATCGCAGGCACGGAACATCCAGACAGCATATATTTAGGCTCGGGAAGTCTAATCATTTCCGAGTTAATCGTGAATATTGGTAGCATGAGAGAAAAACATGACACCGCTGGGAAGAAATTCTGTCCAACACTGTTCGTTTGTTTCATGGAACTATTTTATTTACGTTTTGTATAAATTCATATACACTGATGCAAATAATAACCATGGGGCTATAATAAGCCTTACTGGCAGCTGAGAAGCTGAATTGCGAAGGGGCGCAGCTGAACGTGGTCAAGTCGATGGCATGTTTAGGCAGCCGCCAAACGACCACTGACCACAGCACAGTGATCGATTGAATTTTGCTTACAGTCCCCTCGATCATTTGGGTACGATTTTACACAAGTTTGTTTTTGGTTTTTCAACAGTCTGGTATAACGACAACACCAGCCATGGCATCACCAGACACCACTGTTTTACCAGGGTTGTTCATGCTTCCTCTTCCCATCAACAAAGACATTAACATTGACAAAGCTGCGGTGGAGACCAAACTCCGAGACCTGAATCACTTCCTTCGGGTACGAACTGGCCGGTCCGAGGAGCTTGCTATCCTGAACCTGCTGGGCCTCCTGACCCTCCGACTTCACCGCTACCAGGAGGCCCTTGTTCACTTCCACGCAGTCCTTGCAAAAGATGCAAAGAACCTTAACGCTCTGACTAACCTCCAGTACGCCTTGGAGAAGCTCTTCAGACTTACGGAGGCAGAGCACTGCAAAGATGAGCTAGGCCGCCTTCTCCAGTCTCAAGATAACCCCGAATTGATCGAATCGCAGAAGTTGATCAAAGCCCGGTGCCTGGCCGAACAGGCTTATGCGTATGCCTATGACATCCACAGCGACACTCTCGAAGGAAAGAGATACATGAATTCGAATAGTTTGTACCAGAAGGCACTTAAACTCGGCGGAACGGCTGTGAAGACTGCTGAAAAAGATGACTGGAAACTATGCATGGCTACCAACGCGCATAAGCTGTTTGACAATCTCTGGTATGAGAACAAGCTTGCTGCAACAGACTACATTGACATTGCAGTTGATCTGTTCTATGAAATCACCCAACGTAATCCCGGTGATCCCGAGTTCCAGTGGGATAGCTGGCGACACTTGGCCGATATTTTCAGAGCAATTAAAATCAGAAAGATTAAAATAGATGTGCGTGAAGACCTGAGGGAGTACAAGAATGATCCTGAGAAGTGCATGCTGAAAGCCATGGAAGTCACCCCCAACAACGCGAGGCTCCTTGCTCGCTACGCCAACTTCCTGTATTCCCTCGACAAGGAAAGTTACCAGAAGCCCCTTGAACTGTTGGAGCAGTCCATAAGTCTGGATGGCACCGAGTTCAACTTTTATGCCTTCACCACCAGAGCAATGATCAACATCAAATACTACAATTATCACGTGAAACAGGCAGGGCAAGACACCTCAAAGATGGGTCTTCTCAGGAATGCTCTTCAGCTTGCCAAAAGCGACCTGGAGAAAGCCATGGATATGCACGTCACCCCTTGGGATTTGGCCCGCCTCGGGGAGGTATATTTCCTCCTTGCCAAGAACCACACAGAACAAGACGGTGAGGTCAGGTCCCTGATTGAGAAAGCCCTTCTGCACTTCGCCAAAGCAGCAGATTGCCAAGATGGTTACAAGAGAATCGAGGTTCATCTCAGTCGAGGACGTTGCCTGTTTGAAATCGGAGAGAAGCGCTCTGCAATAGGATGCTTCAAACAAGCAACCGACTGTGAACCCGCCCGAAGCATTTACACTGGCAATTTCAACCAGCTCTTTAATATTTATCTGAGCATTCTCCGTGAAGAGAACATTTCAATGGACAGGTCCATCCTTGCTGAAACTGCATACTCCCTGAGGAGTGCACTACTTAAATACGGACAGAAAAGCATGAGTAAGTTTTGTATTGGCAAGTTTAGATCAGAATATGCAGTCGAATTGCAACAGCTGGCTTCTTACTGTGACCAGTTTAAAGAACTCAATCAACTGGCATCCTTACTTAAGTCGGAGGAACCACACGTGTCACCTTCCACACGCACAGCAAAAACTGACTCGGGAGGAAAACTACAGGGGCCTTGGACTACAACGTCCTTTCACAGAGCAAGCGACGTCAAACAAGGAGTTGGACCTGCTGCTATTGGACCTGCAGTTGATGAACAAGAGGACTTGGATAAGGGAGTGGTTGTAGGGCGCATGGTGGAAGCAGAGGTCACCTCAGGTGGGATCTACGATGAAACTTTGGATGGTGCCACTGCTTCCATTGCGGTATCTGAGAGAGAAGCCGAAAATACTGAGGCTCATGAGATGACATCTCTGGCTAAAGACGTTGCAAAGATGGTCATCAGAAGTCTTCCTGAGCTGAAGGAGCAGCCCATCCGGAAAGGACCAGAGAAAGGACGAGTCACCAGCTTTGAGTACGACTTCTTCGTTGTCTACCCCGAGGTCCAGAGAGACTGGGTGTCGTACGACCTACTTGTAGAATTGGAAGAGATCCAGAAATTGAAAGGGTGTACTCTTCACAGGGACGCTATTGCTGGGACCTTCAAGCTGAGGAGTGAGATTGAACTGATGGAGTCAAGTGCCAGCATTATATTGATACATAATGAAGACTTCAGCCACGAGTGCAAGTATTCTATGCACCAAGCTCTCCGGTTGAGGAGGAGCAAAGACTGCAGTCGGGTCATTATTCCCATTCTACGAGACACTTCAGAGGTACTGGACGAGATCAGTGTCTTTACTTATTTTGATGCCACTGATGCAGTTGACTGGAAGAGGTTGGCGCTTTGCATCGAACAGCGTATAGCTCGATAAGCTTTTGGCTGTCGACAACAGTGTACAATAACTAATGACTCTTAATGTTTTACTTATCAACACACAGAGGGAAAACTACGTACGTTCTGAGACTAATTAATGTTGTTTTTTTCTCTCAGTACACTGTATTTTTAAAGATAAAGCAGACGAAGACTACCGGACTTTTGCGAGAAACTTCTGTATTAAAAAAAAAAAATGTCTTGGGAAAATTCGCATGACTGGAATCCGGTGCCGTACATAGATTTTGGGCAAAGTTTGAGTTTTCAAACCTTGAAAGATCACAATGTTTAGGCCTATGCACGGAACCTAAGACAATACATGTATAATGATATCGGAACAAACTATTACAATTTAGTTTATATACTGGCAAGATATTAATTGAAATCGGCATTGAAGTTTTATCCTAAAAGTTTTGTTTTTCTTCATTCACTATACAGCGATCATACGATTTACGTTTGCTGATGAATTATAATTATTAGGGATTATTATTATTATGTCATTTTTTTTTTATTGGGGCCGAATATTTCAGTTTTGCTTCGTAATAAATTTGTACTCAATCAAATACTGAATGAACACAACATCTAAAGGCAGGCAATTGCAGCTCCGGTTGGCTGGCGCGCTAGGGTTGCACTTCGCTTGTGCCCTACACTGGGCGCCGCCCTACACTGGGCGCCGCCCTACACTGGGCGCCGCCCTACACTGGGCGCCGCCCTACACTGGGCGCCGCCCTACACTGGGCGCCGCCCTACACTGGGCGCCGCCCTACACTGGGCGCCGCCCTACACTGGGCGCCGCCCTACACTGGGCGCCGCCCTACACTGGGCGCCGCCCTACACTGGGCGCCGCCCTACACTGGGCGCCGCCCTACACTGGGCGCCGCCCTACACTGGGCGCCGCCCTACACTGGGCGCCGCCCTACACTGGGCGCCGCCCTACACTGGGCGCCGCCCTACACTGGGCGCCGCCCTACACTGGGCGCCGCCCTACACTGGGCGCCGCCCTACACTGGGCGCCGCCCTACACTGGGCGCCGCCCTACACTGGGCGCCGCCCTACACTGGGCGCCGCCCTACACTGGGCGCCGCCCTACACTGGGCGCCGCCCGGGTTGGGAAAAAGTCTTGTTTGCAAGACGACCTAATCGCACGTACGTACGTAGGCCACCGATGCGGTCCCCCTCCAACGTATACACCGTACCACGCCATGACCTTCGATAAGATCGTCTTGAACATCTGATAAGCCGCCCCCCCCCCCCCCCCCCCCCCGGGTAGTCTTGGCCAAGACCAAGCTAGCCCGTTCATTTGTTCCGCGGCGCGCCGTCCGTATTATCTGGGATTATTGAGGGCGCCCTTTATTATCGCCATAATTCCTGGATCTCTTCCTCAAGTTAGAGGAAGAGATCCAGGAATTATGGCGATAATAAAGGGCGCCCTCAATAATCCCAGATAATACGGACGGCGCGCCGCGGAACAAATGAACGGGCTAGCTTGGTCTTGGCCAAGACTACCCCCCGGGCCGCAGTAGGTCACAACAAAAAGGGGGGGGGGGGAGAGCATCTTTATATAGGAGGTTATCGAGTTCCGAATGCATGGGAAAGTCCATACCGTCCATACATTATACAATAACCCAAAATTACATACATAGAAGGCCTATAGTTTATTTGTGAGAGTAAAGTTTTCTTTGAGCTCCCCCAACGCAAAATCCTGGGTGCGCCGTTGATGTCGCCTTCCTGAAATCTCTGACAAAATGCTACCGGGCGCTGCTGGATGATTGCATTGGAAATGAAGTCGAACCATCACTCAGATCCTAAGTTTACACACATTTCATTGGGTTTTGCATGCCCGCCATGCACCGCGCGTCCCGATGCACTAATTATAATGAATGCGTTATATTCACAGTACAGTCCATCATCAAACAAACGGCCCCGAAGCCTAAAACAACAGGCATAAATAGGTTATGTCTGTGCCTAAAACCCCGTTCTTTTATATTTTGAGATGGCTACATGTACTACTTATTCTGTGCGCGCCAAAAAATCACGACCATGAAGCTTGAAGAGCGCCACCATTTGGCTCACTTGAGAAAGTGTAGCAATGGCGGCCGCCAGTATGTGAACTACATGTACATGTACAGTACATCGAAAACAGTTTGGTGTGAAACAAAAAACCGCTATAAATGCCGGCATTTAGTCCTTTACACGAGTGGGTTTTTCAAGGCCGATACACATTGTTAAACACTATAATTCACACGGTAAGGTAAGAAACGACGAGCTTTTGTACTGTAGGCAATATTATATTATTAAACTTTTTAGGCCAAGGTCGCAAGCAGGGCCAGGGCAGTCAGGCGGGGCGCGCGTGCATCAACACCGCGCCGGGTGTGTGTACAGGGGGGGGGGGGGGGGGGGGGGGGGGGGGGGGGGGGGGCTATTATTAAAGGTTAGGTATAATACACCATTTGCAGATATCAAAAATATTTACTACTGAATTATTAAGAAATATCTTACTCATTTGAAAGTAAATAATGATTCTAGGCATCCAGCAAAATAATTGTGCTAGATATATATCCTGTAATTATTCAAAAAAAAATTATAAAGACGGACAGCGATCACAAAAAACAAAGATAAATTAAGAATAACTGCTCGACGTCGAGTGAAAACATACGCTGTTTTCGTGCTTTTCTTGGCATCCATGATTGTAAAACTGTCTTTGAACAGGTCAGTTAAACAATATTTAATATAAAAAACAACCACCCAAATATACCCATTAATGATAATTCAAGCAATTACCAATGGTGTATCCTTCCTTTAAGGCCATTTAAAATAGATTTTTAGGTTTCCATCACTCACAAATTTGGAGAATTTCTTTATTTTATATTATTGTACTATTGCTTCATATTTTATATTCCACAGTGCCCTGGTATTTTTGGTGTAAACCATTGACTTTTGTTATCGTAATGATTTTTGTTCTCGTAATGACTTTTGTTATCCTAATGTTATCGTGCTAACGCCTGCAATTTTTTGGTGATTTTGACCAAAATGGGCATGGCCACAATTCAAAAAGGACCATACTTCCATAACCTGTTTACCAAATTTGCTGATTTTGTTTTTTTCGAAAGCTAACATCATAAATGTCTGAGCAATTTGACCTGCATTGCAATGACCTTTAGACCTTTGCTTTGACCTTTTGGATCACATAAACTTGAGCTGTCTCTGGGACTGGGTGCAAATTATACCCTGACATATTTTGTACAATATATCACACAATTTGGGGTATTATATTTTTTGTTTGCTTCCTAGCTCATTTCAAAGTTAGAAAAATGGGATATTCCTATGTATATTGATGCAAATAGATGTATATAGTATGCAAATTAAATGTACAAATTCACCACCCAGTTATCAAATTCCAAATTCCTGAAATAAAAGTACATTTGCAACAATATTGCCAATTTTATTTGGCTGGCTAACTTGGATATCTACAAGAAGACGATGTTTCATTTGTCAATGCTTCATTTGTCAATGCTACATTTGCGTGTTTTTGTTTATCTTTGAACTATTTCAATGTTTGGAAAACCCAGATGCAGAAAGACCCCATTTTTCAGATTAACTTTTGTTCATTAACTCTAACCACCCGCCAACCCATCAATATTCATTCCAAATGCATGTTTTTGGGGGCATTTGTTGGAGTTGGTACTGCACTAATAAACTGATTATGCTTGGAGTCGGGCATACAAACATAATAAGACTAGAGTCTGACAGTTTTGGTGTACAGTTTACCATTTAGTTTATATTTATGTTGAAATTTGAAAGGATGAGGAATGTTCCCAATGAATCACTCTAGAAGATCAAAATTGTCCAGTCCAAAGGATTTAACCCATTATATATTTTTTCTGTTTTGCCCAATAGCACACAATGAGGAGAACAACTTTTGAACCACCACCTTCACCAGCTGATTCTAGTCCCCCACCAACACCCACTAACCCCCCAAAGGAACTACCAAAGTGGTTTGAGTTACGACCATTTCGATATGATGGCCGAGTGTGTGCTGCTGCCTTGCCAGGGCTGTGCTTGGCACTGGCCCTGTCTGGAGAGCTTCTCCTCTGTGTCATCGTTGTTGGAGGACTCCTTATCCACTTTATGCAGAGTGGAGGTGCCAGACGGAGAGCTGTGATGGCCTTCCTATTTGTCTTCATCGCAGCCCAGGTCAGCACCATCTACTCCGCCCTGCCCCTGGTGTGGGAATCTGTGTACCATCTGATCACCATCCTCCTCCTCAACATGTCGGTGGTGATGACAGGGGGCTGGGTACTAATACACTTTGAGGAGTTCCTCAAGGAGGAGCCAGTGCTAGCTGAGACTATAGAGATGTCGCTGTTCACTATCTTTCCAACCGTGTCAGTAGCCGTTTTCAGCTGTGTCCTGACAATGCTTACCTCGTCCCACTACATACCCTACAGTATCGTTATTCATGGCTTCCTTGTACTCAGACTCTTCGTAACCCCCTCTCAACCATCGTTTCGCAAGACAACCTTTGGATCAAACTCCGACATCTTTATTCTCGGTCACGCCGAAGTCTCCCTTCTTCTGATTTTATACGTATCAGCACCTGCAGAGATCTTCATAATTTTGAACATTTGGAACCTAAGCCTGATCACCATTGTCAAGGTTCTATTCCTGTTCACTTCGCCCTGCTTTCTGATGACGTTACTGGAGTTAAGAACTTGGTCTGATCGACTTGGTATTCCATACCGGTTTATCATTTGGTTAAGATGGACCTCTGGCCTTGCATCACTGTTCCTTGGTTGGATAATTCTGAGTTGGACACAAGATTCATTACTTATTCACTGGCTTTCAGTGATAATACTCGCGAATGTGCTTCTTGGATGGACTGCCTCCAAAAAGGGCCAACTTGGCCAAATGTTCAAGTTTGCGTGCTGCTTGGCCGTGGTGCTTATTTATGTACTTGCTGTGTACTGCAGTGTTCCATGGCATTTGAAAACTCCTAATGTGGACCTTGCTACTGTTGGGCATGCACTGATCCTCAATGCGCTCTTGTCTGTTGCCTGCTTCCTTGCATGCAATGCAGGTAATCACAGACTGGCAACGACCTTGTTAATTACATTCATGGGAGCGATGGTCTACACTGAGTCGTACCTCTACAGGCAAGACCTGTACTCCTTTCTCCTAATGCTGTGCACATGTATCACAAGTGTGTATCTCCTAGTGAGGTTAATGTCTGCTGGTATTGTTCTGTGGTATTGTGTCTGGATAGGGTCGGCACTCCATGCCTACAAGGTGCCGTTTTTGGTTGGTATTCTGACGGGCAAGCCATCTGACACCAGTGGCTTATTTGGGGTACCAGTTGTTGCTTTGGCCCTGGCCGTGACCAGGCTTCTGTTCTTTGAGTGGCAGGGAGAAGTCTCTAACAAGTCTGCATTAGGTTACGTCTTCAGCATCATGGTTAGTTTCCTACTCTGCTATCGGAGTCTAATACAACCTTTTAGTTACATGGTGTATAACAGCCCACCAACCAATTCACAGGTTATTTGCTTAGTGGTGGCATTGACTTCCACAGTTTGCCTCAAACTGACCACACAGCACTTGCGCCACATACCTGTAGCCCGTCGGGTAAACGTTCTCTGCCTAGTTGCCACTGGGCTTGCATTTGTAATACAACCATCCAGTATGCTGGAGTGGCAAAGCTTGAATGGCTGGTTGACTTTGTTAGCTGGTAGTTTGGTTGCTGCCATCATGCTTGGCATTGTGTTGCCCGATAAAAGCCTATTTGCTGTGTTCTCCCAGTCTGCTATCATCGGCCTTGCATCCGGTGTGAAAAGCTCAGAGATTCTCTTCACAACACCCAGTAAACTAACCCTGTTACAGTACACATCGTCGTGTGTAGCATGTGTCTTCATTCTTCTCTCATTATGGGTAAGCTTCAGGGCAAAACAACTTGTCAGGAAGCAACCTCTACTAAAGCAGGCAGCATGTTTTCTTGCAACTGTAGGATCAGTGACTTACATCACCGAGTTGAGCCAAGTAATGAAAGCCAACTTCAACATCTTCGATGATTTCCTAACCCCGTGCCTGCGACTCTACTGCGCTATCAGCATACTTCTTGGGTTTGCCCTTCGTTTCTACTGTCTACTGCTGCAGAGTAGGGATCCTTTTGGGTTCGCACCCAGCCAAGTGTCAACCATTGGCAACCTCGTCACCATCTCGGCATATCTCCTAGCATGCCTTAACTGCCCTCTACAGCCCTGGGAGATCTGGAACTCGGGGTGTGCCTTACTTCTACTGAACCTTCACCAGGACCCACATATCATCACCTCCCTTACGCCCAAACGACGTACGGGCGTGGTCTTTGCAGCTTGCTTGATCAGCATCTACTTAGCAACCCTTCTCCGCAGCGATCTTCTCCAGACTGGAATAGGCCTGTTTGCTTTGCTTGAAGCCATCCTTCTCATTGCTACCCTGCCAGTCTTCGCTACTTTTATACAACACCAGGTCATCACTGACCATGTCCTGAATGTGGAGCTTATCGTTTTTCTGACACCTTTGAATGCTCTCTTCTTCCTGGTCGGAAGCAGCTACTCTAGTTGGCTGCTCGCTGGCACAGGAATAAGTGCAGGAATTTGGATGCTGGTTGAAAAAATATCCATCAAGGACTTGCAATGAGACGTGATATGAATCGGGGGCCAATTTAAGATGCTGGTTACATTTTTTAGGGGTGCCTTTGTCTATTTTAAAATAAGTAGCAACCCCGAAAGAACAAAATTGCTTAAATCGGTGTCATAACCATAGAATAGTGCTTAAGCAGGAACATGATTTTTGTTAGAGTAAGCAAAGAGTGCTAGAGTAGCGCTATGAAATTGGGGCGCTGGTTATTCAATCCTTGCATAAACTAAAGAGGATTGTAGGGTTTAGCAACAAAGATCAATTATGTCACTGGTTAATGCACTTTTCATCAGGTTACATTTGGGAGTCCATGCATTGTACTGGAGTTGGGTTTAAGCTTAGCGGTGGTCGTCCTCGGTTTTTAAAAGAATTTAAAAGGAATGAGGTAGGCATGTGCACCTTATTATTAACACACAAAGAAACTTATCGACACAGTATACCAAATACAACAGCAGTTCTTGTGACTTTTTTTGTAGACTTTTAGGAGTTGAACCATTTCTCAGATTTACATTTTCGTTATTGTGTAGCCTGCAAGGTTTATTCAACCAAAATGATATAGGTACGTCAATTCATTGTGTGTGTTGATCTTAATTATATATTTTAAAGATGGAGAAACGTACCAACTCGGCGCACAATACAAATGTGTTGACATATTCCGAGAGATTGTTTTCGTGTCTGTCTTTTCTCTTTTATCTTGAGTAATTAATAAACCCCGGCCCTGGTATTGGTCTCTAAGTTTGTCGGAACAACTCCTGTAAATCGTCAATTATTCTGCCAACTACATTCACACTTGATTAGATTTAGTAATGGACGGTAATTAACCGACGACAATTAGTCAAAAAGGTAAATCCAACTTTTAGTCCGCCCATATAGATGGCTTATGCTACGCGCACAGACAATAATTGCTTCAAAACATTCATGGGTCAAAGTGAGAAAGTAATATAAGACGGACACTGCCTGACGCCGATCGTGTTCAACTTGAAACTGAATCTGTTCCAGGGGCCAATTTCACGGAGCTGCTAAGCACAAACATTTGCTTAGCACAAAAAAGTCTTGCTCATTTAAAACAAGTTATCAGCCAAAATTCTAAGTGTTTTTCATGCTAAGCAAAAAAGCTCTGATTATCAATCAAAAACAATACTAAGATCACGTGAAAATTTGGTCTGTAACCTTGTGTTTACCAAGGACAAATTTTCATGCTAAGCAAATTTGTGTGCTTGGCAGCTTCGTGAAATTGGCCCCTGGTTGTTCACTGTTAAGATGTTTATGATGTAAATAAAGTGCCATCTTTGGAAAGACTAGCACCGTGCCCGTTTAAAGTGTGATGGTGGGGAATTGAGGGCGCTGTTAATTTATTTTCTTATCGGGGAATGTACTTCGATAGCGCTTGCGTTTGCGTTTCATATTAATACATGTACTTGTACAACTTTAATAATTTGTTAAAAATGCTCGGATCAAGAAAAATATATAAACCGTTCCCTTTTACTGTTTGGTCACATTGGTGTAATTTGATTTCAGATTTAATTTCAGTTTCTACAATTGAAAATTGTCGTTGCGGTATATATATTCATGCGTGGTTTATAGTCGCGCCAAACGCACTGAGGAAAAAGAGACGCATGGACACAGGATATCCTGTACCCCAAAGTTTAACCAAATCTTGCATCGGGCGGGGTCCACTCGTCACCGCTACTAGTACAGAACCACAACTACTGACATAGGCCCTAATCTGACAAACTTGAACTTAACCCGCTTTGCCGAATTTTGGTTGAACCGCCCGCGTAATTTTTTCCTAGGATGGTTTGGGGTAACTATCATAAATGGGCGGCTCTAGACCCCTCGCGTCATGAATATTCAGTAGTTTTAACAAACGCTAACTTGCATTGTTATTGCTCATTCCACTAGTTACACGTGGCCCAGAGGTACATTAATTAAGGCGTTTTAAAAAACGGCTTAGACCGTTCGACTGGGGTTCAAATTTGGTCTCTGCTTTTTTTTCATTGACTGTTTATGGTCTCCAATTTTATTGTTGGAGTGAGTTTAATTTGAATTGAGAACCTGGGTGTTTTCCACTCAGTGTGGTCATAGCCTTGCTCTATGGTGTGGTGTAGATACGCCCATTTAGGATAATTACCCCTAACCCTCCTAGAAAATAAAATTACGCGAACCGCCCTTCGAGGGAGCCCCCCGACTGATATATGCCCAGCACGATATGTGGCAGAGGGATAGCCCCCCCCCCCCTCCTCCAACCCATATGCCCCGAACGATATGTGGCAGAGGGGTCCCCACCCTAACCCTCATATCCCAATACCCTATATCCGCACTAGTAATATTACCTAACACACTTTAAAATAAAAGAATCCCTGAGATTCCGGGATCACTATGACAAAAGGAGAGAGGGGGGGGGGGATTATCTTTGCTTCATATCGTTGGAGGGGTTGGAGGGGGGGGGGGGTGTGGAGAGGGGAATTATCTTTGCTTCATTTGTGCTTATATGCCGATAAAAAAAACTTGAGAAGTGAAATCAGTTGTGGCCCATTTCGTGTTAAAATAATATATATGTTTTATTTTTCCTTTTTCAAAAAAAGAAGCTTGCTGGTATATGGTGTTCAGGACATACACTTGCAATAAATGAGAAATGCTTGAATATGTAGGCATGCTTTATTTGGACAAGTTCATTTTGGAATACGACCGGGAAATGTATTGACTATATCCCACACACAAAAATAACGTCAATTAATCCCCACTTCCGATCCACTTTCCATATTTGGCATGGGTGTCATGCGCAGGCGCAGTGAAGTACTTCGATGTGTCATGGCGGACCGATGAACGGCGAATATACACACCGTGTGTGTGACGGCCCGTCATCTTAATTTCTGTGTTTTTCCCACCCGGCATGGCTGCCCACAGGCCCATCGAATGGGTATCACAGCTGATCACACGATTCGAGGAACAGGTAAGGGGGTTGTCGGGCCATTTTTGTGCCGAGACACGGTCGGGAAGTGTGTACAATTTGGCCGCATTTTTCGCGATTGGTGTGCATTGAAATGCGCGCTATCTCCACGACTTGGCCTTCCCGCTAACTTTTTTGTGTGGAGTTGTATAAACGCAACACAATAAACGTAAGTGCTGTCACAGTGTCACGACATTTGTGTACATAAAACCGCCGTTTTTGTCTCACGCAGAATTAACAATGGCACAGCTTAATATTGCCAATAATATTAAGACTCCCGTGTTTATGTTCGAGACAAACATTTCCAGTTTTATAAAATACTCAGTTAGACAAATTGTAGTCAAAAAAGTGTCGTCAGGATATTTCCATGCTCTATGTACAAACTTTGGATCAGCTAAATTCCTTGTTTTTCACTTTACACTTGGGCCTAAACACAGTTAATTAGAAATAATGTCAAGACAAAAATAGGCCTTAATTATCACTTAGTATGTGAATACGTTTTTTGACAAATCAGCCAACTTCAGACACAATTTCCTCATATATTCTATTTTGCAGCTGTGTGTACAGATTCCTCACTTCTTCAAAATGCAGACTTTCAGGGAAAAAACGTTCTGAATTTTATTTGAACCAGCTTTAATCCTTGGCTTGCCTCCTGTTTTTGTTTTGTATTGTCCAGCTGCCATCTCGTCTGATGAGTGGTCAGTCCGGCCAGGCCCATGCCGATTTGGAACGCAGTAAAACCTGTCTGATCAGTGTCAGCAAACGTCTGTTCTCCCAGGTCATCAATGGGCTCGCCAAGATACTCAACAACCTCAACCCACCCTCCTTGGTAGGCCTGTCATCACTTGATGTTTTCATTATATGTGAATGTTTAGAAGGCATGTAGGAACATTACAGTAACTAGGAAATATACTTACCTATTTAACCCTAACATCACCTAATATACTACTTGAATAACCTGCAGTATATATGCTGTACTCTTACTACGTACACTGGTACAGAGTAGTATTTTGTAGTACTGTGTACTGTATCCCAAATGAATGCCTAGGACCTTTTAGGAATAACCAGTTCGCGCCCGAGGACGTATAAACACGCAATGTGATCAAAAAAGGATGACACATAAACACGTCCTGAGCAAGGTCAGAAATGTCTGTCAGCAGTGAGCAAGGCCGGAAATGCTAGGTATGCTTTCCGGTACCATCGGCCTGTACCCGCCTCAGATCAAGTTTCGTTAAAAATAATCCAGCGCCTCGGCTCGGCGATGTTGAAATAATTCCAGCGCGAACTGGTTAATAACCTAGCTCAAGTTGAAATTATACTCCAAATTTACTCAAGGCTTGCAATGCCTGCAGAACCACCAAAATGGATAGATGGATGGATTTTGAGTTGGGTATAGGTTTGGGTTGAAGCATTGCATGCATAAAAAGTAAACTTTTGCCGTTATTTTGGGATGCTCGGCAGAGACCACTAGGTCAAGAAGAAGCCAAGATTCTCCATCAGTCTCAGCTTATTGTCCTGGACACGCTGGAGAAATGCCTGTCAGCAGTAAGTACCTCCCGAGTTGACCTTGAGAATAAGAGAGAATTTAGTTTGTTTGAAATTTCATACTGTTTGTTACTTTTTGTCCCACGACTCCGAAAAATGAGATCTCATTGCATATTATCCATAACAGTGGTGCACTCTGTCATATGTGACCTGTTCCAACGAAACCCGGACAAAGTCGCACAATGTGTTTTGTCACAATGTACTCCTGAAGTCACTTCGGGGTGGATTTTATCATTTTGAGGTTTTAGGTTTTCCTAAGTCACCCACTATTAATCTACAATCTCCTCAAATTTGAACAAAATCCGTCTACCAGAAGTGTGTTTTTTTGTCAATTTTGTGAAACATTTGTATACAGAAATAATACGCTTTTCTGAACTTCAAAGCTGTTTATCTTATAATTAGGTTGTCAGGGTGTTATCACTAAATCCAGACCCCAGGGAAGATAGGGTGGGGGTACATATGTAAATGATACATCATTTTAAAGCTGAGAACCTAGAGAATTTGAAAAAAGCAAAATCTGAAAAACTAAAAAGTCGACTTTGTCCGGGTTTCGTTGGAACAGGTCACATATGTAAATCACACTAGTATAAAGTTTTGGGCACAGAAGTAATGCAATTGTACTTCCAAGAGCTTAGTTGAGGATGGAGCACAAGTGTTGTGAGTACAGAACATGCCAAATGAGGCTTATGTTATGATGCTGTAGACATGGGCGAGTTTCACCAAAAACTAATTCTGAAAGCCCATAAAAGTCCTACTTTTATCCTGATTTTGTTTTCCCCCTCCAATGTCCTAGTTTTGTCCTGCTCTTTTGGGACAATTTTGCATTCTACTTTTCTCCTACTTCTTCATCTGGGTCTGCTGGAGATCCTGCATGCGCTCTATAAATACACATTATTATTGTCCTTTTCCTGTCAGCAACCCAAAGACACATCTCGCTCTAATGAGACTATGCTGGTCAAGTCCCTCCTACCAGAAGTCTGTCAACTTCTCAATGTTCCCGGCGAGCACCCACTGACAGCACAACTCAAGACGGCTGCCTCCCAAGTCCTCTTTGCCCTCAGCCTCAACAACTTCAACGCTGTCTTCAGCCGGATATATGCAAGGTGGCGTACTTTCTTGCGATCGTTGTTATTTAAGATTGAAGTATACCTTTGGCAGCTATCCAAAAAGTAACTAACCAAAAATAATGTTCAAAAGCAATACTTGCTGTAAAGATGTTATTGACATTAAACTACAAAATACTAATAGTGGCAATACAGGTCAGTAATACTTACCTGGCAAAAAATGCAGTAGTCCAGCCTTGACCCATTGTGTCCCAAGTGACAATTTTTGCTGTAGAGTTTAGAACACCTTACACAGCATACATGGGCCATGCACACTCAGCAAGCAGAGGGACCCAATGCTACGAGTGCAATAAGGGGTGAAGTACCAAATACTAAAAATGACTACAGGCATTGCACACAAGTCAGTGAGAGTACTGCATACTACTTTTTACTACTAGTAGTAAAAAGTAGCATTAGGTAGGGTTGGGGTTAAAGAAAATAATAAAAAAGGGTCATTTCCAACAATGCTTCTCAGACTTATTTTTGGAAATTTCCATTAGTAGGTAGTTTGAAATCTGCAATGGTGTGCGCAAGCATCGGAAGAACGCACACGCGTGCGTGGGTACCGTTATTGGTTGGTTCCATGTGTGATGTGCGCATAGCTTCATTCTGCTGAATGGGAACGCACCCCGAATGCTGATTAGGGCCGCAATTCAAATTGTGACTTTGCCAATTCTGAATGAAATTAAATTCTTATTTTCTCAGAATATAATATTAACCTCCAAAATCCTCATATTAAATTTCTTTTGCCTGTATTTTGTTCAGACTCGACGCTCTAGCCAAGATCACCGATGAATCCGGTGACGAGTCCGACATCGAACTGATCCAACACATCAACATGGATTGCAAACGATTGACCAAGCTCTTAACCGGTACGAACAACCAATGAATTCCTTGATAAAAGTCTTGTTTTACCAGGTGGAACATTACAGAATTTTGCCTTCTGTGTTATATAATGACTCAAATCCGTGACTCCACACATCTGAAGTCGGATGGAAAGTTGTAAACGTTATTGTTCCCTGACCTGTTTAAAGTGTTTCGTTCTTGCATACAAAAATTAATACAAACTTGAAAATAATGCTGTTCTTGTAGTCTGGTTCCCTGACCTTTTTTTCAGACGAAATGAAGCAATTTATAGACGCCAGTCATTTTTCAGGTCAGGGAACCAGACTAGTGTACCCGATCGCAAACTAAATGTGGACTAAGACAATGTGGTATATTGGGGGCAGTATTTGAAAACATTTCACAATTGACACACCAAGGAATGCCATATTAAAGTAAGCTCAACTGAGTCATGCTCTGAGGCTACGGTGTATAACACTGTGTAAAGCCTAGGTCACACCGGACAAGGACCCAACAAGGACCACCCAGGACCACCCCGGACAACCCCGGACCACAGTTTTATCAGTCTGGGGTGGTCCGGAGCGAAAAAGCGACCGACGACCGTCAAAACTCCTTCACGCCGGACCCAACAAGGAAGCACTACGGACGAACAAAGAGTCAACAAGGATGAGCACGGATCAACAAGGAGGTGACACGGACCAAGCACGGACCGCACACGGTGTCTACACGGATGACCCCGGACCGGCACGGACCAGCACGGAAGAGACACGGACTATGCCGGACCGCCCCGGACTCAACAAGGACTGCCACGGATGCTACACGGATGCTACACGGACCGCCCCGGACCACCCCGGACCACAGCATTTTCCCTATAAAAACATGAACCTTGTATGGTTCTTGTTCGTCCGGGGTCATCCGTAGCCTTGCCGTGTCCGAATAAACCATCCCGGATGCCCAAGGATGAACAAGGATGAACAAGGAGGCACTAAGGATGAACACGGAGCCAACAAGGACCCAACAAGGACCGCCCCGGACTACCCCGGACCACCCCGGATTAAGCCATCGCCCCGGATCACCCCGGATGTTTTAAACATTTTAAAACGTCCGGGGCCGACTCCCGGACCGCCAAGGATCATCCCGGACCATCCCGGACCGCCCCGGACGAACAAGGACCCAACAAGGATCGCACCCCGGACTGCCCCGGACCACGTCCGGGGTGGTCCGGGATGGTCCGGGAGTCCGGTGTGACTGGGGCTTAAGCAACGCCATACAGTGTGTATGCCCGTTTAATAACTACAGAAGTGCTCTTCATTGCACGTGTATTAAAAAAGATTCCTCCAACGCAGTGCAGCTGGAGTAATTTGGCATGTACCACTGCCATGCAGTTAATTGCCCTCCTAGAGAAAGGGTTAATATAGATCTTCAGAAATTTTTTGAAATGCTAGTGAGAAACTTTTATGATCAGTTGTAAGTTGTAAATATATTTGTCTTATTTCAGAAATGATTAGCAAATTTCCAATGCTAAGGAAGAGCGTGATGGCCATTCTGGTGGTCAGTCTTGAGAAGGTAAAATAGCTTTATATTCGTAAGAAACTTGTTCAAGTAAACATAGCTGAAACATTTTTGTACCCTTACTTAGAATGATTTGCGGTAACACCATGTGAAAGGATCTCTTTTGAGAAGAGGTAGGGTGGTTCTGATAAGAACCGGTGCTTTAACACCCGGTTCTTATCAGAACCTACCTCTTCTCAAAGGAGATCCTTTCACATGGTGTTACCGCAAATCTTTCTAAGTCCAGTCTCCACCATGCAATGTGAAAGGATTTAGGGTGGTTCTGATAAGAACCGGTGGTTTAACACACGGTTCTTATCAGAACCTACCTCTTCTCAAAGAAGATCCTTTCACATGTTGTTACCGCAAATCTTTCTAAGTCCAGTCTCCACCATGTAATGTGAAAGGATCTCTTTTTAGAAGAGATAGGGTGGTTCTGATAAGAACCGGTTCTTATAAGAACCAGTTCTTATCAGAACCATCCTACCTCTTCTCAAAAGAGATCCTTTCACATGGTGTTAGTCTCAACCATGCAAAGCTTCAAATCTATTTTATCTTTGTACCCTATCTTGGAGATATTTGACTTGTGTAAAGATGCTTCTTTTACTATTTTCTTCAAAATCACCATGCCAGAAAGAATAATTTCACAGAGAGTTTAGTGTCAATAATATCTTTAACCAATTCGCCCTGGATGACGAATAAAAACGCAAAGTTTTCCCCAGATTCAAAACGGATGAGGCATAAACACGCCACGAGCAAGGCCGGAAATGTCTGTCAGCAGCGAGCAAGGCCAGAAATGCGTGGGTGTGCTTTTCCGGTACTGGCGGCCTGAACCTGCTTCGGATCGAGTTTCGTTAAAAATAATCCCGCGCGTCGGCTCGGTGATGTTAAAATAATTTGGTCGTTTTTTTTGGTTTTTTTACATTGGTTCTAGTGGTTACTCTACCTATAAATGTGGTCAGAGATATGAGTGTGGTCGTTGCCAGTTTTTTTTATTGTGTTTTTTATCATGTGTTTTTAGGCAATCTGGAACTGGATGGACAATTACCCTGAGGAATTTATGATGCTGCACGACACTCGTGAATCAGAGATCCAAGGTACAATATTCATTCTAATCAAATTTTATCCAACTATACTAGCAACTTTGAACATTTCACGTAATTTTCTGAAACTTTTCTGCCGGTCCTTAGACTGCTGCGAGAAGCTGTTTGACATGGCGGAAAGCCAACCGGAGATGCAGTCAGCGAAAAGAAAGAGCTCAGTCTGGCTCCTGCAGGTCATGCTGCTCATCCTGTGCCCGGTGAGTCAAGTGATCAGACTTCAGAATTTACCAAGTAACTAAAACAGGCCAAGTTGTTACGAAGTTTTTGTGAATCATTTGATGACGTCTTCATTTTTGTTTTCAGGCACTGATGAACGATATCGTCAACACCACCAGCTACCATCCCCACCCCTCTCCCCGGCTCATGCAGAAGAAACAGTTCCTGGACAACCTGCAGAAGTCGCTGTGCTCCCCTGGAAGCAATAAACAGCTGACGGAGTGTGCGGTCGTCTCCAGCGTCAAGCTGTGTAAGGCGGCGACCTACATCAGCAGCCCGCAGAAGTCAGTGCTCTGCAAACTAGTCAACAAGCTGATGCTGGACCTCAAGGTACACATAGTTTCTTTCCCCAATTTTTTTATTCTAGTAGTTTTGGTCTGGACAAATTCGGTTCTTAAATTTTCAGTTTCACACTGTAGCAGATTTCAAAAGTGTAAGAAATTAATTAAACTCGAAGCTCTGTGATATAAATTCCCGTTGTTCATGTCTGTTTTAATTGACACCCTATTTGTTATTTGACGTGCGATTTAACCTTCAAATGACTGTTATATCTGTGACTTGATTTAAACTTGAAAGTAATTTACAGGTAAACTTGTGTAGACAACTTGTTTTAAAGCTCGAAACATTTTACGATGCACGATCCAATTTGGAAAACACAATTTAAACGAGGAATAGCAAGGGGAGCACAATTTTGTGGAAAAACTTACTTTGGTTTTTCTAGGATTTTGATAACATTTGGACATAAAGACTTAAAGGTAGGATACACCATTTGCAGATATCAAAAATATTTACTACCGAATTATTAAAAAATATCTTACTCATTTGAAAGTAAATGTTGTTTCTAGGCATCCAGCAAAAGGATTGCGTTAGATATCCTGTAATTGTTCCGAAAAATATAATTTTATAATTAAAAATTCGCGATCGCCGGATGGCGATTGCGAAAAAACAAAGATAACATAAGAATAACTGCTCGACGCCGGTTGAAAAAACCCGCTGTTTTTCGTGCTTTTCTCGGCATCCATGATTGTAAAACTTCGGACAGCTCAGTTAAACGATATTTACTATAAAATACAACCCCCCAAATCTACCCATTCATGATAATTCAAGCAATGACCAATGGTGTATACTACCTTTAATGTATGTTTCTACAAATAAAAAAAAGAGCCAACCAATGGAATCCACTTTTATGATGTTCTACGCTACCTTCTTTCTAGATAAAATAATAGTAACTGGAATTGCGAATCAATTTGTGCATTCCAAATTTGCTTTGGTTCCCCCCTCAGATGCTTCTGTTCAACCCCACCAAGCCCTTCTCCCGCGGCGCTGGTAACTTTCCCGCCGACATTGAACTGATGGTGGAATGCGCAGTGGCCTGCTTCAGGCTCCGCCCTGACAAATGTGAACACTTCAACGCCTGTCTGTCCATCAACGCTCCTCCTCATTTCCACTTGGTGCTAGTGCGCGCGTTGCACACCATCGTCACAAAGGTAAGTCTGCCATTTCGGGTTTAGGAACTGTCCGAGTCTCTCAAATAGGTCTCTTTGAAATGACGTCACTTCGTACAGATTGCCACGTGCATCGGCATTTGTGACCGGCTCTACAAAAAAGGATATTAAGTCACGCTGTGCATTACCTCAAAGTTGAGAGGGTAAACATTTCATCAACATTTTTTGTCATGAATGACATCTTTAAACCTACAGTTTCAGGTTTTATTCACAGAAATGTTGATTTTGATGAATAAAGTAGAAACAAATACAATTTTGTGTGCATCGTTCTGTTGTACTACCATAGAGCCGGCTTTTTGAAAGCGTGTTTTCTCAGTTGTGTAATTTGAACTCCAAGGAAGTAATCAATATGCCAAAATGTCATATATCCAGAACGGGAGGGGCCATGGAGCTCTATTATATACCAAATGAAAGCTTACGCTGTGGGCTTTCCAACCATGTATACAACTCAATTTCACTGTTTTGTGACATAATACCCATTTTTGTGGAGTGGATCACATTTGGTAAATCGTGTTTCGTGACACACATCAGCTGCATCATGTTTCAAAGATATTTTTAGCAACAAGTGCGCATGTTGGAAAACAATTTTCCATATTGCGCGTACAGACGTAGAAAACGCAGTTGTAGTTTGGTTACAAAGATAGGGTCTATACATTGCGGTTTGTGACATGTTTCCTTAAACCCGCAACCCTCATTTCGACCTCTTGTTCAATTGATTTGCAGTCCAACATGAAATGGTGGCCCAAGATCACCGTGGTTTATGACACGATGCCCGGGTCGTTACGGATTCTCTTCAGCGAGACCCAATCCAAGGTTACCAGTCATTGCCCGACTACCATCAGAAGCAGTCAGGTAAGATAAAGTGACCGAGAATAACCGATGCCATTTGAGCTAAGATGGCGTGTGGGCAAATAAACAGACTTGCATCCGTGGTTATTGACGTAAACTGTTACCACAATTCATGAGTGACATTTGACATTGGAATCCCCCTGTCTCCCGATGACAGACAGAGCATACTGCCTGAAACGTTGAGTTCGTTTCAGAACCACACAAACTCAGAAAAAAGAGATTTACTACATGGTGCCAGGGATGTAGTCGAGTCCATCACACGTCCATGCACGTCCCTGTAAGTCCCTGCAAGTCCATCACAAGTCCATCACAAGTCCCTGCAAGTCCATCACAAGTCCTTGCAAGTCCCTGCAAGTCCATCACAAGTCCTTCAGTTCCAATTCACATCACAAGCTCTTCAATTCAGCTTTGACAAAAGCATTCCTTTGTCATTGTTCATCCAGTTACTTGTGACTGGCTTCAAGAAAGGACTTGTGAACGGACTTGCAGGGACTCGACTACAACCCTGCACGTTGCTACTGCAAACTTCTTAGCTTATTGCCTTTTTACCATGCAAACCTTCATTTGACATTTAGCCGAATGCACTTTTTGATATCCTGAATATTTGTTTGTGTTTCTTACAGAGTTTAACGACGCTAAAGAATGTCTACAAGAAACCAGTCAGGAAGTTCAAGGAGAAATCTAGTGAAGAGGTGCCCAACACATTGCTCCTATGGCTGGTGCGATTAGTTCATGCAGACCCTAAACTCATGCTACATGTAAGCTCTACCAGATGATTTACGATCAGACGAATCTTGTAAAATGGATTCCATTTCTTAACCAGTTCGCGCCGGGATTATTTTAACATCCCCGACGACCCCGAGCCAAGGTGCAAGATTATTTTTAATGAAACTCGATCCGAAGCGTGTTCAGGCCAATAGTACCGGGAAGCACACACACGCATTTCCGTCCTTGCTCTCTGCTCACAGACATTTCCGGCCTTGCTCGTGGCGTGTTTATGCGCCATCCGTTTTGAATCTAGGGAAAACTTTGCGTTTATATACGTCATACGGCGCGAACTGGTTAAATTGGTATTTTCTTGAAAAAGATCTTTTAAAAGATACATCGACTGAAATTTTGGCTGGCAAAAAAAATTCAGGCTGGTTCCCGCCCCAAAATTGGTATTCAGAGTTTTTTTAATTTTTTAAATAAAATATGATGTAAACTTGGTGTTGATTTGAAGCATTTTCTAGGTCTATTCCTTTCTTGTTACGAGGTAGCCCAGTCAAACTTGGTCCCAAGCATTGTGAGAAATGTACTCAAACCAAAGGTTATTTCAAGATTTAAAACAAAGAAATTGACTGCAGCGGGGCTCGAACCTGCAACCCCCGGTGCTCTACCAACTGAGCTATCCAGCCCTATGTTGGCAGTTTCCTCCAAATGTTGTCAAAATCTTTGTTCAGGGGCCGCTAGTCAAAAGCCATAAACCCATAAATGTGATCCAAAAATGAGTCTGATGTCACAAAATACATTTTTACATAAAGGGCTGTTTATTGTCTGGGAGGTGATTTTTCTTTCAACAAATTTTAAACAATTGTTGGTTTCTCCGACACCTATATTTTCAGATCTGATTGATTGAAAAGATTGTTTTGATCCCTAAAATAAATTTGATACAGGTTTTGTCATTCTCTTCGTAGCATCTGATGAAGCGCTACAATCGTAAATCTTCATTTATTTTCAAAGACATTTTAAATAAAACTGAGAAAAAGCAAATTTCCCAAAACTGTAAAAGACCAATGCATTACACTACAGAGTTGTGCCATATATCAAATGAAAGCTTACCTCCTGCTTTTTCTGACCAACCGCAAAATTAAAAAAAACAAAAACATTTTTAACACATCAGACTCATTTTTGAAGAGTGGGTCACAAATGCCATGTTGGCTGAGCTTATTGGCAACAAATCCTGACCAATAAATTTTGTTCACGTGACTCGGTCACTTTTTTTATCGTAGAATCCCGACGGTGCGGGCCACGAGATTCAGAGCAGCACCAGCAACCTAATTCGCGGGCTGATCAGCCTGATGTACATGTGCAGCACCATCCCGAACATTGCGCACGAGGCCATGAGGGCACTGTTGACCTTGCATCAGCCTGAGAACGTCGAGCTGTGGAACAGGGAGGCCCCGATAGCGACGTTTTGGGATATCAGGCAAGAAAGACTTAAAACGTCTCCTCTTAATCATAAAAATCAATAAAATTAACAGGGTCTGATATTTTTATCTTGACAAGATCTTAAGTGGCAAAATTGCACCGGGACAAGAAACAAAGAAGACAAACAAACACAAGCAAGCAGGGTTGGGATTAATAGAATAAAGTAGAACTAACATAGGAAGTATTAACCCCAGAGGAAATAAACGGAACAGACCACAGTAGGTAGGATCAAAGAGGGATTAAGAGGGGTCAGAACAGGGTGGGGATCACACAAAAAAAGGATTAAACCAAGAGGAATGAATAAAGGCAGACAGGGTGGAGATCAAAAGGTGAAAACGTGCAAGTACGAACAAAGGAATGAGGAGTAGAACATTACCCTGGGTAACGGACAAAAGGCACAAGATTTTATTTGGCTGTCGGTTGGTAAAATGGTGAAAATAAAGTTGAGATTTGACCTTGGCTGTCCTATTTTGTCGTTTGCAGCTCCCAGATGCTGTTCTCCGTCTCCCAGAAGCTTGTCTCTTGTCAGATTCTAAACGGCACCGAGGTCCTCAAATGGCTGAGCGAGGTCCTGTCTCTCAGAAACTGCTTCCTGAATAAGTATAAAGACCACGCCACGGTCGACTGTAACATTCCGCGCACCAGGGAAGCTCAGGATAAGCTAGAGGTAAAGGCCAGTTAGTTCACACTCTTCAATCCTGTAAAAATCTTCCAATCGCCATCCTGTAAAAATTGGATTCATTCTCAATCCTCCAAAATCATCCGTTATTTCTTGCATTTGTTCAGTGGAGGGGGTGATCATTGCCTCAATCCTTCGAAATCCTTCATCATTCATTGCTATGAGTTGAATCAGTGCAATGACACTCGGAAGCAGTGCGGATGATATCAGGCCTAAGGCAGGGTTCTATTTTGCATGGCTGAGCGTAAACAATGCTGGGTACAGCCTACGAGCTTGACCCAATGCAACCTCCAAAATAAGGTTAGGGTTAATTATGCATTCCTCCCTTATGCATTACATGTAGATTAAAATGGCAGCAGGGTATAATTTTACTATTTTTTTTTACTTTGGATAGTGTGTGTTCTTCATGAACCTGTGGAGTTGCGACCAGGAGGCGGTCTTGACAGCGCTGTCCTGCTTCGGTCAGCTCTGCGAAGAAGCCGAGATCTGCTGCGGCGCCGACGATTTCACTCTCACCCAGGTCTTGCCCAATCACAACGTCTACTCCGATCTGGCCACCGCCATGGGAATTGGACCCCAGGGTAATGTCAAAGGAATTATGTTGCTTACGAGTAGAGTCTGTTATTCCAGGTGTCAGGATGGGAGGATGCTAGAGTATCCTGACACAATTTTGTTATGAAATCTGTGAAAATTCCTAACGTCTTAAAAATTGTCATAGTTTTTTATTCTACACAAAATTCACTTCTTTTTTTTACTTCAACTTTTTCAGTCCTACAAAATTCGCCCAAACCTCATTGTTTTTTCTTTACCGCCAACGAGGGTTTTTGTGAAGCAAATACATATTTTACCACTGTTTTTTCAAGGAAAACCTTTTTGGTTCTGTTTTGTGTCGTTTGCAGAGAGGGCCGCACTTCAGAAGAGGATTTTCGCTCTTCTCAGAAGAATTGAGTATGTGACAGAAGGAAATATACAGGTACTGAAAATATAAACCTCCTCACATAGTAGGACACCAAATATGTTATTTATTTGTATTTAAAACGTAAAAACCTTTCCTGATATATATTTGTTTGGAATAACTGAATATCCAATTTAATTTTTGCTCCTACTGTTCTTCTGCTTCTCTTCTACTTCTCTTCTACTTTTCCCCTACTTTTCCCCTACTTTTCCCCTACTTTTCCCCTACTTTTCCCCTACTTTTCCCCAACTTTTCCCCTACTTTTCCCCTACTTTTCCCCTACTTTTCCCCAACTTTTCCCCAACTTTGCCCCCAATTTTTCCCTACTTTTTCCCTACTTTTCCCCTACTTTTCCCCTACTTTTCCCCTACTTTTCCCCTACTTTTCTCCTACTTTTCTCCTACTTTTCTTCTTTTTGTTCTATTTTTGTTCTTTTTGTTCTATTTTTGTTCTCCTTTATTCTCCTTTATTCTCCTTTATTCTCCTTTATTCTACTTTTCACCTACTTTTCTCCTACTTTTCCCTTACTTTTCACCTACTTTTATTATACTTCTATTATACTTTTATTACACTTTTCACCTGCTTTTCACCTGCTTTTCACCTAATTTTCACCTAAATTCACCTAATTTTAACCTACTTTTTACCAGAGTCTGCTTGTAAGCCTGTATAAGACATAGGCTAAGCTTTCACTAGTTCTCATTGATCATTTCTTGCCAGTCCTGGAGAGAAACCTACACCCGCTGGGAAACCATCACAAAGCAGCTGTTGAGTAATAAAGGACGGGGGGAGGACAGCCAGACATTGGAAGGGCGGGGCAGCATCCGTAGACGTATATCTCACCACACGATACCCACACAGGAACACGAACTAGAGGTAAGTTACGTGCCGAGACTTTGAGCCCTTAGTACTTTTCAATTCTCCAATTGTTTAACTATTGAGTGTTTGACGTGTAGTTTTGAATGACAAATTCAATATGTGACCTGCTCTTACAAAAAACTGGGTTAAAAAAAAACACATTAAATGTACATGTCTATCACCCAAATGCAGTTGCATTAAAGTTAATATTTTCATTTTGCTGAGTTTGAATTGTGATGTGGCATGACAGGACAAATTGTTCTGGCTTTGCAGACTTCCTGGCCAACTTGTAGCAAACGTTTTATGTACCAATTATAAACTAAGTGTACGATTGTTTGTTCAGTATTGTATACATTCCTTCTATACTTATTATTGACCTGTGAGTAAAAGATGTCCTCAGGATGCTGGAAGAGGTGACAGATTGTGGACTTGCACACGTCCTCAGTCCATTTCGCCATCTCTTAAAAGTTTGCGCCGGGATTATTTTAACATCACCGAGCCGAGGGGCAGGATTATTTTTAATGAAACTCGATCCGAAGCGGGTTTAGGGTGATAGTGCCGGGAAGCACACCCACGCATTTCCAGGCCTTGCTCGCTGCTGACAGACATTTCCAGGCCTTGCTCGTGGCGTGTTTATGCGTCATCCGTTTTGAATCTGGGGAAAACTTTGCGTTTATATACGTCATCCGGCGCGAACTGGTTAACTACACAAAACCAAAGGAATGTCTACAGTACGAATGGAACAGAAGACTTTTTGTACATAGTGTGAGTTACTTGATATTTTTATAAATGTCTGGAAACCATATTTTTAAATCATGAGAATTGTGTGAATTTATTCTACCAAAAAAAATTAGAAAAAGGTGGATGTAAAGGTCTATTTTCTGAGTGTGTATTTGTGCGTTTTTCACTCATACCAATTTAAATGGACACAAACCTTTTAAGATTCCGAGAAGTTTTTGTTTGCCGAGTTAAGTGGAAATGCATCGGCTTTAGACACTCGGTGATGTAGCCCATAAAATTAACTGTGCCGGCATTCTTGGCAATGCCCTGCCCTAAGCATGACATCATGTTGCCATGTGTGTCTGGTTGTCGTTTTGTTTTTCAGGCTAAGCTACAGTGTGCCACTTAGTAAATGCTGCTTAACCTTCATTCATATCATAATAGCATTGCCAAGCCACTGGTGATGGGAAAGGTTTACATTCGAATTGTTGTTGCTTTCTGGCAGCTAACCTCAACATTCCTCCCCTTAATCCTCATACAACTCGTGCTGGCCCTTCCCAAATTTTCTGAAATTTTCTTTTAACATCATCTTCTATGTTTTTCATTGACATGTAACTGGATAAACAATGACAAAGAAATGCTTTTTTAAAAAGCTAGTGACTTGACTTGAGACTGAAGGACTTGTGGTGGACTTGTGGTGGACTTGCAGTATACTTGCAGTATACTTGCGGTATACTTGCGGTATACTTGCGGTATACTTGCGGTATACTTGCGGTATACTTGCGGTATACTTGCGGTATACTTGCGGTATACTTGCGGTATACTTGCGGTATACTTGCGGTATACTTGCGGTATACTTGCGGTATACTTGAGGTATACTTGAGGTATACTTGAGGTATACTTGCGGTATACTTGCGGTATACTTGCGGTATACTTGCGGTATACTTGCGGTATACTTGCGGTATACTTGCGGTATACTTGCGGTATACTTGCGGTATACTTGCGGTATACTTGCGGTATACTTGCGGTATACTTGCGGTATACTTGCGGTATACTTGCGGTATACTTGCGGTATACTTGCGGTATACTTGCGGTATACTTGCGGTATACTTGCGGTATACTTGCGGTATACTTGCGGTATACTTGCGGTATACTTGCGGTATACTTGCGGTATACTTGCGGTATACTTGCGGTATACTTGCGGTATACTTGCGGTATACTTGCGGTATACTTGCGGTATACTTGCGGGATACTTGCGGGATACTTGCGGTATACTTGCGGTATACTTGCGGTATACTTGCGGTATACTTGCGGTATACTTGCGGTATACTTGCGGTATACTTGCGGTATACTTGCGGTATACTTGCGGTATACTTGCGGTATACTTGCGGTATACTTGCGGTATACTTGCGGTATACTTGCGGTATACTTGCGGTATACTTGCGGTATACTTGCGGTATACTTGCGGTATACTTGCGGGATACTTGCGGTATACTTGCGGTATACTTGCGGTATACTTGCGGTATACTTGCGGTATACTTGCGGTATACTTGCGGTATACTTGCGGTATACTTGCGGTATACTTGCGGTATACTTGCGGTATACTTGCGGTATACTTGCGGTATACTTGCGGTATACTTGCGGTATACTTGCGGTATACTTGCGGTATACTTGCGGTATACTTGCGGTATACTTGCGGTATACTTGCGGTATACTTGCGGTATACTTGCGGTATACTTGCGGTATACTTGCGGTATACTTGCGGTATACTTGCGGTATACTTGCGGTATACTCGCGGTATACTTTGCGGTATACTTTGCGGTATACTTTGCGGTATACTTTGCGGTATACTTTGCGGTATACTTTGCGGTATACTTGCAGTATACTGTGCAGTATACTTGCATTGGACTTGAATACAACTCTTCTATTGTCTTTTGTGACATGCAACATTCCCAATGATTCTTCCTTCATTGTACCAGCTTTTGTTTCATAATAGTTGTCAGTCCACCACCCAAAAAAGAGGATTTGACAAGTGCATCGCTGGTGTGTGCGTGATCACGCTTGGTGCTGTTTCTCATCTCGCTTTTTTGCTACCATCTCTTTCTTGTTTCTCTCTCTTCCCTCCCCCCTTTCCCCCAAACACCTCACAAACACACCCCCTACAACACAACGCCGCGCTCCACTCTACTTGTAGTCATGCGGGTGTCTCAGTCCCTCGCTTCTACTCCACCATTCCAACCCTCTGTCTGTGACCGTTCGTCTTCAGGAGTGGCAGAACATGACAGGGTTCCTGTGCGCCTTGGGTGGGGTGTGTCTCAAGACCAACAAGAGCCCCAGGCAGAGGTAAATGGAACAGGGAGGGGGCTTGGCTAAGCTAGTGCCCTAGAAAAAGATTAATTCAATCTTATCTGATCCGCATCTTACCCTATTCATTGGATTTGACTGATTTTAATAGTATATACACACAAACATTTGATTTTGTAAGATTAAGAGTGAAATAATGTTTTTATCGTCTCATTCTACTGGCATTACAATATAAAACTCAGCAGTGTTGACCTTGGCGGCGTTAGTGTTGTGGATGGCTAAACCATTCAGTGTTTTCTTGTAGGCATGATTCGTCGTTGTATGAAACGTCTCCAAGAACCTCCCCCATGTCCAGCAATGGCCCATCGGCAACTGATAAACCGTGTGCAGTCAACGAGTAAGTGCATTTCGAGCGCAACTTTAGCTGGAGAATTAATCTGCCAACTTTTGAGTTTGCTTCTGAAGGCACCGGGGGAAGGGGAAGGAAGACATTTGCTACTACCCAGATACTAAGTTGCTGATTTCATGACGGAAACCTTGCCTAAAGTGAAGACAGAACTCTTATAAAATACCAGCGGAAGAAATTTAAAATTTTGAAGGAAACGACAATTGTAAAATAGGGTGCGCACAGATTTGAATTTTATTGTGCGTAAGCTAAAAGAAGCCAGTTATGGATGGGTATTCGATGTATAGTCTACTCAACCTTAAATCCAGCATGTGTCTTTTCATCGTTTGCTCTGTGTAATTAAAATTGATTGATTGTTTCAGATTCATTGGCTGTCTACTCAAGCTGTTAGTGTGCAGTAACGAACGACTCGGACCACAGGTGAAGCTAAAGCAAGCACGCCCCCCTCCCCCCCCCCCCTCCCTCCATGATTATCATGGTTACAAACATTTTTAAACCCAAAGGCCATGAAGCCATGAGGCAATTTGAAGGAAATTTACAGACAGACTGGTGACACTTGCGGTTGACCTGTGACAGATCTTAGACAGACTTGAGACTGACCCAAGACGGAACCGAGACAGGCCGAGGACAAGCCCGGGACAGGCCCGGGACAGGCCCGGGACAGGCCCGGGACAGGCCCGGGACAGGCCCGGGATAAGCCCGAGATAAGCCCGAGATAAGGCTGAAAATAGGTCTGGAACAAGGCTGGGAATAGGCCCGGGACTAGGCCCGGGACTAGGCCTAGTACAAGGCCTAGTACAAGGCCTAGTACAAGGCCTAGTACAAGGCCTAGAACAAGGCCTAGAACAAGGCCTAGAACAAGGCCTAGAACAAGGCCTAGAACAAGGCCTAGAACAAGGCCTAGAACAAGGCCTAGAACAAGGCCTAGAACAAGGCCTAGAACAAGGCCTAGAACAAGGCCGGAACAAGGCCGGGAACAAGGCCGAGAACAAGGCCGAGAACAAGGCCGAGAACAAGGCCGAGAACAAGGCCGAGAACAAGGCCGAGAACAAGGCCGAGAACAAGGCCGAGAACAAGGCCGAGAACAAGGCCGAGAACAAGGCCGGAACAAGGCCGGAACAAGGCCGGAACAACGCCGGAACAAGGCCTGCCACAGGCTCGACTATAACTGTTGGATATCCAGTTAGTAGGCTTAGTTGTATGACCTCTACATACAATTTCTACACTAATATATTTTCTTTAAGATCCGAGATTCTGTCAAGAATTTGATAGGAAGCGAGCTTCACCCAGCACTCTTCCCACACCTCTTTGAACTTGTCAAGGAACACATAGAGAGATTCTTCAGTGCTAATAGCCAGGTAAGAAAGGTCGTGTCAATTTAACACTGAAGGTCGTGTCAATTTAACACCACTGTATAAATTTAACACCAGTGTATCTTTTGCATTTGCATTCCCATGTATTCCTAGTCTAACTGTCATTTCTGGGTTGGTAAGCATGGATCTAAATCTTGTCAGATATGGAAACTATACCGTGTTGATTTAACACCGAGGACCACTGTGTAAATTCAACACTATTAAATCGTTTGCATAAAACTCATTGATTTATTGCCACAGTTATCAGTATAAACGTTCAACTTGTCTGGTACTGATACTCGCCAGTGTTATTTCAACACCAAGGTCCATGGTGTAACTTTAACATCGTTGAAGCTTTGTCCACATACATTCATCGCGGTCCTTGTCTCATCTTCCCTTAGGTTGTTCAGAGTGAGACCAACACGCTCTTCATCGAGCACGCCATTCAGGTCATCCGGCAAGTTCTGGACAACAGCAGTGAGGAAGCTTCTGAGTATCTGGGTGTGTTTAGCATCGAGGGACTCATGCTGGCTATCATCAGGTAAGGCAGAAGGCTGGCAGAAGGCTGGCAGAAGGCTGGCAGAAGGGGCTGTCCACAGGCTGGCAGCAGGCTGGCCAGTTGAGCTGGAAGTTGAGCCCGGCCAGATTTCTTTCAACCCACACACGGCTCAGTTTTACACAATTTTCAAATTTTGAAGTGATTGATTTAGAAGTTTTTTTTTTTTAATTTTTTTATTTATTTTTTTGCAGATATGTACGGCGGTTAGACACCAGTACATGCAATGCCTACGTTGTACGCATTAAGGTGCTATTTTGTAATCTGCTCACTGCGGTAAGTTTTTGTGGATTCTCCCAAATATTTCTTCCTCAACGATTTACGAATATAACCTACAACTGATGGGATTGAGTGCCACTATTGACTGACATTCATGCTTGCTTTTCTACTTTTTCCTATTTTGTTTTCCCCCGATCCTACTATTCCCTATTTTTGTCCTATTTTTTTTTGGCCACAAATGAAAATGAAATGAAATAGGACCCTGTTCTGGTCACTCACAGACCATTGGGGCACATAGACGTGCACTGGTGACATCATTGCCAGTCCATATGTGTATACTATTGACCAATCTTTTTGATTGACTATTGACTAGGTGATATACATTGACTCTAGGTGATATACATTGACTCTAGGTGATATATATATTGACTCTAGGTGATATATATTGACTCTAGGTGATATATATTGACTCTAGGTGATATATATTGACTCTGGGTGATATATATTGACTCTGGGTGATATATATTGACTCTGGGTGATATACATTGACTCTGGGTGATATACATTGACTCTAGGTGATATATATTGACTCTAGGTGATATATATTGACTCTAGGTGATATATATTGACTCTGTGTGATATATATTGACTCTGTGTGATATATATTGACTCTGGGTGATATATATTGACTCTGGGTGATATATATTGACTCTGGGTGAAATATATTGACTCTAGGTGATATATATTGACTCTAGGTGATATATATTGACTCTAAGTGATATATTGTTCTGTTTCTATTTCAGATGATGAAGCAACGCGACATCCTGTCCTTCAGACAAGAGATTCGCTTTCGTAACAAGCTGGTAGATTATTTGTCGGATTGGATCAGTATACCTCGAGAGGAAGGAACGCTCCAAACACGGTAAATATTGAACATTCAAATTTCCAATATATTTTACTTTTTAACTTTTTTTTTGGTTTTGTTGTATTTTTGGTTTTTGAAATATTCAAAAGCAATTGAAGGGACGCCTTTTTTTGATGAAACACCTTTTGGGAGTAGAGTTTTATGTTCCTGTATGTAGGCTCAACGAAAATGAGGAATTTTTTGTTGAAATAAATAATTGTTTTGTTTTCCTGGCAGGAAAACCCTTGCATTTGAACGGTAACTGATCATTAATGAACAACTGAATTTTGTGTGATGTTTGTATTAAAATCGACATAAATTTGTGAATAATGTAAATTGTGCGAAATTGTGCGAGCGCAGCGAGCGCGTCTCACGCCTGGGGGTCGAGTTAATTTTTGCATGTTTCTGTGAAAGACTAGCTAATTTAATATAAAAAAATACTATATGAACATGATTAACGTGACTTTGTATCTCCTCTCTTTCTTTTGTGCCCATAATTTGATTAAACAAATTTTTTTTTTTTTAATTTAAAAAACAATTAAAAAAAAAAAAAAAAAAAAAATGTACCCAAGTGCCGGGCGAAAATTTGCAGTGCCGGGCGGTACCGCCCAACGCCGCCCACCGTGGCTAGAACCCTGCACACTAGTGACTATTTTTGTACTCATCCTGTAGTGAGTTAGATGAAGCAAGTATGGAAGCCATGGCAGCTCTCCTAGTATGTCTTCCCTTACAACCTGAGGAAGGTGACGCGGGTGACATCATGAAAGCCAAATCCAACCTCTTCTACAAGTAAGTTGGGTTTATTTCAGTCTTAGACGACAGTGATATCACCAATGTATTGCAAATTGTGCTGGATGGTTGAGTTTGTTATTAACCAGTTCACGCAGGGAATATTTTAACATCACCGAGCCGAGGTGCGGGATTCTTTTTTTAGGAAACTCGATCCTAGGTGAGTTCAGGCCGATGGTACCGGGAAGCCCACCCACGTATTTCCCGCCTTGCTCGCTGCTGACAGACATTTCCGGCCTTGCTCGTGACGGGTTTATGCATCATCTGTTTTTAATCAGGGAAAAACTTTGCATGTATATACGTCCCCGGCACGAACTGGTTTAAGCCGATGCAGTGTTCTTGATGTCATAGGTTTAAATTCGGCTTCAGTCAAATTTCTAAGTTCAACCCCAAAAGTTACAGCATGTGTCTCAAAAGTTACAGCATGTGTCTCAAAAGTTACAGCATGTGTCTCAAAAATCAAAACATGTCCATCGCCAGTCAGGGATATATTTGAGTCCATTTTAAGTCCATAACAAGTCCTCCAGATCCAATTCAAATCAAAAACTGTTCTTTGATTTTCATTTTATTTTCTTCAGATACTTCACCCTGTTCATGAAGCTCTTGAACGACCTGACGGAAGGGGAGGAAGAAAAGGCGACAGAAGGGAGACCACAAGGGGACACGCAGACCCAGGCACACCTCAGGAAATGCACCATACAGGCCATGTCCAACCTTCTCAGTGCTAACATAGACAGTGGACTCACACATTCCATTGGTAACTAGAAAAAGACACTAACCCCAACTGCAAACAGGGGCCAATTTCATAGAGCTGCTAAGCACAAAAATTTGCTTAGCACAAAAAAGTCTTGCTCATTAAAAACAGGTTACCAGCCAAAATTCTACGAGTTTTTCATGCTAAGCCCAAAACCAGCTAATTATCAATCGAAAACAATAAAGATCCTGTGAAAATTTGGTCTGTAACCTTGTTTTTGCCAAGCACAAATTTTCATGCTAAGCTAATTTTTGTGCTTAGCAGCTCTATGAAATTGGCCCCAGACCTTCACCTCGCCCCGTCTCCCAGTGTTAACAAAAATTATTAAAAATAATTCAGATTCCTGATTTGGATCGAGATCAATCTAAAAATGTAATGGAATCGTTCCTGACCCATAAGCTAGCTATCTAGTTTTGTTAAAAACCCTTCAGTAAATTTTTCCATAATCCTTAAAAAAACCAGACAGACAGGCAAGATTACATAACCGTTGTCAGGAGGTTATAAGTGCTGCTCTAGATGAACCGCGCAGAAATTAAAAATAGTAAAACTACTACTATAAAGGTTCATTTAGATGAGTCATCTGACTAGGAATCTCGATCGTCGCTTGACCATATAAACCAGGCTTGATTGTGTTCAGTGGAGGGCTGACCATTGCCTCAATCCTTTTAACTTCTCCGATGTAATGGGTTGAGTCAGTGCCGATAACATTCAGAACAGTGCGGATAAATATCAAGCATAATGCAGGGTTTAGTTCTTATGTGAATGACTCAAAATAAACAATACTGGGTACAGCCTAAGAACTCGACACAATGCATCCTCAAATCAACCCACACTTGTTTGTTGTTTAGCTGCAATCCTTAAAAATCGTTCGAAGGGTTTTGAAGGGTTTTGAAGGATTAAAGAGGGTTATGGTTAATTTTGGTTACCATTAAGAACGTTTTGTTTTTCAGGGCTAGGCTACCACAATGATGTCCAGACCAGAGGAGCTTTCATCGAGGTGCTCACCAAGATTCTTCAGCAGGGTACGGAGTTCGACACATTGGCTGAGACGGTTCTGGCGGACAGGTTTGAGCGACTGGTCGGCCTGGTAACGATGCTGGGAGACAAAGGGGAACTTCCCATCGCCATGGCGCTAGCCAGTGTTGTCGCCTCCTCTCAAATGGTCAGTTTGTTCGTATTTTCTTGCAGTGTAAGGCCGCTTCCTAATCTCTTGTCTATGGCTAGTGTCGAGGTCTTCGCCCCCATTACAACTACGCGTGAGCAGGCTGCTATAGATGTAGCTTTAGCTCTGCCGTAATGCGGAATTCTGTGAATAGAATAGCAGAGCCATGAAATTGCTCAAGACCTATTAAAAGAATTTGTGCATTTTTTAAAAATAAGATTCTTTCGTCTTCCTCCGCCGTTTAGGATGAACTTGCCAGAGTCTTTGTCACAATGTTTGATGCTAAACATCTCCTTTATCAGCTGCTCTGGAACATGTTCTCAAAAGAGGCAAGTATTTCCCGTTGGAGTAAAGTGACTTGCACAAGGACACAGCACACAAACGCACCCAGCCATCATCTTTTAGTCAAACCCCTCACCCTCTGACCTCCATTTCGAACCCTACCCAGTAAGCCAAAGTGTGGCTAGAATGTAAGAAGATTACACTTGATCTGTATCTTGTAGCGGAAATGTGACCGTCCAGGGCAAAAGTAGGCATATTGAAGTTTTCAGATATTTTGAGAAATGAAATCTACAAGAAATAAGCTTTAAAATGATGTATTACAAGACATAGTTGGTATTTATGGTTAGCTACAACAAGTAACACTGAATATAAAAATTCTTAGTTTTTTTAATTGTTTTTCACATATTTTAATGGTTCTTTTCTCAAAATAAGCTCTGGCGACTTTACAGCCCTTTTGTCGTGGATGGTCACAAATATTAAATAGGCTGTAGTATTTTTTTTCTTCAGTTTATAGCTTACTGAAAAATTGAAGTAGACCTTTTTGTGGTATTCAGTAACCACCGTTGCATTGTTTACGTTTATTTGTACTTCTCTGTTTTAGGTGGAATTGGCAGACTGCATGCAGACTCTATTCCGGGGCAACAGCCTAGCCAGTAAGATCATGGCTTTCTGCTTCAAGATGTACGGATCCAACTATCTCCATGCTCAGCTGGAACCGTTGATCACTGAGCTAATGTCACCGGAGAGAGAGCATATTTCATACGAGGTGGATCCGGCTAGGTCAGTTTATAAAGAGCTTAGATTCGTATTTCAGAAATTATAATATTGGGCTTTGGCCGTCAATGATATTTTTCATTTGTACCAAAAACAAAAAAGGTCAAAAACCAGGCAAATATATTTTTTGTAATGGACATTTAAAAGATGGAATTTTTCCCTTAATTAACCAGCTTGTGTCGGGATTATTTTAACATTACCTAGCCGTGGCGCGGGATTATTTTTAACAAAACTCGATTCGAGGCGGGTTCGTTTTTAACTGGCATCTTTTTTGTTTATTTTAAAATCGCCGTCTGGCGGTCAGGATTTTTAAAAAATCAAAAACAATTTTTCTGAACAATTACAGGATATCTAGCGGAATCATTTTGCTGGATGCCTAGAATCATTATTTACTTTCAAATAAGTAAGATATTTCTTAATAATTCGGTAGTAAAAAAATTGATATCGGCAAATGGTGTATCCTACGGTTAAAGATCTGTTTTGTTTTATTTATTTTTAACCAACATTTTTAAATACCTAATACCTATTGGGCTTTGGCCGTCAATGATATTTTTCATTTGTACCAAAAACAAAAAAGGTCAAAAACCAGGCAAATATATTTTTTGTAATGGACATTTAAAAGATGGAATTTTTCCCTTAATTAACCAGCTTGTGTCGGGATTATTTTAACATTACCTAGCCGTGGCGCGGGATTATTTTTAACAAAACTCGATTCGAGGCGGGTTCAGGCCGATAGTACCTAGAAGCACACCCACGCATTTCCGGCCTTGCTCGCTGCTGACAGACATTTCCGGCCTTGCTTGTGGCGTGTTTATGCATCATCCACTTTGAATCTGGGGAAAACTTTGCGTTTAATTACGTCCTCCGGCGCGAACTGGTTAACCAACATATGTTATGTTATAAACACTGTTTACTCATTGTCCTGAGAGATTGTGTGAACAAAATCACTTGGGTAGAACTCGAACCCACAACCACCTGCTTTCTAGTGCAGATGTCGTACCACTCAACCACTTAGCTAGCCTGGGTCAGCTGGATGGTTCGAACCCGATATAGCAGCGGGTACCGCAATTAAACTATTGATAAAATGGAATGTGCATCGGGGTGATGTCAACAGTTTTGCCCTTCACGAGAAGAAACTCTGTGTTGTCTTCAGAGAAAAATAAATAAAAATGCTATGAAATATCCTACTAGATTAAATAATAGGACCATGCATTCTGTAAGATCTTGCATCTGGTATGCTCTTATTTTCAAAAAAAAAATAATATCATTTCCCCGCGATGGTTCGAACCGAACCATTATGCTTTCAACTGAACCTCTGCTTTGCAAAATTGGGGAAAAAATGAAGATATCTACTGAGCGGAACGTTTCAAATAAGTTAAGAGGGTCTATTATCTTTCGATCTTAACAAGATCTTCTTCAGAGACATAAAGTTTGACAGGTAGGTTTGACAGGTAATCTGTCCAGATGGACAGAATTTTCATATAACCGTCTTAAACATTGTGTTGACTGTTGACTTTTATTCATTTTTCTCGACAAACTAGTAGCTGCTTCAATCTATAATCCTCAATAGATAGTGATTGTTCTTGTTCATTCTTGGACTGTCTTTCTTCAGGATGAAGGCTGGTGAGAGCTTGGAGGAAAACCGCAAGAATGTCATTGAAGAGGCTAAGAAGTTCTTCTCTGCTATCACGCAGTCCACGTCTAAGTAAGCAGATGCTGGGGCTTGGCCATCTTGCCTTTATTTAATTTGTAATTGATCTATTACGAGGGGCGATTGATAAATTTGTGGCCCACGGTAGAAGTATTTGAGGTATACAGTTATCACAGAATTTGGAGTAGTTCAACTTGTTAAATGATTACACGGAAAGTTTGACAAAGGTCACACTATCTTCGGGGCGTACTAGGCTGATCTTCCGAAACAGCTACAGAAGAAAAAAAGAAGAAGAAATTGGCATGGGAAGCTGGTAAGGGGTGCTCTTCCACCAGGACAATGCTCTGTCCTGCACACCCACATTGACCATGGCTGCTATCCAGAAATGTTGGCGTGGACTTGTCGAACACCTGTCCTATTGTCCTGATTTGGGGCACTCTGACTAATCGATTGAAAACAATATATTGTTACTGCAAACTGTACTTCCCCACTCCTGCATATTTGTTATCCTAGCTGTGTTTTCATTTGTTGACTCTACAGGTTTCCGGCTCAACTGCGTAGCGTGTGTCATTGCCTATACCAAGTGGTCATGCAACGTTTTCCCCAGAATGCCATCGGAGCTGTCGGTAGCGCCATCTTCCTAAGATTCATCAACCCAGCCATAGGTATGTTCTTTTCGTTTGTATGTATGTATGAGGGGAGTCAGGTTGGTGTAGCGGTTCTTTCCTCGCCTTCCACCACTGTGACCTGGGTTCGAGTCCTGCCTGGGCCAATAGGTGGATTGGGTTTTCAGTCCCTGCCTGATTCCGTGAGTTTTCTCCAAGATATTCTTCCCGGGTTTTCCTCCCACCTCTAAAACTGTACCTTCTCATTGTCTTCTTACTGGAGGTTTCTTCAGACTTGCGAGCTACAGTGCCTAGGCGCTTTTGAGGGATCCTTGGTTTCATTACCAGATTTCTTTTTAATAATAATACTAATAATACTAATAATAAAACGCCCAAATGTGTACTTTGGGAAACAATCCCATAGAGTCGTGCAGAAAATGGATAGTGCCCTAACTTGTTTACCCTAACCCTTTTTTCTATGATCTTCGAGATTTATGCTATTTAGACCCAAATCTGTCTTCTCCGGGCAAAAATAAATATCGTTTTGTGGGGGTAGCTAGACACTTAGGAAGACATTGAAATGTCTCCCTAAGTGCCACTGTCTCCCAAGTAAATCAAAACTATCGCTAATTTGTCTCCCAAAGTGCCCATTAAGTAAAATAAATGTCTTTCAAAAGTTAATAAAACATCAAAAGTTCATTAAAAAACACCAGATAATTGCCAATACCAACAAACTCGATGTGTTTCTTTCAGTGTCTCCGTACGAGCAAGGCATCATTGACAAGAAACCCGTGGGTAACTCCTTGCGAGGTCTCAAGCTCGTCTCTAAGATCATGCAGAACATCGCTAACACCGTCAACTTCAAGGAGCAACACATGGTCAGCTTCAACGATTTCCTCTCGCTCAACTTCAAGGACGGTAGAAGGTAATAATTTTGATACGGAACTTTAAAAGTAAATTTTAAATACAGAACGTTTAACTGACCTGTCCGATGTTTTACATTTATGGATGCCCAAAAAAACCCAAGAAAAACGGTGTTCGTTTTTAACTGGCATCTTTTTTGTTTATTTTAAAATCGCCGTCTGGCGGTCAGGATTTTTAAAAAATCAAAAACAATTTTTCTGAACAATTACAGGATATCTAGCGGAATCATTTTGCTGGATGCCTAGAATCATTATTTACTTTCAAATAAGTAAGATATTTCTTAATAATTCGGTAGTAAAAAAATTGATATCGGCAAATGGTGTATCCTACGGTTAAAGATCTGTTTTGTTTTATTTATTTTTAACCAACATTTTTAAATACCTAAGAACATTTATCCATTCCTATTGGTTTTAAACATGCTTGTTTAAAACCGGCTAGGCACATTTGTTTTTTCTTTTTAATTTTAATTACTGTTATAAAGTACAAAACGTATTAACTTTTATTGCGTGATTGATCATTGTTATGAAAGTATGTAACACGATGTTTTACTTTTTATAATTGTTTTTATTTTTTTCATTGTGTACAATATTTTATATAATCTACTGTAATCACTCTCCTGTAAAATGCAGGATTTCTACCAAAAAGGTAAACAAAGTGAATTTGTTGATATTATTTGCCAGGTTCTTTGAGGATATTGCGTCAGAGGCTCACATGAATGATGTGGTTAGTCAGAGTAGTCCGTCGTTTACATCAGACAGCAACGTGGTGGCTCTGCATCGGTTGCTATGGAATCATCAGGAGAAGATGGGTGACTTTCTCTCCAGCAGCAGGTACAAACGTATTAAGGCTGCAACGGTTACACGGTTACACGGTTAACCGACCGTTCAAACGGTTACACGGTTACATTTTTCCGGTTCGGTTAACTTTTTTTTTCTTTTTTCTAATAAATTTTTTTTTTTTTTTATATTTTGTTTTTTATATATATATATTTTTTTTTAAATACAAAAAAACTACCAATTGTCAACTTTGTCCGGGTTTCGTTGAGCTTTGGTTGGGAAAAGGGATGGTTTCGTTGGAGCAGGTCACAAATAGTACAACTGATTAAATTAAGCTTATCTAACATATAGTCGGCCTACATTACACAAATTGATGCAGACAATTAGCAATCACAGAACTGCTCAAATTAGCAGCGCTAATTAGATATGCATTACAAGCCCGTGCATTTGTTTTTAATTTAATTTTTTTTTTTTAAATTTTTTTTAAATTTTTTTTAATTTTTTTTAATTTTTTTTATTGCTACGGTTACGGTTAACCGTAACCGTAAAACGAACGGTTACACGGATAATTTAATAACCGCAAACTGACAGGCTTAAAACGTATTCCTCCTTGCTTATTTCTCAAGAAAATAATTGCTTAAATCTTAAATTGTCATTACAATTAAGAGACATTTCTTTGGCGCGCTTGTGTGAAGACTGTACGCTTCCAATTATCACAATGTGGCCAGTAGATTTGCATATATGTGTCTGTTAACATTTGTGACCTGCTCCCACAAAAACAGACATAAGTGTTTTTTTGTTATTGTGAGATATTGTTATTTCCATTTAGTACACATCGTCGGCTTTCATTTGGTACCAAAACCACCTTTATACCATACATACTTCCAATTTTATGAAGAGGATTTTTAATATTTCGATGTATTTGGGAGATAAATTACCACTTTTAGGACACAGTTTGTCTGAATACATGCATGATTTTTGTACTTTCTCATCAATAAAGTTGATTTTGTTTAACCTAACTGAGGGTTAAAGTATACATATTAAAGAATACAAAAAAAACGAAAAACAAAAATCGATGTCCGCCAGATTTTTAACCCCATTTCAACTTTAACGAGCTCTATCTCGAAATAGCCTGTGCGACTTATGTCGGGTTTCGTAGCACACCCTTTTTTTGTAATACTGTTGCCCACTCCTTTTCCTTACAACCCCCCTCCCTCCCCCCTCCTCCGATTGTGGTCTCTGGTTTTGTGTAGAAGTCAGAAACTGTTTAATTTGCCGTGCCAAGTTTATTTTTGATTTAAGAATTTTTACCAATTTGTTTTCCTCGGTTTTTTTCTCCAGAGATCATCGAGCTGTAGGCAGGAGACCGTTTGATAAAATGATCACCCTCTTGGCTTATATTGGACCTCCGGAACACCCACGACTGCTGCTAGAATCACAGTAAGTGGCTTAACCCTACAATATCTGCCAAAATTCCAACGTTTGCTTTTGCTTTTAATTGATTCAGAATTCGGGGGTGAGATTTGCTAGGATTTTTCTTAATTTCGAGTCGGATGCTGTGTATACACACAAAGTTTTTTTTCCTGAATTCAAACGTGACGACGGAAAAACACGTCACGAGCAAGGCCGAAAATATCGGTCATCGCGTCGAATGCCGTGTATACACGCAAGTTTTTGCGGAATTCAAAAGCGACGACAGATAAACACGTCCACTCGCCAAAAGAGGCCGGAAATATCAGGGTGTTCTACCCATTATGTCAGCCTAAACCCTTCTCGGATCGATGTTCGTGAAAAATAATCCCGCGCCTAGGCCCGGTCAATGTAAAAATAATCCCAGCACCAGCTGGTTAAGAACGAGTAAACTGTTCATGCGGCCGGTGGTGCTACCCAAATACGGCTTCTAAGTTTGTTGCTCGGATTAGGCTATACCACGGACCCAAGTTGCTCTGCCCCCCTGGCAACCCGGAAATCCTCAGCTTATTTTTTTTCCGGAATTGCCAATTTTTTTAAAGAAATGTTTGAGAAAAGTAATTTTCGGCGATTTATTATTTAGAATGTGCACCTTTGAATTGATTTGTGGTTTTCAGATGGGGCAGCATGGACTTCACCAGCAGTAACTTCGAGGAGTTGATGGCGAGACGCAACATCCACAACGAGGAGGACTTTAAGAGACTCAAGAGTCTGAACATCTTCTATCAAGAGGGCACGTCGCGATGCGGTCATCCAGTCTTCTATTACATCGCTCGCAAATACAAGTAAGTTGCTATTTCAAATTTGTCACTAAGTTTTAAAAAATAAAAAAAATAAAAAAGTAGATGTTAATGTATGTTTGATGAACAAAACACAGGGCTTTTGTGCATTGTATTTTAATGAGTTTTAAGCTTTTTAAGTCTTTATGCATTCAATACATTATTTCATTTTGAAACAAAGTTTCATGACAATAGGTCTTGGTCTACTACTGAATAAATCATATAAAATCATATGATGACGTCATCATGACGCTATTTTCAGGTTTACACATCCCGGTTTACGTACATACCAAGTTTGAACCCAATCGGACGTACTGTCACTCTTTAAGACATAAGGTTCCTATGGGGTATTTATCTGAGTTATTATGGGGATATTACTTTGTTTTATACAAGAAGTGGGGATCGGAATAAAACATGTACAAAGTCTATGGCATTTGGGATAGAAAAAAAAAATGCAAAAAAGCCAAGGAAACAATTCTTAACCAGTTCGCGTCGGGATTATTTTAACATCACCGAGCCGATGCGCGGAATTATTTTTAACAAAACCCGATCCGAAGCAGGTTCAGGCCGCCAGCACCGGGAAGCACACCCACGAATTTCTGGCCTTGCTCGCTGCTGACAGACATTTCCAGCCTTGCTCGTGGCGTGTTTATGCGTCATTCGTTTTAAATCCGGGGAAAACTTTGCATTTATATTCGTTATCCGGCGCGAACTTGTTAAGGAAAACAAAGACTTTTATACCCGACTTGCAGAAAAGCCAAAGACAAAGATTTCAAATGAAATCTGTCTCTCTTATCAGGTCTGGACAGATTGACATAGACCAGCTGATCTACCACGTCCGACTGACCCTCAAACCGTTCTACCAGCGACCGTTTGAGGTCATCCTGGACTGTACCAACTTCGGTCCCGACAACCGATTTCGCCAGCAGCACCTGCAGCACTGGCTGCTGTACGCCGAGCACATGTTTGAGAACCTACACATGGTGTACTTCTACAACGCCAACTCTTGGATGAGAGACTACATCAAACGCAACGAGAGGATACTCACTCCATTCAAGGTACGCTAACCGTCCACGGAGTGTTGAATTTTGGAACTTAGTTTGGGAGTGAACTAGGGGCCAATTTTATGGAGCTGCTAAGCCCACAAATTTGCTTAAAGTCATGCTCAGTAAAACAGGTTACCAGCCAAAACTCCATGTACTTTTTTATGCGAAGCAAAAACCAGCTACAAACAATATACATCACCGAACAATTTGGTTTGTAACCCTGAAATTAAACAAATTGGCCTCTGGTTGCAAGGTCACAATACCAGCAATGAGATCTCTGAGAGACGGCTTTTCACTAGTGCTCCTTGAACAAAGACGCTGACAAAATAGGGAAGTGCCAGCCAAGGGCAGGATAGCTGAGTTGGTAGGGCACCAGAACGGCAATCCGGAGGTCACAGGTTCTAACCCTGCTCCCGTCAACTTCTTTGTTCAACTTTAAAATGTATGGCGCTTCCAAGATCTGAACTGTCATTGAACAGTTTGGAGTCTTGGAGCTTAACCTAGAATTCTGTTTCTATTTAGAGTATCAATTTGTGTAATATTTTGTAATAAATATAATAATTTTTCTTGTTCTTGTCGTGTTCTGTCCGCAGGGTACGCGGAAGCTTGTCTTCATCGAGTCGATCAGCAAGCTATCAGAGTTTATCGAAGTGGAGCAACAGCACCTTCCCAAATCCACGCTGGCATTCGACGAAGATCTCAAGGTCTTCAGCAATGCACTCAAGCTGTCTGAGACACACAAAGACACCAAGGTGTCTATGAAGGTAGGTCAAGGGTCATACTATGAAGGTAGCCAGGGGTCATACTTGGATATCTAGAGTACATAGCAGCTTCTTATAAAGGCCACTTTCTGGATGGAGTTCTTAAAACGCACCAACAGTTACAATTTTTAAAATTTGTTGACGAATACTCAAAATGTAGATTTTTTTCTCCTGATAATTTGTAAAGGGTGCACCTAAAGTGGCACTACAATAACAATGCCCTAAAGTTGTCAGGAAATATAAAGAACTAAAAATTACACTTTTGTATTTTCTTAAATTTCTGTGCCACGGATACTTGCACAAAATACAATTGTAATGCCAATAGCCCTATGTATTGATGACGTTATGCGCTGTTCACTGCATCTGGCTCCTGAGTAGAATCCCCTGCACAGTAATCATCTAACACAGTCTTCTGACGTGTTATCTTTCTCGATCCACAGGGCGGCAGAAAACTGTGCATTTCACTGTCTTTTGTTCGAAAACCAATCCGTGATTATCTGACAATTTGGTTGGGTTAATAGGTTGGTCAGTTTGCTGTGCAGGTGACGTTTGTGGATAAGACTAAGGTGCTTGGAATGCCTGTGCTCCTTAACGACATCTACCATGCCTCTGAAATAGATGAGGTCAGTCAATGGAATTTGTTTTACCTTGCCCCTACTTTTCCTAGTTTTTGTTAACCTTGCTCCTACTTTAACTACTTTTTCCAATTTGTTGTTTTACCTTGCTCCTACTTTTTTCTAGTTATTGTTTTACCTTGCCCCTACTTTTCCTAGTTTTTGTTTACCTTGCTTCTACTTTTTTTAGTTTTTGTTTTACCTTGCTCCTACTTTTCCTAGTTTTTTTTTTTCTTGCTCCTACTTTTCCTAGTTTTTGTTTTACCTTGCTCCTACTTTTTCCCAAGTAATTTGTTTTACCTTGCTCCTACTTTTTTCTAGTTATTGTTTTACCTTGCCCCTACTTTTCCTAGTTTTTGTTTACCTTGCTCCTACTTTTTTTAGTTTTTGTTTTACCTTGCTCCTACTTTTCCTAGTTTTTGTTTTACCTTGCTCCTACTTTTCCTAGTTTTTGTTTTACCTTGCTCCTACTTTTCCTAGTTTTTGTTTTACCTTGCTCCTACTTTTTCTAGTTTTTGTTTTACCTTGCTCCTACTTTTTCTAGTTTTTGTTTTACCTTGCTCCTACTTTTCCTAGTTTTTGTTTTACCTTGCTCCTACTTTTCCTAGTTTTTGTTTGACCTTGCTCCTACTTTTCCTAGTTTTTGTTTTACCTTGCTCCTACTTTTTCCTAGTTTTTGTTTTACCTTGCTCCTACTTTTTTTAGTTTTTGTTTTACCTTGCTCCTACTTTTTCCAGTTTTTTTGTTTTACCTTGCTCCTACTTTTTCCAGTTTTTGTTTCACCTTGCTCCTACTTTTTCCAGTTTTTTTGTTTTACCTTGCTCCTACTTTTTCCCATTTTTTGTTTTACCTTGCTCCTACTTTTCCTAGTTTTTGTTTTACCTTGCTCCTACTTTTCCTAGTTTTTGTTTTACCTTGCTCCTACTTTCTCCAAGTTAATTTCTTTTACCTTGCTTCTACTTTTTCCAAGTTTTTGTTTTACCTTGCTCCTACTATTTCTAGTCTTGTTTTACCTTGCTCCTACTTTTCCTAGTTTTTGTTTTACCTTGCTCCTACTTTTCCTAGTTTTTGTTTTACCTTGCTTCTACTTTTCCTAGTTTTTGTTTTACCTTGCTATTACTTTTCCTAGTTTTTGTTTTACCTTGTTCCTACTTTTTCCAAGGTATTTTGTTTACCTTGCTCCTACTTTTTCCAAGTTATTTTGTTTACCTTGCTCCTACTTTTTTTCTAGTTTTTGTTTGTACATTGCTTCTACTTTTTCCAAGTTTTTGTTTTACCTTGCTCCTACTTTTCCTACTTTTCTCTAGTTTTGTTTTTTCTTGCTTCTTTTTTTTCTACTTTTTTCTAGTTTTGTTTTTTCTTTCTCCTACTTTTTAATTTATTTCCTCCTACTTTGTAATTTTTTTCCTAGTTTTTTTTCCTAGTTTTTGTTTACCTTGTTCTTACTTTTCCTACTCTTTCCTAGTTTTTTCCTACTTTTTCCTACTTTTTTTTCTTTCCTGGTTTTTATTTACCTTGCTCCTACTCTTTCTACTTTTAAATTGAACCATCTCTTGGCCATTTTATAGGTCACACTGGTCGACGAGAACACCTTTGCGATCACACTTCAAGATGGACGGACGCTGTCGTTCATGCACCAGGAATCGGAAGACGTGACGAAGGCCATTCACCACATCAAGACAAGATGGAAACGCTCAAGACCAGTAAGACACGAATCCTAAATTGTGAAATTTGAACTCGCTTTGTGCATACACTTTATTGGAGATTGTAAATTGAAGTTCCTTGCTGACCTGCTGCCATAGACCTGCTAACATAGCTGTAGACACGATCATTTCAAGTCATTTCCTATTCTAACGTGAAAACCCCAAAATGGCAATTTTAACTCGCTTTGTGCATACACATCATTGTACATTGTAAATTGAAGTTCCTTGCTGACCTGCTGTCGTAGACCTGCTGACATAGCTGTAGACATGGTCATTTCAAGTCATTTACTATTCGAACGTGGAAACAAAAAATGGCAATTTCAACTCGCTTTGTGCGTACACATCATTGTACATTGTAAATTGAAGTTCCTTGCTGACCTGCTGCCATAGACCTGCTAACATAGCTGCCATAGACCTGCTAACATAGCTGTAGACACGGCCATTTCAAGTCATTTACTATTCTAACGTGAAAACCAAAAATGGCAATTTTAACTCGCTTTGTGCATACACATCATTGTACATTGTATATTGAAGTTCCTTACTGACCTGCTGTCGTAGACCTGCTAACATAGCTGTAGACACGGTCATTTCAAGTCATTTACTATTCTAACGTGAAAACCAAAAATGGCAATTTTAACTCGCTTTGTGCATACACATCATTGTACATTGTATATTAAAGTTCCTTGCTGACCTGCTGTCGTAGACCTGCTAACATAGCTGTCGACACGATAATTTCAAGTCATTTACTATTCTAACGTGAAAACCAAAAATGGCAATTTTAACTCGCTTTGTGCATACACATCATTGTACATTGTATATTGAAGTTCCTTACTGACCTGCTGTCGTAGACCTGCTAACATAGCTGTAGACACGGTCATTTCAAGTCATTTACTATTCTAACGTGAAAACCAAAAATGGCAATTTTAACTCGCTTTGTGCATACACATCATTGGACATTGTAAATTGAAGTTCCTTGCTGACCTGCTGTCGTAGACCTGCTAACATAGCTGTAGACACGATCATTTCAAGTCATTTACTATTCTAACGTGGAAACCAAAATGGCAATTTGAACTCACTTTGTGCATACACATCATTCGACATTGTATATTGAAGTTCCTTGCTGACCTGCTGTCATAGACCTGCTGTCATCGCTGTAGACATGGCCATTTCAAGTCATTTACTATTCTAACGTGGAAACCAAAATGGCAATTTGAACTCGCTTTGTGCGTACACTTCATTCGACATTGTATATTGAAGTTCCTTGCTGACCTGCTGCCATAGACCTGCTAACATAGCTGTAGACACGCTCAGTTCAAGTCATTTACTATTCTAACGTGAAAACCAAAAATGGCAATTTTAACTCGCTTTGTGCATACACATCATTGTACATTGTATATTGAAGTTCCTTGCTGACCTGCTGTCATAGACCTGCTGTCATCGCTGTAGACACGGTCATTTCAAGTCATTTACTATTCTAACGTGGAAATCAAAATGGCAATTTGAACTCGCTTTGTCCATACACTTCATTGGACATTGCATATTGCACTTCCTTGCTGACCAGGGCCCAATTTCTTGGCTCTGCTAACCACATAATTCCGCGTTTACGGTCACCATTTTCCGCTAACCGTGCTAGCAGAAAAATTATTTGCTTACCATGTAAGCACAGAATCCTTAGTTACGGGATGTACGCATGCTCAGAGACCAAAATTCTTCGCTAACGCTTGAAATAAGTTTACCGTAAGCACCGAATTTTCTGCTATAGTAAGCAGGGATTTTTCGCTAACGGTAAGCAGAGCCAAGAAATTGGGTCCTGCTGCCATAGACCTGCTAACATAGCTGTAGACACGGTCATTTCAAGTCATTTAATATTCTAACGTGGAAACCAAAATGGTCCTCGTTCAACTTAACTGAAGAAGTGTTCTTGTTTTGTTTGACAGGATTCCGAGACAGTTCACCCCAAGATAAGGCCCAAGGATGTTCCCGGAACATTGCTCAATATGGTAGGTGTCCATCGCTGTGTCCTGGGTTCGAATCTCGCCTGGGTTAACATGTGGATTAGGTTTTAGGGTTCTCTACAATGAATCTTAGAATTTTTCCTAGTTTGTAACTTTTTTCTCACCTCTAAAACTTATATTTTCTGACTCATCATCTAGAATCCAAAGACTGCCATTGCCCATCCTGGCCAAGTACCAATATGTGACCTATCATCACAAAATGAGCGTAAAGTCGCACGGAGTGATTTCCCAGTACGGCCAGTCAAAGTCAAATTTGAAGGGGTGGTCGATTTTGAGATTATATGGTTTTTTTAAACACTAAATTCCCAACAATCAATTCCCAATTTTTCAGGACGATCAGAAAAAAGAAGAAAGTTTTTGAGACAATTTTGACTATGCCTTTCTTTGCGCGTTCACACAATTTTTTCCGACTTTACGCTAATTTTGTGATAACAGGTCACATATGACTAACTCCTCCGTGTACTAATTTTCATTTTGCAGGCTTTGCTCAATCTCGGCAGCAACGACCCCTGTCTGAGGTCGGCTGCCTACAACCTCCTGTGTGCCCTGACCACGACCTTTAACCTCAAGATCGAAGGTCAACTGTTGGAGACTTCTGGGCTCTGCATTCCGGCCAATAACACCATCTTCATTGTCTCCATTAGTCAAACCTTGGCTGCTAACGAACCGCATCTCACCTTGGAGGTAAAAAAACAAACATTACATTTTCTGAGAGACAATCCCATAGAGATGTACACAAACTTAAAACAGTCCTAACTTGTTTACCCTAACCCTTTTCTCTAAGATCTTCGAGATTTATGTTATTTAAGACCAAAATCTGTCGTTCTAGAGAAAAAATAACTCCCAAATATCGTTGTTTAGGATAGCTAGACACTTAGGGAGACACTGAAATGTCTCCCTAAGTGCCACTGTCTCCTTATTACCTAAAAAGATTACGCTAATTTGTCTACCTAAGTGCTCATTTAGTGAAATGAAGGTCTTTTAAAAGTTACTAATTTGTCTCCCCAAGTGCCTATTTGGAAGAATTTATCAAATACCTTGTGAAATTATTCCCTGTTAAATTATGACCAGTGAAGGAAATTGTTTTGGAAAATAACAATCATTAAAGATGTTTTAAGAAAGTGCCGGTTTGAATAATCAAATAGAAAATTATTCAAAAATTGACAAACCTGTCTTCCAAGAAAAGCCCTAAATCTCGTGAGTATATATGGCAAACATGAATGAATAAATTGACAAACTTTGTAAAATACTTAGCTGCTTAATTTACACATCCAGTTTCTGTGTCCTTTTACTTGATAATTTTGTGGAAAGACTGTTACATTCTTCTTTATTTCAAGAAAATAACTTGAGTTGATTTGTTTACCTCCATTGAGTTGATTTGTTTACTATTTGTTTACCTTTTTTGTTTACCTTCACGTCAACAGTTCCTTGAGGAGTGTATCACCGGTTTCAGTAAGATCAGCATTGAGCTCAAGCATCTGTGTCTGGAGTATATGACCCCGTGGCTGCCAAACCTAACCAGGTCAGTCGGGCCTTCCACACTCCGGTTAACGGCTTTTGAATGCGCAACCGTAACCCCCGAGGCATTTGTGCTAGGATGCACCCAGGGCGTGAAATTTGTCAGACTTGTGTCCATAATCAGACTTATTGAATCTCAGATAAAAACATTGTTTGTACAAAAAGATATGCATCGTTCAGACATTCTCATCCCTGGTGCCCCCTCAATCCTGCAAAATCCTCCAGCTGCCTCTGTGTAAAAATTGGAGTAAAGTGGCTTGCTCAAGAACACAAGCACCATGTTTCCCTGACGGGGTTAGAACCCAATGTAGCATGACACACGAGTCCAATAGTTATTGGCCCTCGAAACTCAATGATCGTCTGTGGTTTCTGTTTTTTTCTGCCGTTAGGTTCTGCAAACGATCGGACGAAGTGAAGCGCTACAAGCTCTCGGTGGTCCTAGACAAACTCATTAACATGACCATCGATGAGAAGCAGATGTACCCGTCCATACAGGCCAAAGTCTGGGGAAATATCGGACAGGTGGAAGATTTAATTGACTGTGTACTGGATAGTTTCATCAAGGTGGGTTGTCATTGAGGAGGGAAAACAAATGTGTGTAGTGCAGTTGCCATAGAACTGTCTGACCTTTCAAAACCTTTCAAGTTTCCTGGACTGAAAGGTTTTGAAAGGTGAGAAATCTGTCTGACAAAAGGGACCTATGAAGGATTTTGAAAGGTAAAACAACTCTCTGAACAAACTGGTGTGAAAAGCAGTAGCAACAAATTCTGGAGCATTTTGAAAGGTTAATACTTATTTATAGCCATTTTGTCAAGTAAGCAGATTTTGAATTGTTTTGAAAGGTAAAACCATAGAAGGGTTAAAAGCTTTTTTAACCAGTTCGCGTCGGATGACGTGTATATAAGCAAAAAAAAAATCTGGAATTGAAAATGGGTGATGGATAAACAAGTCACGGGCAAGGCTGGAAATATCTGTCACCGACCGGCTCACAGCACGCGAGGCTGGAAATATCTGGGTGTGCTACCCACAGATGCCGGCATGATCGAGGTTTGTGAAAAACAATCCTGCGCCTGGGTCCGGTCAATGTCAAAGGTTAAAGCGAGCTGGTTAAAGGGATCGTATACGTTTTTGTAATTACTCCCAAAATTAATGGCAATAAAAACTTACTAAGAAGTACAGCAGCTTTGGATAGTGTAATGCATTTTTAGAAACTTTTCACTTCTAAGTACTGCGGTTATGGAAAAAGATATCACTTTTTATCCCCAAAAATTTGAATCTGAGAAGCATTACTGCAGTGACGTTTCTCAGATTGTGTATTCCAATGCAGATTATTCTTTCTGCGTGGACATAACTGTTTCAAATTTTCAGCAATATCTCAAAATCGCTACCACTCTTTGAATTGAAATTTTTACAGGTTAGTTTTATGGTATATATCTATAACTATATAGGATTGAAACAAACAGTGGGTTCCAATTACCAAACGTTTACGATCCCTTTGAAGGGATATGCTACACCCCTTCAGATCTTGTTATATGTAAAAGTGTTGTAGCATACTAATACTCATAAGAATGTGTAACAGAGTTTACTTGTAATCATAACAAAATACTCAGACTCAAATTAGCGTAGTTTAAAAAAATTATTTCTTTTTTTAACAGGTGACTGTTCAATTACAGACAGGATTGACCGGTGGCGGTCAGCCAAGGACAGAGGTCATGGCGGATACGGCCGTAGCTCTGGCCTCGGCTAATGTCAAACTAGTCTCCGCTAAAGTCATTGATAGACTCTGCAAGGTAGGCATAGGAAATAACAAAATGACAGTCTTATAGGACTAGTTTTAATTTCTAGATTACGTTTTGGTTTCAAAATAAGAAGAAAGTATGTCCATTATACATGATTGGTTATATATGGGGCTGGATTTGGCTTATGATTTCAGTGGCGTAGCTAGAATTGTTCAGGGGGGATGGGTCAGCATCTCTATCTTGGAGGCACCAGCATCTCGTGGGGGTGGGGGGGGGGGGGGGGGGGGGTACCAGCTTATATGGTCTGTTGAGTCTCTGTTTAGTTGGGAAAGAAAACAGGTATATCAAGGTTTTTTGTTGGGGGGCACCGAAAATTTGTGAGGGGGCACGTGCTCCCCAGGCCCCCTCTTGGCTACGCCACTGCCCATGATACTATGGACATTGGGCATTATCACTACTCCCCGAAGCCTGCACAAGTTCTACTTTTTTTCAGATTTTTGTCCTACAAAATTCTACTTTTATCGTTTTGATCCAACATGTTTGATTCTACTCTACTGCTGCTTTTGTAACCTGGTTCTCCTTGTAAGCCTGTTGGGGATTAATTATCCTTGACAATGAATTGTTACCAACGTGAGTGACTTGTGGAACCCTGTGATCAATTCTGATCACAGCTTATTTCCATCGCCCATGTGTCGTCTCGCTTCCCGCCCACAGATTCTAGAGAAGACGTGTCTGTCCCCCACGCCCACCTTGGAGAAACACCTGATGTGGGATGACATCGTCATCCTGACCAGATATCTCCTCATGTTGTCCTTCAATAATTGCCTTGACGGTGAGTCACGGATGAAGATAAGTGCAAAATAAAAATCGAAAATTGCCTGTCGAAGGATAATCCTGTATGTGGCACCCGCACTCTTCCTACACAAAAAACAGTTCCTGATTTAAAATGGCTGCATGCTGAGCAATATGCTTAGACTTTGTTGTTTTTGTTTGGCAGATCAAAACATTTGATACCACGTTTGAGGTTGTAATGCTTGTAGTTCTGGGGCCAATTTCACGGAGCTGCTAAGCACAAAAATCTGCTTAGCACAAAAAAGTCTTGCTCATTAAAAACAAGTTATCAGCCAAAATTCTACGTGTTTTTCATGCTAAGCAAAAAACCAGCTGATTATCAATCAAAAACAATAAAGATCACAGGAAAATTTGGTCTGTAACCTTGTTTTTACCAAGGACAAATTTTCATGCTAAGCCAATTGTTGTGCTTAGCAGCTCTGTGAAATTGGCCCCTGAAGATTTCATAAAATGTTCACTTCAGAGCCGTGTCAACTTTGACGTGGAATTGTTTATACGACTTTCATGTCACATTAGGATGATTAATTAGACCCTTCTTTTATTTTCTACTCTTAATCTGCCAGTTGCCAATAACTTGCCTGCACTGTTCCACATCATCCCTCTGCTGGTCTCCACGGGACCCCTACCTCTCCGAGCCTCAATCCACGGGCTCGTCATCAATATACTACATTCCCTCAGAACCTGCTCACAGCTCAAATTCAGCGGTGAGTTTTCTTGATTGGTTGTTACTTAAACTGCAAGTCTGCTCCGTCCAGACTCTAAACTCCTTTCCTGGTATTGCAACTTTTCCCTGGGAACAGCGTTGTATTTGAGTCCCTGCAAGTCCAGTCACAAGTCCAGTCACAAGTCCTTTCATAAAGCCAGTCGCAAGTAACTGGTTGAACAATGACAAAGGAATGCTTTTGTTAACAGTTTATCTGAATAGCTGGTGACTTGACTTGAGACTGAAGGACTTGTGATGGACTTGCGGGGACTTGCAGGGACTCGAATACAACTCTGCCTGGGAATAACAATATTGCAACTAAATTTGCAGGAGGATTTTCAAAAAGTTATCAATTTTAGGGAAAACCAATTATTTTTGTATTTAATGAATGCAATACTTAAATCTTGAATGAACCTTTTTTTTCAGCAGAATTGTATTCTCTTTCCGAACACTTCCCTTTTTTATTTTTTTCACACAGAAGAGACAAAGAAGGTTTTAGACCTAGGCCTGACGGAGTTCTCGCTGCCCAAGTTCTACGGTATGTTCGGCATCAGTAAGGTGAAATCGGCCGCCGTCACGGCATTTAGGTCCAGCTACCGGGAAAGGCCGCTGAGTCAAAATGTGGAAGTCATGCCGCTGAGTTCGTTAGAGACAGTCACGGATGCCCTGCTGGAGATCATGGAGGTAGGGGACTGGGTTTTAGGTCGGGTCCTTCAGAGGTTTGGTCGCAAGTAAATCACAAAGTTCAAGACGAGTTTAGTCGCAAGTAAATCGTCAGGGTGGTATGGGTTGCCAAGTTTGTGAAGTCATGCCGCTGAGTTCGTTAGAGACAGTCACGGACGCCCTGCTGGAGATCATGGAGGTATGGGACTGGGTTTTAGGTCGGGTCCTTCAGAGGTTCGGTCACAAGTAAATCACAAAGTTCAAGACGAGTTTAGTCGCAAGTAAATCGTCAGGGTGGTATGGGTTGCCAAGTTTGTAAAACACTTGCCACAATGGCCTAGGTTCGATTCCCGGCTCGGACCATATGTGAGTTGAGTCTCTCGTTGATTCTCTCCTGTGCCACGAAGGTATTTTCTCTGGGTTCTCCGGTTTTCTTTCCTCTGCCAAAATCAACATTACCAATCTTTGGCTGTGCCCCGTGTTCATTAATGGGTCTTATGGCCAGCTGCCAGAGGCTCGACACGACCACGTTGTAGCCGCGTCCTTCGCAATTAAGCACCCAAGCGGCAAGCAAGAATAGTTTAGCCTCCCAAATTATTATTATTATAATTCCATGACACATACTCCACAAGTCAATTACAAACTGGCTTATTCTTAACCAATCCAGACCTGTGAAAATACCGGCAAGGCCCGGGCCATGTAAGGGAAACGGCCGGCCTTGCGGTACCCATTTAGACAGGGTGCCGTGTGTCTGGGGGATCCTCCATGGCTCGCCTCCCATGTGATTCTCCTAGAAAACTGCCCAGAATCGGTCTATCGTAATACTTCTATACAATGGTTCTTTAATCCTTTTTTGAAATGTTTCTCTCCTTTTTTTCTGTGTGATAATTGTTCCTTCTGACTCCAAGTTTTTATATTCTCCACAGTTCACTTGATTGTTTTTTTATTACTACCTATTGTCTTATATTTGTACACATTCCCGTCGTGAATATGGCCACTGATGCCGGCACGGCGTTAAACCCAAAACTCACTCAGTCACTCTTATCCATCCATCCACTCTGATCTTGCGTCACTTGTTGATTGATTTCATCTTTGACAGGCCTGTATGAGGGACATCCCGGAGTGCCAGTGGCTAGCTGAATGGAACAAGAAAACCAGAAAGTAAGTAGCTCCTTAATTATCCTCGAAAGTTACTAAAGTACTTGCGTGTGCCGGCCCCAAAGCATCTCATAATGGAGATTTGCATGGGCATTCCTTCATTTTTAGTATTGGGTTTAGCCCTACATCGGTTTAGTATTAGAAGTTCTTTCTTAAAGGCTTTGTGAAAAAAATCATAAATTTTCTCAATTTGTTTCTTGTCCTCAAAATAATTTCGGCATTTTGTAAAAATGAGCCTACGGTAGTGGCTGCAGCCATTTCTCATACTCATAGACACTTACTCACATACTCATAGACTCGTGTGTAATATCAAGCCGTAGTCGAGTAATTTGGACACAGCCTTACTGTCCGGAGAGGTCAGGGGCCAATTTCATAGAGCTGCTAAGCACAACAATTTGCTTAGCATGACAATTTGTCCTTGGCAAAAACAAGGTTACAGACCAAATTTTCACCTGATCATTATTGTTCTGGATTGATAATCAGCCTTTTTGTGCTTAGCATGAAAAACACGTATAATTTTGGCTGGTAACCTGTTTTCAATGAGCAAGACTTTTTTGTGCTAAGCAATTTTTTTGCTTAGCAGCTCTAGGAGACAATTTTGTAATTCGCACCCCTAAAAATTGAATTGGTTTTGGCACAATCACTTTTTGTTCCCTCGTCGTCCACAGTTTTACGTTTCACGAGAATCCAGCCCTGCAGCCTCGTGCCATGGTCGTCTTTGGCTGCATCAGTAAGCAGGTAGACCCCTCCCAGATCAGGTACCTCCTGCACATGCTAGCGTGTGCCGTGCACGCTGTCAAGGACTGGGAACCGCCTCAACTACCCAGCAGTCTCCTGCTGATTGAGTCCATCGTGATTGCGTTGACCAGACTACAGCCTCTGCTACGGAAGGTAGGTAGTTTATAACACTCCCACTTCCTTCCCTCCCCAAAAATGTGCTTTTGTAGGATTTAGGAATGTAGAGCCCACAAACTGTTGCTTTAAATTACTGCATTTGGAGTTTTGCTAATTGGGGTTTGAATCATCCAGTGCTCTTCAAATGAAGCATCCTTAAATGTTTTTGAAATTTTTCGAGATTTTTCGAGATTTTTTTTTGTCTTTTAGTTTGATATTGTTTATGGATATACCTCATAAGTCTCATAATTGTTAACCAGTTCGCGCCGGAATACATATATACACGCAAAGTTTTTTCCGAGATTCAAAACGGATGAAGCATAAACACGTCACGAGCAAGGCCCGGAAATGTCTGTCAGCAGCGAGCAAGGCCAGAAATGCGTGGTTGTGCTTTCCGGTACCATCGGCCTGAACCCGGCGCGAACTGGTTAAAGGTAGTATACACCATTGGTAATTGCTTGAATTATCATGAATGGGTAGATTTAGGGGGTTGTATTTCATAGTAAATATCGTTTAACTGACTTTTCCGAAGTTTTACAATCATGGATACCGAGAAAAGCACGAAAAACAGCGTTTGTTTTCAACCGGGGTCGAGCAGTTATTCTTATGTTATCTTTGTTTTTTCGCTCTCGCCGTCCGAATTTTTCTTTATAAAATTCATTTTTTTTGAATAATTACAGGATATCTAGTGCAATCCTTTTGCTGAATGCCTAGAATCATTATTTACTTTCAATTGAGTAAGGTATTTATTAATAATTCAGTAGTAAATATTTTCGATATCTGCAAATGGTGTATACTACCTTTAAGAGAGGGACACCACAGTATTTTACACTAAAGTATACCTATCATAATGCTACAGTATATTTGCATTCATGTTTACTTTCCCACGAACCGGCCTCTAGTCTCTCAAATGTTTTCTGTGTAAACAACGAGTTATTTGACCTTTGACATTCAACCTTTGACATTTAGAGCTCTCCACTACACAAGCTCCTATTCTGGGTGGCAATCGCTGTGCTGCAACTTGATGAGGTGTCACTGTATGCTGCTGGCTTAGCGTTGTTGGAACAGAACCTCCACACGTTGGATGAGCAAGGTGTTTTCAATGAACTGGTAAGTATAGGAATGTTGCTTAGCTGAATTGCTTAGCTGTATTGCTGTAAAGCTGTATTGTATTATAGCCACGTCGCTTAGCCGAATTTAGGCTGAAGTATTAACAAAATTTCATAGCAGAATTGCTCAGCAGAAATGCTTAGCAGAAATGCTTAGCAGAATTGCTTAGCAGAATTGCTTAGCAGAATTGCTTTGAAGAATTATCACACTTCACACAAGTGACAGTCAGTTATTTTGCCGATACCCTCAGAGCCCAGAGGAGGTCCTGATGGAGGTTCGTCGTCCGTTGGAGGAGTGGCACTTCAAGCAGATGGACCACGCTGTGGGACTCAGCTTCAAGTTCAACTTCAACTTTGCCCTGGTGGGACACCTTCTTAAAGGTAACAGTCAGTCTGTACATCGTATTTATTTGAACTTAAAACCCTCTGTCTTTGGCGGCTAAATCCTACAAAGCCATCTCGTCAGTCAAATTCAATCAAGTGACTGTTTTCAACAGTTAAGTGCTCTCTGCCTTTGATTGACTGGCTGTGCTGTTTAACTAGTATATACGTGTATACACGCAAAGTTTTTTTCCCGGAATTTAAAACGGGTTACGGATAAACTTGTCGCGAACAAGGCCGGAAACAGCCTGCTATTTACCTCTTATTTATCTGTATTTGTCTGTAGATAGAATTCCAGGTTCAAATTCTACCCCAGTCCAATTAAATGTTCTTCTTAAAAGTGACTCCGAGAAGCTTATTATGGAAAGTTCTTATCACCTGTACCTATTTTGCTTCCTCTCCAGGTTTTCGGCATCCTAGCAACACCACCGTCTCAAGAACCATTCGCATACTCAACTTGATGCTGGAGATTGTCTCCAAACACAGAAATGTGTAAGTAGAACTCTCGGAGTATAAAAAAACAAATACATACAAAGAAACGCGCTGTTAAGGGAATGCTACCCCTTTCGGCAAACCCAAACACTAATGTGAACTTGTTACGTGAAACCTAACCATCCCGACCCGTCAAAATCTAATTTGTTGGAATATATTGAAGTGGGTACTGCACTTGTAAACTTATTGTACTTTATATTGGGTCAGGCATACCACCATAATCGGACAGAGACCAACAGTTTGGGTGTAGAGTTCACCATGTGGTGTTAGATTTTTCAAGGATGGGTAAGGTTCCTAGTAAATCACTCAAGGGCATAGGGTAAGTATTTACATTGTGGATTTGGACAAGTTTAATTGCTGCATGTTATTTTTCTGTCTACAGAGACATGTTTGACGTCAACGTGGAGAGTGTGTCCTATCTCGCTGCCCTCTTGCCATTCTCCGAGGAGGTCCGCAGTCGTTGCAGCATCCGCCGTGGCTGCCAACACATGATGGAAATGGACCTCGAACAGACGGTCTTCGCCAACACTGTCCATCAGGCGCAGACTCAAACTCAGGCCCAGACCCAGACGCCCAAGTCGCCCAGTAAGAAGGCCCGGTCGCCGCAGAAGACTGCGGTGGCGAGCATCGCGGCAGCCAGCGCCATCAAGACCCAACGCAGCTTGGACTCGGCGCTCCAACGCCAGCCGGCCTACTGCAATCCCGACAAGATGCAGCTCAAGCCCTACAAGAGCTTGGATCTGTCGCACGGGGCTCTGTCCACTCCTTCCGTCCCATCCACCTCCTACTCCTCCCCCGCGATCACCTCAGCTTCGAGGAGAAGTGCCGAAGGCGCGGACTCTGCGTCTGGCGACAGACGATCCAGGATGGATCGCAAGACCAGCAGTGGTAACATCGTTGTGCCGCGAGCAAGGAAAGAACGCAAAGTGTCCACACCGTCGGAGAACGTGCTACTAGATGAGGAAGTCCTAACAGATCCTTTAATACAAGCGTTGCTGCTGACAGTACTGGTAAGTTGGGTTGTGATGTCAAAAACGGGAATCACAAGACACTATAATACTTCCTTGACCCTTGTGACCCAGGGTCTGTTATCGATCAGATCAACAGGTGAATTACTTTTACAGTTCCTGCCTGATTCCTTGTGTTTCTCTGAAATGTTAATTCTCTGAAATGGTCACAAGTAAATCACAAAGTTCAAGGTGTGTTTAGTCGCAAATAAAACAAATCGTCAGGGTGGTATGGGTTGCCAAGTTTGTGAAGCACTTGTGTCTCGCCACAATGGCCGAGGTTCGATTCCCGGCTCGGACCATATGTGTGTTGAGTTGCTCTTTGATTCTCTCCTGTGCCACGATAATTTTTTCTCTGGGTTCTCCAGTTGTCTTCCCTCTGCCAAAATAAACATTACCATTCTTTGGCTGTGCCCCGTGTTCATTAATGGGTCTCATGGCCAGCTGCCAGAGGCTCGACTCGACCACGTTGTAGCCACGTCCTTCGCAATTCAGCACCCCAGCGGCAAGCAAGAATAGTTAAGCCTCCTTTCTCTGAAATGTTAATCTCTGGTTTTCCTTTCTGCTGAAAATCTCACCATTGTTTTTTTTCTTTGTTTCTTTCTGTCTATGGTTATTTAAGATTCCAAGATGCAGTCTCTCTCCATTTCAGGCGCACCCTTAATTTTACAATCGGAATAAAATTCAAATAAAATAAAAAAGTAAAGAAATACCCTAAACTGTTGTCAATGTGATGTCTGGTTTAAGAAATTGCATTGCAATATGCTCGGTTATTTGTAACTATAATAAAAAAAGATAATAATATTGTGCTTATGTTAGGACTTTTGACCAAAGTCCAAAAGCGCTTTGCAATGTTAGGTCTTTTCTAATAGTAGCAGCTTTAATAGCTTGGAAATTGTAGTAAAGCGTCTTGCTTGAGAACACAAGCACTACATGTACACACCCTATCAGGATTTGAACCGATGTACCATCACACATAAGTCGCTCCACAGCAATAGTCTGACCGGTGGAAACTAGCAAGTGTTCAGTCAGCATATTTTGTACAGTGGATAAGCACAGTTTTTTTTCTCCATCCTCTGATAATATCTTTCTTGTATAATTTCAGGCGACATTGGTGCGAAATTTAAACGAAGCCGAAGCAGGAATCCTCTATGAATATCTTGCAGAGGCCAGCCAAGTATTCCCACAAGTTTTCCCCATTGTGTAAGTAAAACGTCAGCGTCTCAAAAGACGTCTTCTGTTTACGGGTCCACAGTGCATATGAAATGTGACCGGCTCTACAAAAAGGTGTATTATGTCGCAAACAAAAGAAATTTAGTTATATACATGGTTAGAAAGCCCACAACGTTAGTTTTCATTTGGTATATAATAGAGCTCCATAACCCGTCGCATTTGGGAGATATAACGTGTTTATATATTGATTACTTTCTTGGAGTTCAAATTGCACAACTGAGAAAACAGGCTTTGAAATAGCCGGCTCTGTTGTACTACAACAGAACGATGTGCACACAAAATGGTATTTGTTTCAAAATCAACATTTCTGTGAATGAAACCTTAAACTGTAGGTATTGAAAATGTCATTCATGACAAAAAATCTAAATCACATTTTGATGAAATGTTTACCCTTTCAACGTTGAGCGGGCCATTACATGATAGTGCACAAGGCAACTTAATACACCTTTTTGTAGAGCCGGTCACAAATTATCATACACATCTTTTTCTGCTTTTTCAGTTTTCGACTGTATTTTGTCTAATATATAAAGATGTGTTTCCTATGTTTTTCATGAAATAGGGGTCCTTACTAGACAACTTTTGCTTTTTAGGGACCTCTATCCACATTTAACCTCAACAAAAAATCTTGTCGTTATAATTTTGTTTATTAATCGGTAAAATATGTATGTGAACTTTACTTCCTGTTTGTGGTAAAAATAGTAAAGAAATGAATGTTTGCTTAGCATTAAAGTGAAATTGGCAAATGTTTTCTGCTTTATGCTCACTGTCAGGCACGTGTTGTTAGACTCCAAGATCGTCAGCATCCTGAAGAACTGCCATAACCAAACCACGCTGAGCGCGGTACAGAGCATCGTTCAGAATACCCTCGCTAGCGAAGAGATGGCCCAGCAGCACACCACCTACCTGCAGGGAATCGGCTTCGGTGGACTCTGGAGATTCTCAAGTCAATTCTCACAGGTAAGCGTCGATAAAAATCCGCTAAGCACGAAGAAGATCTGCTTAATGAAAAAACCCAGTATGCTCTGTTTGTTGTAAGCAGAGTTGTTTTTCAGTATTTAGAAAACCCAGTCTACCAACGACGGAGAGTTGTGCTTGAACTTTGGAGTTTTTGCAGGTTCTTTTTAGAACTACGATGAACTCGCACAACAAAAAAGATTGAATGTTACGTGACGTCACTGCTAACTTCCACATAGTATTTACAGTTTCATGATCATTCAGAAATACAAACCTGATCTCATATTGAATATACATGACCCCTTTTCTTTTGCCCTTATCTCTTGTGGAGTGTCGTGGCCAGGCGGTTAAGAACCCGTTTTTTTGTTCCGCAGAGCGTGAGTTCGAGTCCCGGTGTTGACACGTGTGCCCTTAAGCAAGGCAATTAAACCACTATTGCCTCGTCCTTCGGATGTGACGTAATTAAGCCGTAGGTCCCGTGTGTTGTGTAATGCACGTAAAAGAACCCAGTAATACTTATCGCTAAGAGGAGGGGTTTCCCCCGGTGTTCCTGGCAGTGGCTGCAAATTGCCCCGCTGATAACGCCGAGAGCGTCATTTAATGGCGGATTTGTGCGCTTTACAAATGTCCATTATTATATTATTATTATTATTATTATTATTACAGAAAGCTCAGATCCGAGCCAATGCGGAGCTCTTCGTCAAACTGATTAGTGCCCTTATCGGCCAGACTCAGCAAGTCATAGAAGGTGACACCAGCAGCAACAACCTGAACCTTCATCACTCCCTCCTAACCACCTCCAACCTGTCCAGTTCCATGTCCTCGCTGAGCATGACCACCGGGGGTGCGCAGGCCGACAGCGAGTCTTGCGAGTCTCTACTGAACGTGCCCAACATCCCGGGCCGGTTCCGCCACAGCTCGGCCACTCAGGTGTCAAAGAACCGGAGCATTGGCAGCCTGAAGCGCACCAACTCCAAGAACTCCAACGGGAGGTAACACAGGGCGTGGCGCTCGAACATGGTGCACGGGGTGTGTGTGTGTCTAGCAACTCCCTACTGAACGTGCCCGTCGGAGCTCGGCCAATCAGGGGCTACAAAACCACAGCCTGGGGAGCCGAACTGGCCGAACAGGAGGTAACATGGGCGTGGCACATGGGCGTGGCACATGGGCGTGGCACATGGGCGTGGCACATGGGCGTGGCACATGGGCGTGGCACATGGGCGTGGCACATGGGCGTGGCACATGGGCGTGGCACATGGGAGTGGCACATGGGCGTGGCACATGGGAGTGGCACATGGGCGTGGCACATGGGAGTGGCACATGGGAGTGTCTAGGTAAAAGACTATTGGGTGCTTTTTTATCGTAATAAAGATCAGCAAGAAGCCAGAAACTGTATCTTACAATCTGAAATGATGAGGGTTGCAGCATTCTTATATTAAAAAAAAAAAAGGGGGGATGTGGTTAAAGTCTACATTTTGGGGAAATAGAGACAAACATATGCTGAGTACTTTCTTTGAAGGTTTTGTTGATGCGGCAAGCAGCAAAATCTTAGAAGCAAATTACCTCTGATGCTCAGGTCTTTTTGAAAACATGGGGAAATAATAACAAGAAGAAAATTTGCAAACTCTCACTTGTTGAGATGTCCGTTATCCTGGTCATTATAAATTTCTTATAAAACTTGACAAAATTTAACACGGTTTCCTTTCGAGCGTCGCACAAAAGCAGGAAAATAAGAAGTTGCTTTCAAGATCTGAACCCAATTTCCTAACTCTGCTTACCACATACTTACGCGCTTACAGGCTTCATTCTGAGTTTACAGTTGGACTTGCTGATCAACTGAGTTCGCTTCAAAAAATCCCAACCTATTTTAAAGACATTTTCAGATGCCTTTTTATTTTGCATCGGTAAATAGAAAATTTGCTCTTAACAAAAAAAATAGTTAGCAAGGACACCAAACATATTTATTTTTTTACATGTCCTGTGTTGCACTTTTGCTTTTATGAATGGATTCGGTCCTGTACGTGTATGCAGTGCTCCCATAAAGCAGTTGTTTGGGAGCCACTGCGCTGATAGTCGCGTTTGTGCTAAATCGTAGCAAAATTGTGCTATTTACTTTGCTTTGTAAAGAACTGTGAAATACACGTGACTTAGAGATGGAACGCTTGACTCGAGACTTATACCCAGTTGTTTTACCATTTGTATATATATAAACGTATTACAGGGGTATTACTGTTGACGACATTAGTAAGATTTTGTATGTGAAATGTAGCAATGGATGTGTACGTTGTCCATTTACTATATTATGACGTAATTGTTCCATTTGCCATAGACCCTGTTGAATACCCAAATTCTATACTGTGTCTGTCAGTGTGTCTGTGGTACAAGAAAGTGCAATATATATGTATTTATATATCAATTAATCTTGTATTAATTGTTTAATAGAATTAGACGCTGTATCGACTTTGTTCTGAATGTTGTATCAGACTCGGATTTTTTTTTCTTTCTAATTGTTCATCACATTTTTTTTTCGGGAATATATTTTTTTGTTTATATAAATTTACGAGGAACCTTCCCAAACATTGCAAATTCCAACACCATGTGGTGAACTCTACACCCAAACTGTTGATTTTCTATTATGGTGGATTGCCTATCACCCCCCCCCCCCCCCCCCCATGTAAATCATATATAATCAGTTGACTAGTGCAGTAGCCACCCTAGCAGATTCCAACAAAACATTTTGATGGGTATGGGGTGGTTAGGGTTAAAGTAAGGAGCCTATTTTTACGTAATGAACTGTGGGTAACGGTTGTTTGACTAACTTCACTTGAATGAAGGATGGTTGGGCTACCCTAGTCGACTGTTTAAAACCAGAGCTGGGGTATGGTTATATTACTAGTTACAGATAGTTGTCCGCGTTGTAAAGCACAGCGCGGGCCACGACTCTTGAACATTATTTGATTAGAGGTATTGCCGTGATGTTGTTTGTATGCAAAGCGCAAGTTTCGTCATGAGTTAATCGCTAATCCACCAAGGTCCACACTTAATCTTGCTCAAGTATTACTTCCCCCTCCCCCCTCCCCCTTTTACAAATCTGAGTTTTCAGTTTCTTTGAAATGCCCACCGCTTCTGGGTCATTTCGGCTAAATGACAGTTGGATTTTTATCCAACCATGACCAACTCTAAAATATCCCAGTCAGTGTGAAACTCATTTGAGTAGAAAGTTCAACAGAAAGTTTTCAATGTCAAATTCATCGATATTACATCATCACATTTTTTTTTTTGAGTAAATCTCGCGAATTCATAGTTAAAACCAAAGTACGCCATATTTTGGAGGAGAATTTTGTGTGTGTACGATACTCATATAATGCCCTATATCTGTAGCTGTTAACCAGTTCGCGCCGGATGACGTATATAAACGCAAAGTTTTCCCCAAATTCAAAACGGATGATGCATAAACACGCCAAGTTCAAGTTCGGAAATGTCTGTCAGCAGCGAGCAAGGCCGGAGATGCGTGGGTGTGCTTCCCGGCACTATCAGCCTAAACCCGCCTCGGATCAAGTTTCGTTAAAAATAATCCCGCCCCTCGGCTTGGTGATGTTAAAATAATCCCAGCGCAAACTGGTTAAAACCAAAGTACGCCATATTTTGGAGGAGAATCTTTTGTATATGCCCTATATCTGTAGCCGTTAACAGGGATACAATAAGTTCCATTTTTATTTTGCTATTCTTTTTATGTTTAGATGTATCAACAACTTTCAATGTACATGTATTTATGTTTCATACATCTAACAAAACTAAACTAAGTAGGTCCAGAATTCGTCTTATATTTGTGGTGTGTTATGTGCGCCAACCCAGTGTAAATACATGTAACAATAAAAAGTCTCTAGCTCTTGGAAACTAATGTATAATCTTATGTCTATACCTGTATATTTGGTGTAAACCGTTCGCTTCTACAGTATAAATTATGTGTATTGTAGGCCTATCATTATGGGCCGATTCGTTTCTTAGTATGGTAACCAAGAAACAAATTGTACAGCAAGATGTCATTGTTATCTCGAAAATATGATAATATGTTACATCCCCCTATTATTCCAGGACTACATGTACTTGGACATTTTGAAGGAAAAAAACTTCTGGAAATCTTCAGATTTTGTTTGATTAAAAAAAAACAAAAAAACAATCGCCCAAGATTCTTAACAACACAGGCATTTTCACAGGAACGGTTTCAAAATCTGCCAAAATTTACACATCCCATGTAAGGTTTAAGTGACTTCGTTGCATAGTCCCCCACCCAACAGAATCATGCAAAAAAGTCTTAGATTTTGGCAAGGTGTGAGCTAAACAATCGTAATAATAAGTGAAATGATGCCGAATCTTGTCACAGTAGTTATGGGGTTTCTTTGGCGAAACTTTCAACCATTCTTTAAACGTGAAATTGTTCGATTTTGTTCAGATGGTAATAATGTGACTACTGTTGTATAAATATAACCAGGTACAGGAATTAATGAATGGAGTACTGGGAATTAGTAAAAATTACTGCCATCTTTGCTTTTAGAAAGAAAGAGAACATTTTGTGGTGGAGTTATTAAAACAAACCAAAAAAAAATGTAAAAGAAAACCAACATGCCATCAGTGTACTCCACTTAATTTTAAAAAAGGTAATTTTCAGAGGTAATTCCCCTTTATGTGTGAAAATGTTTTCCCACTTGTGTGAAAAGTGTGGGATTTTTTCCCCCGTTGTGTGAAAAGTTGTTCACATTTCATAAAATGAGAAGCAAAACTGGAAAAGTATTTTCCATTTTCAGGTTAACTTTCAATTTCAATGTGCTGTACAGTGCGGCTTTTGCGGCAAAGAGATATTTATGGCATTATGGCAAAGGGCTGGGCTGGGCTGTTAAATAAGGTGTGTTCTGTATCCACATTTTGTTTGGCATCCACGCCCTCTTCCCAACAGAGTAACTGAGGTTTTGTTTTGTTGTTTTTCGGTCCCCAGGCTGGCTGGGATGTTTATGTTGTTTTCAAAATGTGGCATTGTGATTGGGTATTTTGATTATCTGACGCACGCCTGTAGTCATTTGTATCGATCCCGACTGACGCAAAAAAGTGATGGACAAGTGACGGCTTAAGATGAAGACGAAAACACGTGCTGAACGAATCGTTTGTCATATACATTGTAACCCCATAATTTCGAAATCATTGTACTTATATTATGCACCATATTGTATTTTTGTAAAAGAACTCTGGTTGACTATAAATAGCATTTAATGAGCTTAAATAAAGGGAAAGAATAATACCAGATATTTGGTGTTTGTGTGTGAAGGTTTTTTTTAGGTTGTGTTACTGGAAGTGCAACGATTATCATTTTGGCAACCGAAACATAATACAATCACAATATTCAATTGAATAACAAATTACTCGGTTAATCACTTGGGTTGTTAGTGTTGTTCCAAGCTGCCTTCAATCATCACTGATTTGTTGTTCGTTTTTTTAAATATACTGGCGTACGTGCACGCATTACCTTACGGCGACGACTTTCGACCTCCCCACCCCTGCCCCGGACTTCCCCACCCCTGCCCTGGACCTCCCCGATGCAGGAAGGGAGGTTTTATAAACCTTTCCTTCGGCTTCGGCTTCGCCTCCAAATTCCAAATCACTGAGAAGCAAAAAGAAATTGAAGCAAATCGAAATATTCGAACATTTGGGTTAATAATAATATCATTGTCAACGGATTGAATGTTTCTGAAGCACAAACAGGCACCAGCATGTGGCGGGAGTTCTCGCAGTTGGGAGCCAAAAATGTCCGTAAAAGGCGACACGAAGCCAGAGATTCCAAAAGGCCCGTAGCTGCCACAAGTTTCAAGGTTTAATACTGCGCAGGTACGTGCGAATTATCCGGCTTGCCCAATGATTGCTTGCTCAAACGTGTTTCTTCATCGACAACAAAGGAAACTGGTGTCACGTGACAAGGATTTGTTGCCCGATCAGCTGAGCTATAAGTAGGCCCCTCAGTTGATGAGCTGCACCACTTGAGCCTAAAGTCGAGGCCCAGTCGAAGCCAAGCCTGAGATCCCCAAACTCTCTGAACAATTAAGTCGGACAGGGGGCAAAACATGGGTGCCAAGTCGATAGTGTTTCTCTCAATTCTGGTTGCCCTGGCGACGAGCCACGCCCAGGAGCCTAAAGTGCCGTGCTGCTATCCCGACCAGTTCGTAACCACTTTTGGTAAGCATAATTCTTATCTAACTCTTGTTTACTTCAATAACGTTGGTGACAGTTGAAGACGGACAACAAATTACTTGAATTTAGTTTCAAAATGGGAGTTGGCTGAAGTGTAAAATTCATACCCAAACGCTTGGAATGGAATTGTACACAAGGTTTTTTGAGTCTATAAAGGTATACCCAGCACGATATGTGGCAGATGGGTACCCCCTCTTATCCATATACGTTATACACACTCAACACTATTGTAACCTAACCCATCCCCCCCCTGAAACCTAAAAAGAATTCCTAAAATTCCGGGAACACAATGGTCAACACAAAATAGTTTTTTTTTTCTCTGCCAGATATCGTGCTTCATAATTTATGTATAAAGGTGACGTTATTTTCTCTTCTTTTTTTCTCTGGCCGCAAATAATGTTATATTGTTCCATAACTAAACGGTGTATTTGTTTGTTAAAATGTATCATTCAAAACCTATAACTAATTTGTATTGGTAGAAAAATAGCGATTTATATATACAACAAAATAATAACATGAAAAAGAACTTCCGAGGTCAAACGCGAAAAAAGTTAGGGGGTGAGAACTTTGAGGTATTTTAAATTTAAAGGAAGTTTAAAAAGTACCATTTTGCTTCGAGAGTATCGAAACTATTGTCTATTTAATACACTAAAATTCAATTTTGTTCCGGCTTTCTATTTTTTGGCTGCCATGTGGATAGTTCAACTCCCAACCCTACCCTATCGCCACTAGTTAAAACCATGAAATGTCTTTCAGCCGGAAGAGATCCACTAAAAAGTCACAGTTTAGAGTTTACAAGGTTCCGAGTCCGGACACAAACAAAACTCCTCAGCTCATACGCGCACGTGAGCAAGTTCGTTGTGGGGCGCTAATAACAGATATCTCAAATTTACGTCAGTCACTTTATCTTCAGGGTAACAATCAGCTCATCTCAGATAAAGCATGGAGGAAGGAAAACAGCCTCCATGGATAAATTAACTATAGTCGTGCTTGATTGTAGCTTGACGTACTTTTTGTTGGTCTTAAAGGTATACGTTTGGTAATTGGAACCCACTGTTTGTTTCAATCGTATATAGTTATAGATATATACCATAAAACTAACCTGTAAAATTTCAAAAGGTGGTAGCGATTTTAAGATATTGCCGGAAATCTGGAGCGGTTATGTCCACGCAGGAAGAATAATCTGCATTGGAATACACAATCTGGAAACGTCACTGCAGTAACGCTTCTTAGATTCGAATTCGTGGAGATAAAAAGTGATATGTTTTTCTATAACCGCAGTACAGTGAAGTGAACAGTTTCAAAAAATGCATTATACTATCCAAAGCTGCTGTACTTCTTACCAAATAAGTTTTTATTGCCAATAATGTTTGGAGTAATTACCAAACGTATATACGATCCCTTTAAAGGGGCAGCCCAGACTGATGGGCCAACAAACCGACGGACCCATGGTCCTTAGTTTGCTTACGTCTCTCAAAAACATATGATTGTTGATCAGACTAGATACCTCTCTCAATAAAGGATATCGACAATATTTACTACCAAATTATTAAAAAAATATCTTACTCATTTAAAAGTAAATAATGATTCTAGGCATCCAGCAAATTGATTGCGCTAGATATTCTGTAGTAATTCCGAAAAATATAATTTTATATAGAAAAATTCGCCGGACGGCGATCGCGAAAAAACACAAATAACATAAGGATAACTGCTTGACGCCGGTTGAAAACAAACGCTGTTTTTCGTGCTTTTCTCGGCATCAGTGACTGTAAAACCTCGAACAGGTCAGTTAAACGGTATTTACTATAAAATACACCCCCCCCCCCCCCCCCCCAAAACAAAATAAATCTACCCATACATGATAATTCAAGCAATTACCAATGGTGTATCCTTCCCTTTTACTGTCACTTGCCAATTCCCCCTCCCCTCCCCTCCCTCCCTCCCTCCCTCCCTCCTCTCCCCTGCCTGTCCCCATTCCTAAAACTATAGATCCACCCCGTTAGGCCTATATCTGTTTCACTGGCTGAAGACCAGTTTACTCTCGGCGAAGTTGTACTCCCGTACAGATTTGTTAAGAGTGAAATATTCATGTCTTTCCTCCACAGATACAGAGTTGGGTATAAGTAGTTTTGGACAGCCATCGGCAGCCTTCGTTTACGCGACTGCTGCCTTTGACTTCACCAATAAGCGACAGGGTGATAATGGTACCCTATTCATCTATGGACAGCCGCCGCAAGACTATGCAATCATCCGAGACTACCTTCAGGTATGTATGTATGCATGTACATATGTATACATTCGCGTTTTTGTATCACTGTGGAGACATGGCTTTGTGTACAAAATGGTTAGAAAGTCGAGCACGTTTTTCAAAATGCTCCCATTTTAACCACAATTATTTTCCTGAGTTGAAATTTCGACCCAATATACCCTATATTATACCCTAATATTATACCCTAACCCAAACACTATCCCTAACCCACATTCTAACCCTAGTTTTTGAGTAATTTAGGTACAATCCAAAAATCTAATTCGTGAAATTCCCAGTGGAGACCTATTCATCTATAGAAATTTACCATCCGGATACCTTTTGTCTCCACTATACACATTGTGTTCAGGTCTCCAGAGGGTGTCGAATTTCAGATCGTGTCCATGATGTGTGTGTCGACACATGTTTTTTGTGGGGAGGTGGGAGTGAACGTAGTTTAATTGTTCACTTGTGGTGTGTTTTTTAGTTATGGCGGGACCGGAAAAAGAAATCGGATACTTTTTTTTCTGGCTGGATTAATACCTCGGGAAGCACACGTACGTGCGCATTCGTGAAACATCCAGGTATACACCGGACCTCTACCCTACTTTCAGGCGGAAAAAAACCCAAAAAACCAAACGGTTGTATTGTAACAATACACCTTGACGGAAGCTATAGTTCCGAGCGCCTTACATATCGCGCCCTGTCATGACCATCAAATCCTTCAACTGAGGAAGCAGAGTCTTATCAGTGAAATAAAGATCTCCGTTTTGGAAATGAATCGAAAGAAAGGGCAAAAGTTGAACAATCATTGGCAGAAACAAATCCTGGTTCATGAACTCAACTACTTACCCGCCCTAAAGTTTAGTTTATAGCTGGGTAAAGTTTTTTTCTGAAATCACCGCAGACGTTTTTGATTGGGCTTAAAAAAATTATTGTTTTTATCTGACATGCTGCTAACGTTTTAACCACAATTTTTATGAATTTCAACTTTGCCTTTCTTTGAAAATTGTGAAACATTCGAACGCAAGGAGGCGAAGTTAAACCATCTTATGCATAGGCTCCAGTGATGCCTTTTTTCAGGAACGTGTTGCTCTGTTGTTTTATTGAGGATTTCCTAGGTATTCAATCATAATTACAAATTAATTATATCAGTGCATTAATTATATCAGTCTGTAAGCCAAGTTTGTGGGGTACGCCGAGCGTTAGGCTTCTGATTCGGTTTCCTGTTTTCACTACAGAAATGTTCTTTCTGTCTTCAGATCTATAAACACAACATCAGTCTGATGCTACATTCTTTTCAATTAAACCAGTTTTTTGTTTCAAGAAAGAACGCAATCAGCGCAGCAACTTCAAGGTATGTGGGTTTTTAATTTTAATTTAGTGATTATATTTTACCTGTGCAGGGAGTTCAATACACCATTGATCGCGGCCTAATGAAGTGTGACAAAATTAAACTGGAAGGTCCCATGCAGAACTGTGTACCCGGTGAGTGTTTCGTACTGTAGCCTATGTATCTTCTCTCGATAGGATATATGTTCAATACTGCCTGCAAGTTAACTCTCTTATATAATGTGCAGTTACCATAGAGCTGTCAGACCTTTCAAAACCTTTCAAGTTTCCTGGACTAAAGGGTTTTAAAAGGTGAGAAAGCTGTCTGACAAAAGAAACCTATGAAAGATTTTGAAAGGTAAAACAACTCTCTGAACAAACTGGTGTAAGGTTTTGGAAAGTCTGGCCGTTTTTTCTGATAGACTCCCCATACCTTTATCATAGGGGCATACCATACCAAATAAAAGTTGAAATGTTTTGAAATGTTTAGCTGTTTTCTGTGAGAGATATTCTATATAATGTGCTGGGCCAGGGAGTAATTCTACCTTTCAAAACATTTCAAAAGGTTTTGAAAGGTCAAACCATGTATGCATAGCAACTGTACTGATATTTGGTTGAGCAATAGCTCCACCTTTAATTTTCTTTCGCAAGGTTTTGGAAGGTCTGGCCGTTTTCAGATAGACTTCCCATACCTTTATCATAGGGTATACCATAGCCCAGTTTTTCTACCTTTCAATTCCTTTCAAAAGGTATTGAAAAGTGTGGTAGTGCAGTAGCAACAAATTCTGGAGCGTTTTGAAAGGTTCATACTTTTGTATATCCATTTTGCCCAGTAAGCAGATTTTGAAAGGTTTTGAAAGGTGAAACCATAAGAGGGTAGTATCATGAATGCCAGTGCTCAAAGCTTGACAGGCTCCAAGTGTTCATCGCCTTTCAATGGATTTCTGAAATATTGATAACAAAAAAAGATAAGATAAAGTGGAGAAACCAGCTCTATGTGACGTCAACCTGAGCCCCCTTTTGAATTTGAAACGGCCGGTTGCGATTTCGGTTGATCTGCTCCGCCTAAGTAATAGATTCGCGCCTTTGTCGATAAACTATGACTGTTTTCCAAACTCCAGCTTCGTCTTCGTTTTAACTTCGTTCATGCAGTTTGGCAATGGTGATGGAGCCGAAATGAAGCCTGTAAGCTAGAAGTTTGAAAACGGCCTGTTTTTACATTATCGGTAAACAACAAAAACAACCAGATGTTGATTATTTTTCAGCTGGATTTACTTACAACACCACACAATATCTGGGAGACAAACAGTTGTACACCAAGTCCTACTTCTATCACACACTGACCCCTCAGCAACACGGTCAAGCAGTAGTGACGGTGTCCCAGAGTGGCTGCTTGCTGGTTGGTTTCCGATCAATTGAAACGACACAACAAGGTAAGTACGTTCGGGCCTACAACCTTATCCTTGATGGCTGTACGATCTTCGTGCCCCATGAGGTTCCCCAGCCTGACTTGCGCGAGTATACCCTCACTTCCGAAACTCGTGGCAATATACTTACAACTATCCAACTTCAAGCCACATAGCAAATCAAAGCTAGATTTGCACACTTCCACATTTTGTTTAATTAGTTTAGGTTCGTCAATTACACATCTCAAAGAAACCCAGTCGCCGCGAAAAAGTTTGAAATAGAGCGACTTTAGTCCGCGCCCAGCGTCCTCACGTTAATTCTTCTCAGCAAACCATTATCATTTTTGATGTCTGATTTCCTTCTGTATTTTTCAGCCTCCAGTTTGTCTCATACTGGGATATCCGACTATGTGGAGGGCATAGCCGATCCAGACTCGTTCTTCGACGTACCGAAGTACTGCCCTTCAGTAAGTGAAGGCCTATACGCTTTTTAGGTCGTCGGAAACGTAAAACAAGTTCCAACATTATTTAGAGATTGTTTTGTGAAAAAGATTACCGTGTAGTATAACTACTGTAGTACTGTTTTTTATTTAAATAATAAAATATAAAAATATTTCTTGCAATTTCCAACACGAGCAAAACAGAAATTAAATTAATGTTTTTTTAATTTTCCGATAGTCTTTTTAATTTGCGTTGCTTAAATAATTTGGTGGTTTTTTTTAATGCAAGTTATGCAACCGTTAAGATTTCGAACTAACCACATAAATTCGTTGCACAGCATATTGAAGTGTAGGCCCTATAATCTTGAAATATCTAAATTTGTTCTCGTTTCATTGACTATACATGTAAATCTCTTTTGAAAAAAAAATGCAATAAACGTCTGTGTTTTTTTTCGATTCTTTAGTATATCACCGAAGAACCGAAACTGCTGGAACAGCTGAACTACCTACGTCTCCCGTTCTAAGAACGATGTGTAGTTTTATCCGGACGAAGCGACCCCAAGGAACTTGAAGCGACAACGGAAAAATCGATGTTTGTTTTTGTGCATATTGTATAATCACTTTTTGCCAAAGAATCAAAAACACTGTATGGTACTCTTTTTAGTGATTTAAGAAAAGTCATAGCAACAAAAGTTAAGCGGTTATCGTAAAATACTGAGAAGTTACACAGAACTGCTGGTTCATTTAAAGTTAGGATACGCCATTGGTTATTGCTTAAAATTATCATGAATGGGTGGATTTGGGTTATAGTAAATGTCGTTTAACTGACCTGTTCGAAGTTTTACAATCATGGATGCTGAGAAAAGCAAGACAAACGGCGTTCGTTTTCAACCGACGTCGGGCAGTGGTTCTTATGTTGTTCTTGGTTTTTTTTCTCGGAACAATTACAAGATAGGCCTATCTAGCGCAATCATTTCGCTGGATGCCTACAATCAAAAGTAACTTTCAAATAAGTAAGATATTTCTTAATAATTCGGAAGTAAAAAGAAAGATATAGCCTATGCAAATGATGTACCATGCACCTTTAAAGCTGTAACTTGTTTTGTCCTTATGCTTTGCTATTTAGAATAATGTTAAATCGCCAATACTGTAGAATTAACAGACGGATGTAAAGACGGTTTATGTGATCAAGCAATCGAGTAAGTTAGTGTTTCACCTTTTATATTAAAAGGCCTTGAACGACAAGGGTTTTCTGTGAACGCCATCAGTCTTAAAAATGTCTAAGAATGGTTTTACGGTGTTATATGCAAAGCTGCGCTAGGCCTATAGGTTGTAGAGTTCTTTTTCAGTCGTAATTTGGCAAACTTTTCTTTAGCAGAAGTAATAATGAGATAAGTTTGAAAGTTACTAAGACTTAATTATTACTAAGCATGAAAAGGCAATAAAAAAGAGCAAAGCATAATTGTCTTAGACAAGTCTCAAATTATTTTGTTTTCTTTCTCTTGATTGATCGACCTATGCACGGCGGCATAACTGAAGAAAGGAGAAAGGCACCCAATCGAAAAGCGATATTTTGCGCTTGGTGGCGCTGTTCAGAAGTTTAGGGTCACGCGACACGAAATAATGCAAAGTGAACTCCCACAAAAAAACATGGACATGATGGAGAAGAAATCCGCAGTGTTGATTTGTATTCTTGTTCTGGCTGTGGTGGCAACCAGTTTGGCTCAGAAGAAATGTTGTTTCCCAGACCAGTTTGTGGCATTAGATGGTGAGTGTGCCTGGCCTGTCGGCTATGCAGGATTTATAAATAAATGTCAATTTAGTGTTACTTACGCAAAAGGTCTATTGTTGATCGGTTGATTTCAACAGGTGGCGCCCTGCGCTACGCAAGAAAGGGAGCTTCGCGCGCACGGCGAACCACTCGAAAATATGTCGTCAACAAAATTCCTAAATCTAAAAAGAAGACCAACTCTCATCGTATTTGAGGGCCAGAGGTGTTGTAGTAAATAATGAAAAGCACAAAGAGCTTGCCGAGAAGGCATACCGGGTCGAAAAGCTTAGTTTAGTTGCAAAACAGTTGCGCTATACTCTGGGATAGCGATCAGCAATAGATTTTATTGTCGATGTCATGATGGTCGGAGGCTGTTCCACCTATTGCACACGCCGCCGGGCAAAGGGGAAGCCCTCCATTCAATTTGTACAGGGAATTACGTGTTTTCTTTATTTTTTTACAGCAATAAAAAATGAATCCTTTTTTTCTTCGGTGTAATGTGGGAGATTTTGTTACTATATACAACAATGAAATTTGGAAATATTTTGGTGTAGTGTTGGTCAATATAAATTTTTGTTAGACATTTTTCACATTTACCACAACACTATTCATTTCCCTTTGACCGAGTCCAGAGGGTGCGATAACTAACAGCCACCACTGACCAATCAGAGACAAGAAACAAGGCCCGGTGACGTCATGCCGACTGCGAGAATGGTCGAGCGCAATATTTGAATACCTTGCGCAAGTTTAAAACTTAGAGCAATTATTTCTCTCTACAATTTAAATTATTAGGAAATATCTTTTTGAAAGTAAATAATGATTCTATCATTCTAGGCATCCGGCAAAATGATTGCGCTAAATATCCTGTAATTATTCCGAAAAATATAACTTTATAAACAAAAATTAGCGATCGCCCTCCGGCGATCGCGAAAAAACAAAGATACCATAAGAATAACTGCCCAATGCCGGTTGAAAACAAACGCTGTTTTTTTGTGCTTTTCCCGGCATCCATGATTGTAAAACTTCGGACAGGTCAGTTAAATGATATTTACTATGAAATACAACCCCCAAAAATCTACCCATTAATGATAAATCAAGCAATTACCAATGGTGTATCCTACCTTTAACATATTAATCATTCACTGTTTCAGGCCAAGTATTGGGTACCGTGTCTCAAGGCAAGCCTGTGGCCATCTTAGAATCCATCCAGCTGGCCTATGACTACTCCAACCAGCAAGCTGGCCAGATCGCCTTCATTCAAGATGAAAGCACTGTCTACCAATACAATATCATTGTGGACTACAAAAAGGTAAATCTTGCCTCCCTGAATGGACTTTAAAGGGATCGTATACGTTTGGTAATTGGAACCCATTGTTTGTTTCAATCCTATATTATAGTTATAGATATATACCATAAAACTAACCTGTAAAAACTTCATTTCAAAAGGTGGTAGCGATTTCGAGATATTGGAGCGGTTATGTCCACGCAGGAAGAATAATCTGCATTGGAATATTCTGAGAAACTTCACTGCAGTAACGCTTCTCAGATTTAAATTTTTGGGGCTAAAAAGTGATATCTTTTTCCATAACCGCAGTACTTTGAAGTGAAAAGTTTCTAAAAATGCATTATACTATCCAAAGCTGCTGTACTTCTTACCAAGTAAGTTTTTATTGCCATTAATTTTTGGAGTAATTACCAAACGTATACGATCCCTTTAACCAGTTCTCGCCTAAATTATTTTGACTATGACCGGATTTGTGTTGATTTTAACTCGGGTAGGTAAGACATTAGTGTGAAAAGGTCCTAATTAATTATTGCTTTCACTTTTTTCACTTATTTTTGTGATGCACTTTCAGCAAGTGGAATACATCATTCAAACCAAGTTAAAGACTTGCCAAATGAACCCGCTCCCTGCAGGAACTAACATGTCCCACTGTGTCCCAGGTGAGTAGACGATGTTGAAATGTGGAACGCAGATAATGATGCCTACTGGCACTGCACACCACACCAAACCCACAGCACAAAATGTGTGGCTATATGTGACCCGCTCCATCAAAATCAGGAATAAGTCTCAAAATTAGATTTTTTAGATATGCACATGGTGAGAAAGGGAATTTCATAAGCTTTCTAATGATACCATTACAAGTGTGTATCTGTTTAGGTTAACGAGTTATGGTCTGATGAAGATAACGGGTGTATATTTATTTGTTGAATCCACATTCCGAGAAAAACATCTTTAAAATAAACAAAATTGACCAAAATCATACGGACAGCGCACACAAATCTTCTTCATTTTCATCTTTATTGATCGTTTTTACATACAAGACGTTAATGACAATAATCTGTGATAACTACACTTCCTAAAAATACAATGTTCAGAAAATCGACTTGGTCACGATATTCACCCATGCGTTCATTTAACGGCCGATTGCGTAAAATGGCCTCAGCGACTTATTCCTGATTACGATAGAGCGGGTCACATTTACCTATCACACATAATTGTGTGTGCATCCATGTGCGTGTGACAAAGTTACAGTTTTGTCTGGGGAGGGGGAGGGGGGGGGGGGGGCTTTTTGTAATCTGTTTCTTCTGTCCTCTTCTTGTTTTACAAATGTTACCAGTTTTTTGTAATTTGTTTCTTCTACCATCTTACACAATCATTTTACAATTTTGTTATATATTTCTTTGTGTCTTGATTTTTCAGCTGATGCAGATTATGTCAGCACATTTTACACCGGGGACCACAAGATGTTGGTAGACTCTTTCTCTTACTCCTTGAATCAAGGAGAGGTTGACGGCACAGTCATTCTCTCCGTCTCCAAGGACGACTGCATCCCCCAAACTGTCACCTTCATGGGGGCACTAAAGGGAAGTAAGTAAACGACTAAGACATTTCATTTTGACACTCTCACCCATTTTGTGACTTCAAATTTTCGTTTAGAATTTCTGCATTCAAGACTCAAATGTTAAAGCGCTGCTGAGCGCACTATTCTCAGCTGACTGAGCCTCTGTCTCTTTGATGGAGACCATAAGCAGTGAGCGCAGCAAAGGAATACACGGTTAATCCCGAAGGAAAGAAGTGCTTAACCCCTTGCGGCCAAGCTGATGGCTATAGCCGTATTATGAAGAGATTAAAAACCATGGCTGGGTTGTGGCCGCAACCTGGCTCGATCTGCATCAACAACGTCCATGGCTTCGAGATTGTGAAAGTTAGAAAGCCTAGGTTATCCATCTACATCCTGTTGTCAGATTGATCAGTCGGCTACAACTCTTTACTGCCATGAAATAGAATTTACAGTAAGGAAAGTTTCCTGTCGTAATATACTACTTATGTAAGGTTTTACATGGGTTAGTTGGACGGCAGTCTTTCTGATTTGAAAATCACAGGCGTGTAAACAAAAGGCACATCTGGATTTATCTAGGCGTGTAAATTTTTAAGGCGTTCGATTCTGTGGTCCAACCTGAGACTAAGCAATACTTGGCATTCTTTTCATAATATTTATCTTGGTTAGTTTACAGTAAAGCCATTTTTTCCTTAATTACATTTTTTCACAAATTATGTAGTATAATTAAGCTGTAAATGTATGCCGAGGTGTGCGGTACAGTGGGATTCAGGCGTGCGATTATTAGCACTTCTCAGGAAGCTTCTAGGTGTGCGATGGTGTGGGGGTGCGATCGCACGCCTCAAATCAGAAGTTCTGGGACGGCAAACTTGTGTTAACCCCAAGTTACCCAGGATTGAAGATGGCGTTCACACAATTTAATCTGATTTGGAATTAACTTAAATCTCAAAGTGAACAAAGTGACTCGAACCTGCGACCTCCGGAATACCTGACCGGCGCTCTACCAACTTAGCTATCTATGTTGGCGGTCTTCCAATATGTATCTTTGTTCGAGGGTGCTAGTCAGAAGTCATAAACACGAGAATGCCGTGTGGCCAGGGATCACGCCCGATTTGACAATACAACCTGGAAATTTAACTCCTCCGACTCGGGATTTATATGTGATTTACTTGTGATAGAGTTGCGATTGAAGTGTGTTAGACTTGAAATTGATTTGCGATGTACTTTCTATTGATTGTAATTGACTTTCTTGATTGGCTTGATGAAATCTCGGCCTTTTTCTTTTAACCCCTGTCCATCTAGCACCTGTCCTGGAGGTAGCTGGCTTCGTCAACTTCACCTACGGAATCGAAGACCCTCTCAAGTTCTTTACCATTCCTGACTACTGCTCTAAGGTGAGACCCAAGCCGTGTTTCAAATTTCTTGGCTAGGGCTTAAAATCACACACAAGTCTATGGGAAGGGGCAGCAGCCGCTAGCATAGACTACCAAAGACTTACCAGCATAATCCATCAAAGTTTAGTCAAGCTAGGCATACAGGGCCATGTCTCCCTGGGTGGGGTGGGTGGGGGGGGGGGGGGGGGGGGCTGGGTTGGGGCTTGGTGGGGGTGGGGGCTGGGTGGGGGGGGGGGGGGGGGGGGGTGTGATTGGCCTCTAGAGGGGATTGATTTTGATAGAGTTTGGAAGGTTATCGTTAACGTACGGTTTTATTTTGTGTTTTCTGCAGTCGTTCACTAAAGGACCGAGGCAGTATAACTCTTTCATCCACCGATTCCTGTGAATATGAAAGAACAACTTATGGCCTTTGACTCCCAAATGCCTGATGCAAGAAAGTTGAAGGAGTAAATAATTGGAGAGTTTATCAAACTAACAGTCTACTATTTGTATATGTTGTACCTTTGCATTTAATATGATTCGTTCTAATCATATAGACCCTGCAGTTAATATTAATATGATTTTATGACAATGAAATTGTCCACAATAAAAGAGAGAAAAAGTGTGAACTCAATCATGAATATTTAAGTATTTTCAAGTAGATTGTATTTCACAGATAAATGTTAGTATCTGTAGTTGACATTATTACATTTTGTAGTACAGTAACTTTTTGCATCAGACAGTTAAAATTTCATATATAAAACTACTTTGGATTTTTTCATTCAAAACTTTGTTCTAATGTGTCTTTTTCGATATAATTATGAATTTTTTTACATTTTCAAATAAAAATTGTCTTCTGTGAAAACAATAGCAGTGTAATCCTCTCAGTTAGATTTGTATGAGCCTCCAAGAAATGTATAATATTTGAAAACAAACACCAACATTTTGATGTTAAACACTTGTTAAACAGATTATTATCTTTCAGGTACAGAAAATTTACCTTGTAATTAAAATACACCCAATGTACATTTCGGAACATCTACATGTGTCTATTTACGGTAAAACCCCAGACCATTAATTTATTAAGGATACATGTATTTTATTGACACAAGTCTTTTACTGCACGTTGTGTGTACAGTTTGTACGGTTGTGCATGATGCTTCGATGTATAGAGATTGACATGACCTGACTATACCTAAGCAAGATATGGGAACCGAGCGACTCCCCCCTTAGTCCCCATACCTATACACTCCCTAGACTATTGTTACCTAACGCACCCCCCCCCCCCCCCCCCTACAAACCTAAAAAGAAACCGCTTCATATAAACCTGACTGTTCAAATCAGACGATATATGTGCCCTCTGATTATTTTTTCAATGTGCCCCGCTGTATGCGCACGCATTGTGTTTTACATGAAATTTGTTTGACTAGTGACGTCGCAGGTCAGATTCCTTTGAATTTTGTGACCTCTGCATGGATAGAGTAAGCTTAGCCCAGCGCAATTTTTCAAGGTGAGACATTTTTAAATCGTAATTTAGGGGTCTAAACTTACTAGGAAACTTGATGGAAACGTGCGCACTCGAAAGAATGTTATAGACATTACTTTAAAAAGTCACCCACGCCACAGTCGTGCGAAATAACGCAGTGCACGTTGTGAATGCATGCCTGGCTATGCAGTGAATCGCCGCGAACCCGGAAGTGTATTTTAATTGATAGTGTAAAATACACATTCACTGTACATGTTTGTATATAGACCTGGGGATCTAATTAAATTAAAGATATTTGATAATATTTTGTATTTCATTTACAGAATAAAAGTAATTAATGGGCAAGTAATGGCAACTTGGCACAGTCATATGACAGTGGTTTACCAAGTTTTCCCATAGAAAAGAATGGACCATAAAATATTTCCCGAAATATAAAAAAAATAAAATCCTGTAACTTTTGATGAAACGCTCAACCAGTTATGACCAGGTATCATTTTATTCAGAATTGTATGAGCTTTCAGATTCCTTAAAACCAGTTCGCGTCGGATGACGTATATAAACGCAAAGTTTTACCCATATTTAGAAAACGGATGTCGCATAAACACGCCAAGTTCAAGTTCGCAAATGTATGTCAGCAGCGAGCAAGGCCGGAAATGCGTGGGTGTGCTTCCCCACACTATCGGCCTGAACCCGCTTCGGATCGTGTTTCGTTAAAAAAAATCCCGCCCCTCGGCTCGGTGATGTTATGATAATCCCGGCGCGAACTGGTTAACAAAATCACAGTCAACTGCAATGTTTACTGTGGTACGTGGTCCTGCTACTTGGAGTGACAACGTGGCGATGATATAGTTTTATTTACGGCATTATTTTGTTGACAAATATTGTTGAGGGCGGCACAGCATGTACACTGGCCTTTTATATCGACGCTCATCTTTTGGACTAACATTATTTTTTTTAATTTTTTTTTTTGGGGGGGGTTCACTGAGAAGATCTGTGGTGCGCAAGCCACGCGTTATACCCCAGTCACAATTGGCTTGCGATGGGTTTGCGATTAGTTTGCGGCGGATTTCTTGGCATTTTCGGCCGGGGCCCCACGGGACTCCTTGCGGCTGCCGGGTCATTTTTTGGCATCGGGCGGGCATCGAGTTACTTTTAACTCGGACTTAAAACCTGGTGCGGCGTTTCGCATCGCAAACTGATCGCCAATAAATCGGTCGATGCCTAGCCGATGTCCGGCAGGGCATCGCACACGTCGGGCGGGCGCCGAGCCAAATTTTAGACAACCCAGACAATCAATATATCGGCCAGGCGCCGCCCACACGCCGGCCGGGTCCCGCCAGGCGTCTGGTCGACTTGGCGGTGCCTGGCCGGAAATCGGCCGGGGGCCAGACGGCGCCCTGCCGGCGCCCAGCCTGAAATCGGTCATGCATCGGCCGGGGCTCGCAGGGTAAAAAAAGCGGCTCATCTACATCTACACACAGTTTATCACACAAGTTTCATAGTGCAAGTACTACATCTCTTCTTTAGCCACCAATGCAACAAGAACCAGGTTGTAGCGGTATAGCGTGCAAACGCCAACCTCTCCCTCAACCGGGCGACCTACACGCGCTGTGCAGGTGCCCGCAAGCGTTGTGGAGGTATCAACGGCATTTTCTTATTTAATAGCCCTGTCACACCAGAACATTTTAGGCCAACGCGTGAGTAGCGTTTTGTAATTTTGGCAACACGCTGGCAAACGCTAACCAACGCTAGGCCAGCGTTAGCAACACGATGAGCGCGTTACTCACACGCTGGGACACGCTGTCATACGTTGAGGAATTTTTTTTTCTTCAAAATAGCTACAATTTCCAGCGTTTGCCAGCGTGTGACTGCACACGCTGGCGGTGCGTTTTAGATTCGTTACTCACGCGTCGAACACGCTAGGCGATCGTTATCAACCCGCTACTCACACGCTGGCGTACGCCGGCGTACGCTTGCGACACGCTGGTTATGGCCCTGCCACACCAGGACGTTTTAGGCCAATGCATGAGTAGCGCGTTAAAAATAGTTGATACGCTGGCAATTGCTGAACTTTCACAGAAAAAGTCAAGTGGAACCGTGATTTCAGCGTGTTCATACAGGTTGATAACGGGTTCATAGCGTATGACGGCGCGTAAGTAGCGTGTGAGGAACGCGCTCAGCGTGTAATGAACGCATCACTGATTTATATAAAAAATACGACAGCGGGTCGCCAGCGTGAGAGTAGTGGGTTGGTAACGATCGTCTAGCGCGTTCGACGCGTAAGTAACGGCCTTCTTGCGCGCCGCTATTTTTGTCTCAGCGTGTGACAGCGTGTTCTAGCGTGTGGGTAACGCGCTCAGCGTTTACATGCGTTGGTCAGCGTTTACCCGCGTGTTGCCGAAATTTCAACACGTTGGCCTAAAACGTTCTGGTGTGACAGGGCCATTACTGTAGTAGCGCGTCATCTTTTTGTACAACTAATCATGTGTTCGTTGCCGTACGCTGGCGCGCGTTGGGCTGCGCTACTCACGCGCTGGGCAGTCGTTCATCAGTCGTCGAGCGCGTTACTAACGCGTTATTCACGCGCTGGCGAACGCTATGAACCCGTTATTAACGCTGAAATCACGGTTCAACTTGACTTTTTCTGTGGAAGTTCAGCGTTTGCCAGCATATCAACTATTTGTAACGCGCTACTCACGCGTTGGCCTAAAACGTTCTAGTGTGACAGGGTCATTAAGAAGGTCAGAGAAGAGCTTCTGCCGCCGGCCGTTGATCGCTGGCCACTCGACAGGCACACTACAGATGCCCGTCCGGCCGCCGTACGACCTGTACGAATTGGTTGGCACCCTGCCGGATACCGCAGGGGTATCGCAAGGACATAAGCAGGGCACCGGACGAGTGCCTGCCGGACACCGGCCGATAAACGGGCCAATAATTCGACCCCATTTCCAAGAAAGTCGGCCGATTGCCGGTCGGCGACCCCCGGGCCCCGTCATGGCAGCGTACGGGGCACTTTTAATTGTGACTGTGACCGCCATATCGCACGATCATTCGCCGACCTCTACACGCCGGCCGATGCCTAGAAATCGCACACGCCGCCCGGGCTCCGCTTTAATTGTGACTGGGGTATTACTCAACAAGTCTTCTGTTTGAGAAACACATAAGACTCTGGCTGTAAAATCATATTCCAGCTTTAACCTATACTTTAACCTCAATTTATAATATTTTTGTCCTGTAATGATTACCCGATCACCTGATCACGGGAGACCAGGTTCATAATCTCCGTGTTATCACCGACCTTAGGCACGTACGCCAGAGTTAAATAAATACTTTGCTGTAAAGATATCCACCTTTTGTTTTCAACCTGGCTCGAACTAGCAGTGTGAGCATTTCGCATCAGACGATACAACTGCTTTCTGGATTTAGTGAGAAAACATGGCTCAGAAGTCGGTGCTGATTCTTCTGCTGGTTGCCGTGGCAACGGCTCTTGCTCAGCCGAAACAATGCTGCTATCCCACCCAATTTGAGGGCATTTTGGGTGAGTATTTATATAAAGCTGCATGTGTGTATGGGATAATATATGAATTAGGCTGGAAACTAGTACAAAAACCAAAGCCTGAACCCAAAAAAAACAGAGAGAAGAAAATGGCCAGAGTTTGCTTCGTCTTCGGCTTTGCCTCCGAATTCCGAATTAAATACAAATTAAAGCAAATCGAATTAGTCTAACTTGTGGGTTCACATCAATCGATTGAATGTTTCTAAAGCACATAAGGCATCAAGATGTGGCAGGAGATCTCGCAGTTGGGAATCTAAAATCGCCTTAAGCCAAAGACGAAACGAAGCCAGGGATTCGAAAAGGCCCTGTTATTGTCCACTCCGATCCATAGAGCAAGAAACAGCGATAATTTGTTTCAATGGTTACCGTTTTTTCTTACAGGCAGCATTATCGGCACTGTGGTATCGGGACATGGTTCGGTCCAGAACGACGGTTACCAGTTCGCTTACGACTACACTAACCGTCGTATGGGTGCTATCGAAGTAGACCTTGAATCACGGACCACATTTCAGTATATCTTTGACTACGGCAAGGTGGGATTTGAGTATTATAGGCCACGTCCAAATCTCTTGTATGTTGTCTAGGTGTTCGTGTATTACAATTAACATGAACAGGCTGGCAATAGACGTAACCGTAGCTCTCGAAGTCCGTTTTGGAAACTGCCTTAGGCTATCTGCAAAAACCTTTGGCCGAGCCATTTCAAAACCACAGATTTCTAGAGTCATAAAGCGGCGGGCGGATCCGGCTTGTCGATGTGGTGTTTGTTTAAAAGGGGCGTCGTAGTCAAGTGCAAAATGTTTTGCACGATTTTCCTATTTTTTACTGCGACCTGCCACTAATGTGGTGATTATACTAGCGGCGGTATAAACCCGGGTGGGTGGGCCAATACCAAGTTATGCCCGCCCACCCCGGCCCGCGATATTTTTTTCTGCAGGTAGGTTGGTACATTAGCCAATCAGAACACAGACGGTGTTGACGTCATCGATGATGTTAGAGTTGTCTGGGACAACCCTAACCCCTAACCCTAACCCCTACCCCATCCTATAACCATAACCTTAACCCTAACCCTAACCTCTAACCCTAGTTAGATCCCAGACAACTCTAACATCATCGATGACGTCAACATCATCTGTTTTCTGATTGGCTAATAAATGTACACTATGTACCAACCTACCTGCAGAACAAAATATCGCCCCCGGCCCCGCACATTATTCCTAGTGCAAATTAGTTTTAACCAAAGTTTAAACCTATAGAAATATTCCCAATAATAATTTTACAATGTATATAAAAAGAATATACGATATTACACTTTCGTGTTACAACAGGGACACAATATTGGCCAACGAAATGACAAAAAATTTGGTATCTTCGTACCAAAAATATAAAATAACATTATGTTTTACCAAAACAATTATTGTCCACAGTACTAATACATTTTCTTTGTCGTTCATCCACCAGGGAGTTGAATACGACATCCAAATCTACTCCTCATCTACTGTCTGCAGTAAACGCACTATGAACGAAACCATGCCACACTGTCTTCCCGGTATAAGATGTCAAGATTGTCCCTCCCCCTAATGCAGTCATGTCCGACATTGATAGTGGGGCAGAATGGGGGAAATATTTGGGGGGTTGTGCCTTTAATAATACAAGCATGAAGTTTGGCACACATGTCATGAGAAGCAGTATGTCATGAGAAAGATATTTGGATATAGGCCATCGTAGATTTGTCTTTCGAAAAAAAATTAAGTAGAATAACCAGCAATGACAGCCATTTTGATGATTTTGAAAATGTCACGTGATACGCGCGACCCCTTTCTGGCGTTTTCACGAAGTAACGCAAAGCCCATAGCTAATACACACGGATAGCGTCACTTTGTGAAAACTCACAAATCAGATACGCCGTTTACGAGTTTTCACGAAGTGACGCTATCCGTGTGTATTAGCTATGGGCTTTGCGTTACTTCGTGAAAACGCCAGAAAGGGGTCGCGATTCAGCCATGACATTAGTGTTACTTCGTGGTGACGCTGACCGTGTTCTACCTATAGTTTTTCAAAGGACAATTCTGCATTGGCCCTATAGCGAATTATCTTTCTCATGACATTGTGCTAAATTCCATGTTTGTATCATTAAAGGCACGATCTAATAACCTATATGCCGTACTTTAAGGGAATTCCAACAAGACCTGTGAATTATTCCTCTTCGCATTAGCGATCGGTCAATGGTTATCCCTAATGACTGACCGACTGATTAAACTTAGCGAGTCATTGACGCCACACCCACTGACTAACGGGATGGAAGGACTGGCAATTAATACTTATTTTCCTGAAACGTGCACTTAAAGCTGAGACCAGTCCCACTCAGAATAGTACACTTAGCTACATTTTGGATTCTAACAGTGTTTTGGAAGCATTTATTTTGCTCAAGAATGTACACCTTATATACCAATAACCATGATTATTGCGTGTGACGAACTTTGAAGGTTTAATAGCCGTTCGTCCATATATCCGTTCCTCTCAACAGTTTCTTTAAAAACTTTTATCCGACAGCGAGCGCCACCTACATTGGTTCTTACTACTACGGCGACCACAAGTTAACCGTAGACTCCTACCATTACTTCGAACCGAAGGGCCCGTCCAACGTGACTGTGAGCGCATCGCGTGGGGACTGTATTCCAATCTCCATCGTCACTCAAGGAATTCGGTTCGGCGGTGGGTATTATTATTATTATTATTATTATTATTATTATTAATTTCTAGTAATGAAACCAAGGATCCTTCAAAAGCGCTCAAGGCACTGTAGCTCGTAAGCCTGAAGAAACCCGTAGACAGAGGCTCAGTGTCAGCCAGGAACACCGGGGCAAACCCCTTCTCTTAGCGATACGTGTTCTGGGTTCTTTTACGTGCATTATACAATTTTATAATGTTATAATGGGAAAGATATATACACACATTATAAATTATACAACACACGGGACCTACAACTTTACGTCCCATCCGAAGGACGAAGCAATAGTGGTTTAATTGCCTTTCTTAAGGACACACGTGTCCACACCGAGACTCGAACTCACGCTCTGCGGAACAGAAAACCAAGCTCTTAACCGCTCGGCCACGACACTCCACTTGGCTGGCTTAAGTTAAGTGGCTGCTGCCGCTACCATTCGCTGAAGTTAAAATGTGTTAAACTTTTGCGAAATCGCAGGGACTGGAAAACTCCTCGTAACGTCACAAATTCCGTGTTCGCATTCGCTTTCGCGCCGAATAACCGGCTTTTAATAGTTGGCATGGCGATTTTTAGATATACAATTTCCCGCGAATTTGTACTTGATTGTCTCTGCATTAACAGGGGTTCCTGTTTAGACGAGTTATCCCTATAATTTATCCCTACAATAATTATAAGTCTTAAAAAAAGACCTTTGTTTTTAATTCTTCTAAAAGTAGACTATTTTGATGATTATTTTCCTTGATTTCAGTCCCAACGCTGTACATTCGAGGTTACGGCAACTACACCAAGGGTATCAGCGATCCCTCCAAATACTTCACCGTGCCCAGCTTTTGCCCAAAGGTACAGTCAGGAAGATTGGTGAAACAAAATCGTTCAATCAAACGATAAAAGCATGGAATTTGACACATAATCATAGTGACAAAGATATTTGGCTATAGGGCCATCACAGATTTGCCCTTTGACATTAATTAGGTAGAATAACAAGATATTTTCAAAATGTTCAAAATGGCTGCCGTTGCATGTTATTCTATACCTGTATTTTATTTTCTGCGATGGCCCTATAAAACAAAATATCTTTTTCATGACATAACCATGTTCTGACTGTGTGCCAATTGTGATACTTTTACCACCAAGTGTTATTCTACTATCCACCAATCGACTGACTGTAATGTCAATCTTGGTTTTGTGAAAATACACTGATCTAATTTTAGACCCATTGACGTCAACACTTTGTTGATCATTAACTAGTTTTATTTGCAATGTATGTCATGCATATTTTGTGTTTTCTAATTGGTTTGCAGTCAGACTCAGAGGCGCCAAAGATGGAGAATTCTCTCTTCGACCAGATACTCCCATAATAACCGAAGTATAGGCTACGGATGCTTCCAGATATTTCTACAAGCATCTTATTTCCAAGCCAGCTTCCTTTCCTGACCGTGTGAAGATTTGTTAAAGAGGTTTAATGCGTAACGATTTACCTCGATAGAGGGCCTTTACTTGAAAACCATTCGTCTTGAATTTATAGCATATACAATTCCATTTAATTAAAAAAAATTCAAGAAGATAGTCAGAAGTTTAATGTCGACAATGGAGTGACAACGTGGCCATATAGTAATATTTACGGCATTATTTTGTTGACAAACACGCTTTTGAAGACGGCACAGCATGTACCCTTTTATATCGATGCTCATCTTTTGGACTAACATTAGTGGATGGCTCCGAGGGTCGAGTAAGGCCGTGTCCGAAACGGGTGTCTAGAGCTACAGCTAGGGCTACAACGCCACAAAAATCTAGCCGTAAAAGAAGTTGTCTAGCTCAGGCAAAACAAAATGGCGGCAGCACTAACGTTAATTTTGGAGCAAATTTTCGTTTATTTGTCAATGATTGTGCATTGAATTGAAACGACAAATATGACAAATACGTCAATATCAGCAGGTATTTCGACTGGCTGTAAACAAACATTGCGTAACATCTAGCAGACGATAATTGTTGTAAATTCTTACGTCGTAATTTCACAAACACTAATTCAAGCATCGCTTGGGGGCGCAATAACTAGCCATAGGCTCTACCGTAGCCACGTCCTAATTTGCATTAGCGCCTACGTAGACGTAGCTGTAGCTGTAGACGTAGACCGTAGCTCTAGACACTCGTTTCGGACACGGTCTAACTGAGAAGATCATCTGGGGTGCTTAAAGAAAACATGCAGTCTAACATTTTCATTATGCATTTTTTGTTTTAATTTAATAGATTTATGTGTATCAAATGTGAATAAAAAGCAAATTGGTTCTAGTGTACGTTCAGTGTATTAATTTGCCGTCCACAAATTGACCCCCCCCCCCCCTTTTTAAATTTCGCGGCCACTACAAATGAGTGACGTAAACCGAGGCAGGACCCCGGACAAATTATCGATAGTCGGTATGCGACGTCTAGGTACGAGACGGGTTCGCGTGGTCACGTCACGTACGCAAAATGTTCGCTGCAGAGGGCCGAAAATCACTAGGCCCACCCGGACCACTTCGCTCTGGTAAGCTTTACTTTGGCTGTCCAAATATACTTATTACATGTATACACCATTTGCAGTTATTTGCAGAATTATTATGAAATATCTTACTCATTTGAAAGTAAATAATGATTCTAGGCATCCAGCAAAATGATTGCGCTATAGATATACTGTAATTATTCCGAAAAATATAATTTGATAAAACAAAATTCGCGATCGCCGGACGGCGAGCGCAAAAAAACAAAGATAACATAAGAATAACTGCCCAACGCCGGTTGAAAACAAACGCTGTTTTTCGTGCTTTTCTCGGTATCCATGATTGTAAAACTTTGGACAGGTCAGTTAAACGATATTTTCTATAAAATACAACCCCCAAATCTACCCATTAATGATAATTCAAGCAATTACCAATTCCAGCTTTAACCTATACTTTCAATTTATAATATTTTTTCCCTGTAATGATTATCCGATCACCTGATCACGGGACACCTGATCCATAATCTCCGTGTTATCACCGACCTTAGGCACGTACGCCAGAGATAAATAAATACTTCGCTGTAAAGATATCCACCTTTTGTTTTCAACCTGGCTCGAACTAGCAGTGTGAGCTTTTGGCATCAGACGGTACAACTGCTTTCTGGATTTAGTGAGAAAACATGGCTCAGAAGTCGGTGTTGATTCTTCTGCTGGTTGCCGTGGCAACGGCTCTTGCTCAGCCGAAACAATGCTGCTATCCCACCCAATTTGAGGGCATTTTGGGTGAGTATATAATATATGTGTGTGTGTGCGTTTGTATTGACCGGCAATCGTGGTCGTCGGACAAAAGAATTGGGAGTCAAACAATGGGTCCACGATTGACAAAACGTCGACGATCTTTTCCCGTGTACAAATCCTATGGCGATCATCAAAAAACGTTAGAGTATAAACAAAAGAGGGAAGACGGTCGGACAATACCCCGTCCACGATCGAAGGCCTTTACACACTTGCGTTTGTTTTTGATTGAAATAGGGGACGTATGACAAAGGGAACAATGGGGTCCCCTATTCCGCAAAGGTCCCCGATTCAGACTCGTGTGCAAATCCTATGGCGATCATCCGAAAACGTTAGAGTACAAACAAAAGAGGGAAGACGGTCGGACAATGCCCCGTCCCCTATTGACGGCATTTACCCACTTGTGTGGGTGTGTGTGTGTATGGCAACATATTTGTACATTGTATGTTTGTGTTTGTGTTGGGGGGGGGGGGGGGGGGGGAGGCATGGACCTCCGACGGGGGGAGAGGGGCGGGGGAATTTTGAAGCCTGAATAATATTCTACGGGGAAACACATATGGAATCAGATTCTCTCCGTCCCATTCTTGCTTCATATGATTATTTGTCGTTCTCGTTTTGATCACCGAACTAATTATTTCCAACTCCCTCGGCTTGTAGATATCATATTAAAACTAAGGTATTCAAAACTGTTAGGGTTTAAAGATAGATATTTTTTTTAAACAAAACCATCAGGCGTTTATCCTAATTTGAAAGGGGGTACGCAAGATTATTCCACCCCAGGCTTATGCAAGGTGCAGACTATGGGCCTTTTAAAAACCTTTGCTTCGTCTTCGGCTTTGCCTCCGAATTCCGAATCAAATACAAATTTAGCAAATGGAAATAGTCTAACTTTTAGGTTTGAATCAATCGATTGAATGTTTCTGAAGCACAGCATGGCAGGCATCAAAATGTGGCAGGGGATCTCGCAGTTGGAAATCTAAAATCGCCTTAAGCCAAAGACGAAACGAAGCCGGGGATTCGAAAAGGCCCTGTGATTGTCCACAACATAGAGCATGGCAAGGAATAGCGATAACTTTTTTTCCATGGTTACCGTTTTTGCTTCCAGGCATCATTACCGGCACTGTGAAATCGCAACATGGTTCGGTCCAGAACGACGGGTACCAATTCGCTTACGACTACACTAACCGTCGTCTGGGTGCTATCAAAGTAGACCCTGTATCAAAGATCACATATCAGTATATCTTTGACTACGGCAAGGTGGGATTTGAGAATTAGTCCACGTCCAAATCTCTTGTATGTTGTCTACCCAGTCTAGGTGTTCGTGTATTATTAACGTGAACAGGCTGGCAATAGACGTAACCGTGGCTCTATCTGGAAGCCGTTTTAGACAAGACACTCGACCTTATCTGCCAAAACCTTTGGACAACTCATACACGGGCAAAGGGCCCGGGCGGCCCCAGACGGTTTGCCAAAATGGTGTTTGTTTTAAAGGGGCGTCGCAGTCAAGTGCAAATATTTGTGCACGATTTCCCTAATTTTACTTCGACCTGCTACTGATGAGTTAGTTGTGAATGCCAGGTTGCGGATTGCTATACTATAATAGCGGCGGTGAACACGGGTGGGTGGGCCAATAAAAGTTTGTGCCCGCACACCTCCGCACATTTTTCTTAGTGCAAAATAATTGTACCCAAAGTTTAAATAATAACAATAATATTTTCACAATGTATATAAAAAGAATATACCATATTACTCGCCCAATACCCTTATTCTCATAGATTTTTGTTTTTAAAGGTTACTTTGTATTCATCGAATTATAGCCTAGAGACATTCGATCATACGAGCAAAAACTAGCATTTTATTTAATATTAATACGACCTATTCATTGTCCTATTGTTATAGTCAGTCTACACATTTTGATTTTGCCGGTGTTTACAATGTTTTATAAGGTCACTCGAAAAGGTCTAACTTAATTTTTTTAAATAAAGTTTAAAGGGATCGTATACTTTCGTTAATTACTCCAACAATTAATGGCAATAAAAACTTACTTGGTAAGAAGAAGTACAGCAGCTTTGGATAGTATAATGCATTTTAAGAAACTTTTCACTTCGAGGTATTGTGGTTACGTTTCTCAGACTGTGTATTCCAATGCAGATTATTCTTCCTGCGTGGACATATTAAACCGCTCCAGATTTTCGGCAATATCTCAAAATCGCTACCGCCTTTTGAAATGAAATTTGTACAGGTTAGTTTTATGGTATATATCTATAACTATATTGAAACAAACAGTGGGTTCCAAATACCAAACGTATACGATCCCTTTAAGTAATGTCTATAGCATGATGTTTGTTTATCTGGAATACTATTTCTTATAACTCATTCGGACGGTTCAAATCTTAACAGCAATGCACAAATGAATAGGCAGGGACACAATAATATGCCAACGAAATGACCCAAAATCTTCGTATACCAATAATCTAAAATAACAAATGTTTTACCAAAACAATTGTTCACGGTACTAATACATTTTCTTTGTCGTTCATCCACCAGGGAGTTAGATACGACATCCAAATCCAGTCCTCATTTACTATCTGCGGGAAAGGCCCTCTGAACGAAACCATGCCACACTGTCTTCCCGGTATAAGATGTCAAGATTGTCCCCCTAATGCAGTCATGTCCGACATTGTAGTGGGGAAGAATGGGGAAAATATTTGGGGGGATTGTGGCTTTGATAATACAAGCATGAAATTTGGCACACATGTCATGAGAAACAGTATGTCATGAGAAAGATATTTGGATATATAGGCCATCGTAGATTTGTATTTCGAAAAATATATAAGTAGAATAACCAGCAATGACAGCCATTTTAAATATGTGGATAATTGCTTGTTATTCTACCTTTATCGTTTTAAATCAAATAAGTTAAGAGGGCCTAATATTTCGATCTTAACAAGATCTTCTTCTGAGACTAAATGGCTGTGTACAAGAAACAAACATATATAGGGCAACATACAGCATGATGCACATCATGGATGCTGAAGAAACACAAAAGAAAAAGCACAGAGTTGAATGGAACAAACAACAAAAGGAGGTTTAGGGTGAGGGATTAAAGGGTGAGGTCAGTGTGGGTAGGATCAAAGGCAGGGTAGGAACAAAAGCAGAAGGCGTAAATCCACAAGGAAGGGGGTCCAGGGTGGAGATCTAAGGGAAGAACTATATTGTTTTAAAGGACAAAATTGCGATGGCCCTGTAGCGAATTATCTTTCCCATGACATTGTGCTAAATTCCATGTTTGTATCATCAAAGGCAAACTAATAACCTCTTTTCCCCCCTTACTTTAAGGGAATTCCAACAAGACCTTTGAATTATTCCTCTTCGCATTAGCGATCGGTCAATGGTTATCCTATAATGACTGACGGACTATACTGACTTAGCGAGTCACTGACACCCACATCCACTGACAGACGGACGGATTAAAAGACTGGCAATTATTATTATTTTTTTTCCTAAACGTGCAAGTGCTCAAAGCTGAGACCAGTTTCTTAGAATAGTTTACTAAGCTACATTTTGGATTCTAACGTGGTTTTTTAAGCATTTATTTTGCTCAAGAATGTACACCTTATATACCAATAACCATGATTATTGCGTGTGACGAACTTTGAAGGTTTAATAGCCGTTCGTCCATATTTATCCGTTCCTCTCAAAAGTTTCTTTAAAAGTTTCTTTAAAAACCTTTATCCATTAGCGAGCGCCACCTTCATTGGTTCTTACTACTTCGGCGACCACAAGTTAACCGTGGACTCCTACCATTACTTCGATTCGAAGGGTCCGTCTGACTTTGCCAACGTGACCGTGAGCACATCGGGGGACTGCATTCCGTTCTCTATCTCCACCCAAGGATTGCGAAGCGGCGGTGGGTATAACTTATAAGCCGTGTCCGAATTACTTGGCTGCGGCTTGTCATGTACACATGTCTATATGGAAAGTGGATGCAGCCAGTACCGTTCTCTGGAGGTAAAATGTGTTAAACTTATGCGAAATCGCACTGCGAAAACTCCCCGTGGACGCCACAAATTCCGTGTTCGCATTCGCTCTAGTAGCGCCGAATTTGTATAACCGGCTTTTAATAGTTGGGTTTTTTGGGGTAGGTTTCAGGTATACAATTTCTTGCTCCTGTTTTGACGAATTCTCCTTTAAATATTGTTTTTCACCATAATCGTACACCTTGAAATAGACTTTTGTTTCCAATTCTTCTAAAAGTAGACTATTTGGATGATTATTTTTCGGATTTCAGTCCCAACGATTTCCGTTCGAGGTTACGCCAACTACGTCAATGGTATCAGTGATCCCTCCAAATACTTCACCGTGCCCAGCTTTTGCCCAAAGGTACAGTCAGGAAGATTGGTGAAACAAAATCGTTCAATCAAACGATAAAAGCAGGGAATTTGACACAGAATCATAGTATGTAATGAGAAAGATATTTGGCTATAGGGCCATCGCATATTTGACCTTTGACATTAATTAGGTAGAATAACAAGCAATTTTCAAAATGTTCAAAATGGCTGCCGTTGCATGTTATTCTATACCTGTAATTTTTTTCTGCGATGGCCCTATAAAACAAAATATCTTTGTGTGCCAATTTTGATACTTTTACCACCAAGTGAACAATTCTACTATCCACAATCGACTGACTGTAATGTCAATCTTGGTTTCGTGAAAATACACTGATCTAATTTTAGACCCATTGACGTCAACACTTTGTTGATCATTAACTAGTTTTATTTGCAATGTATGTCGTGCATATTTTGTGTTTTTTTCTAATTGGTTTGCAGTCAAACTCAGAGACACGAAAGATGCAGAATTCTCTCTTCGACCAGATACTCCCATAATAACCGAAGTAGCTAGGCTACGGATGCTTCCAGATATTTCTACAAGCATCTTATTTCCAAGCCAGCTTCCTTTCCTGACCTGATTTGTTAAAGAGGCTTAATGCGTAACGATTTACCTCGATAGAGGGCCTTTTGAAAACCAGGAAAATTAATGTATAATGATACATGATCGCTTTAATTTATCATAGAATTCTTAATTTAGAAATAAAAGAACTAGTTAAAATGAAAGTGAGAAATCAAAACGGGTGCATTTGATCATTAGGAACATTTAGGTATAAATTGTTTGTGTATAACGAAAATAATTTAATAATTTAATGATTAATAATTTAATCAATTACAAAAATAATAAATTTAGCCATCGTAGCTATACGACTAAAATAATGATTATGATATATTTGAATGGAAACGACCCGCAAAATGACAATCTATGTTGTCTATGATTCCCGCTGTATCTGTCAATAGTAGAATAACCAAGAAATATATGCTGCAACAAATACGCAGGAATCGGAAACAAACAAACTAAAAGTGACGGCGTCGATTTGTTTGTATGATGGGAGCTATTTTCGGAAAACAAATATTTTATAAATATTGGACGTGTTTGCGGCCAAATCCTCTTCTTTTTTCTAAGTGGATTGGGTATAGGTTTTTGTGTAGACAAATTATAACTTACTTTGTATGAGGTATATACACCATATGGGACCTTTTTTCCCTCAAAATAAATTAAATTTTAACAATAATTATACATTTTTATATTTTATATATGTCGATGAGCAAAAGATGTACATGTAAATCAATTAAAATGTTTCTTTGCAAAGCAATTGTTCTGAGAGTTCTGCGACTTCATTTATTTTTATTTGTTTAAGTTTTGCACTTAAAATAATATCAAGAAAAGCAATAATAACATTTTCATCGTTACTCTATTTGGACCAATTCCGGTTAAAAAAATACATCAATAATAGAAAGAATTATCAAAAATTATTTACTACTCTAAGCCATGGTAATAGGGCCCCTTGAAGATTGCTTTAAATTAAAAATAAAATCACATTTTTGATGCACGATGAAGCAAGTAATTTGCCTTATACATTGTCTATATAGTATTGTAGTGTAATTAGTATCCATTTATGTGACATATTTCACGCATGGTATACTTGTACAAGCCTGCCAAAAATGGAAACTTCGAACGAACCGCAACTTTTCTTTAACTTGCAAGTGCTGGCCCTTCAAGTTTTTATCTTATCTTATCTTATATTATATTATCTTATAAATTATCAGCCCATCGGGCTAAGACGCAAAGCTCTTCACTAATATCGGAATGAGGAGCATACAGGCTAGGAGCAGACAGCCAGCCACCAGACCAGGCAGACCACATATCGACTTCATCCAGCGTTTCTTGATCGCTTGTATGATACGTCCATTATTCGGTGTCGTCTCTGCCTATAGTATTTGGTGGTTCATTCGAAAAACAACAACAACAACACTAGTGTTAAACGGATTCATTTAAAGTATAGTATTAACCTTGCTACGTGCGGCCATTTTGTTTTTACACGAACGCGCGTTCGTGCTTTTTTCAAAGTTGGTTGTATTTCGTGTGTAACCCCCATGCTGTTCGTTTTTATGGCTTTATCAACACAGTACTTTCCCATAGTGTCTGAAAATATTCAATCCCAGCTGGTGTTGCTGAATGGGGCAAGGCAACAATAGCATGATTAATTGCTTGGGTAGGTCTGGTAAACCCAGGCTTGAATAGCCCCTTTATGTACACAAAGTAATGAGATACTCGTGGGGCAGCACTTTCCTTTGCAAAAAGCTGTGTCACCGATTCAACCAGGGTTCAATTGGTTTGGTTTTTTTACGGTGAAGCGACTTCTAAAGAAAGTGCGGTGGCACGTCGCAGGGCATAACTATGCCTGCAAAGAATCTAAGCAAGACAGACATTAGAAGAGAAAGCTAAACCTTTAGCATTTTTAACCACAATTAACTTTCTAATCGACCTGAGTGAATGTGTTTGGGTGTTTGTTTGTTTGGGTGTTGAGGTGTTTTTTGTTTGTTTGTTGGGTGGCTGATTTTATTTTGTTTATTGTTTGTTTGTATGACATACCTCCCGATTCAAATGTCCACCCATGGGCCCGTCGTCCACAGAATCCCTCTCGCGAGATCTCACATCGTCAAGTGACAGACCACTAAACGCATCGCCGGAGAGTAAGGCGGTGAGGTGGACGACGTAAGACTGCGGGGTCGGAGAAGGATCCGGCTGATGGGGACGAGTTTGTTTGGTACAAGACGTCTCATTGTTCAGATCCATGGAGTCGCCAGCAACGCTACTGATATTCTTGTTCGCCATCGCCAAGCTAGAAATAACAGACAGAGGGATAACAGGAACTACTCATATCACTGAAATTTACGGGTTTGAAAAGCTACCCGGGTCTCTCTATCCTGTGGGGAACAACACTGTAACATTTATGGTCGAATGGCGTGCAGCAAGGTGGAGAGACATCGCAAATAGTGAATATTGACGTCAATATTAACGATTTGCCATGTCCTTCCAGGGCCACCATAGCCTCCAGTAGGCCTATACACAAAGTCAGGTACTTTTTTTGCACGGTCTAGTCAGGTTCATAATTTACATATTTAAAGTTTTGTTCACTTTTTTTTGTTTTGTAGATTTACAAAACTATACATTTTTAGAAACGTTATGATATACTTAAATTGAAAACCAATGTTTACATTTGTTTTTAGGTTCTTTAAAAAAAAAAAAAAACCTTTAATGTGACGTGGCACATGAAAAGTCATTGGGTGTCACATTAAAGGTCATTTTGTTTTCAATGCCCTATATCTCTGGAAGTATAGTCCGATTGGGTTCAAACTTGGTATGCAGGTATGGCGGGATTTGTTATAGATATACATTGCAGGCCCGTACGCAGGATTTTGTATGGGGGGGGGGGGGGGGGGGGGGTGCGAATTTGTACTTGATGGGACCAACAATGGGACCAAAAATTTTCGTGTGCCAGTACCGTTATTTCTACATCAAAATACCAATATTTACCCCGGAAAATGTGGACCTTTTGGTAATTTGGGGGGGGGGGGGGGGGGGGGGGTGCGTACGCACCCGTCGCACCCCCCCTGCGTACGGGCCTGCATTGAAGTGACATCATGATGACTTCATCGTGTGATCTTTTATGATTTTGTTTCATTTTTAGACCTTTAAGCCATATCTTATCAACAGAACATAATAAATTTAAAATTCTTTTTGTAATAATAATTGTAGTGGGTCATAGAAATGTAAACATTTGTTTTTATGTTAAGTATATCCCAACGTTTCCAAAAATGTATAGTTTAGCAAATCTACACAAAAAGTGAACGAAAATATATAAGAAACCTGGCTAGTCGGACCACTTGTATTTACTGAAAGGCTAAACCGTACTACGCTGAAAGTATGTAAATTCAACCACTTTGTAGAGTTTTCATCGTAACAAAATACGGTTTATCTATCTGAAACTACAACTACGTATATACCGTAACAAAATACGATAGACGGGTAGCACCTTGCCGTACACCAATCGACCGTAAATACTGAGTTACGTTATAATTATTGTTTTACCGTACTTACGGACTGAAACAATTACCAACCAAAGTGATGAAATTCTTTTCAAAAACTGTTTTGCAAGAACTTAAAATCATGGGCGATGGCGCAACATTCTAGTTCACTTGACGGAGTTATATTCCTTTTTCATTGTCGATATAAAAAACGCCTCGCACTGGCATGATTTCGTTTAATTCGATAAATTAAATAAAACAATCATACAATAAAACTTGCCTTGCACTTTTTTTACCCGTTTGATGTCGTCTTCTCTGAGTTATGACCGTAACCGTCAATTATAACTTAATTGAAAAGTGACCATATATTTATGCAAACAAAACAACACCTATTTTCACTCTCCGTGAACTTTGTCTTGGTTATTGTGTGAGGATAATTTATAATTATACTGGTATATATAAAGGTCATTTGTCATCGGGAATAATAGTTCTTTATGCATTTTTATTTGCGCTAGATAACAACTGACAACGCGAGTACAACTGACACTTTGTATATGACTACATTGTAAATGTATTATAATATATTCAAAAATTATAAGCCAATAATTATCAGCTGTATGCAATATATATATTTCTTCAATAATTGTTTTAGGTATGAGGCTTGTTCGGTGACGCAAGGCCGTTTTCCAAACCCCAGCTTCGTCTTTGTGTGGCTCGTTAATGTAGTTTGCCAAGGGAGGCTAAGCTAGAGTTTGGAAAATGCGCTCGAGACGAGTCTTTCTTGCTTTGGCTAATTGAGGGCGCTCTACTTCCGGTAGTAATATACGGCGCGAAATTTTATATCCCCGCGGTCGAGGACGTGGGATTTGTTATTATGGCTCGACGAGTCGTGTTCACAACTCTATTTACTCTTCAAAATGTAATTTATTTGTCACAGAAGAACTTAAAGCATAATATTTATGTTATTAACAATACTGTAGCGTACACATGTTGTATTACTTGTATTACCGTACTAACTTAGTTAGTTACTGATTTTTACTCAATTTCGGACTCGAGACTGAATCGTGAATGATTTGCACTCATTCAAGTCATTGTTTGTGCGCAGTCAGTGTTGGCGCTTGCGGGCGCGCCCCTTTTTAACTTTAGGTTTACGCAGTGGCTACTATTACGGCAGTTGACGATCTGATTCCCCGACCCATGGAGCTACCCAGCCTGAAACTGACAATACTCTAGACCTTTCACTCGTTTTAAAACCTGACTATCTGTATTAAATCACAGGTCTACCCTATGCTATGGCCTAAGACTAGGTCGAACAAGTCGGGGAATAAGATTGTCAACTGCCGTAACTATAGCCACTACGTTAAACTTATTTTTGGTCCAATTCGAGTCAAGGGTGTTTTTGTCGTTTAAAAATAACTTAAACAATCTTAATTCTATAGAACATATAATTTGTAAACATTTTAGCTCGTCTATTTGGTTGTCTCCAAGTTGTGTAGAAAAACCCATAAAATGAGCCTCATATTCATAATGAATTTACTCTTATTCTATTTCTGTTTTGGTATGGCATCTTTTACCTTAAGCTTTTACCTTCTTATTTTTTCTTCCAAAGCAAAAATTTTAAGCAAAATGCACTCGGATTTTGAGACTTCGCTGAGGGAAAATGGTTTCCGGAGTCCGCGGCCTCTGCCTAGGTTTCTTCAGGAGCAAGTGACATTTTCTCAAAAGAAGGTGAATAGATGAATAAAATAAATGACGGTGGATTTGGTTAATCCGTAGATTTTTTTTTTTTTTTTAATGTTTAGTATTCGTTTACACTATAGCGGCATTTATTAAGTTTTCCTAAAGCTGCGGAAAAAAAAGTCCAATGGAAGCACGGCTCTAAACATTTCTTTCAATTGTTTTTGTGTGCATCAAAGCACCGAGGCACAACGCCACGTCGGACAGGGCCGCCAAGACCACCACTGAAAAGTGTTCCTCCCGTTAGTCGTCTGTTTCCCAACAAGACCAGAGAAGAAGAGTCTAGACCCAGAGCCGTCTCCTTCCGACAATCGGAGCCCTGTATCCTTTGACTCGAAAGGATTCCTTTTATAATTTGCTATTATTACAGGCTTTAGCCGCGTTCGCATTGGACTTTTTTTGGTAAAACCTACGGAGACTGTTGTCAACTTTAACCAAATTAAATCCAATGCGGACAGAGGGTAACATTGTCAAATTGTCCATTTTACCCTCCGCAACAGTAAGATCTACAGGCCCAAGCTTCTAGCGGAGGATTTAACACCGTTAACTTTGACAATCACGTACGGTAACTTTTGACAATATTAAGTCCAATGCGAACGTGGATTTAGATGTACTTCCTACCTCTATTTTTTATCCTACTTTTGCAAGATTTTTGCACCTACTTTTCCTACCTTTTTCATAAAATTCTTACTGTTTTTTGCATTTTCTTAATTTTGTGCACACTTTTATATATAAATCTGACCCAGCACGAGTAAATGAGACACTATGAGGCAAAAATGAAAATTTTTGGATTTCATCATAAATGATGAAATCAAAATCTCAATTTTCATTTTTGCCTCAAGTGTCTCATTTACTCGTGCTGGGTCACAAATGACACAAAGTGTTTGGGGTGCAAGAGTACTGCAACTGTACTTCCAAGAGTTTAGTTGAGGATGGAGCACAAGTGTTGTGAGAACAGAACATGCCAATTGAGGCTTATGATGCTGAGGACATGGGTGAAGATAAACAAAAACTATTTATGAAAGCCTGTTTAAAACCCCCTAGGCCTTACTTTGGGCTAAAGAACTGCGTACTACAACTACAGAATACTACTTAGTATTTTGTAGCACTGGGTCTTTCCGAGACTGATGATTGGGTGTGTACTGACAGAGTACAGATACTGCCAACTACAAAATACTAATAGTGGCAATACAGGTTAGTAATACTTACCTGGCAACAAATGCAGTAGTCCAGCATTGACCCATTGCTGTGTCCCAAGTGACAATTTTGGCTGTAGAGTTTAGAACACCCTACACAGCATACATGGGCCATGCACACTCAGCAAGCAGAGGGACCCAATGCTAAAAAGTACTATGAGTGCAATTAGGGGTGAAGTACCAAATACTAAAAATTACTACAGGCATTGCACACAAGTCAGTGAGAGTACTGCATAATACTTGTTACTACTTAGTAGTAAAAAGTAACATTAGGTAGGGTTAGGGTTAAAAAATTGATCCTACTTTTTCTTCTACTTTTTCATATGGGTCTGTTTAAAAACCTGCTATTATTTTATCACATAGTTAATAACTTTAGAATTAGACATAGACCAAAAGAAAACTAGTGTCTACCTATTTGACCTCTGTCGACCTTTCTTTTCTTGACCCTCGAGCTGATCAGCTGTTTTGCAGAGTCCCCATTACAATGAGAATAGCACCGAGTCGTTTTTCAATCAGTGCTTTGATGTGGTGCAGAAACTGGGTGAAGGCTCCTTCGGTGAAGTAAGTAAAAGAAATTGGAATCTGTCACTATTGCACAAACTCCTACGATACTTTTTCCCACCCAACTCCAAAAAATAGGATCCTGATTACAAAAACAGCATTGCGCAATCTCACATGTAAATGTACTCACTGTTGTTCAGATGTTTTAAAGGACTTGGTCATTAAACTTCAATCAAATTTTGTGAGCTTAATTTGTGATCGAGTTGAATTTACGTATTTATTTGAATTGAATTGTTACTTATAGGTGTACAAAGTAAAGTGTAAAGAAGACGACAAACTCTACGCTGTGAAGCGATCCAGGGAACGATTCAAGGGAGAATCTGACAAGTGAGTGGTCAAGAGTTTACAAATATTGACCGCTTTGGTGGCCAATACTTTACAAATATTGACTGCTTCGTATTGTCAATAGTTTACAAATATTGACCGTTTTTGGTGGTCAATAGTTTACAAATATTGACCGTTTTGAGTGGTCAATAGTTTACAAATATTGACCGCTTTGGTAGTCAATAGGTTACAAATATTGACCGTTTTGGGTGGTCAATAGTTTACAAATATTGACCGCTTTGAGTGGTCAATAGTTTACAAATATTGACCGCTTTGGTAGTCAATAGGTTACAAATATTGACTGCTTTGAGTGATCAGTAGTTTACAAATACTGACTGCTTTATGGGTAGTCAATAGTTTACAAATATTGACCGCTTTAAGAGGTCAATAGTTTACAAATATTGACCGCTTTTAGTGGTCAATAGTTTACAAATACTGACTGCTTTGTATGGTCAATAGTTTACAAATATTGACCACTTTGGGTGGCCAATAGTTTACAAATATTGACTGCTTCGTATGGTTAATAGTTTACAAATATTGACCGCTTTGGTGGCCAATAGTTTACAAATATTGACCGCTTTGGGTGGCCAATAGTTTACAAATATTGACTGCTTTGGGTGGTCAAGAGTTTACAAATCTTGACCGCTTTGGGTGGTCAATAGTTTACAAATATAGTTTACAAATAATGACTGCTTTGAGTGGTCAATATTTGACAAATATTGACTGCTTTGTATGGTCAATAGTTTACAAATATTGACTATTTCGTATGGTCAATATTTTACAAATATTGACCGCTTTGGTGGTTAATAGGTTACAAATATTGACTGCTTTGAGTGGTCAATAGTTGACAAATATTGACCGCTTTGGTAGTCAATAGGTTACAAATATTGACCGCTTTGGGTGGTCAATAGTTTACAAATATTTATTGCTTTGGGTGGTTAATAGTTTACAAAAATTGAGTGGTCAATAGTTTACAAATATTGACTGCATCTTAATGCCGACAGAACACTGCTTTCTAATCACTGTTCAAGAATTTACTATTGTTATCAAGATTTGAAGCTCTAGTTTTGTATTACCGCATAACTTTTTGTCAACATCCACAAATTCATCTACATCCACAATAATACTAAATTGGCCTGTTGTTAATGTCCAGGAAACGAAAGCTTGAAGAAGTTTACCAACATGAAACGTTGAGCAGACATCCCAACTGCGTAGAGTTCTTCAGAGCATGGGCAGAGAAGGGACACTTGTACATACAGACCGAGCTCTGCCAAATGAGGTATTGTCTGTCACTGCCCATTTATAGGGGTTTGCATCTTTTGTTTTAAAGATAACAATGATGATTAGTTGTTCATCCACCACTTTTATAAAACCAATTAGCTCCATTTGCTACAAAACTTCAGCTCGTTCAAATTCTTCAAATCTTATTAGTTTTTCCAAAAGAAAGAAGGCAAAAAACCTCGTAAACTAAAAGCGAGTGTTTTGTTTTGTAGGACTGTGATTCATTAAGTGTGGGTGTGTCAATACTCAATACACATCTATTTCGTTTAATTGTGACTGACTCCAAATTGAGTCTCGAGACTCGAGACTCGACTTGAGATGACTCAAGATGACTCGAGATGACTCGAGATGACTCGAGATGGCTCGAGATGGCTCGAGATGGCTCGAGATGGCTCGAGATGACTCGAGATGGCTCGAGATGGCTCGAGATGGCTCGAGATGGCTCGAGATGGCTCGAGATGGCTCGAGATGACTCGAGATGACTCGAGATGACTCGAGATGACTCGAGATGACTCGAGATGACTCAAATTCGACCCAAGGTAATCAACTACTACACTGGCACGTGATTGATAAACAATTCATGAAATCTCATCTTTCTTTGAATTTTGTCTTCTTCTTTTGGGGGTTGGGGGATGTTCGTGACTCGCTAGTTTGGAGGAATACAGTGAGAGCCACCATGACATCTCAGAGAGCACCGTCTGGAGCTTTCTTCTGGACCTAATTAAGGTAAACTTCAAGACTTGGGGAGTATGATAAAATTTCTTGTTCTGTCCTCGACCAGTGCCACATTTTCTTAAGACTGGACTGGAGTGTCGTGGCCGGGCGGTTAAGAACCCGGTTTTCTGTTCCGCAGAGCGTGAGTTCGAGTCCCGGTGTCGACACGTGTGTCCTTAAGCAAGGCAATTAAACCACTATTGCTTCGTCCTTCGGATGGGACGTAAAGCTGGAGGTCCCGTGTGTTGTGTAATACACGTAAAAGAACCCAGAAAAACTTATCGCTAAGAGAAGGGGTTTGCCCCGGTGTTTCTTGAGGATCAAGACAGCTACCTTCTCGTGGTGATCCGGCTAAGAGAAAAAAGACCTCTCGAACTAAAGCTGTCAATCCGGACTTCGGTCCATACGAAAAAAAAAAAAAGACCGGTTCGTATTCGGCGAACTCAAATCTGTGACATCACTGAAAGCATTTGCACTGCAAACATTTGCAACATCTCAACACTTTTCAACTGCAAATGTTTCTCTTGACTGTCAAATTTGTATTCGTATTCGCATAGAGTATGAACCATTAAGCAGAATTTAGAATTTATAATTATTTAGAATTTTGAGCTGTGGTCAGTGAATAGTATTTCAGGCCATGCGTTTTGGCTCTGGCCAGGTGCTGAGTTTTTTCTACTCCCAATTTTGTCATGTTTTCACCGAGTGATTTTCTTACCCCCCACCCCCTTTACTCTGTTTGCCGCATCCGTAGGGCGTGAAGCATCTTCACGATCACGACTTGCTTCATTTGGACATCAAACCAGAGAACATCTTCGTCTCCATGTACGGAGCTTGCAAGCTGGGGGACTTTGGCCTTACAGTGCAACTTGGAAAGGTGCGTTCTTATACAATGGAGGATGATGTTGATGCATTTGTTTGAAGTTTTAAGAAGGTGACATTGTAAAGATTGTACAGGATTTTGCTCTTCGGTGACTTACGCTCGGTTCAGACAGGCGTTCCACAGTCGCGCCAAACCAAATGAGTGAATTGAGTCCGACGTCCGAAACGAATAAGGGCGACAAGGCGCGCCAGACGGCGAATGATCGACTGCTGGAGTTGTTAGAGCGACTCAGGAGCGACTTGATTTCAATTTGGTTCGGCGCGACTGTAGAACGCCTGTCTAAACCGAGCGTTAGACTTCTTTGTGCCCTTCACCGAGAAAATACTTATCACCGAAAAAACAGCCTACTCGTCCTGGCAACCCTTGTGAAAACATTTTTGACTCTAATTCAATTCAATTCAACTTTTATTTTTACTTAAATTCTAAAAACATTTATGAAGCATGTGCATGTTAATTACTGTGAAGCTTGAGAAATGAAAAGAAAATACACAATTGTGATGCGATCTGTGAAAACCCGCCACATGGTGGCAAAATAAAAAAATGAGTTCTTTACATCATCTTAAACTTGAGATCATCCTCTTTCTAATGCTTTTTCAATCAGGTCTCTAGGACCTCTACATCAAAAGTTACGTTAAAATGAACGTCGATTATTGGCGATGCGAATTTCTGAGAAAACAGCGTTTAACGATAGGGTACCAGAATAGCAATGAAAAATCAATTTAAAAATTTTTTTTTTTTTTTTTTTTTTTTTTTTTTGGGTTTGCTTTTATGGGACTTGCAATTTTGTGACATCCGACGGGTTTTCACAGATTGCATCAAAATTTACTAACAGTCATCATAAGACTTATAATTGAACAATTGTTTTGTGGTAGAGTGATTTGACAGATGCTCAAGAAGGTGACCCACGATACTTAGCCCCGGAGTTACTTGAAGGCAAGTTTGGCAAACATGCCGACGTCTTCAGGTAAGATAAGCTCCTTTTAGTTTTTTATGACAGTTCAGGAAAGAGAGAGATTTATTTGGTGGGCGTTGTTTGACAATGTTCCACTCCAAACACTGAATCTTTTGCATCTTCTTGGACATTACCAGCATTGGAATCACTATTCTGGAGTTGGCGTGCGACTTGGATTTACCACAGAATGGAGAGTTGTGGCATCAGTTGCGTAACGGCGACATTCCATCGAGCATCACAAAAGGTAACAAGGTTTTTGTGTTATGAACTCTGCGCCAAAAAACTCGCACAAAACTTTTGTCAAATGGATCATAAGTCACGGTTGCTCATCAAATTCGTTGCGTTAAAATCCAACATATGGCATAAGTTACGCACTGATTTTAGTGAAATCGGCTGCTGATAACATTGTGTGAAGTCACCAGTCATTATTATATTATAGGGGCATATAGAATCCTTTACATTTTTCTCAGAAAGTTGTTTGCCAAATTGTCATCCCAAAGATTACTTAGATAATAGAAATATAGGTGATTTCCAACGATCAGTCAGTTGACAGATTTTTGGAAGTAAAGAGTGCTATTGAGGAAATTATCTTTCAAGACGAACGGTTGTCATGTTTGTTTTCACTATTTCCCCCAAAAAAACAACTAATAGGTTAGGTTTTAAACATTCTTTCTTTGATTTTGAGGAGGTATTTTGAAAACCGCCATAATGCCTAAAAGGCAAATGATCGTACATGCCTTTAATCTGTTTTTGTTTCCTAATTAATACAGGTATTTCTCATAGTTTGAAGGTTATCATCATATCCATGATGGATCCTGACTATCACCGCAGGCCGACTCTTCAAGATTTGCTCCAGCTTCCAGTCTTGAAGTCCGTAGACAGGAGTCATCACGTCACGTTCACCTTCAGAAAAGTTGTGAGTACTTCGTCTATGTTGCTCAGCCGTCAAAGCCAGTCTTAAATTTTGACCAACTTAACCAGTTCGTGCCGGGAATATGTTGACATTGATATGTTTGAGCTTTCTGGCCTTGCTCGTGACGTGTTTATCCATCGTCTGGTTTGAATTCCAAAACAAATTTGCCCAGGCGCAGGATTGTCTTTCAAGAACCTTGATATGAGAAGGGTTCAGGCTGAGCATCTGTGGGTAACACACCCTGATATGTTTGGCCCCGCTCACTTTGAGCTTTCCGGCCTTGCTCGTGACGTGTTTATCCATCGTCTGGTTTGAATTCCAAAACAAATTGGCGTCTATACATGTCATCCGACGCGAACTGGGGCCAATTTCACGGAGCTGCTAAGCACAAAAAAGTCTTGCTCGTTAAAAACAGGTTACCAGCCAAAATTCGACGTGTTTTTCAAGCTAGGCAAAAAACCAGTTGATTATCAATCAAAAATAGTAAAGATCACGTAAAAATTTGGTCTGTAACCTTGTTTTTGCTAAGGAAACATTTTCATGCTAAGCAAATTTTTGTGCTTAGCAGCTCCGTGAAATTGGCCCCTGATTAGCAAATACTAATATTTATCTGTGATTGCTGTTTTTTTTTTTTTAGTGGGTATCTATCTTAGCGTTTCTGGGCATGCTCGTTGGGATGCTCGCGATGTTTGTACAGATAGTGCTGCACCCCCTGAGGTTACCAGTGTCACACACGGTGAGGTCACCCGCATCACACACGGTGAGGTCACCCCCGACAATCCCCCAAACACAGCGAACCTCTCACTGGGATTCCAGCTACTCTGAAGGTAGGTCTCGGGAAAATATAAATTGTGGATGTTTGACTTTATGGTCATTCCTCAAATTCTTGTGTACCTGTTAAGACCTGGGGCCAATTTCATAGAGCTGCTAAGCACAAAAATTTGCTTAGCACAAAAAAGTCTTGCTCATTAAAAACAGGTTACTAGCCAAAATTATACAGCAAAAAAACAGCTGTTTATCAATCCAGAACAATAAAGATCAGGTAAAAATTTGGTCTGTAACCTTGTTTTTGTCAAGGACAAATTGTCATGCTAAGCAAATTGTTGTGCTTAGCAGCTCTATGAAATTGGCCCCAGACCTGGGCAATTTTCTAGAAAATCTTCAAAATTTAGTTTTTTTTATTCGTTTTAAGGTAAGATACACCATTTGCAGATATCGAAAATATTTACTACCGAATTATTCAGAAATATCTTACTCTAATAGTAAATATTGATTCTAGGCATCCAGCAAAATGATTGCGCTAGATATCCTGTAATAATTCTGAAAAATAAAATTTTATAAAGAAAAATTTGCGATAGCCGGACGGCGATCGTGAAAAAACACAAATAACATAAGGATAACTGCTCGACGCCAGTTGAAAACAAACGCTGTTTTTCGTGCTTTTCTCGGCATCCATGATTGTAAAACTTCGGACAGGTCAGTCAAACGATATTTACTATAAAATACAACCTTCCAAATATACCCATTCATGATAATTCAAGCGATTACCAATGGTGTATCCTACCTTTAAATAATGTGTCACAAAATCTTATATCAGTTGTAACAAATTGGACCTAAAATGTATAGACCGACCCTCGCAGAGAAACTGCGATGTGTCTAATCCTAATAACTTAGAAACCGAGTGTAACACACATTCATCTAACCGAAAAAAAAAAAATTTGTCGTGGACAATGATCGTTACTTTATACTGTTTGGCAGATGAGTGCTTTGACACGGACGTGTCGCACAGTTCGTATGGACGACCACTTTCCAGTCTGTCATTTTCCAGCGACGAAGACAAGGACAAAGTGTTTGCAACACCCGCAAGGTAATTTGTTTTCTTAGAGAGAAACCTGTTTTTCTTTTGCTACAAGTGCTTATTAGTACTAGTACTTTGAAGCCAGAAAATAAAATTATCCAAGGAGGTGGGTAGACATATTTTGTTTGGGTCACTTTTTAACTTCCTACCCTATTTTTCTTATACATAACTTGAATCCTGCAAAATCCTGTAATTCCAAAGTGTTAAAACTCTTATGTAACCCTGAATCCTGCAAAATCCTCCAATATTTATTACTGGTGACCACTGCCTGAATCCTGCGCTGGAAGACGTATATACACGCAAATTTTTCCCCAGATTAAAAACGGATGACGCATAAACACGTCACGAGCAAGGCCGGTAATGTCTGTCAGCAGCGAGCAAGGCCGGAAATGCGTGGGTGTGCTTCCCGGTACCATCTGCCTGAACCCGCCTCGGATCGAGTTTTGTTAAAAATAATCCTGCGCGTCGGCTCGGTGATGTTAAAATAATCCTGGCGCGAACTGGTTAAAATGCTGTGCAGGCTGGAATCTAAACCTCTATAACCAGCGGCCAATTTCATAAAACGTGTAAGCACCAAATTTTGCTTAGCATGAAAATTCTTCCTTGGAAAAAACAGGGTTACAAACCAACATTTTCGTAGATGTTTATTGTTTGTGACGGGTATTCAGCTGTTTTTTGCTTTGAATGAAAAGCACGTGGGTTTTTTGGCCAATAACCTGTTTTTACTGAGCATGACTTTTTTGTGCTAAGCACATTTCTGTGCTTACATGTTTTATGAAATTGGCCCCAGATGTTGCTAACTGCTTGGGTGTTTTCTATTTCTGTGCACATGTAGCTACCCGATAATATCCACCTCATCAGGGACGCCGCTACTGAACAGAAGTAGTCGTCGGACACCCCTCCATCAGCCTAGAAGCTCCTCCCCTATTTGCCACGGCAGACTGAACAACAGCCTTGATAGGTAGGATATAAAAGAAATGTCCAATCCAGCACCCTATTCCATGAAACTCATCGCAATTTACGATGCATCGCAGCACTGCGATGTGTCCTAACATCCATTTCACGAAACACATCGTACGTTCAACATCGCTAGATTAGAGAAAACTATAATGCTCTACTCAACGATCAGCTGTATGAATACACAAAGAACAAATATTCCAACAAGACACAATGGAGGCAGTAGCAGGATAACGACCGGGGAGCACCTGCCTGGGCAACGGAAGTCCCTGGATGGGATGGTTCTTGATTTAGTTAGTTATACAACGGTGGGGCATTTGTGTTGGCAAACACATTTTATCATTTAATTCCTTTTTTAAAATAAAGTATACCCCCTAGTCATTGTGCATTCCGTTGCATGTTATTCGACTTACGGTGTACCTGTGATAGCCCCAACTGATCTTCATTAGTGGGTGAAACTGGAGTTGAAATCGTTTTAGTTTATTTAGGTTTTATCCGGTTTGGATTTGATTTAATCTTATTTGATTTGATTGGTTTTGATTGGTTTTGATTTGATTTGATTGGTTTTGATTGGTTTTGATTTGATTTGATTTGATTTGATTTGATTGGTTTTGATTGGTTTTGATTTGATTTGATTGGTTTTGATTTGATTGGTTTTGATTTGATTTGATTGGTTTTGATTTGATTGGTTTTGATTTGATTTGATTGGTTTTGATTTGATTGGTTTTGATTTGATTTGATTGGATTTGATTTGATTGGTTTTGATTTGATTTGATTGGTTTTGATTTGATTTGGTTGGTTTTGATTTGATTTGATTGGTTTTGGTTTTGATTGGTTTTGGTTTTGATTGGTTTTGGTTTTGATTGGCTTTGGTTTTGATTGGTTTTGGTTTTGATTGGTTTTGATTGGTTTTGACTTGACACAGATGGACACCCAATGGCAGTCCTAACATCAGCGCAGTTCACATTGACCCAGCAACTCCCCTCAACCTTAGTTTTGATGAGCCAAAGGCACTCAACAAATCAGCACTTGAACCTAAAAACCTCATGCAGGTAAGTTGATGAATTCCGAGGTTGTCAGAAAAAAGGGCGGATTACGTGTTTAAATGCAAAGTTTTTTTCCGAAATTCAAAATGGGTGCGGATAAACACGTCACGAGCAAGGACAAAAATATCTGTCAGCAATGAGCAAGGCCGGAAATATAATTGGCGTGCTTCCAACAGATATCAGCCTGAACCCGCCTTGGATCAGGTTTCGTAAAAATGAATCCAGCGTTTGGGCCTGGTTAATGTCAAAATAATCCCGGCGCGAACTGGTTAATGAAAAGAATGTTCCTTCACCCTAAACCTCTTATTGTACCTCATGTGCAAAGTAAGGTATGGGTGGGGAGGGGTGATTAGGGTTTTGGGGTCAATTCAGCCGCTAAACTTGGTGTGCTTCCTGTTTTTTTCTTAACAGATCTTCGATGACCCAGACGATAACTAGATTCCCCTAGCCAAGTAGGCGATTACACCAAATGTATATAGACAATTTGTTTATTATGGATATATATTATCAATTTATGATTTTGTTTGTACATTTGACTTTGAAGTACTGCTCGACACTGTTGTAAACAATTTATCGAGTTGAATGGGAGAAAAACCTTGGTATAAGATTTAGCAATTTAAAGTTCAGCAACTTACTCTTAAATTGTCTTTGAATAGCCGATGAAATTAATTTTGAGCAACTTGGGGTAGGCGGGATTGATCGCGATTTAACATATCAAACTACCTTTTTAGAAAATATTTGGAAATTTGAAGCGTACTTATTTTCATAATTCAAATGTCATTTTGTTAAATATTTGAATTTATTATGAAATGGAAACTTATTTGGAGAGCTTCAAAATGGCCTTCTTTAATAGTGCTATACTTTTAGAGATGTAAGCGTTTACATTTTGAAGGTCATTAATCCAAAGTTCACTGTCTCATATCAAAAACTAACGGAGCAAAATTACAAATGTTCCTCATACGTGTAAAATTGTGTTAATTTGACACAGAATTACCAAGATACAGGCATTGAATGCAAATCACTTGTAAAAATATTTTGACTAAATTAAACAATTTGGATTTTTTCAACCAATAAATCTGGTTCATAAAAATGTCTATTTGCATATAATTATATGGGAATTTAATTATAGGACTACCTACCCTGCGGTCCCTGGTTCAACCCCCACTCATGGGTAGAGAATCTATGCCCAAATTGTTAACATTTAAAACACCCTCCTTTGGACCCTCCCAGAACCTGTACCCGAAATCTTCCGGGCCCAAGTTCTACCTGCCACTACCTACACTTGAAACCTGGACCATCCACGCTGCAATCCTAGGCTTATCTTTTTTTTCACCACGTTTTTCATCCTTTTAGCATCGCCTGGGTTTGAACCCGGGGCTCATCCGCTTGAGCTAACGGCTCTTGAAAAAATGTTGTTCAGACGTTATATCTAAACCTCAGGTTCAAAGTCTATATTTCAACATTATGTGAGCCTTAAATTTATATATAACATCCGGACGATTTTTGTTTTATGTCAGTCGCTCAAGCTAGTATGGGGTGATAATCGGGATGAAAACCCCAATTTTCGAATATGATTACGTCCACTTCGGGGGTGATGCATTGGGTCATTTAGGAGCTTTTTTGCACAGGAAGTGGATATCAAACAAACGAAATCGGTATTATACTCACTCGATTATACGGAATCTGTATTATACAAAATCCTGAGTTTTATCACAGGCAGTGCCATCAGTAGAGAAATAAAAAAGGGCCTCATAAAAGTAGAGAAAAAACTAGAAGTATGTCTGTTCGATGAACAAAACCATGGCTTTTTGTCATTTCAGATTTTCAATATCATGATTAAGTCACACATTTGTCGAAATTGTATGCATATATCCATGACCTATCAAACCCAATACAAAAAGAATTTTGAAGGTAGCTTGTTTTGTTCCTGGGACATGAGATAACCTTCCCCGACTGGATCCGCCTGGACAACCCTTCCCGAATCGGCCCCAGGATGTCAGGTAAGGTACGTAAAGATGGCATTTTGAACTTTGACATTTTTAGCTTTATTCAAATGTTGTGAATTTGTGTGATTTTCATGTGTAAAATTACCTTAATATGGCCCTGAATTTGAACAGCTTCATTTGGGCTGCCGATCGACTCCCATTGCTATTATATGAAGTGAACTTTAGTCATAAAATATAGATTTGCATCGAGGCAAATTCCGAGTCCACGAAATTATCGATGATGAAATCAATAGACTTGCAGTACGTTAACCAAAATTAGTCCAATGAAAACACTGCTTTACTTGTAATATTCAGTCATTATTGAGTGCAAAGATTTTCTACCTAAAACAAAGAGGGTTTTGTTCAAGAAAACAAAAATTAATTTGAGTTTTTGAAACAAAAAGTATGTAGCTTGAAGAATTGTACCTGTCCCTAGCTTGAGTAACTCCATCTATAAGCTCATGACATTGGGAGATAATAGTGTCATCATAAACTTATTCTCCCAATGTCATGAGCTTGGCTTCGTTTGCTTGTGTTGTACTGTTTGTTTTTTTGGCAGGAAAAGAAAGGAACAAGCAAACATTATCTGAAGCAAGATCAAAAAGGAGGTTGGAAAACAAATATGAAATAGGTAATTGAAAAAAATTAATATCTTGACTAACAAATGCTCTGAGAATGTCTCTAAACACGAAAGGAATTTAAAATAAATATTATAATATATAATATATTATATTATATTTTTAGACTTGAACGAAGAAATTCACCTAGTTAGTTTCCCCTTGTAGTTCATTTGAAATGATGTATAAACAAAGCTGTACCCTCTGAGTGAGCCTCGTTCATCGTTTAGCAACATTGCTTACAGTGCTGAATATCGTGACTTTGGCCGCAATAAAATAGCAATCACAGCCTTGTGTTTGAAGTAAAACAAGTCCGTTCACAAGTCCTTTTGTGAAGCCAGTCACAAGTCTCTTCATAAAGGCAGTCACAAGTAACTGGATAAACAATGACAAAGGTATGCTTTTGTCAAAGCTGATTTGAATAGCTTGTGATTTGAATTGGAACTGATGGACTTGTGATGGACTTGTGATGGACTTGTGATGGACTTGTGATGGACTTGTGATGGACTTGTGATGGACTTGTGATGGACTTGTGATGGACTTGTGATGGACTTGTGATGGACTTGTGATGGACTTGTGATGGACTTGTGATGGACTTGTGATGGACTTGTGATGGACTTGTGATGGACCTGCAGGGACTTGCAGGGACTTGCAGGGACTTGTGATGGACTCGACTACATCTCTGGTATTATACCCGTGACAGAATTTGGAGAGTTGCCGCTCAATTCTGCAGAAAGTTGGACAAAACTATTTTCTAAATGGTGGTTGGAGGTTTTTCAACCACTATCCTGAAAGAACACAATCGTACACAATTAGCCGTCGTAAATGCTGTTATTATTCTTGTCCAAGATACAAGAATAGATTATTTAAAGTGAAATTTATCGTAAGTTAATTGCGCAGCTAATCAACAAATGTGTTCCATAAGTCCTACGCATGGCGCGCTTTTTCGCGAAATCGGCTGCTGGAAAATGGCAAACGGGAATCATTCGTAGAGGTTGTAGCTTTTCATTTACACCTAGTCAGCGTTCACATGGTTAATTTGAAAATCCGATGTGAACTGTTTTGTTGCAGAGACTTGTTTGAGCGGGAAGGGACGATTGAAGAACAAGAGCTTGACGACACGAAGACAACAAAGCAGCAACTACTCGCCAAACTTGAGGAATGATGAGTACAATTTTGTTTGTGTGAGAGGTATAATTCGAAAGCTCATAACAACTACAATGCTAGAAAATTATCAATTTAATTTGAAAATCTATTTTTCAGGGTGCAACCCCCTAAAAGCACACCAACTTTAAAATTTACCAAAATTAGATTAGTCTTAAATTAAGGGAATAAAATTTGATATTTCCTAAATTAAAAACCAAAGGGGTTAATTACAATTGGCTAAAATTTTAGTTTTCTTAAATTAAACATTGTAAGGGGTTAGCCTTAATTTTTTATTAAAATTGGCTAAAATTTGACCTTTTGGAAAAAATATAATTATAAGGGGTTATTAATAAGCATATTAATTGAAATTGGCAAACATATCATATATTTTATAATTAACAACTGTAAGGGGTAAGGCTTGCATTTTAATTAAAATTGGCCGACATTTAATATATATTTTTTAATGAAAAACCGTAAGGGGTAAGGCTTTCATTATAATTGCCCAAAAATGTATATTTCCTGAAAATTATAAATCATAAGGTTTTAGCCTTGCATATTAATTAAAAAATTGGCAAAAAAATGATAAAATCATAAGGGGTTAGCCTTGCATTTTATTTAAAATTGACCAACATTTTTTATATTTCTTGAATTAAAAATCATAAGGGGTTAGCCTTGCATTTTAATTAAAATTGACCAACATTTTATATTTCCTTAATTACAAATCGTAAGGGGTAAGGCTTGCATTTTAATTGCTCAAAATTTTGATATTTCTGAAATTAAAAATCATAAGGGGTTAGCCTTGCATTTTAATTAAAATTGACCAACCTTTTTAATATTTCTTGAATTAAAAATTGTAAGGGGTAAGGCTTGCATTTTAATTGCTCAATATTTAATATTTCTGAAATTAAAAATCATAAGGTGTTAGCCTTGCATTTTAATTAAAATTGACCAACATTTTATATTTCTTTAATTAAAAATTGTAAAGAGTAAGGCTTGCATTTTAATTGCTCAAAATTTGATATTTCTGAAATTAAAAATCATAAGGGGTTAGCCTTGCATTTTAATTAAAATTGACCAACATTTTATATTTCTTTAATTGAAAATCGTAAGGGGTAAGGCTTGCATTTTAATTGCTAAAAATGTGATATTTCAAAAGTTAAAAATCATAAGGGGTGAGCCTTGCATTTTAATAAAAATTGACCAACATTTTATATTTCCTTAATTAAAAATCGTAAGGGGTAAGGCTTGCATTTTAATTGCTCAAAATTTGATATTTCTTAAATTAAAAATCATAAGGGGTTAGCCTTGCATTTTATTTAAAATTGACCAACATTTTATATTTCTTTAATTAAAAATTGTAAGGGGTTAGGCTTGCATTTTAATTGCTCAAAATTTGACATTTCTGAAATTAAAAATCATAAGGGGTTAGCCTTGCATTTTAATTAAAATTGACCAACATTTTTTTATAATTCTTGAATTAAAAATCATAAGGGGTTAGCCTTGCATTTTAATTAAAATTGACCAACATTTTATATTTCCTTAATTACAAATCGTAAGGGGTAAGGCTTGCATTTTAATTGCTCAAAATTTGATATTTCTGAAATTAAAAATCATAAGGGGTTAGCCTTGCATTTTAATTAAAATTGACCAACATTTTGTATATTTCTTGAATTAAACATCATAAGGGGTTAGCCTTGCATTTTAATTAAAATTGACCAACATTTTATATTTCCTTAATTACAAATCGTAAGGGGTAAGGCTTGCATTTTAATTGCTCAAAATTTGATATTTCTGAAATTAAAAATCATAAGGGGTTAGCCTTGCATTTTAATTAAAATTGACCAACATTTTGTATATTTCTTGAATTAAACATCATAAGGGGTTAGCCTTGCATTTTAATTAAAATTGACCAACATTTTATATTTCCTTAATTACAAATCGTAAGGGGTAAGGCTTGCATTTTAATTGCTCAAAATTTGATATTTCTGAAATTAAAAATCATAAGGGGTTAGCCTTGCATTTTAATTGAAATTGACCAACATTTCCTTAATCATTTCAGTCGGTTTAATTTGTTATATTATTGTAAAACCTTTAATGAGTGCTGACAAGAAATTTGTACACTGTTTGTATATCTTTAAAACTGCTGTTTTGTAACAAAATGCAGAAATAAAACCATGTTATGTTAGAATTGTTGAAGTCTTGTTTTTATCTTGTATGTTTTAAAAAAATAACTAAGTTCAAGCTAATACAATTTTTTTTTTGGTATTAGATTTGAACTTGGTTAATTTTTTTAAAGCAAGTTAAATAGTCCCAGGCACCTAACTTATGCCCAAATTGTTAAAATTAACTTTTTGAGATAGTCTATATTTCGGACCCCCCCTCCTCCTCCTCCGGGCCTCTCCTACCCCCTCTTTCCTCTGGGCCCCTCATCCTTGTACTTTCCAACTACATGTATATGGTTTAGTTTTTTTTATTTTATGGTGGCACCACCTGGACCAGAACCCTGGACCCTCTGCACTACAGTCCTGGGTTTATCTGACTGAGCTACTGGCTCTTGAGAAAAAAATTCTTAGACGTTATATATAAACCTTAGGTTGGCATAATGTCCCCCCATAATAAATTACCATATATGCATATTCATCATATCTCCCTAAAAATAGACTATCTGTTTGTAAACAAACAAAACTATCACCAAATCTCCCAATTATAGACTCTAAAACAAATAAGACTATTTACAAAACAGAATATTTAAAACAAATAGACTTTCTGTGAAGTATAAACTATCTCAAAAATATAGAATATAGAATATTTAAAACATTCGCGAAATTATAGACTCTAAAACAAATAAGACTATATCCAAAGAAATCTACAAAAAATAGAATATTATAGACTGTCCCTAAAAAAATAGACTCTCTCTCAATTTTGGACTCTCCAAATTGTAGACTACTATGCACATTTATGGGCGGGGCTAAAGTTGTATGTGCTGCATGGTCAAAGAGTATATTTGTGGGAGCATAAATTGAATTGGGCTGGAAACATACGATGAGTTACAAAGATTCTTATAATGCATAATTATGGGCAGAGCTAAAGTTGTATGCACTGGTCAAATAGTATTGTGGGAGCATGAATAGAATTGAATTGGGCTGGAAACTTTTAACCTGCTGAAAAGACAAAATTGTTAAGCTCGGAAGAAAACAAAATATGGTATAGGAACAGTTCCGAACTGACAATTTAATGATTACAATTGTTATGCTAATGATGGGTTTACACTTGGTACAAAATATCTTTAGTTTTCCTCCAAAATATAAATGCCACTGATCAATTATCTCTGATTAAATAATTTCACTCTCAAAGGCTTGTTTTGTTGTGATTCATGCGGATGACAGATTCTTTTTGAAATTTTACACACGATAAAAATAGATTATTTACAAATACTTGAAAGTACAAATTATACCACAGAATATATACAGCAGATTTATGGAGACCGCTGATTGGTCAATATGCACTGTCTTGTTATGCATAATTAATTGTGACCCACCACCCCAAAACCAGGCTGAAGTCAAAATTTTTCATATGAGATATTTTTATACCATTATATTGCTAGCGTTTTAAGCTTTAAAATAAGCTATAGTGGACTCAAATAGGTAGTATACTTTTGAAGTTACGTCTTTTTGAAGTTAGGAAGTGTCAAGGGATGCTTTTGAGAAAACGAGCACTAAAGTCGTTCATCATTATCATACATTATTGAGCAAAAATCAGGAGAAGGCCGATATTATCACTTTCGGTGAATTTTAAAAAGGTTTAAACATGCCTATAAGTATAAATTAGAGTTTTAACTAACGATTTATGAAAAAAAACACACAAAAAACCCCAATTTTTTTGTGTACAATGCCGTATCTCGAAATGGCATTTGCCGACTTCCGCCTGGTTTTGGCAGGGTGGGTCACAATTGCTGAATCTGCTCGCATATCATAGACACTTGCTATGCAAGGAGATCACTCTATAGACTAGACACATCCTGCCCGTCAACCCAAAAGTGTGCATTGATCGATCACTTTAACCCTGCAACGTGCCGCCCAACTTTTTTTTTTTCAAAGTCGCTTTGCCGTAAAAAAAACATTTACTATTTCATCCTGTGTTAAAAAAATCTCATATTACATGTATTTCTAGTTCAAAGCAAGCCGAATAACATGGTAAGTGCCGCTTAAACCCTGCTTAAACCGGTGACCCATTTTTTTGCAAAGCAAAGGCTGCCCCACGAGTATCCCATTACATTGTGTACATAAAGGGTTTTTGAGGTGTGGATTTTACCACCAGACCTTCCCAAGCAATCAATCATGCTATTGTTGCCTTGCCTTATTCAACAACACCAGCTGGTTTCTGGGTCTCTGACCTATGAGAAACGGCTGTGTTGACATATAAAGCCATAAAACCGAACAGCATGGGAGTATTACACGAAATACAACCGACTTTGAAAAAAGTACGGACGCGCGATCGTGTAAAAAAAAAAAAAGTCGCACGTCACAAGGTTAAAAATGAAAACCTCACGAAAAATGGCAAAAAAGATAGAAAAGCTTAGCCTTTATCTGGTAACCAGCAACCGTCCTGTCCCATCTTAAAGCAGCGACAATGTTCACCGGGAAAGACCAACTCAGAGGAAGGATGACTCAGAAAGAAAGCAATCGCAGCTCGGACTTGCTGAGCAAAATGTTCAGGTTCCGCATCCGGGGAGGTGGACAAGTACTGGGGGAAACAAGACAGACGGAGAAAAATAAGTTATTTTGGCAATCTGTGACGGGTTCTGGCTAAATGAGGTTTGCAAGTAAAATTCCCTGTCGGAGAAGAAAATTATCCCTACTGACCATTAGGTGATCATTGACCAAAATAATTCGATCTAAACTGGGGGAGAAGAAACATTTCCTAAGTTTGAAGAAAATGACTTCTACTGACCATTATGTGATCATTGGCCAAAATTAAATGGATCAAGACTGCGAGAAAAGCATTTCGGGATTTTGAAGAAAATTATCTTAACTGACCATTGGCAAAATTCTGACCCAACTGACCATTAGGTGACCATTGGCCAAATTAAATGGGTCAAGACTGTGGGAGAAGAAGCATTTCGTAATTTTGAAGAAAATGATCACTAGGTGAACTTTGACCTCACATGCTGGTCACTTAAGATAGGACTCCGGTCAAGAAAGATCTTTCCAAATTTGGATGAAATTGGTCAAGGAATTCGGCAGATATTATATTTTTGGTGAGGTTTGCCAGAAGATATGGGATAGAGAGAAATGTAAAACAGTAAATTGTAAAAGTATGTCAACTACAATTTCATAATTTACCACTTTACCAGTTTCGCTAATTTACCAATTTCGCTAATTTACCACAATTTCAATGTCCATTACCGAGTTTACTCAAATGTTGAACTCTCCATGAATCATGTGGGCATTCAATTTAATGCACAGAGAGCCTGTTAATTTTGGGAGGCTCTCAATGTGGTGCTGTTTATAAATTTTCTTCTGTTTTCAATTTTAAACCTGGATGTTTATTTTTGTATTTTATTATTGTGCGTCTTCTGATGCGAATAAAGACTCATGAACTGAACTGCGAGACATTTTCCAATTCTAAAACAAGAAAACCTCTTGTGATTGTATCAACATTGTCTTTTTCGTCGGGATTGACGTGCTAGTTCCTTCGAAAAATTGCCGATTTTCAAATTTAGCTTAACACCCACCTGTCTGATGGTCTGGTCGCTCTGATGCAGAAAGAATTTGGCGTGGGGAAAATCTGTGTGTCTGTACTTATACGGACTGATCCTAAGCTTATGATCCGTGTGATCGTAGATGTTCTTGACCTAAAAATCAGGGTACACAAGTAAACTTAAAGATTCAATAGTATAGACAAGATTTTCAAAATCAACTGATAAATTAGTAGGAGAAAGGTAAGAAAAATAGAAATACTTGAAAGCTTGGATGATTGTTTAACCATCGTTTGATGTAAGGCTTTAATTGGCACTTTGCTATTTAAAGGTAGGATACAGCATTGGTAATTGCTTGAATTACCATGAATGGGTGGATTTGGGGCGGGGAGGGGGGGGGGGGGTGTTGTATTTTATAGTAAATATCGTTTAACTGACCTGTCAAAAGTTTTACAATTATGGATGCTGAGAAAAGCCAGAAAAACAGCATTTGTTTTCAACCGGCGGCGGGCAGTTGTTCTTATGTTGTTTGGGGGTTTTTACGCGATTGCCATCCGGTGATCGTTAATTTTTGTGTATAAAATTCGATTTTATAAAACAGGATATCTAGCGCAATCATTTTGCTGGATGCCTACAATCATTATTTACTTTCAAATAAGTAAGATATTTTGTAATAGTTTGGTAGTAATTCTTTTTCGATATCTGCATAAATGGTGTATCCTACCTTAATACTGCAAAGGCCCAAGTTACATCACAATCAACTAACCCTCCTATATATAGGGCAGTTGCCATAGAATTGTCTGACCTTTCAAAACCTTTCAAGTTTCCTTGGCTGAAAGGTTTTGAAAGGTGAGAAAACTGTCTGACAAAAGGGACCTACCGGTATGAAAATTTTTGAAAGGTAAAACAACTCTCTGAACAAACTGGTGTAAGACAAAAAATACCTTTCAAGTTTCTTGGACTGAAATGTTTTGAAAGGCGAGAAAACTGTCTGACAAAGGAAACCTATGAAAGATTTTGAAAGGTAAAAAAACTTTCTGAACAAACTGGTGTGAGAAAAAAAATACCTTTCAAAAGGTTTGGAAAGGTGTAGTAGTGCAGTAGCAACAAATTCTTGAGCGTTTTGAAAGGTTCATACTTATTTACAGCCATTTTGTCAAGTAAGCAGATTTTGAAAGGTTTTGAAAGGTAAAACCATACATTTACCCTAACTCGATCCTTCAGTTGTGTAAATTGGAGGATTCATGACCGAGTAGGTTAACGTTAATGGATTGATCTTGCCCCACTTTGGAACTTACTTCCTGGTCGCCAATAAAATGCCTGAGGCTTCGCACTGGCTTGTCGGGTCCTTTGTAGGCAAACGTCGCCGGAAAAATATCCCCTGATTTGACGGAAACACCTGCATAAACACAGACACAAAATGGTAAACGGATAATTTAGACCTCTCTCTTATGCCCTATTACAACATAATTTGACCACAAATATGATTAATGTCCAATATAGAAACACCAAAGTGTGGTAGGCATGGTCTGACATGGGGTAGAGACGTGACTAGAGCTGGGCTTAACCCTAACCCTGCCAGAACCAGCACAGTGCATCTGTGGTGACTGCTTGACCTTGCTGCACTCTGCACACAAGTCAATGTGACAAAGTATGCAATCTGTTGCGTCTGGCAGGGTTTCTAGCCATCTATGGTGACTGCTTGACCTTGCTGGACTCTGCACACAAGTCAATGTGACAAAGTATGCAATCTGTTGCGTTTGGCAGGGTTTCTAGCCATCTATGGTGACTGCTTGACCTTGCTGCACTCTGCACACAAGTCAATGTGACAAAGTATGCAATCTGTTGCGTCTGGCAGGGTTTCTAGCCATCTATGGTGACTGCTTGACCTTGCTGGACTCTGCACACAAGTCAATGTGACAAAGTATGCAATCTGTTGCGTTTGGCAGGGTTTCTAGCCATCTATGGTGACTGCTTGACCTTGCTGGACTCTGCACACAAGTCAATGTGACAAAGTATGCAATCTGTTGCGTCTGGCAGGGTTTCTAGCCAATGGGTCTGAATAGGATTGGTACAATGTTTCAGCAAATGAGGGCAAAAGGTTAAGTGAGTTTTACAACCAATTATTAACCAGTTCGCGCCGGAGAACGTATATACACGCAAAGTTTTCCTCAGATTCAAAAGGGATGACGCATAAACACGTCGCAAGCAAGGCCGAAAATGTCTGTCATCATGAAATGTCTGAAAATGCATGGGAGTGCTTCCCGGTACCATCGACCTGAACCCGCCTCGGATCGAGTTTCGTTAAAAACTAATCCTGCACGTCGGCTCGGTTATGTTAAAATAATCTCGGCGCGAACTGGTTGAGTGAGTTTTACAACCAAATATTAAAGTAAAATGTGGGAGCTGCTCCGAACTAGTGAACTAAAAAAAAAAGACATACACAAATAGACTTCAACCAAACAAAGACAACGGTTGGCTTGATATCGGCCGTCGACACTTGTGTCCTTAAGCAAGGCAATTAAACCACTATTGCTTCGTCCTTCGGATGGGACGTAAAGCTGTTGGTCCCGTGTGTGTGTATTGTGTATATATTGAACCAGGACACGCACGTAAAAGAACCCAGTTACGCTTATCGTTAAGAGAAGGGGCTCGCCCCAGTGTTTCTGGCATTCCGTTCATCCTCCTACTCGGGTTTCTTCAGGCTTACGAGCTACAGTGCAATTGGGCGCTTTTGAGGAATCCTCGGTTTCATTGCCGAAAAAGAAATAATAATAATAATAATATCAAATCTCACCTATGCCATAAAGAATGGGATGATTCACTCCATTTTTAACTATGTTGTTTAAACCTAAAAAATAAAAAGAATCAAAAGGCACAAATTAACCAGTGATAAAATATGGATTTCAAAGCTAGTTGGGAAGGAATGGATTGAGGTAAGTTGGGGATTTGTGCACCACTTTGCTGCTACGAAATTTGAGGTCAGTCATTCTGCACCGTGATCATAAAATCATGAAAATTCTCTCTATATAATTAGACGTCAGTTTATATTGAACTTTATATTAAACGCCTTAACCAGTTCACGCCGGGATTTTGTTTACATTGACCTCCGACGCAAACTGGTTAAAATAGAAACGGATTTAAGCTAGAAAAAAAAAAAAAAAAAAACATTACCAGAGATGCAGGCTGTCACTAAATATATATCCACCGGCAATTTATGAAATTCACCTACAAAGAAAAGAAAAACGAAAATAAATAAATAAACTAAGGATCACTCCATCCATTAAAACCCATCAAATTTTGTAGACAAAGAAAAACATTTGAAGCATATTTGAACAATGACTTTGGTCATAATCTGACGAAAAATTGTGTCTTCCCACCCAAGAGTCAATGCATCCAAGTTTCATCAAAATTCATGAAAGCATGTAGAAGTTATACTTTTTTTCTCAAAAACTTAACCTGAAACTTTAAACCGTCTTTCAAAACTTTGTTTAGGCGACCAAAAATCGACACAAAAATTGCTACATGTGACCCGCTCTGCAAAAATGAGTCTGATATCGCAAAATACATTTTTTAGTAAAGGGCTGTTTATTGTCTCGGAGGTGATTTTTCTTTCAACAAATAATCTTTTTGGTTTCTCCGACACCTATATTTTTTAGATCTGATCGTTTGAAAAGATTGTTTTGATCTCTAAATTTAATTTAATACAGGTTTTGTCATTCTTTTACCATAGCATCTGATGAAGCACTACAATTGTAAATCTTCATTTCTTTTAAAAAACTTTTTGAATATAACTGAAATTTCCCAAAATTGTAAAAGACCAATGCATTACACTACAGAGTTGTGTCATATATCAAATGAAAGCTTATTTCCTGGTTTTTTTCTGACCAACTGTAAAATTGAACAAAAAACCCACATTTTTAACACATTAGACTCATTTTTGCAGAGTGGGTCACAAATATCAAATGAACACTTATTTCCTGTTCTTTCTGACCAAATGTAAAACAAAAGGGGATATTTTTAACACAGACTCATTTTTGCAGAGCCAGTTACAAATGTCCCCGACACTGTATTCCCAATTCGAGCGATTCACAATACCTAGAAGCTGCCGTTGGAGGCGCAAATCCTGCTATACCCGTAGTGCATCATGGGAGAAAGTCGGCATCAGTTTGAAAAACGGTATTCATTTTGCATGAACTCATCAGTTTTTACGTTTTTTTGGACGCGCACGATTAAAGTTCCAATTTTTTTCTGCAAATAACAATGTTTTAATCAACGACGCTTCCAGATACATTTATGTTTGTGTTGTACCTCGCGTGAACAATGAAGAATAGATATTTCACTACAGTATGATATACGGAAGAAGTCGACCGTAAAGTTTAAAAGTGGCTCTTTTGAGTCAAACGCTTGGTGGCGCACTGCATTGTGAATCGCCCGCATTTCCATGACATGGCTGCATCCTTTGAATATATCTAGTTTCATGGGAGCTATCAGGTTTATTGATTTTCAAATACTGCATTGGTGTATACAGAGGGGCCAACGCACATACCAAGTTGGAATCTATACCTTGCATGTCAATTAGTCCTCATCAGGTATTGGTGAGTGAGAAAGACATTTTCTTTTGATTTAAACATAATGGCCTGTACCTTGACCTCTTTGAGTGCTTTGAATATTTCTAAGAGGATTTAACCAGTTTGCGCCAAAGGAAAATATACAAGCAGAGTTTTCCCCAGATTCAAAACGAATGACGCATAAACACGTCACGAGCAAGGCAGGAAATGTCTGTCAGCAGCGAGCAAGGCCGGAAATGCGTGGGTGTGCTTCCCGGTACCATCGGCCTCAACCCGCGCCTCGGCTCGGTGATGTTAGAATAATCCCAGGACACAAACTGATTATGAGTCCAACTCACTCAGTAAATTCATGGAGAGTTTCTCTGATGACCCGTCATCGTCTCTGAAACCACCGACAATGTGAAGCTCCAAGCTGAAAACCAAAAATAATCTGCCTAATTTATAAAGGTCAAAGATTTAAAAGGCGCAATGGGCCATTTGTCAATTGTGCATTTTTATCGTTTGAAGCAGCAAAAGTGCTCAAAATATTAGGAAAGGTGCTTGACAACTAACCCTATGAAGTGTTTAGCTCTGTGAATGCTGCATATATTCCAGGAAAACAAGAATCTGGAATTTTGATTTTGATTCAAAATTTGCAAAGTCATAAACTAAATTGCATAAAATAAATAAATTCTTGCACGTTCTCATTCAGTTATGTGTTTGGCATGCACTGAACCATAGCACCTCTGATCGAGGCTCATTCATTTTAACCACTCGGTCCCATTCCACCACAAACATTTAAATACTTAATACAAAAATCATTACCTTTGGTTCTGAATATTTGTGACCCACTCTGCAAAAATGAGTCTGATGTGTTAAAAAAATAGTTTTTTCAATTTTACAGTTGGTCAGAAAAAGCAGGAAATAAGCTTTTTCTCAGTTATATTCAAAATGTCTTTGAAAAGAAATGAAGATTTACAATTGTAGTGCTTCATCAGATGTTATGGTAAGAGAATAACAAAACCTGTATTAAATGTAATTTAGGGATCAAAACAATCTTTTCAATCGATCAGATATGAAAATATAGGTGTCGGAGAAACCAAAATGCAAAACAAAAGTAATATTTGTTGAAAGAAAAATCACCTCCGAGACAATAAACAGCCCTTTACGTACAAATGTATTTTGCGACATCAGACTCATTTTTGCAGAGCGGGTCACATTTGTGATTCAGACCTAGATGCAAGGTTAGACTCCAACACCAGTCTGCATACTCACCAACCATCAATACCTTGGCTGAGTGTCCTCACTCTATCTACCAGATCACGCACTCCTTGACTTGTACCACAACTATCAAAGTGACACAGCCCAGTCACGCCACTACCTACAAATCAATCATAATGCAAATGTCTTGTCAAGTAACCAGTGTTTAAGAATCAAAATATATGTGACCTGGCACCACAAAATGAGCGAAAAGTCGCACATTGCCAAAACGAGTTATTGGCCAAACAGCCATTTTTCAAGTGGGAGGTCGGTTTCGAGTTGTTAACGTTTTTACATACAAAAAAACCCTTCTTTATCATATCCCAAAATTGTATAGCTCAATTAAAACTCAAAAGTGTTTTTTTATGTGGCTGAATTGCACTGATTGGTAGTATAGTTGGCACGGTTCACAGACTTTGAACTCCATTTTCTCAAAACAAGGGTGAATGACTTCAGCTATTTCAAAAGAGTATAGCGGCGGCTAGGAATAAGGTACAGCAACACACAATACATCATTTGAAAGCTTAGGACTTCCTTTTTAGAAATGTAATAATGTAAATTGTTTTTATTTTGCGACTTTCCACCTATTTCGTGGTGCCAAGTCACATATATCAAGACATGCAATTTGGACCCCATCTCTTTGACGAAATAACACTCGGAGATGTCAAGTTCATACAAAAGCTGGGTGTGTGTGTGATAATGACATTTTGAAAATGATGGCGTCGAGAAATTGGGCACAAAATCAGCCTAGTGTTCCCAATAAACATGATGAATAGGTCAATTTGTGAGGTATGTAACTGTTCAATCGTACCCGAGTGTCTCAACACAACTATATGGCATGTTGTTGCATCGTCCGAGCCGAGAGTGTCGATTACATCTGAAAACGAAAACAAATGTCAACACTTAGCCTTGGTACAAGATTAATAGTGGGTTTTTCAAGATTTTCCGTAATACAGTTATTCCTTAACCAGTTAGCGCTGATTTTTAAAATTAATTTACCGGACCCAGGTGCAGGATTGTTTTTCACGAATATCAACCCCAGCGGAGTGATCGGACCCAGGCTAGCAGTCCGTGGGCAGCACACCAACATATGCCAGCTGAAAGCTGATCGCTGACAGATATTTCTGGCCTTGCTCCGAGTTGCTCATAGCTTGTTTATCAGTCTTTCGATTTGATTTTCAGAAAAATTGTGTGTGTATACACGTCATCCGATGCGAACTGGTTAATAATCCCAGTATTAACCAACAGAGGGGATAGGGGGATGGGGCAGCAAAATTGGAAGTCGATTCTAAAGTAAATCAAGACCAGTATATAAGGTGGAATTTAATTCCTTCCCAAATTAACAAATAAGTGGGTTTCATTCAAGCTGATAATAACATGTATTTCCTTTCAAATAAGTTTTAACAAATTATACAAAAGTAGACTGACCGTCAGTGATTGTGGTGACTGCAAGCTCTCTCTGGTCCACATACAATAAGCCTGGCACTGGCAGAGGACAGCAACGTATTGGCTGAGTCTGAAGCCACTTACTGGAATCCTAGGGGAAGACATACAAGAAAAATCCAACACTTAGGGCCGAAGACCTGCATGGTTATAGACCATGTGCCCGGTTTACATCTATAATCAAATGTGGTATATAGATGTAAACAGAGGGCACATGGTCTATAGCTTATAGCTTATTTAATGGGGTTTCCTATAATAACGATATCAACATTAGCAGGTTTGGAAAATTTAGACTTTCAAATAATAAAAAATATGTTGGCCTACAAACTACTACAAGTACTACGTACTTTACAGACAATGACAGACATTTAAACTCCAGATTTGGCCACTTAAAAGATATATTTTGCCGATAAAAGGCATTGATTTGATTCTCTTTCCGTTTATATAAAATTTGTGACAATTTCGATAGCGCAATTAACACACGTCCACGTGGGTTTGTTTATCCAATTTGTATCCCACAATTCCTGCGCACGCGCCCGCCAGAGCCAGCAGAGGTGACGGAGGCGAGGAATCAGGAAGTCCGGAGCCACATTTAATTTATGGGGCTAAGGTTTTATGAACAAAACTTTCTAGTAAAATGATAAACCCACCTCAAATTTCAAGTAGATGATAGACTCTAAATCCTCAAATTTGCTCTTGGTGCAAATGCACGAACCATCTTTGTATTTGAGGGGCATTTTTGCCTCCAGGCAGGGCAAAAATTAGCTCGATCTCCGCCGCGCGTCGATAAATTGCGCCCTCTTTAAAAAGGAATGGTTTGTTTCAGTTAAGATGTGAGCGCCCTCTGTTGATCATTAAAAAGTTAAACGTCGTCTGCTAGCATTTTTTTCATAACGATTTAAATAAAGAAAAAGGTCAACAAATTAACACTTGAAACAAAACTAAACATTGGTACTACAATGCCTTTTTTCAAGCCTAAAATAATATGAACATTTTAGTTCATTAGTCCCATACTCGGTTTGACCATGGAGGAATAAGAAGGAAAGACTAATTCCTACGTCCTACTTGAAGTTGGGGGGGGGGGGGGGGGGGGGGGGGGGGGTGCGAAATACGGTACCCTCTGGAGACATGAACACAATGTGTACAATGGAGACAAAACGTCTTTGAAGGGGAAATTTCTATAGATGAATAGGTCTCCACTGGGAATTTCACGAATTAGATTTTTGGATTTTACTTAAATTACTCAAAAACTAGGATTAGGATGTGGGTTAGGGTTAGTGTTTGGGTTAGGGTATTGTAACGAAGATTTCTCTGGGGTCGACTACACACACAAGAAGGACTCCTGACACAAGTGTTCCTCTATTTCCTGTGGTTCTCTGCCGTTTATTGTGGACTCTCGCCTACCAAACATGGACTTCAGGCTCACACAATCACGCGGCCCCTAGAACTGGTCAGAACCAGTTCGGCGCTTGCGCAATCCAAGGCGGGTTTCCGGGGCGATCCCACCACCGTGGAATCGCTCCAGCGCCCTCTACCGCCCAACCGGCACGGGCGTTACACAGCCCCCAATGAAGACCTTGTTTGCCCCCAAACAAGACCATGGGCGCTGCTGCCGCACCCCGGCCAACCGCCCTGGAAAACGCATAACGCCAACATTACACAACAATTTACATTCCAACAATTTACACTACAACAATTTTCATTACAACAATTTTCAGGGTAAGCCCCTGGCCCCAGGACACACCCCTGGCCCCGGCACACCCCTGGCCCCGGCACACCCCTCTAAATGTTAAACTTGACTGCGACTGTGACTGCGACTGGCTGCTCTGACTGCGACTGGTGCCTTCGACTGCGGCTGGCTCTTGCGACTGCGACTGTGGTTCCTGCGACTGCATCTGCGGCTGGCTCCCGCGACAGCGACTGGCTCCTGCGACTGCGACTGGCTCCTGTATCTGGTGCCTGCGACTGCGACTGGCTCCTGCGACTGCGACTGGCTCCTCCGACTGCGACTGGCTCCTGTGGCCGCGACTGTGACTGCCTCTTGCGACTGCGACTGATTCTTGCGACTGGCTTAGAGAGCGTGGGCGTCCCGGCGAGGCCCCGCCCCCGCTGCGCCGACGGGCACGGCTCGGGCTCGCTCCGAGTGTTGCGAGCCGTCTGCCGCGCCGCCGTCTACAGCATGGGCCGGGCCCCCCCGACTCGGTTTCATTCCTGCAGAAGATCCAGAGAATGTCTCGACGAGGCCCCGCCCCCCACTGCATCCACGGGCACAGCTTTGGATTGTTCCGCGTGGAACCATCCGTCTGCTGCGCCGCCGTCTACAGCATGGGGCGGCCCCCCGACAGACCTGGTAGCGGACCCGGACAAATATGGAGAAGGGCGCCCTCTCTCCAAATCGGAGTGGACGCACTGAAACCCCCAGCCATTGGCGCATGTCCCGAAATTCCCCGCTATCCTTCTCCAACTCCTCCCCCAGGAAACCCCAGACTCCCAAGCCCCCATAACCTCCCTAGAGTTCCCCTGGCGTCATGCACGGAGTGCCTGAAAGCCTCCCGGACTGGTCCCCGCTCCCCGGGCCCACGCCCCGGCCTGCCCTCTCGCCGTGGGGCGAGTTGGCTGCCGTGTTATCGTGGTTTCCAGAAAACATGAACACTTCACCTGGTCTTTTCCCGTCCTTCTGTATGCCGACCGCTGCCACCAATGTAACGAAGATTTCTCTGGGGTCGACTACACACACAAGAAGGACTCCTGACACAAGTGTTCCTCTATTTCCTGTGGTTCTCTGCCGTTTATTGTGGACTCTCGCCTACCAAACATGGACTTCAGGCTCACACAATCACGCGGCCCCTAGAACTGGTCAGAACCAGTTCGGCGCTTGCGCAATCCAAGGCGGGTTTCCGGGGCGATCCCACCACCGTGGAATCGCTCCAGCGCCCTCTACCGCCCAACCGGCACGGGCGTTACAGTATAATATAGGGTATATTGGGTCGAAATTTCAACCCAGGAAAATAATTATGGTTAAAATGGGATCATTTTGAAAAACGTGCTCGACTTTCTAACCATTTTGTACACGAGAACAAAGCCATGTCTCCACAGTGATACAAAAATGCGAATACATGCACAAACACAAATTATACCAGTACAGATAGTTTTATAGGGAAATGAACACATTCAATAACACTAACCAACTTTTTATTTCACTTCGTCACAATTAAAATACAACCAGTTGAGTACTGCCTTATTATATCTCAATATATACATACACATCCTTAACATCTACTATTGCACATATAGAAAAAAAACAGTACTTAATTCGGGATAAATCATGATTTTCAACCTTTCTGCCTGTTAAAAATATTATAAGAAAAACTAGGTTATTATTTTCATGCAATTGTCTCTTTTCAGCAATAATGGTAAAGCCAGTGGTCTCTCATTGCATTTAGGTACAGTACACCATTTGTGACCCGCTCCAGGAAAAAGGTGACATAAGTCGCGCTATGCATTTATGAGTAATGGCCTGTTAAAGTTAATAGGGTAAATATTTTTGTCAAAATTTGATTTTGATTTTTTGTCTTAGTTGACATCTTTAATATCCAAAGTTTCAGATTTAATTAACAAAAAGCTGGAATTCGATAAATAAAGTGAAACAAAACCTTTTAAGAGTGCATGGTTCCAAGAGTGTTGTGTTTCGAAGCCTGTTTTCTCAGTTTTGTATTTTGAATTCCATAGAACCATTAATATGTAAAAACGTCATATCACCGGAACGGGAGGGGCTATGGAGATGAAAGCTTTATCCTAGACTTTTTAATCATGTACATAACTCAATTTTTTGTTTTTGCAACTTTTTTCAACTTTTCCAATCTTCGCAATTTTTCAGTTTGAAGCAACAAAAGTGCTTAAAATCTAAAGACTGTTTGCTTAACTTCCAACCTGATATATTCTAAGAATACAGTTCAACAATTATATTTTGAATTGAAACCAAAACACGTTTTCATTAGGTTGACTGCAGAATGATCCCACTCAAAATTACAAAACATAGGTTCATTGTAATTAGAAGTCTGCTTTTACGTTGTTGAAGTCAACACTCGACTAGTAACCGACAAAAAACAAAGAATGACCTGTAGTTACACAACGGCCATTTTACAATGACAAAAGTACAGACGATTACGACTTACACAGACAAGTTATACTTACTAGATTTGTTATCATATACATTTTCAGTAGCTGATAGCAAAAACCGCCGATAACATATATTTGAATATGTTTTAGAGTAAATATTGGTTTTTCCCAGTATAGTGAACTCGACATGATTTTTGAGAAAATAACACTTTAAAAATATTTGTTTTAAAATTAATTGAGCGAATCCGACTTTTTTTGTGTTTAACCAGTTCGCGCCGGGAATATTTTAACATCACTGAGCCGAGGCGTGGGACTATTTTTTTACGAAACTCGATCCGAGGCTGGTTCAGGCCGATGGTCCTGGGAAGCACACCCACGCATTTCCGGCCTTGCTCGCTGCTGACAGACATTTCCGGCCTTGCTCGTGACGTGTTTATGCGTCATCCGTTTTTAATTGGGGGAAAACTTTGCATGTATATACGTCCTCCGGCGCGAACTGGTTAACCAATTCAATTTACAGGCAGATCTTGTTGATTTCCAATCATAAATTCATTAAAACATCATCATTTATGGTGTCAATGCACAAGCAACGTTCCTAAACCTAAAACAACTTATTGACAAATCTTGTGTCTCCATCAATGAAATGGAATTTGTCCAATAATACTTTATTAAATATAAAGTTAAACAGCCTCTAACGGATACATAAACTACAGTATCATTGTAGTACTGCTAGTTTGTTTTTTAAACAGCAACATTATCTTTGGAATGGTACATTGGAATTTGCAAATATTGGTAATTTATGCGAAGATAAAATGGAACTTGTTTGCTTCAACTGCAAAATGAGATTAATTGCCTCCCGTCCAAAAAGATATATACATTTTTAGGACTATATAGTTTGTACATAAAAATGAACTCAGCAGGAAGATGTATCTTTGGAACATTTGGCAATTTCACATTCAATTTGTGCAACAATGGCAAGCCACATGATTGTCCACCCCTATTTCACGGAGTGGTTTAGTCCTCACAACAATCTGTCGAGCAGGAGAGCTGGCAGGATGGAATCTACCACGTTGACCCAGAGGTTACACGAAAATGCACTGCGCATGAAAAACGTTTGGGAATTTTTCCAACACTGACAAGCAAAGCGATTTTTGTCCACAGAGACCTCCCCGATTTCAGAGTGGTTCGGTCCTCATAACAATCTGTTGAGTGGGAGAGCTGGCAAGATGGAATCTACCATGTTGACCCAGAGGTTGGCGCAGGTGGCGTGGTACTGCCTGCCGCCGTATACCAGCTTGTGGCTGTCTTTGGAGTGGTCAAACGCTTTACTCCTCGAGTCTACGTTTAAGAGACACACTCCGCAGGCCCGGTCCGTGTTGGTGGGTTCCGGTCGCAGGATGGCTGTCTTGAAGACGAAGGATCCGGGTGCAGGCTGCCATAGAGAATCACAAGGCTCGGTCAATAAAGTCAAACAAAGAAATGGACTGAAGAGGGATTTGAACCGTCCCATTGCTCTACCAACTGGAACACCAAACCATGTGTTGGCAGTTCCCCAATTTGACAACGTCTGTGTTCAAGAAGTGCTAATCAGAAGCCATAAACCTTTACCAATGCTACTAATACTGGCCACAATGAAACACTGGCAAGTTTATTATAACAATGTTCAAACCGAACAAAGACATTGAGATGAACAGGGTTCGAACCTCTCCCGTATTACAATACGGGCAGAGGCAAAGGAGGGGACTGGGAGGTTTGGAGGGTTGGAGGTTTGGAGGTTTGGAGGTTTGGAGGTTGGAGGTTGGAGGTTGGAGGTGGGAGGTGGGAGGTGGGAGGTGGGAGGTGGGAGGTGGGAGGTTGGAGGTGGGAGGTGGGAGGTGGGAGGTGGGAGGTGGGAGGTGGGAGGTGGGAGGTGGGAGGTGGGAGGTGGGAGGTTGGAGGTTGGAGGTTGGAGGTTATGGGGGGGGGGGGGGGGGGGGGGGGGGAGGGCCAAGTTGCTTTGAAAGCACCGTTTTTTAGCAAGTCATACCATGAGTGAACTTGGAGCTAGGAACGCAGACAAATTGGTCCAAACCATCTCAATGTCCTTTTGAAGCCTCTGTAGATCAGTGGAGTCAACGCCTGTATATGCAGAACAAACAAAAAAAGGCCATAATTATAATGCTTAAGGCGAGTAGAAAAACTAGGAACTACACAGAAATAGACCGACCAATGTACGGCAAAATTAAAATGTAAATTAGCATCTCGTCCTTGCGCTGCTGCATCAGAAAAAAAAATCCAATAAAAAAAAATGAAACTGATGAAACCCCGAGTCATTTTCACATCAACAATTTTCTCCCGATAATAATTATTCTCTTTCGCAGTCTTTCGTAGCGTAGTATACAAGGATGGAGTCTAATTATTATCTTATGACACGACACTATATAATTCTACAATGAAGTCCATACAATTACGTTAAGCTTACGTTAAGCACTAACAAAAAAGTGCCCTCATCCTTCTTTTTTGCAAAATATTCGGACGAGAAACACATTTGTGATGCGATCAAGCAAAATCAGTCTGAAGTAGGCCTTGGTCATTTTTGGGATTTTTACTTATTCTTTTGTAGCGTACATCAGGCTCCATTTCAGTGAAAACCCCATGTGAATACGACCTTTGGTTAAAAAATTACAACCATTTGAACACCAGCACGTTAAAAATAAAGAAACCGAGAAAATCATGTTTTTGTATCACTTCCCTTCTGAATTTGGTTAAAAGAGTATTTTCAAGTAAAAGAAAAATATTTTCCCCTTCTTTTTTTGTAAAAAAGTCAATTCTGATTTTTCCACCCCTACGAACATATTTTGGCCGGATCTCAAAACAAGAATTGCCGCGTTCCGACTGATTTTGCTTGATCGCATCACATTTATTTTGACCTATTGAGTAAAATCGTGCTCAAAAAGTAGGAAGAATGGCATCGGATTTTGTGAAACTTTGCGCCGCAATTAATTGCATTCTGGTGAGTCGCACAACATTTCAAATTGCACCTCAATGGGGGGTGACATCAAAGGGTCAATATGAGAGGGGTACAGAAGATTTTAATGATATTATGGGGTTGTTTTTTTCTCCAGGAATGACATCATTGTTCATTACTCACCCAAAGCATTCATAGAGGTTAGTATCCGACAAGCCACACGGTAGATTTCTATCACAGCTGTGAAGCAATTCAAAGCTCATTAGTAATTAGGCTCTCTTAACTTAATTGATTAGTAATTATAAAGAAGTCTAATATGCTTTTCTTAATGTTTTTAATATTTTACAAAACTTGTTGATAGTGTTAGACGAGCGTATGCAGTTTCTAATCAGCGCATGAAATTAACAATCATCATAATGATAATAATCGTATTATAGAGGTTTCTATCATATCAACAATCTCAAAGCGCTTTACAATTACTTCCCCTTTCAAGCCTCGAGACCATGTGGCAGCCGATATCAGTGCACATTCAGCCTCAACACTCACAGGTATATATTTATACTCGTGGGTAGAAAGAGGCCATTGTAGTTAAGTGTCTTGCCCAAGGGCACAAACACCATGTTCCTGGCAGGGTTTGAACCAACGCATTATCGTGCACGAGTCAAACATATTGTAACCACCGGGCCATGGCATTCTGCAATTCCCGACCAGCTGGCACATGTAATAATTGATCCGCACAAAATATACGAATATTCGATCGATTCAAGGTCTAATAATTGAATACTCAGTTATTCGAAAATGCACAGCACTATCAAGGTATTGAGTTTTGTTTTTTTTTACCTGTGAAATATTCTGCTCCTTCGGACGACTTGATGACTTCGTTGCAGACGGAGGAACTGCTGATGTTGTTGAAGACATTGTTGGCTTTCTTGACAGAATCGTGGCATTTTTCCAGGCAGCGCTGCCACTCGCTGACATGGCGATTCTCATCCTACCAAATAAACAAAGAAAAATGTCTACCTTTTTGCATTCACTTTGTTCTCACACAAAGTCCAAAATTGGTTTCACTAAAATCTTATTTCAGAATGCCTTTTATACATTTTTTGGGGTGTGCTTTGGAGCAGTTTGGCTGTGAAATTGTTGACCTGATGATGAATCTAGCTGCACTGGACAGGCTAGTCATTTTGACGAATTTTGCGTGTTGCTGCGTCTGGCAGAGGGTTTCTAGCCAAATAACCCTGAAGGGTTAGGGTTAATAATGATTATTGAAAAGATGATTAACGTACATCGACGTTGCCGACCACTTCAGCGTATCTGTCTCCTAGCAGACTGGATCCGGTAGGAACCAGAGGGATAGGGGATAAAGCCTGGGAGGGTACGACGGGACCTAGCCGACTGGTGGAATCTGAAAAGGAAGAATACAAAATTACTGAGATAACTAAGTTATCTAAAAGAGCTAAGGTGCCCAGAAAAGCACAACTGAATCCCCTAGCATGCCTAGAGTGCTTCCTAATCCTTGCAAACCTTCCCCATCCCCTAGCATGCCTAGAGTGAATTACTAATAACCTTCCTAATCCTTGCAAACCTTCCCCATCCCCTAGCATGCCTAGAGTGAATTACTAATAACCTTCCTAATCCTTGCAAACCTTCCCCATCCCCTAGCTAGCCTAGAGTGATTTACTAGAAACCTTCCTCATCCTTGCAAACCTGAACATCATATACTCTAGCAAACTCTACACTCAAACTGTTGAATGTTCATTTATATATGGTGGTATGCCTAACCCTTTGTAAAGCATCAGTTTACTAGTGCAGTACCCACCCTAAAATTGGATTTTGATGGGTTGAGGTGGTTAGGGTCAAGAATGCGATACATGTATTTTAGCTTTCTGTCAAATTTTCTCAAGATTAACCAGTTCGCGCCGGATGACGTATATAAACGCAAAGTTTTCCCCAGATTCAAAATGAATGACGCATAAACACGCCACGAGCAAGGCAGGAAATGTCTGTCAGCAGCGAGCAAGGCCAAAAATGCGTGGGTGTGCTTCCCGGCACTATCTGCCTGAACCTGCTTCGGATTGAGTTTTGTTAAAATTAATCCAACCCTCGGCTCGGTGATGTTAAAATAATCCCGGCGCAAACTGGTCAAACAAGAATATTGAAAAAGCGAAATAACATGAAATCTAATGATTTAACATGAAATCTAATGATTTCTCGTAAGCTCACTCTTCACCAACTACAAACTCACCAAACTTTAAACCTAAACCAAAACCTAAATGAGGAGCCCTAGCATTACATTCTGTTTCTACTTCCAATAAAAATACACAGAATGTGCCATTGTGTTTGAGCTGTCTTGATTTTTCACAGCTTGATTTTTGCTAGCTTTAAAAACCAAATTCCTATGGTCCCTGTTAATGAATTCCATGTACCTTGTTGCATTTTCTGGTTGACATCCTCAACTGGACTGGTCATGTCGGCTGCAGCACTGCTGAACTCACCGAATGAATCACCTCTGTCTTTGCTGTCCATCTCTTCCGATCTTCCTAAGGTCAAATCAAGGTCAAAGGTCTTCAGGTCAAGCCTGTCGATAGACTCTAGCTTGGAGAGCTCACTATTCTGCGACGACGGGAACGAGTTGGTGTATGCAGGGAACAGGGTTTCAGTGGGAGTGCTTTCAATCTCATCGCTGGGCTCGTTTTCCCCGGCATCTTCCAGATTCAACATGGCAACTGATGTGCCGTTGTTGAGTGATCCAAGAGCATCAAACTCCATGCCGTACAGGTCGCTGGCAGAGACTGGTTTCTTCATCTTCCCGTTTTCAATGGAAAGCGAGTCCACGCCTTGGGGAGGAGGGTTGGTTTGAAAGTTGCCGAAATCGTCCTCGGGTGGTTCCCGATCATCAGCACCTCCTAGAGCTCTGAAGACACTGTACTTGTCTTCCGAGGAGCTTGTGCTTGCCGAGTCAGCCTTGAGACTGAGGACATCGCTACGTTGGTTTGAGGCGCTAGGGGGTAACGGCATGGCCTGTTGGAAATCGGTGAAGCCAGCAGACTCAGGTAAGCTAGAACCAAGGTTGATTGTGGGGAGAACCGGAGAAGGTTCAAATACTGAGGTGGGAGGGGTGGGTTGTGTGGAAGGATAAGCGTCCTCAAAGTTGGCCGTGAATCCTGGCACGGGCTGGGTGGCTTCCTTGAAGTCTGTCAGGGAATCGGAGGAGGGAACATGAGCAGAGACAGGCGGTACGTCATTCGGGGGTTCTGCCTGTTTAAAATCGTCAAAATCATCCACCTGCACAGTTGTCTTGGTGTCTGGGATTTGCGGCACGACGGTAGCCAGTTCGCGAAACACCGCGTATTTGTCGCCCTCTGCAGGCTGCATCCCCATCAAATCAGACTCGGACGCCGAGTGCTTAAAATGAGCGAAGTCGCCAAACTCGTCGTCACCTTTTGCTTTTCCTGCTCCGCCCGTCCCGCTGTGTCCCGTCTGGAAGCTCCCGAAGTCATCCGTGCTGGCCGTCTTCCTCCCGACCCTCGGGAAGACCTTCTCAAAGTCCATATGGAAGAGGTCAATCTTCTGCTGGTCATCGTGGGAGTCCGCAGCCACTTTTCTTTTGCTGAGGGAGTCAAACGAGTGCATGCTGGATGATGCAAACTTCCTCTGCTTTGCCGCAGAGGAGCCGGCCGAAGATAGGGAGCTGGTGCTGCCGCCTCTCGGAGGAGCAATGGACGGGAAGGAGGTAAGGTGGGTGGGGCTGGAGGTCTTGGATGCCTTAGGAGCAGACTTAAAATCATGGAATTCATCATCATCGTCTTCCTCATCTTCTTCGTCATCACCAGGTGTCCGATCTGCCAAATCAAATAACAATTAGTCTATCATTACTGCAATAAAGTGCGGCTTGATCGTTTTCATAATAAGGAGCTGAATACTGTTTAACCAGTTCGCGCCGGAAGACGTATATAAACGCAAAGTTTTCCCCAGACTCAAACTGGATGACGCAACACGTCACGAGCAAGGCCGGCAATGTCTGTCAGCAGCGAGCAAGGCCGGAAATGCGTGGGTGTGCTTCCCGGTACTATTGGCCTGAACACGCCTCAAATCGAGTTTCGTTAAAAATAGTCCTGCGCGTCGGCTCGGTAATGTTAAAATAATCCCGGCGCGAACTGGTTAAGACTAAAACTAGGACCGCAATTCATGGCACTGTTCAGAACATGAATCAGCAAAAAGAATATTAGCAATAAGCACAGCATATCAAATATTTACCTTAGATTTGCTCAAACAGCTAAACTTGGCACAGACACTCTAGATTTTTGGGCCGGAACAACTTTTCTGCGGAATCATGCAAGACCGTGAAATCGGCCTCTAAAACAGGCCCCATACAGGTCCCTTTTTATAATTTGGGTTTCTTCAAAACATTTTGGACAATTTGTAAACAGTTGAACAAATGTTGTGTTTAGTTTAAACATGTAATCGTCACATCCTTACCTCGTACTGTGGTGAATTTAACAACATTTTTACGATTCATGCAAATATAAAGAAACGTACACTGAAATATCACAATCTGGCACCGATGTGGAAAAACACTAAAAAGGATAATGTTAAAATAAAAAGAAAGAAAAATACTAAAACCATGATTTACCATGAACCAACATTTCTCCGAGAACTGCAGATGCAAATTACACATAAACAATGACAAATACAGGGGGAAAATGTGAAAATGAATTGATAATAAATAATGTGATACACAATTGTCGACTCCTTTGGAGTCAAGTGACTCTCTTAAACAGTTGAGCGCTCTCTGCCTACTTAAAGCAGGAATGGCTGGCTGTGACCGTTATAAAACTTGATACAGCTATGCATTGACTGTAGCAAGCTGTAGACACATTTTGTCTGCTGATGAAATAGTCACTCTAACGTCCTAGGCATTATACTTTGGGTTAAAGAACTGAGTTCTACAGAATACTACCGGTACTTAGTATTTTGTGTGTAATGACTACGAAATACTACTTGTATGAATGAAATAGAGTGTAGTATTCTTTAGCATGTTTTACACTTGATAGCAACTTTAGTGCCACAACAGTATTTGGGGTAAAGTACCGAATGCAAACAATTACTACAGGCATTGCCAGGGTTGTAGTCGAATCCCTGCAAGTCCGTTCACAAGTCTTTTCGTGAAGCCAGTCACAAGTCCCTTCATAAAGGCAGTCACAAGTAACTGGATGAACAATGACAAAGGAATGCTTTTGTCAAAGCTGATTTGAATAGCTTGCGGTTTGAATTGGAACTGAAGGACTTGTGAAGGACTTGTGATGGACTTGCAGGGACTTACATGGACTTGTGATAGACTCGACTACATCCCTGGGCATTGCACACAAGTAGGTTAGAGTACTTCATACTATATTTTACTACTTGTAGTATTTTGTAGTATTAGGTGACGTTAGGGTTAAAATATAAGCTGACAGTTGATGACCGACCTTTGAATAAAGAAAAAAAAGTGTGTTTGGATAGAGTATTGCAGAACGGGGGGCAGGGGAAAGGTAAAAACACCACCAGTAAAACAACTTAACTACAATTTTAATACATCACAGACAACCAAAATGTTATAGCATGCAACCTGACACAGCCATGCGAGTTTGCCATGTTCGTCTTCTTTTTTTAGGGCTTCTAAACTAACAATGTAAACTAGGGTACAAAACAAAAATTTTCCCGTTTTTAACCCTAACCCTCCTCAATCCTCCAAGTTCAACCAGGTGCTTTAAGGATCGTAGACGAATTGCCTTTGAAGTGCAAGTAAATTTTGGAGGATGCATTGTGTCAAGGTGTCAGGATGTACCTTGCATCACGTGCAATGTTCATGTTCAGCCTTACGCATACGCACTGCTCCAATGTCCCAAATATGTTTAAAGTGAGTTGAAGCATTCTGAAGGCTCGAGGCAGTGGTAAGACGGAGACAGGCTGCAGGATTGAGGATTGAGGATCCATCCTAGCCATAAGGGCCTAGGGGGTTAGGGTTAAAATGAGTCTATGATCTGGAAACCTGAAGCCAGCACCAGTGTGGGGTGGAGGGGGGAGCGGGTGGTAGGGTATTCAACACAGGGTTGGATCCAAAGCATTTCCTTTTTCTTGATGGAGACAAACCTGACAGGGACCCCGAGGAGACAGACTCCCGCGAGCGACATGTGAGCTTATCATAAATGGAGTTGGGGTCCCAGACCAGCGGGGAGCTCCTACCGCTGGAGGAGTCTGCGGGGGAGCCCGCAAAGATATAGCAGTTCTCCTCTGGAAATATTGGTGGCAGCGGTGGGATTGAGGCGAGGAAAAGGTTATTGTTATACAGAAATGGTTAGTTATTACAGCTTTAATATTGCGTCCGGGTGAACTAAAACTAGTTTAGTACAATTCGGTGAAGACTGTTCTCTCTGGTGACTGAGATTCAGAGATATCTTTGGCAGCTTTATTGGTGCCTAGAATTACTGTACCAAATACTCGCCTACTGCAGAATAGCTGCGAGTTCTTAAATGGCACAATGGTCAGTTTCTGTCTTCTACCAGTTCTAAAGATTTGCCTACTACCTCCGGCGTTACAACAGTAGGTTAGGACAGTACAACAATAGCTTCTGAGCATCATTTTTATATTGAATGATTTTTCAAGCGTAAGTGTAATACAGCTAATAAGCCATATGCGCGTAACCCCGAGTTAAATTTGAATAACATCTGGTACACTGACTTGCTCAAACAGCTTGGCACATTTTAACTTTGAATTCTCCAGACCAAGGACACTTGCTATATCGCGTGATTCGGGGCAAGCCTTACGCTAGCAACCCCCAGCTCCGGAATGGTCTGGTGTCTTTGTGCGAATCTCACCCATTGTGAACAATGTATTGGTGCTTAGCGTCTGTTACGTAACTATGCAAGAGCTTGCCCCGAAACATGTAATTGGCAACAGTGTCTTTTGTCTGGAGAAATTAAAGTTCAACAGTGCCAAGCTGTGTGAGCAAGTCAGTGTACCAGATGTTATTCAAATTTAACTTGGGGTCACGCGCAAATGGCTTATTGTTCAACTTTAAAAAGCGACACAAATTGTAATAAAGGCTTTTCCTGGCATTTATAATAGTTTATCTTTCCCTTTTTTATGTAAGTTAAAATAATAATTGACAAACAAATATTGACAGCTTCGAGTGGCGAAGCAAAACTAGCCTCCCAAAGTGATCTGTGGAATGTTCCGTTTTCCTGAAGCAAAGCCGAAGGAAAATGGAAAACGACTGTTGGATACAAACTGTTCAGGCATACCCTAGCTATGTAATCAACAAGAATAAGGTGGGCGTTAGATGCTCCCTAGCACTTGGAGCCCATCTCAATTCCCACCTTGGTCAAGTTCCGGACAAGTTCCTGAAATAGTATCGGGTATAAGCTGCAGAATTCTTTCCTGTAATCTTCCCACAATTAATTTGTCAGTATTGGTGAGTCAAGCAGTTGCTAATGAAAACTTCCCCGGAACATGTCGGGCAGGACAAATGCAGAGATTCTTTCATACAAAGTAACTGAATCTACAACAAGATGTCCGGAACCTGTTCCGGATATATATCGGGACAGAGCTCTTACAATGGTCGGGGGTTCAAGAGTTAACACAACATTAGTTTGGATTCCTACCTTCCTTCGGAAACTTGAGAGTCGAATCCATGCAGAGTTCCTCGTCATCGGTCAGTTTGCATTTGTCCGAGAAGAGAGGAGACCCAAAGTCCTGTTTGCTCAGGGAGCAGTTAGGATCTGGCTGGTGACTTTGGGCATCTGTGGGAATAATTAAGGTAAAAGGGTTAGGGTTGTGGTTAGGGGGTTAGGGTTAGGGTTGGGGTTGGGGTTGGGGTAAGGGGGTAAGGGGGTAAGGGGGTTAAGGTTAGGGTTAGGGTTAGGGTTGGGGTTGGGGTTGGGGTTGGGGTAAGGGGGTTAGGGTTGGGGTTGGGGTTCGGGTTTTGCCCGAAGCAGGATTCAAACTTTACACCTCTGGAATAATTTACCAGTGCTCCACCAACTGTAAGAATTTTGGAATAAATTTATAGAAAGTAGCAGCAATGTAAAGAAAATTGGTAAATGTATACTCTACAACATAACTAGTAGACTCGCATACAGGTAAGTAGCGGACTTACTTAATCTGCTTAGCTTGGTTCCTGAGGCTTCTTGGAATGGAGAAAAGTCCTCTTCCCCTACAGCCCCAGCGCCGGATGCTGCTGGTTGGTTTGACGGCTGGTAAAGAGACTGTTGGTTGGTCTGGGGCCCTGACTGCGTCTTGGGCATCAACACAGGGAGAGGTGCTTCTCTGAAGCGGTGCAGCGCCTCAATGGAGGGTGGCTGTCCATTCTTAAATGGTACGAATACAAATGACAAGAGTACAGAAGACAAGTTGAAAAATGACTACTGGGCCCAATTTCATGGCTCTGCATGCTAACCTACAAAATTATGCGCCACTTTTTGCTTACAGCACTAGCACCCAAAAAAATTGGGACTAAGCCTGTCAGCACAGAATCCATAAGCATAAACTAACATTCCTCGCTAACCCATAAAACACACTTGCTGTTAGCATAAAATGTTCACAGTAAGCAGAAACGTTTCGCTAACGGCAAGTAGAACTATGAAACTTGACCCCTGGTTATATGCTAAGTTCCAATCAAGCATGCACACACAAAATTGTCATTGGTGGTTGATTCATGTTCATATAGTACATGTACTAAAATCCTATCTAGTCTTCTGCACTTTACAACCATTCGTGTTTTGCTTTTAGAATCACCTGCACAAGAGCGATCAGGCCCAGAGCGACGTACAACTCCGGGCGAGTCAGTTGGCCGGGAACGATCTGATTGGCCAAACCCCAGATGTGACCCAGTACCGGCTTGTCTAGTCCGGACAGCATCAGGATGGGATACAGCAGGCTGGTTTCTATCGTGTCGTCTCTGAGAGACGCCTCTAAGACTTGGCGGTAGACCAGAGGGAGGCTAGCCTCATTCGTGCACCTGAAATCCAATCAATTAATGAAAAACGTCAGGAATTGCACAATTATTTTGTAGGCATGCAACCTCACTTTTTATGATAAAAGATGTATCACATTGTTTTTTTTTAATGCAAATCGCTCATCACAAGTCTAAAGGGCGCTTGAGGTGTAGGATACAGATACAAAAGTGAGGAAGAGCCAGCCCCTCACACTGAAACAAGACAAGATAATCTGACCTCTTCACAGTATGAAATAAGTAGTCCACTGCAAGGTATTAACCCTAACCCTACCTAATGCTACATTTTACTTCTAGTAGTAAAAAGTAGTATGCAGTACTCTCACTGACTTGTGTGCAATGCCTGTAGTAATTTTTAGTATTTGGTACTTCACCCCTAATTGCACTCGTAGTACTTTTTAGCATTGGGCCCCTCTGCTTGCTGAGTGTGCTTGCTGAGAGACCCAGTGCTACAAAATACTTAGTATTCTGTAGTACGTAGTTCTTTAGCCCAAAGTAAGGCCTAGGGGGTTAGGGTTAATAATGCCTCTACCCAATTTAAGTGTCATAGCCCAGGCTGGGTTCGAACCCACAACCTGCAAAATTAGCCGCAGACCACGATTTCAATACTCGGCCATGGTACTTTCACAATGCACTTACCAAACAGGCACGCCCTTCCCTTCTGCACCCTGCGAAGCCACAATGGAACTTCCCGCCTTCAATCCCTGCCTGTGCTCAGCCTGGCCACCTCCACTCCCTTCGGGGGTTTCGAACAGCGAGGTGACATTCTCCGCGCTGGACCAGGGTTTGCCTTTGCCGAAGGTCTGTTGACGGAGGGCCTGGGTTGCGGGCTCCGACTCGCGTAGTTTCTTCTTCTGGTGGAAGGCTTTGGTAGATTTGCCCGGTGTCGTCAGGTCTGCTGAATCTAGCATCATACTCTCCAAGGACAGAACTGGATTTGTGAATTAAAAAAAAGATATAAAAACAGACTGAAAAAGACAGGAAACGTAAACTGTTCAATCATTAACCAGTTCGGGCCGGATGATGAATATAAACGCAAAGTTTTCCCCGGATTCAAAACGGATGAGGCATAAACACGCCACGAGCAAGGCCGGAAATGTCTGTCAGCAGCGAGTAAGGCCGGAAATGCATGGGTGTGCTTCCCGGTACTGGCGGCCTGAACCTGCTTCGGATCGAGTTTGGTTAAAAATAATCCCGCGCGTCGGCTCGGTGATGTTAAAATAATCCCGGCGCGAACTGGTTAACAGCAGTTAAATGCATTCCCTAAACTATGGCACTGTGGATGTTCTTTTGTCTGATTTGCCAATTGTTGGACCGCAAAGTAATTTCCTTGCAGTCATCGCTTTTTAACGGAACCAAAACAGGAAAAAACAAACAAACAAACACTTGTATAGAACCTGCGTCTACTGGGTTAAAAACAATTAACATCCAACTTGTTGAACAACTCGGGTCAAGACACCTGGTCGTAGGGTACTGGAAATGGGCCGTTACATTTTTTTCTGGACCATCCTTTATAAGCACAATTTACAAAAGTTTAAACCCTTATAAGGATGGTGGTACACTGTTTGTGTTCTTGGGCTAGACACTTTACGACAATTGCCTCTCTCTATACCCTGGAGTACATGGCTAACTACAAGGGTTGCGCAAAGATTGTGCAGGCCACATATTGCGTACAAAAAATTGCACTAGATTACAACAGCTAATTTCAACTGATTTCTTCCCCTATTTTCTCATCAAGTACCTTTCTTGTCTTGTTTCAGCGGCCTGGATTTACCAGTATTCCCCGTCTCCTTCCTCTCTCCTTGTTGGAATTCACTCAAGCTGTCGTCTTCGGCTGGAGGTGGTGCCTGGCCTAGAAGTGCCAGGGGGCCAGCCTCCGGTGTCTGCGGAGTGTTGACTGGGGTGTTGGTTGGGGGTGTCGGGCCTTGGAGAAAGTCTCCAAATCCATCATCCTCCACTACAAAAACGAAAAAACAATTGTTCTTCTAAAATATTACTTTACACGCTTGAAGACTGGCACTGGCTTCTTCGCAACAATTGTTTGGATCAACATTTTCAAACCAAATTGAACGTCCGACTTGCAGCCCATTTTATGAAGCTTCGCAAGTTCTGAGACGTTAACCCTAACCCTGCCAGATCCAGCACAGTCTATCTGTGGTGACTGCTTGACCTTGCTGGACTCTGCACACAAGTCAATGTGACAAAGTATGCAATCTGTTGCGTCTAGCAGGGTTTCTAGCCAAAATACCCTGGAGGGTTAGGGTTAATAGATTTTCAACCCTCTCACCTGTCTCGGATTTCGGGGGTTGACATCCGCCTTCAGCTCCGCCTCCTTGCTTACTTTTTCCCGCCTCCTTTCTAGCCCCGCTGGCTCCTGTACCAAACATCCCATCCAGGTTGATGTTCAGGGAATCGACGGATGCCGCCTTGCCGCTCACCCTGCCAAACTGCTTCAGCTTCCGTTGTTGCTCCTGGAAGTAGCGTTCCTTCTTCGCTTGCTCCTCGATCCTCTGCTGTTGGCCTGGTGCTTGCGAGTGGTGACTGCAAAATGTACATTTTAGTTCAGGCTTGAATCTTGAAGAGGCGTGGTATGAAGAATATGTACAAGGCACTCTCAGGCACGCATCCACAATACATAATACATTCACTTGACCTCAGTAAGCCCAACCGACGTGGTCTCCGCTCGGAGCATAACTTAAAAGTACAACGCACATTCAAACATGCAGGTGATAAGGCTTTCTCTGTGGCTGGACCCAGATGCTGGAACTCAATACCTCTCAACATTCGTCATTGTAACTCTGTTCACCAGTTTAAACGTAAACTCAAATCATATCTGTTTTCATCCTAGGTTTGCTCTCATCCTTCATTTTGCAATTTCATCTTTTTCTGTTTTCGTGGAGTTGTTCTCAAGCGTATTGAAACCTTTGGAAAAATGCGCTTTATAAATGCCATTATTATTATTATTATTATGAAGGTTAAGGTGTGTGACTAACGTGCGATGTTAGATGGATTTAAAATTGCGTTTTAAGGCAAGACAAAAATTGCACCGTGCAGCTACAACTGTCTAATTGAGAACATCCCGAATGCTGATTTCAGGCGCAATTCAAAATATGACTCTAAAGCTTTTAAATTAAAAATCGAGATCCTCGAGATTTCTTTCTATCCCGTCTAAACATTGTGCGCACTTTTGCTGCTTCAAACAGAAAAATACTACGCAAATAACCAAAAGTTAATAACTATGTGGTTTTTCAAAAGAAAAAAATAAATCACAAGATTTTCCCTTGACATCATACACTATAAAGCTTCCTGTAAAACGTATAAAGTGAATTTTTTTTTAAAATGACCGAGCCTGAATTTTTTTTTTTTTTGGGGGGGGCTTTAAAATTTTGTCCACACCTTGGATGACGAGGCAACTGCTGTTGTACATGAGATGCCATCGGTTGAGGTTGACCCGCAAACATCTGCTGCTGCTGCTGTAGTTGTTGCTGTTGTTGAAATGGCATTTGCTGTGGCACGTTTACACCTTGTTGCTGCTATGAGAACATTACAGACCAAGTCATGTTAACAATTACATTCAAAGTAAGTACTGATAGGATTACTTTCAAGAGAAAGAACTCGTTTGAACTTGAACTCATAAGTACAGATTACTGTGGTTAGTAAGTTACAATCGGGGCAAGGGACGGTAGTGTACGAAGCGTTTTGGCATAATGAGTAGGAACTGGGCACAGGCTGTATTGGAGAAAAATGCAAACAAATGACTGGGCTAATTTGTTTCCCACTTTTCACTTTTATTGCAATTTATAAACTCTGATATGTACAAAAATCGTAGAACAAAGTCCATTTAAAGGAAAAACAATAGGCATTTTTATTTTTAACACTACAAAACTGGAAAATCTTTCCTCAATATTTAGCTTTTTTGACATAAACGTTGATAAACAGGAAATGTAAACAGCCGTAACTTGTCAAGAGAATGTCCAATTGAAGTGCATCACACAGTATCAAACGGAAAGATTTTATTCCCTTTCCTAATACCCGCAAACCCCTAATTCCACCTCTGTCCAATTCTGTCTCGTTTTGCCAGAACGCCTCACATAATTACAATACGAGTGTGGGAACCAGACTATACCTGAGGCAGCGCCTGACCAGGGAACATCTGTGGTTGGAACCCTCCTTGCTGCGGGATCATGCCTTGTTGCATGATGGGATACCTCGGGGGCGTCATACCGGGGAAGGACGCCCTCTGTTGGACGTACTGCCCGCTGCCAGGCCTGGGCTGTTGTTGCTGGCCGGGCACACCCATGCTCATGTTACCTGTATAGAATTTCATTCCAAAACAAGCATTGGTAATTTCTAACTTAGGCCGTGTCCGAAACGAGTGTCTAGAGCTGCGGTCTACGTCTACAGCTACAGCTACGTCTACGTAGGCACCGAGGCAAATGGAATTCGGACGTATCTACGGTACAGCCTACGGCTAGTTATTGTGCCCCCAAGCGATGCTTGAATTAGTGTTTGCAAAATTACGATGTAAGAATTTACAACAATTATCGTCTGCTAGATGTTACGCAATGTTTGTTTACAGCCAGTCGAAATACCCGATGATATTGACGTATTTGTCGATCTGTTAGTTTCAATTCAATGCACTATCATTGAAAAATAAACGAAAATTTGCTCCAAAATTAACGTTAGTGCTGCCGCCATTTTGTTTTGCCTGAGCTAGACAACTTCTTTTACGGCTAGATTTTTGTGACGTTGTAGCCGTAGCTGTAGCTCTAGACGGCATTTCGGACAGCGCTACAAAATGGCCGCCGTAGACAATAGACCTAGCCGTAGCTCTAGACACCCGTTTAGGACACGGCCTTAGTAATTGATGATTACAAAAATTAACATTTAACCCTAACCCCGAAGCCCTCTGGCTAAGAACCATCCTCGATCCTGCAAAATATTCCAATTGCCACCATGTAAACATTGCCAAAAAGGTCTAGGGGTAATAGGGTCAAAAGTGGAATAAATAAACAAAAACCTTCCCACAAATAAATATTTGCATAGCATGCTACAAAAACGAAATACCTAAAAACTAAATAATGATGACATAACATGTAATTAAAGCATAACAAGTAATTCCATACCAAAAATAACTATTGAACATAATCCCAAATTTAAAAGTCCATTTTAAAGGTAGTATACACCATTTGCAGATATCGAAAATATTTACTTCTGAATTATTAAGAAATACCTTACTCAATTGAAAGTAAATAATGATTCTGGGCATTCAGCAAAAGGATTGCGCTAGATATCCTGTAATTATTCAAAAAAAATGAATTTTATAAAAAAAAATTCGCTCTCGCCGGACGGCGAGAGCGAAAAACAAAGATAACATAAGAATAACTGCTCGACCCCGGTTGAAAACAAACGCTGTTTTTCGTGCTTTTCTCGGCATCCATGATTGTAAAACTTCGGGAAAGTCAGTTAAACGATATTTACTATGAAATACAACCCCCCAAATCTACCCATTCATGATAATTCAAGCAATTACCAATGGTGTATACTACCTTTAAAACCAAACCCCCCTTGGTCAAAATGTAACCTTTTCTGTATACACATACATAGCATTTATCATGTGTAACGAAACAGAAAGATTTGTTTTATAAGGAAATGAAAAGCAAATTATTATTTGAAAAAAATATGTATGCTTGAAGATGCAACTCAAGTACAAAATACGAACAAATGAAAAATCTGCAGTAATAAAAGAAACAAACACAGTTACAGACAGAAACAAATTAAGCATCGATGTACATGTCATTAACAAATGTTTATGAGGTACAACAACATTTCATCGGACAGATGAAAACTGATGGAAAACACACTGTGAACATCTAACAAAGGAAATATGGTGCACAAAATCCATTGTTACTTAGTACTAAATCCATTGTTATTTGGTACTAATTCCATTGTTACTTGGTACTAAATCCATTGTTACTTGGTACTAAATACATTGTTAATTGGCACTAAATTCATTGTTACTTGTTCACAGCGACATTGCACAATAGTGACTTAAGCATACATTCAATGTAAAATAACACGTATTGTGTCTGTCAAAACTCCAACATGTATACCAGCAATTAAACTCTTAACATAAATGTACATATCTTTAGGTCATTCTTTGTCTTTTTTTTCGTGATTCTTCAAGTAAATATCTAGGAATGTGTTTTCAATATGAAAAAAAATAAAATAATCCCCATCCATTATAATTTTGAAATCTGTTATAATTTCAATATTTTGGTAGCACTAGCATTCTTAGCAATGCAATTTGTTATCAATAGATATTGATCTGTTTTGCAAATAAAAATCAGATTAAGCATTAGGTCCTACTTGATGCACCTGTGTCAGGGATGTTATCTTATTTGACTACTAGTAAATTAATGAGCATGCAAAATAGGAAATGAATTTTAAAAGGCATAAAAGCAACTTAAAATGACGCACAATGCATTATGTTACAGCATATTATACATGTACGTCTCTTTATTAACAGATCATTGCTATGGTTACCTGGCACATACATCTGCTGATGATATGGCAGCATCCCATAACCTACTACATGAGAACCAGGGAAAGAAGAAGTTTACAAGATATGAAATACATTACAAACGAGTGAGAGCAGGGAACCGGCCAAATTACCAGCCGATGGTATATGAACATGCAAAAGATTTTTGTTTTTGTTAGTTTTGTATCTCCATCATGCTGCCAAAATAAGATCACATTTGAATGATGGAATGATTTTGCAGCAGATGCGATCATTTTCAAAGTTTGAACAGGGCCGAGTTTTGAAAGATTATTTTTCGACTGTTTGGGGATTTCGTGGCCTTCAAGGATCAGCTAGAAAGGGATATTAAAATTATGGGTTAACGGTATTCAAATAAGAATGTGCTACATTGAGCCAATTGCAACGCATCATTTTATGGTATGCTCAGCCATTTACTAAAGAACAAGTTTTAAACTGGGTTTAAGTTAATAGAGAGATCAGAGGGACGGGGAAAGCAATTGATTAGGAGCATATTGCTGCGTTCCAATCGCGTCGTGTTTATCGTGTTCACGAGTTCACGAGTCTTATAATGGCGTTCTAATCGCCTGGTAACTCGTGTTCACCAGTGGTGAACTCCAGGTTGAATTTTTTTCTCCATGTTCATGACTTCATAAACGAATGAAATACTTGCGCATATGTGTTGGTTCACGTACGAGTTCTTGCGCGATAAAGAATGTCCTTGCCGCAAGACTAACTCGACTGTGCGCGTGCGTCTTGGTGAGTAGCGTTTGGAATGCAACCTACTTGTGAACATGGAGAAATTCACGGTGAACACGATAAACACGGCACGATTGGAACACAGCATAAGGGTTGAGTTTCGTTAAAATTATCCAAATGAACCATGCAAGATTTAGGTGATCGTACGGTACATACCTGCGCCTGGTGGTGGACCATTTGGATTTCTAAATTAACAGACAAAAAAACACCACAAAATTAAATAACGTATATGTAGGCCTAATTAGAATTTTTTTCCCACCCTCATTATAGTTTATCAATTATCATGTGCATAACAATCAAACAGCGCCCTCAATGCGAAATGTCAATCCTGGACAGTTTCCGATCTAATCACACATCATGTTGGCCCTGCTTTTTTACTCTTTCTTCCACTAAGTCAATGTAATAATCAATTTATAAAATCCTCAATATATTTCTTATAACAGCAACTATTACAATTTTTCTTCCATTGCAACTAAATAAGCATAAATTAAACAAATATTCAATGCAATATGCTGCAAATCAACTCACCGAAATGCCATTTTTTTTCGTTTGATTGAATCCCAAACGTCAATCCTGAATAATTCACCCAACTTGTACGCAGAATGCAAAGCATCCGTATGAGGTAGCCTGACTACTTTTGTAACCTTTTGTAAATGTTTGAACAAAAGAGGGCGCTATTGTCAAGATGGCGACGCCCATGTAGACTTCGCAATCAGGGACTAGACTGGCACCGAAAAATATATGTGCACAGAATTCGCCTCTTGGGGTCAAGAATGTGTTTATTAACGATCAGATTTCAGACCGTAATTGGACTGTGAGGAGTCTTTCATTTGACAATTGCCCAGTTTGTAGTCGGTAACAAAAACAGTGATTTTGCCATTCACAATTAAAGTAACTCAAGAAGATGAACAAAAGTAGAGTTGTTTACAATTACTTCTACTTCAATAAGTTCATGTCATTGTTGTTATAATGCTGATGATTGTGCAAGTGAGACATTAGTGTTGTAACCAAAATGTCGGCTTCTTAGTCAGACTCAGAGCGACATTGTTTTGTTGAATGACTGTTGATGACCATAAAGACAAAATGTCAGTCGTGTTACAAATACAAGAACTTATTTATTTTTATCACCATTCTTTGCTATTGACAATTTGCTGTGGTTTGGTAATTGCAGTGATTACCCAATGCTTTTTGAATTGGAAAGGAAATGGTATTTGGTACAAGAACACAGGGAAAAGACAGGAAAATGCAAATTATGACGAATTCTCAAAATGTACTGCCGCAAGCTGTGTTCGTTGTCAGAACTATGGAAGCCTAACATTGGACCTCATGGAACGGTTTGACAAATACAAGGATGTGAAAAATAATGAAGGTGAACAAGATTTAATACGACTTCAACTTTCAATTGAGAACAGCTTGAAAATGTCGCAAAACGGTGATGACAAATCTCGCCCCACAGACGAAGCTTTCGTGCCTTTACTACAGAATCCCAACGTGTTCGTTCTTCAAAGCTTGACTGCGAATCCGTGGCACGATGGAGAATTTCTTGCAGAAACGTCGGTCTTAGAAGCCGCACTGCCGACGATCAAACGGGAATACAGAGAGCTGCTCGCGGAGCAAAACATGTGCGAGAACTTTGAAGGTTGGCTGGAGAACAATGTCCCAAATGGGATGTGGAGCGTGTTCTATTTGTTCAATCAGGGCAGGAGGATGGAGGAAAACTGTGCCAAGTGTCCCAAGACGGTGGAGATTATTGAAACTCTGAGTGTATTCATGAAGGACTGTGCCTTTGGTAATGCTATGTTTTCAGTGCTGGAAGCGGGTACACACATTACGGAGCATTATGGCCCATGTAACCTGCGGATTCGATGCCATCTCAGTAAGCGGCAAAACTTGAAACTCAAGATTCTGTGGAATTTGTGAAATTGTAGAAATAAAACGAGACAAAGTAGTCGAATCACCCTAGTTGTGTTTGAGTTCCTGCAATGTCCATCACGTACAAGGCCCTTCAGTCTCAAGTCAAGCTACTATCCATTCATATGAACCGTTACAGAAACATTCCTGTAATTTTTCATTCAGTTACTTTTGGCTTGATGGAAGGACTCGCAAAAAAGACTTGACTGCAACTTCAGTGCAACTGTGCTGATTCCATCAGTTTCAATACCAAATCTTCACACACCCTAGAGCGTTAGGATTAAACATTGCTCTATGAGAGCTGTTTACTGCATGTTGTAGCACTCTAAAGTGCTTTAGAGTGTTAATCAGTTCGCGCCGGATGACATATATAAACGCAAAGTTTTCCCCAGATTAAAAATGGATGGTGCATAAACACGCCACAAGCAAGGCCAGAAAATGTCTGTCAGCAGCGAGCAAGGCCAGAAATGCGTGGGTGTGCTTCCCGGTACCATCGCCTTGAACCCGCCTTGGATTGAGTTTCATTAAAAATAATCCGGCGCGTCGGCTTGGCGATGTTAAAATAATCTCGGCGCGAACTGGTTAACAAGAGAAAGGGTTGGAGTTGCAGGGACTCGAACACAACTCTGCCAATTCCCCTTTTGCAAGCATCCTTGCAGTACAGTGTTTTTTCGGATACGTTACTTTTTTTGCCTTTTTATTTTTTAGGTCTTCATGTTCCAGCAGACTGCACCTTGACCGTCGCCCATCGCTCTAGGCAATGGCAAGAACAACAATGTCTCCTGTTTGATGACTCCTTCCTGCATGAAGCACGTCACGACGGAAAGGACCACAAGGGGCCGCGGGTGGTTCTCATGGTGGACTTTTGGCACCCCGAGGTGACTGCCGCTGAGAGGAGGGCTCTGTGCCATTTGTTTCCATCACAGTGATCAAGTCCGTCAAAACTCAAAAGTCCGACGTCCAAAACAATTAGGAGCAACTAGTCAGACTTTTACAATGCTATTTTAATTTTTGGTTTTACTCGGGTGGGGTTTTAGAAGTTTAGTAATTTGAAAAACTTGTTTGGAAAACGTAAGCAGGGAGTGGCAGATAAAACATTTCACAGATTTCTACTTTTTACAGGGCGTACAAAAACTTTTACATAGACTTTTACAATGCTATTTTAATTTGTTGGTTTCAGGTGGGGTTTTAGAAGTTTAGTAATTTGAAAATCTTGTTTGGAAAACGTAAGCAGGAAGTGGTAGATAAAACATTTCAGATTTTTCCTTTTACAGGGCGTACAAAAAAGGTTACAATATATATGTGACCCAGCACGAGTAAATGAGACACTTTGAAGCAAAAATTAAAATTGAGATTTTGATTTCATCATTTAAAGCTTGTTTAGCTTTAAATGATAAAATCAAAATTTCAATTTTTTTTTTGCCTCAAAGTGTCTCTTTTACTCGTGCTGGGTCACATATACATTAAGTTGCAGGTATAGGTTGTATCTCTTTTCAACACAATTTTGTATCAGCCAGAGTTCAGAAAATGGAAGAATTATTTATTTTCAAAATCTCTGCAAAGTCTAATGGTTATACAACACCAACTAATATAGCTCAAATATGTGCAATTTCAAATCAAGTACACGTCCATCTAGTTAACCAGTTCGCGCCGGATGACGTATATAAACGCAAAAATTTCCCAAAGTTCAAGTTCGGAAATGTATGTCAGCAGCGCGCAAGGCCGGAAATGCGTGGGTGTGCTTCCCGGCACTATCAGCCTGAACACGATTCGGATCGAGTTTTGTTAAAAATAATCCTGGCGCGAACTGGTTAAGAAAAAAAATTATGGCACATACACTTTTCAAATACACTGTTTAACAGCCTTACAGAATGTTAAAACTCCTAAATGGGGGAACAATGTGAAGGAGTATTTCCGTATACAAAAAACACATTTCTTTCAATTGTTTTTATTTATATTTTCCCAATGTTGATTAATTTAAACCAGGGATAAGATTGTTGAGTTTTATTTTAGACAAAATTCTTAGTGTTTTTGTACATATAATTGTGATCAATTTCCCCATATATTTCCCAAACATATATATGTAGAATGTAAACATGTCATCTTTTTGTTTTAAAATGTAACATTAAATACTTTTTTGATCAAAGGAAAATTTACAACCAGTCTAAACAAATTTTGAAGACATTTACAAAAGCCATCTACGCACTGATTTTTTTTTTACCGCAACACTAACCCCCTATGATTGTAACAAATATGCTAAAAACAATGCTGGGAAAAGTACGACTGTTATGATTTTACTTTGGAAGGATAGTCCAATATTGAAGAGTTTTCACTAAGAAACAGCTGCTTATTCTTGGCAGTAATTAGTACATGTATATCATGTGGCTTATTTCAAATACAACATGTACACAACATGTACACAACATGTACACAACATGTACACAACATGTACACAACATGTACACAACATGTACACAACATGTACACAACATGTACACAACATGTACACAACATGTACACAACATGTACACAACATGTACACAACATGTACACAACATGTACACAACATGTACACAACATGTACACAACAATTAGTATACATGATTTGCAAACATAAAAATACAAAAATACCGAACTATTATGAAATACAATGTACCTAATTACTTGCTGTAAGTGAATAACAGTCTCAAGCATTCTGTAAAATCACGGCATCTGGGGCAAATTTCATAAAACCTGTAAGCACCAAAATTTGCTTAGCATGAAAATTCTTCGTTGGAAAAAATAGGGTTACAAACCAACATTTCTGTAGATGTTTATTGTTTGTGAATGGTATTCTGCTGTTTTTTGCTTTGAATGAAAAGCACGTGGAGTTTGGGCTGATAACCTGTTTTTACTGAGCAAGATTTTTGTGCTTACAAGTGTTATGAAATTGGCCCCTGGTGTGCTGTGGTTTTTAAGAAAAGTGGAATTTTGTATCAATTTCCAATAATTGCCGGCCAGCATTCATTGAAGAAAAAAAAACTGCCCTCAATTTATAAAATTTAGTTAATTTACATTTTATTTGCAATACAGGTTACAGGTTTCCCTACCTGTTTACGAATTGCTGTTTCATCTGAAGGAAGTCAAGGAACCAGACTACAAGAACCGTATTTTTGTTCTTGGCTTTTCTAGCATCTATGAAGTTGAACACAAAACTTTAAACAGGTCAGACTGTTGGGCACTGACAAGAATACAGCAGATTTCTATTCCACGGAGAGATCGTTCATTTCTGCGCTGAGTACTTTAGTCATCTGGATAGCCTGCTTAGCACGGTCCGAGTTGATCAGGCTTAGAGCGACCTCGGCTGCTGCCCTCACATGAGAGATAATGTCCATTCTCCTGTACAAATCACAATGACGTCTGTTAGATTCACTTCACTTCACAATAAATGCAGTAAGGTTATAGCAGAGTTGTAGTCGAGTCCCTGCAAGTCCGTTCACAAGTCCTTTCGTAAAGCCAGTCACAAGTAACTGGTTGAACAATGACAAAGGAATGCTTTTGTCAAAGTTCATTGAATAGCTTGTGATTTGAATTGGAACTGAAGGACTTGTGAGCGAGTTGCAGGGACTTGTGATTGACTCGACTACATCCCTGGGTTATAGATGCAGTGCATTATATTATTCTTACCATTGCAGTCATAAGCATTCATTATTTGTATACTATAACACACTCGAATGGAACTGGGTCGACTCACCAGATGTGGATAATGTGAGGCACGGCAGACTCAATCTGCATATGACCCAGGGAAATACAGGCGGCCTCTCGCACCAAGCGATCCTCATCGGAGAGTAGCTTGATCATCCGCTGAGATACACGACGGCTCTTATTACCTAGAAATAATCAATAGACCGATCCATTATCCCTGCACTCAATAGTGTTTGGATTTAATCGCAGCCGTGACCAAAACCCAAACCCTCCATGGAATTCTGGCCAGACAATTGGGGCAGACCTGTAAATCAGTCAAACAAATTTGCCTACTTTGGCCGATTCATGATTTGCGTGTTCTCACTCTCTTGGCTACGTTAGAGCATTTTGTGAGCTACGAACTTGAGGGTTCATAACAAAAAATTGGGAGCCGTGCACAGGAATGTCAGCTTGTGTTGCTGTGAAATTGGGATCTAAAAGTGCTTAAAATCATAATAAAATTTAACTTTTGCGGGCTTTCAAGAGTAGCTGTTGTTGATATTCACCCAAAGTCAACAGCATAACCTTATTTGGCATGCTCTGTACTCGCAACACTTGTGCTCCGTCTGCATCTGAGCTCTTGGAAGTACAGTTGCAGTACTCTTGAGCCCAAGGCCCTTCATTGTGTATTTACTTACGACAGCTGGGGACAATTTCACAGAGTTGCTAAGCATGAAAATTTGCTTAGCATGAAAATTTGTCCTTGGTAAAAACAAGGTTACAGACCAAATTTTCCTGTGATCTTTATTGTTTTTGATTGATAATCAGCTGGTTTTTTTTGCTTAGCATGAAAAACACGTATAATTTTGGCTGATAACTTGTTTTTAATGAGCAATACTTGTGTGCTTTTAAGCAAATTTGTGTGCTTAGCAGCTCCGTGAAATTGGTCCCAGGTGTGTAACATTGTTATGAATAATATTCAATAGCATTTAATTTTTGAGATTTGTGGGACAAAAAAGTAGGAAATACAATGTAGTAGTAATTTCAAGAAAAAGGAAAAGTAGAAATACTTTAAACGCCTGGAACAATATCTGACATATTTACCTGTTTTCCCAAGAGCAATTGCAGCGACAGCTCGGGTATTTGCGTCCGTGTCACTGGACAAGTCTAGCAGGGAAGTGACCACAGCCTGTGTTTTAAACTGACCTAAATAAAGGACGAACATACATGTAGTGAGTGAGTGAGTTTTTAGGGTTTAACGCCGTACCAGCATCAATGGCCATATTCACGGCGGGAACAAATTTCATTCAACAATTTTTTATTTCATTCAACAATTAATGTGAAGAAGTTACAGTTTTAGAGGTGGGAGGAAAACCCCAGAAGAATATCCTGGGGAAAAACCCACGAAGTCAGGCAGGGACTGAAAACCCAATCCACATATTGGCCCAGGCCGGATTCGAACCCGGGTCATAGTGGTGGAAGGCGAGGAAAGAACATACATGTAAAAGGTATAAAGAAACCATTGAAATTTTGTTAATACCATCAAGGTTGTAAGTAAGAGGGGTGTTTTCTTGAGAAAAAAAAAGATTTAAAGGTAGAATATACTATTTGCAGCTATCCAAAAAGTAACCAACCAAAGTATTGTTAAAAATCTTACTTGTTTCAAAGATATTAACCATTACCGAACTCAACCCGTTAACCAGTTCGTGCCGGGATTATTTTAACATCACCGAGCCGAGGGGCGGGATTATTTTTAAGGAAACTCTATCCGAAGCGGGTTCAGGCCGATAGTTCCGGGAAGCACACCCACGCATTTCCGGCCTTGCTCGCTGCTGACAGACATTTCCGGCCTTGCTCGTGTCGTGTTTATGCGTCACCCGTTTTGAATCTGGGGAAAACTTTGCATTTATATACGTCATCCGGCACGAACTGGTTAAAACCCGTACAAATCTGTTTGGCACGATAGTCCTAAACTGAGTGTCCTTTACATTGGATTAGGTATACCACCAGAATCAGGGTGGTCCATGTCAGTTTGTTGTAAATTGCTAGTAAATTACGCCAGAGAGTTAGGGTTCACTCCATGTGAAATTATAGCTGCTGGCAAATTGTTATTCTGAAGAAAAAAACAATAAATGGTCAATTCCGAAGATGCATCTATAGACGATGTGCCTCTGTTTACATCTGTATTCAAATGTGCCCGTCAATATGCGCACGCATGTTTTACATAAATTTGGTTATTAAAGTGATGACATCAGAGGTCACATAATTCAAAGGCGATCGGACCTGCGTTGTCACTCTTTAAGCAAAGTTTATGTAAAACACGATGGGTGCGCATCACTGCCGGGCACATTTGAATACAGATGTAAACACGTGACGTCAGAGGGCACATCGTCTATAAGAGATGCATTTTGCAAAATGTCTGTTTTCTAGAACATTTTTCTTCAGATCACAGTTACTTACCTAGCTTCTGGATGGCATCCAGGCGTACCGTACTCTCCATGTTAAACACCCCTCTCATGGCTATGCAGCCCTTGGCGTAGTTAATCAGCCGGTTGAAGAAACGATCCGGATCCCGTGGCTTGTTGGGCTTGTGACGGCAGAACATCTCGTACATGGGCTTCTTCACGACCTTCCGCAACAGGAGTACGTCTCCGTACAGGAGGTTGGTCATCCACTGGACTTTAGCCTCCGTGAACTGCTCAACGATCTGGCTCTTGTATTGCTCCAGGAACGCGTCCCGGAACTCCAGCCAGGGGACTTCGGCGGCGTCGCCAAATTTGTCGTCCCAAAAATCTTTGCCTTTACGGATGGTCACTGCGAGATTTTGCCTGTCCTCCCATGCCTTGGCAGAGAAATAAAAATCACATATGTGAGGCGTTCTTGCAAAAGGAGACTTTTTACACAGAGCAGAGTGGAGAACATTTTCAGATTTATTGATATTTGTAATCTTTGGTATGCCTACTAACAGTGTTTCTAAGGAAAAACAACTCACATTTTTCCATATCACATGTACAAAACGCGAAACTTCAAAGGTCTTTTTCTCAATATTTTACTTTTCCAATATGTTCATAAATGCGAACTTTGAACAGCCGTAACTTGTTAAAGGTAGATACACCATTTGCAGATATCAAAAATATTTACTACCGAATTATTAAGAAATATCTTACTAACTTGAAAGTAAATAATGATTCTAGGCATCCAGCAAAATTATTGCGCTAGATATCCTGTAATTATTCCCGAAAAATATGATTTGTATAAAGACAATTTCGCAATCTAAAACTAAAATAACACAAGAATAACTGCTCGACGCCGGTTGAAAACAAACGCTGTCTTTCGTGCCTTTCTTGGCATCCATGATTGTACAACTTCGGACAAGTCAGTTAAACGGTATTTATTATAAAATACAACCCCCCAAATCTACCCATTCATGATAATTCAAGCAATTACCAATGGTTTACCCTACCTTTTTATGGAATGTCTAATTGAAGCGCAACAAACAGCATTGTAAGGACAATTTTATTCCCTTTTCTAAAACCTAAAAACCCTCATTTCTACCTCTGCCCAGTTCCATCTCATTTTGCCAGAACACATATGTGACCTGTCATCACAAAATGAGCGTAAAGTCGGCAAAATCAAAAATTGAGATATGGGTATTTCTAATTTCTGTGGAAACAGAGCTTTCCAATAGTATATACACTTGGAGGTTTGATACTCAATATTTTTTGTATTTTTCTTTTTTAGTCTGGAGTCTTAATACAGAGATTATGAGAAAACGGGCATTTCTTGCGAGAAATTGTGTGAAAGGCATAGAAAGGCATAGTCAAAATTGTCTCAAAAACTAATTTATTTTTTATCTGATCGTCCTGAAAATTGGGAATTGATTGTTGGGGATTTAGTCTTAAAAAAACCCATATAATCTCAAAATCGACCACCCCTTCAAATTTTGACTTTGACTGGCCGTACTGGGAAATCACTCCGTGCGACTTTACGCTCATTTTCTGATGACAGGTCACATATTACCTCAAACCACAAAGACAGCCCGAGAGCAGACACGAAAGAGAATTCTTTTCTAGACTGGCCAATACCTGAGCTGAATCGTCTTCGTCATTCTGACCCTCGCGATTCTCTCCTGCCTCGCCGGTCACCATGGCAATGGATGAGCGGATGGACGACTGCAGGACCGGATAATTGGCCGCTTTTTGCTCATCATTTTCAAAGAACATCCAGTTCAGCTTGGCTACCATTAGCTTCCTGTGAAAATGGGACAATGTTAATTCGGGAATTGACGGAGATCATCTGTAGTTTTCAATATTGGGTTTTTCACCCTACTCCGATGTATTTCTTAAAGGTAGGATACACCATTTGTAGATATCAAAAAAATATTTACTACCGAATTATTAAGAAATATCTTACTCATTTGAAAGTAAATAATGATTCCAGGCATCTCGCAAAATTATTGCGCTAGATATCCTGTAATTATTCCAATTTTTTTTATTTTATAAAGGAAAAATCCGCGATCGTCAGACGGCGATCCGAAAAACAAAGATAACATAAGAATAACTGCTTGACGCCGGATGAAAACAAACGCTGTTTTTCATGCTTTTCTCGACATTCATGATTCTTCGGCCTGGTCAGTTAAACGATATTCACTATGAAATACAACCCCCTAAAATCTACCTATTCATGATAATTCAAGCAATTACAAATGGTGTATACTACCTTTAAGGATGTGCACAAGTCAGGGTTCTACAGTAGTGATTTCTCAAAAATTGCTTTAACTTTATTTACCAGAAAAAAAATTAAAATAAATGACAGCCCCGGATGCAGACTTACATGGAAAATGACAGGGTGGGCTCCAACTCGACAAAATTCTGCCTAGTGACAGGAAAGGTGGGCGTGTCCGTGATATAGGCCAATGAAACTTCATCGTCACAATGTTGGTCCTTAGTCGATGTGGTGCTCATGATGATAATGGCCACCTACAAACAGTGATGAAAAAAGATGCATTAACCCTATTACTCTTGACTGCCTCTGCAGGGTACTAGACCAAAATCCGTCAAAATCCATCAGTCATTATTTTCTTTTTACACATGGGCTATTAACCAGTTCGCGCCGGGATTATTTTAACATCACCGAGCCGACGGGCGGGATTATTTTTAACGAAACTCGATCCGAAGCGGGTTCAGGCCGATAGTACCGGGAAGCACACCCAGGCATTTCTGGCCTTGCTCACTGCTGACTGACATTTCTGGCCTTGCTCGTGCCGTTTTTTTGCGTCATCCGTTTTGAATCTGGGGAAAACTTTGCGTTTATATACGTCATCCGGCGCGAACTGGTTAATGGAAACACCACTGAAGTTTGAGATCTTAATTTCTTCAGTTTCTGCCTTATCATGTTACTGTATTTTATGAAATCAAAAAGAAAACTCTTAGTTAAAATTTTTTTATTTATTTTGTTATTTTGTTATTTTTTTTGTTGTTTTTTTTTTTTTTTTTTTTATTAAATAATTTTATTTATTATTACCTTTATATCTAATCTATTTATCCTTAAATGTATTATCCAATTAGTTTGGAGAGCCCCTCGACAGAAACTTGTTTCTTTTGGGTAATCCTGCGGGAGCTATTTGGATATTGTCTTCTGTTATGTTTCTTGATCAGTGTTTGTTATTTGTAATTGTTCTCTAATTCAGTAATTTTGTATATCCCGAAAAATGAAATAAAGATAAAGATAAAGACTCACCTTTGAATCAATCAATCCCTGTCCGTGGGTCGTCTCCTCATTCCATACTGACAACTTGTCCAACTGCAGTTTTTCTGAAAAAAACCAAAAAAACATATAAACCTCATCAAGATGGCTTTCATTAAAGGGATCGTATACGTTTGGTAATTACTCCAAAATTGATGGCAATAAAAACTTACTTAAGAAGTACACAGCAGCTTTAGATAGTATATATAATGCATTTTTAGAAACCTTTCACTTCAAAGTCCTCCGGTTATGGAAAAAGATTTCACTTTTTATCCCAAAAAATTTGATTTGAATCTGAGAAGCGTTACTGCAGTGACGTTTCTCAGATTGTGTATTTCAATGCAGATTATTCTTGCTGAGTGCGTGGACATAACCGCTAGTTTCGGCAATATCTCAAAATCGCTACCACCTTTTGAAATGAAATTTGTACAGGTTAGTTTTATGGTATATATCTATAACTATAATATATAGGATTGAAACAAACAGTGGGTTCCAATTACCAAACGTATACGATCCCTTTAATTCAGACCTCTTTTTTCTTCTGTTTTCAAGTCTTGCATTGCGATAGCACGTTTGAAACCATTGGCTCAGAAAGTTGGCACCATAATTGACTTGACAGGCTCCGTCAGGCTAAAAAGGCAGTGACACAGCACTGCTCCGAGCTCCAACCAGGGATGGCAGCGGGTTAACCTATCTACTTCCAAAAATGTAAGGGCCTCACATTTTTGGAAGTAGGGTTATTATTATTATTATTATTTCTTTTTCGGCAAAACCGAGGATTCCTCAAAAAGCACCCAAGCACTGTAAGCTCGTAAGCCTGAGAAAACCTGCAGGAGGATGAACGAAATGCCAGAAACACCGGGGCGAACCCCTTCTCCTAGCGATAAGCGTGACTGGGTTCTTTTACGTGCGTGTCCAGGTTCAATTACACAATACACATACACGGGACCAACGGCTTTCACCTAAGCTTGAGGAGTTCATACCTATATTATATTGAGAGGCTGTAGTGTTAAAACTTAAAAGGGCTAAACGAAAAAGGCAAAATTGACAATCTTCTTACTTGAAAGATAGTCTCTGAAATCTTCATCCTCGTTGTTGTAGATAAAATACACATCGCTGGAGTACACCATGATAACGTCATTCACACTTTGCCACTGGAGTAATGTACTGTTCCTTTTTTACTGCTTGTAATAGTACTTAGTAGGAGCTGTCCAAATCCAAGTCTTTTGTTTTTAGGCAAATTTATCCGCTAAGCTGGAAGAAGGAAACACAAAAAACACTTTTTCAAGCATTTTATTAATATTATATTAACCAGTTTAATCATTCAGCCTATATAACTACAAAAGTACAAGAACTAAGTCAAAAAGTATATGTGGCCCACAAGGCTCGTGAGCCAGTCAGGCAAAACTAAAAATAATAATAATATAATAATACAACGTCCCCCACCCCAAATTAAACAACCCTTCCTAGCCCCGCCCACTTCTGAACTGGGCCCAATTTCATGGCTCGGTTAACCACAGAATTCCTCGCTTACGGTCACCATTTTCCGCTAACCGTGCTAGCTAAACTAATTAGCGGGCGCGAGTCGAGCTATCTGCTGATGCTGGGGACCGCGGCCCGGTGTTTTCAAGGCAACATTTGTACTCACAATTCTAAATCCCAGATCACACCTCCATTTTATAAACCGAAAGTGCTGAAACTACTTCAGAAAATACTTCCTTCTTATTCCTCCATAGTTTTACGTCAAGCGTCAATTAAGTTCTCCGCGTCAAGCTATCACCACATTCGGCACCACGTCAAGTGATCGCGACATTCAACACCAACATCGCCTTCGCTACTACAGTGCTCCGTAACGGACATCCACTTCAAAGAAAAAAATATATAATACTGATATTACTATTCTGTTAATTCTGTTTCCTATTTTTATTTTGAAGTGGGACAGACGACGACTGTCGATTGTTAATTAACTTTACAGACGGTGATTGAACGTGCAAACTGACTTGTGAAAACAATGAGCTTTACTTTTGTGTAGTGAAAGATATGTTTGTGAACTTGTAGGGGACCCCGCTTTCAAATTGACCTGTAATTTCCAAATCCATTTAGATGCCACCCTAGGATTTTCACAACTACTACAAAGTAGATACTGAATAGATTATGCCGATTTGTAAATATCTTTCTAACCATAGTTTTCCTGTAATTTATTGTCAAATCTCGGGATCAAAATTTGTGCGGTGTCACGATTACCGCAACACACTATTATGCCAATATTATTATGAAAGATATAATGACACGCATCAAGATATTGTGGAAGATTTAGAGAAAAAAAAGTAAACAAAGGCGTCGGGAAATAAAAAAAAGCCCTGAGCCGAGTAATGCTTCACGGCCAAATTTAACGGACTGTTCCAGCAAGACGAACCTGAGACCAGTATACCTAAACTGGTCTCAGGACGAACAGAAAGATAACGAGGAAGACATTGATGATTAAAAACTAATAGTTTCAGACAAACTACTGTATTAAACATAATAATCTTGTTCCTTTGGTAGAAAAGAGTCACCTCTGTTAGTCATTCTTACAGTAATCCATTATCATATTTCATACTTTTAGGTTACATTGAGGACAGCGATATAAGTTGCAAACAATATTGGGGAATAAAATCAAACGTACAAAGACTAATCAAAGTACTGTGTGAGAGATTATGTCAATAAAGCAACAATGTTATAATGTATACCTTCTATTTTTGTATTTTTTAGTGTTTGACTTTTATCGCTCGAGTGCAGAGATAAACGATTATACATTACACGGTTAGGATAAACAACAGGTCGCACTTCCCTTTAGGCACACAAAACAGGTCGCACCCTATAACTCGGGTCAAACTAAGGGGTAGTTCATGTTTGACTTATATCGCTCGAGTTCGGAGATAACCACATACATATACGATGACATGGCAGCAATAGGTACAAAGGGCGAAATATATACATTTAAAATACTTTACACTTTTCCTTCTTCTAACATTCCGCGCAACATGATGCTCTTTGGGCCTCCCGCAACCAGATTTTATCGCATTTTATCTGCGATATTACAGATTTAATCGCACATTTTCTGCGCCGATTTCTGCGATATTGCGGATTGTATCGCACATTTCTGCGCAGAAATGTGCGATAAAATTTTCAATATCGCAGAAATCGGCGCAGAAATGTCGTACAAATGTACGCCAATAATATTTAAATAGATGCAGAACAGAACCGTTTGGTGAAAAAATGTTACCAGTCGCGAATTCATTAATGTAAAATCTATAGTTTGAAAATGGCGAAAATAATTATGTAGTTCCCCGACGACGCATTTGTAAATGGGATCTGAAATTAAATAGTGCTATATCACATTTGTTATCAGGTAGAAAATAATACCAGTATCAGCTAAAGAAAGAATACAACTGGGACATTAAATGTTGTGAAAGGTATCTTTATAAAAAAAATAAGAAATAAAGAGTTGCATATAAAATATTATAAGTATACCATCATGACCATGCATGACTTTCCAGATGTTAGTATACTAGAATTGTAATACTATAAACATGATTGAATTAGATTAGAAGGGTAATGACAATTTTATATGAATTTTAGAGCAATTTTTTAGGATCATTATGCCCTTGGTCGTTGAAACATTTAGTTATAAAATCAAATAGGCCTTTGGAAAATAATTTGGCTCTCGCAGGGCGGGTTTATCTTATAAGAAAGTGATGTGTTTATTAGGACGGCCCTTTTTATTTATGTGGTTCTCATTTCCCTCTCTAGAACCCCATTCACCCAAGAAATTAGCAAATAAACAAAAAAATGAATAGTAAATTTATACAATACGGCTCTGTGTTATATGATATACGCTATTGAAAGTGGTTTGTTTATACACAAAATATAGCGTACATGTATAACAATCGGTGAAATCCCAGAAGATGAAAGGATGCATTGTGTTGTCCCAATTCAATAGATACCTTATATTGTACCTAATACTGGTATGGCACGACTGCCACTACAGCCAGTATATTACTCATTAGTGAGCTGAATTGTGCAGAAGTCAACTGCATCTTGGTAAAAATAAACTTTGTTTATGCAGTGATACAATTCATAATAAACACACTGCATTTAACAAAATTGGAGAGTCATGTATATACGCACTTCTCATTTTGTTTATCCATCTAATCAGGTGGAACTTCTTTTTTTCCCGTATTTTTTTTGGGACCGACCAGCCCAACTTCAAAGGCAAACAATATAAGAACCATAGAAATATAAAGAGATGCCCTTATACAGACAATACATGTATTACAGACGTCCACAATCGGAAAATTGTTTGCGTTTAAACAAAATAATGAACATTCATTAACCAAATTGAATTTTAGTGATGAGAATAATTATTTTAGAGCGGGGGTATATGCATACTGAGTAACTGTTAGACTTGAAGACAAGTCGTTAGATAGTCGGGTTTTATCCGTGAATTTCAGTCGAAATTCATCGGCACGGCTGGTTTAAGACTAGTAACGTGCCGAGTTGCGAAATTAACTTCGAACTCTGCACATTGGGTACGAGGCAACCGCAACCTCCCAACCTATACCGAGTGGACCGCTATTACCGACTTGGCACCAAGTCTAAGTAACTGTGTACTTTGTAAGCAAACATAATATTCTTTCTGTAAATTTAGACTAGTTTTAGGTTTTTTATTTAACAGAAGAAAATAATTTTGTTTTTTTTAGGTGTTTGAAAACCACAGGAGACAGGTATTGTAGGTGGCATTAACAGGATCAATTCAGTCTGCCTTGTGACTGGGAATTAGTTTGTATAAATAAGAAATAAAAATTACTCTTGTATGTTCGTAAATATGCCTCTAATTTCTAAACCGATTATGATGCCACCCTAAACTTTGGACAAATTGGGGGTAGAATCCACTGAAGATGCTGCGTCAATCTCATCCACTTTCCATGTGTAGTTTTTGCGCCAAAAGTCGAGGAACTCCAGCACCATGTTCAAACTACATGTATTATGTGGAGCGACACACCAGAGCCAACACACCGCTTGCAAATTGACCTGTAATTTTAAAATCCATTTCGATGCCACCCTGGAATTTTTACAACTTATACATAAGAAATAGGTTAATACGATTTGTAGAAATCTTGAACTTGCTATGTATAGTTTTTCTGTAATTTATCGTCAAATCACGGGATCAAAATGGTGTCACGATTACCGCATACAAACGCACGCAGCCTATACATGGTAGAAATGAGAGGCATTTTCACGAACGTACCCCGTCCAGAAACGCGTAACTCATATTATTTGGAGTGCTGGAGTTGCTCGACCTTTGGCGGGAAAACTACACATGGAAACTGGATGATATTGACGTAGCATCTTCAGTGGATTCTATCCTCAAATTTGTAAAACATTTAGGATGGCACCGTAATCGGTTTAAAAATGAGAGGCATTTCTACGAACAAACCCCGCCCAGCAACGCGCGTATCCGTGTATATTAGGCTACGTGTTTGTATGCGGTAATCGTGACACCGCACAAATGTTGATCCCGTGATTTGATAACAAATTACAGGAAAACTATGCATAGAAAAGTTCAAGATATTTACAAATCGTCATAATCTATTCATTATCTAGTAGTTGTAAAAGTCCTAGGGTGGCATTGAAATGGATTTGGAAATTACAGGTCAATTTGCAAGCGGGGTCCCCTACACTGCACGTTGGCAAGTTCACAAACATACCTTTCACAGTGAAAGGTATGTTTGTGAACTTCGCAACGTACTTTCACTACACAAAAGTAAAGCTCATTGTTTTCACAAGTCAGTTTGCACGTTAAATCACCGTCCGTGCAGTTAATTAACAATCGACAATAGTCGTCTGTTCCACTTCAAAATATATATACATATCCAGGCGCGGATCCAGGGGTGGGCCGCGGGGGCACGTGCCCCCCGGGTAAAATGAGTAAAAAAAAGAAAAAAATGGGGGGTGGGGGAAAAGAGGGGAGGTGGAGAAAAGGAAGGAAGGAGGATCGGATCGGAGGATCTGCTGTCTAATTCTTGGCATATTAATATAATACTGACTAAAAAAAGTTATCAATCCATGGAACCCCAGATGGCGACCCACACCCGTTCAAATTGTCCATGCACATAAAGCCCTCTCAGGGTCTCTACTCGCAACGGGAGAGCGAGGCCGGACGGACATTGGTGTTATCCGCAGAGGACAACCTGAACCCGCCTGGCGCGCATCTAGCCGCTCGTTGGTATCACCATGGAGCTATAGCTCCATGGTATCAACTGGCTCCGTTAACCTCGGATACTCGGACTACCTGGCAGTGGCATCGTGGTTGAATAAATAATCCCGCGCCTGGTGGACATGTGGCCATTGAATTACCAGTAATGTCCCCTCCCGCCAATTACCATTTTATTGCAGTATATCTGGATGAATGTTTATGTTGTTAACTACCTTGTGTAAGAATGTTAGTTGGTTGGTTGTTAGCGACAGTTTTTCTATAAATATTTATATATATTCTCGCATGTTCCAGTTTTGGGTGTGGCCCACATTCATATATAAACTTTAATATAGTTATACTATATTTATAATCTGCATAATTCCCCTTTTTATCTCCATATAATCTTGAAAACTTTTGCTAAAAAAATCAGAGGAAAGAGGCCAGGAATCGCCTCAGATTGCACCACAAAGCATATAGAATCCAAAATTTCCCGGGGCCCTTAAGCGGCCCCGGACCCCACGCCGTTAAAGTTTTCGCGCAACGCGCTCACATTTTTCAATTTGGGGTGTGCCCCACATTCATCAATAAATGTACAGATGTATATGTATTATATCTTTATATATATATATATTATCCATAATATTAATTACTCAAAAAATGAATAGCAATACAAACTTACTTGGTAAGGAGTACGGCAGCTTTGGATAGTATAATGCAATTTTAGAAACTTTTCACTTTGAAGTACTGCGGTTATGGAAAAACATATCACTTTTTATCCCAAAAAAATTGAATCTGAGAAGCGTTACTGCAGTGACGTTTCTCAGACTGTGTATTCCAATGCAGATTATTCTTTCTGCGTGGACATAACCGCTCTAGATTTTCGGCAATATCTCAAAATCGCTACCACCTTTTTAAATGAAATGTTGACAGGTTAGTTTTATGGTATATATCTATAACTATATAGGATTGAAACAAACAGTGGGTTCCAATTACCAAACGTATACGATCCCTTTAAAAAATGTGTTGGTTAAAGCGTAACCAATGCGTTGGTTGTCCGTCAACCAGTCATATTGGTTGAGCTTGTAACCAAGGTATCAACCAATCTATTGGTCATTCATAACCAATATGTTGGTTGTCCTTCAACCAGTCATCCATGATTGAATTTAGATTTGTCAGTGCAAACATAGTGAAAAATTCGCATTACATTTCATTCGTATTTAATAAACTGACGCGGAAGAAAATGTAGATGAATTTATGACATAACTGTGTATGGAGGTTTGTGTACACGACACCTTTTCCTGACTCTGGTAGTGGTAGTGTCAAGCCAGACGGAGTTAATTGGATTAAGTTAACGATATGCAGTACTCTGATGGATAATGTACCAGCCTCCTTGTCCAAAGGTTGTGGGTTCGAATCCTCCGGATTTATTTGTATTGTTATTATTATTATTATTATTTTTTTTTTTCTTTTTTAACTTTTCTACTTTGTGGTTTGGGTGGATTTTTTACGAAGGGGAAATAAAGTCCAGGGGTTCTGGGTTCGAATCCTCCGTCTGATTATTTTTCTTAACTTTTTTGTTATTTTCCTTTTCTACTTTGTTGTTTTGGTGGATTTTGTACTAAGGGAAAATAAAGCTCAATAAACTGACGCGGAAGAAAATGTTGATGAATTTATGGACCTAAATGTGTACGAAAATGTGTGTATATACTTCGCCTTTTCACGATTCTGGTTGTAAAAGGTTGTACAATTCGGCAACTTTTAATGACTCTGGTAGTGTGTAGATATCAGACGGAGTTCATTGGATTAAGTTAACGATATGGGGTACTCTGATGGATAATGTACCAGCCTCCTTGTCCAAAGGTTGTGGGTTCGAATCCTCAGTAATATTATTATTATTATTATTATTTTTTTTTTAAATTTTATTTTCCATTTCTACTTTGTGGTTTTGGTGGATTTTGTACGAAGGGAAAATTAATCCCATTAAACTGACGCGGAAGTAAATGTGGATGAATTTATGGACCTCAATGTGTATGGAATTGTTTGTATATACGGCAGCTTTTCATGACTCTGGTAGTGTGTAGATATCAGACGGAGTTCATTGGATTAAGTTAACGATATGCGGTACCTCGATGGATAAAGTGAGCCTCCTTGTCCAAAGGTTGTGGGTTCGAATCCTCAGTATTATTATTATTATTATTATTATTATTATTTTTTATTTTTTTTACTTTTCTACTTTGTGGTTTTGGTGGATTTTTTACGAAGGGGAAATTAATCCCATTAAACTGACGCGGAAGTAAATGTGGATGAATTTATGGACCTAAATGTGTATGGAATTGTTTGTATATACGGCAGCTTTTGATGACTCTGGTAGTGTGTAGATATCAGACGGAGTTCATTGGATTAAGTTAACGATATGCGGTACCCCGATGGATAATGTACCAGCCTCCTTGTCCAAACGTTGTGGGTTCGAACCCTCCCTATGTTTTTTTTTCTTCACTTTTTTTTTTCTTTTCCATTTATTCTTTTGGTTTTGGTGGATTTTGTACGAGGGAAAAATACGGCCCAATAAACTGACGCGAAAGTAAATGTGGATGAACTTATGGACCTAAATGTGTATGGAGTTTTGTGCTCGGTTGTTAAATTGTTGCATACGGTGTGCATTACTGTAAAACGGTTGTAAATTGTTGTACAATTTGGGAGCTTTTCATGACTCTGGTAGTGAGTAGATATCAGACGGAGTTTATTGGATTAAGTTAACGATATGCGGTACCCTGATGGATAATGTACCAGCCTCCTTGTCCAAAGGTTGTGGGTTCGAATCCTTCGGGCTTTTGCTCTTTACTTTTTTGTTATTTTCTTTTTCTACTTTGTGGTTTTGGTGGATTTTGTACGAAGGGAAAATAAAGCCCAATAAACTGACGCGGAAGTAAATGTGGATGAATTTATGGATCTAAATGTGAATGGAATTGTGTGTATATACGGCAGCTTTTCATGACTCTGGTATAGTGTGTAGATATCAGACGGAGTTCATTGAATTAGGTTAACGATATGCTGTACTCTGAGGGATAATGTACCAGTCTCTTAGTCCAATGGTTGTGAATTCGAATTTTCAGTATGTTTTATTTTTTTACTTTTTTTTTCTTGTCCATTTCTACTTTGTGGTTTTGGTGGATTTTGTACGAAGGGAAAATTAATCCTATTAAACTGACGCGGAAGTAAATGTGGATGAATTTATGGACCTAAATGTGTATGGAATTGTTTGTATATACGGCAGCTTTTCATGACTCTGGTAGTGTGTAGATATCTAACGGAGTTCATTAAATTAAGTTAACGATATGCGGTACTCTGATGGATAATGTGAGCCTACTTGTCCAAAGGTTGTGGGTTCAAATCCTCAGTATTATTATTATTATTAATATTGTTTTTTTTTACTTTTCTACTTTGTGGTTTTGGTGGATTTTTTACGAAGGGGAAATTAATCTCATTAAACTGACGCGGAAGTAAATGTGGATGAATTTATGGACCTAAATGTGTATGGAATTGTTGTACAATTTGGCAGCTTTTCATGACTCTGGTAGTGAGTAGATATCAGACGGAGTTCATTGGATTAAGTTAACGATATGCGGTACCCCGATGGATAATGTGAGCCTCCTTGTCCAAAGTTTGTGGGTTCGAATCCTCAGTATTATTATTATTATTATTATTATTTTTTATTTTTTTTTACTTTTCTACTTTGTGGTTTTGGTGGATTTTTTACGAAGGGGAAATTAATCCCATTAAACTGACGCGGAAGTAAATGTGGATGAATTTATGCATGGACCTAAATGTGTATGGAATTGTTTGTATATACGGCTGCTTTTCATGACTCTGGTAGTGTATAGATATCAGACGGAGTTCATTGGATTAAGTTAACGATATGCGGTACTCTGATGGATAATGTGAGCCTACTTGTCCAAAGGTTGTGGGTTCAAATCCTCAGTATTATTATTATTATTATTATTAATATTGTTTTTTTTTACTTTTCTACTTTGTGGTTTTGGTGGATTTTTTACGAAGGGGAAATTAATCTCATTAAACTGACGCGGAAGTAAATGTGGATGAATTTATGGACCTAAATGTGTATGGAATTGTTGTACAATTTGGCAGCTTTTCATGACTCTGGTAGTGAGTAGATATCAGACGGAGTTCATTGGATTAAGTTAACGATATGCGGTACCCTGATGGATAATGTGAGCCTCCTTGTCCAAAGTTTGTGGGTTCGAATCCTCAGTATTATTATTATTATTATTATTATTTTTTATTTTTTTTTACTTTTCTACTTTGTGGTTTTGGTGGATTTTTTACGAAGGGGAAATTAATCCCATTAAACTGACGCGGAAGTAAATGTGGATGAATTTATGCATGGACCTAAATGTGTATGGAATTGTTTGTATATACGGCTGCTTTTCATGACTCTGGTAGTGTATAGATATCAGACGGAGTTCATTGGATTAAGTTAACGATATGCGGTACCCCGATGGATAATGTACCAGCCTCCTTGTTCAAAGGTTGTGGGTTCGAACCCTCCCTATGTTTTTTTTCTTTACTTTTTTTTTTCTTTTCCATTTTTTCTTTTGGTTTTGGTGGATTTTGTACGAGGGAAAAATACGGCCCAATAAACTGACGCGAAAGTAAATGTGGATGAATTTATTTACCTAAATGTGTATGGAGTTTTGTGCTCGGTTGTTAAATTGTTGCATACAGTGTGCATTACTAAAAACAGTTGTTAATTGTTGTACAATTTGGCAGCTTTTCATGACTCTGGTAGTGAGTAGATATCAGACGGAGTTTATTGGATTAAGTTAACGATATGCGGTACCCTGATAGATAATGTACCAGCCTCCTTGTCCAAAGGTTGTGGGTTCGAATCTTTCGGGGTTTTTTTCTTTACTTTTTTTTTCTTTTCCATTTCTACTTTGTGGTTTTGGTGGATTTTGTACGAAGGAAAAATTAATCCCATTAAACTGACGCGGAAGTAAATGTGGATGAATTTATGGACCTAAATGTGTATGGAATTGTTTGTATATACGGCAGCTTTTCATGACTCTGGTAGTGAGTAGATATCAGACGGAGTTCATTGGATTAAGTTAACGATATGCGGTACTCTGATGGATAATGTACTAGCCTCCTTGTCCAAAGGTTGTGGGTTCAAATCCTCAGTATTATTAATATTTTTTTTTTCTACTTTGTGGTTTTGGTGGATTTTTTACGAAGGGAAAATAAAGCCCAATAAACTGACGCGGAAGTAAATGTGGATGAATTTATGGATCTAAATGTGTATAGAATTTTGTGGATAATTGTTATTGTTGCATATAGGGTGTGCATGATTGTAAAATAGTTGTACTGTAAAATAAATTCGGCAACTTGTAATGAATCTGGTAGTGTATAGATATCAGACGGAGTTCATTGGATTAAGTTAACGATATGCGGTACTCTGATGGATAATGTACCAGCCCCCATGTCTAAAGGTTGTGGGTTCGAATCCTCAGTATTGTTTTAGTTTATATTTTTTGGTATTTTTTGTTATTTTCTTTTTCTACTTTGTGGTTTTGTTGGATTTTGTACGAAGGGAAAATAAAGCCCACAAAACTGACGCAGAAGTAAATGTGGATGAATTTATGGATCTAAATGTGAATGGAATTGTGTGTATATACGGCAGCTTTTCACGACTCTGGTATAGTGTGTAGATATCAGACGGAGTTCATTGAATTAGGTTAACGATATGCTGTACTCTGAGGGATAATGTACCAGTCTCCTAGTCCAATGGTTGTGGGTTCGAATTCTCAGTATGTTTTATTTTTTTCCTTTTTTTTTCTTTTCCATTTTACTTTGTGGTTTTGGTGGATTTTGTACGAAGGGAAAATTAATCCCATTAAACTGACGCGGAAGTAAATGTGGATGAATTTATGGACCTAAATGTGTATGGAATTGTTTGTATATACGGCAGCTTTTCATGACTCTGGTAGTGTGTAGATATCAGACGGAGTTCATTGGATTAAGTTAACGATATGCGGTACCCCGATGGATAATGTGAGCCTCCTTGTCCAAAGGTTGTGGGTTCGAATCCTTAGTATTATTATTATTATATTATTATTATTTTTTTTTTATTTTTTTTACTTTTCTACTTTGTGGTTTTGGTGGATTTTTTACGAAGGGGAAATTAATCCCATTAAACTGACGCGGAAGTAAATGTGGATGAATTTATGCATGGACCTAAATGTGTATGGAATTGTTTGTATATACGGCAGCTTTTCATGACTCTGGTATAGTGTGTAGATATCAGACGGAGTTCATTGAATTAGGTTAACGATATGCGGTACTCTGATGGATAATGTACCAGCCTCCATGTCCAAAGGTTGTGGGTTCGAATCCTCCGTATTTTTTTAGTTTATATTTTTTTGTATTTTTTGTTATTTTCTTTTTTTACTTTGTGGTTTTGTTGGATTTTGTACGAAGGGAAAATAAAGCCCAATAAACTGACGCGGAAGTAAATGTGGATGAATTTATGGATCTATTATCAGTAATATATATTGTTTTCTTTGAAGTGAATGTCCGTTACGGAGCACCGTAGTTACAGTGCAACGTAGTACATGTACGACGCCGAAGGTGGCGTTGAATGTGGTGTGGTGCCGAATTTGGTGATAGCTTGACGCGGATCCAAGTTTGCCCAGATTTTTTTTCCGGTTTTGCAATATAAATTATAAATTACGTAATAAGGCGTGGCTAGTGACGGTTTACTGAGAGAGTGAGGGTGAACCTGAGTGAGCGTCAGTTTACTGGATCAAGTTTCGTCGACGAAGGAGGCATGTAAGTTGGCTTGTACTTTGTTTTTGGTTTTTATGGATAAAGAAAGTGAAACAAATTTATGTGCGGCGATGATGTCCGATCATCACTTCCGTGAACGGGCGGTATCCGGTTGTCTTGCAAACGCCTGGCTCTAGAACTGTCATGATGATGTTAACATTTGTAGTACAATGTGTACACTCCTTATTCCTCCATGGTGTACATTGTACTTTCAACTTTGTACTCTGCAAGTGCAACATGATTGATAGAGAGCTGTATAATAAAGAAAAGCTCTATGATTCTGACCTATTTTCTCAACCTATCCTGAACCTGGGGTAGCTTAAGAATGTCAGCTCTATAGCTCATGATTGGGAGATTCGACATCTGGAAAGTGGAATTCTCAAACTAGTATTATGACAATAGCCTATAGGTGGGGAAAAACACTAGTATGACTATATGATCCTACTTAGTACAACTATTAAGGGTTACATTATTAATTGCCATTTCTTGCCTTTTTACTCTCCATGTCTAAGTTCATCTAATTTCTACATTTTTACTTCTTAAATACTCCGTGTATGCTAGACCGAGTTAGTACTGGCTCTAGTTATCAATTTTTTTACATTTGGACATCATCTGGCGCTATATAGATGATGCCAGATGATGTCCAAATGTTAAAAAGCCGATAACTAGAGGCCAGTAACTCGTATGCCTGTTTATTTCATCATGCGAAATAATAAATATTATAAAATAAAAACCACTGGAAAAGCATAGCCTATGCTATAGGATTTGTATATAAAATATAACAAACTTAATAGGCCCCCTAATAGTAATACCTAGTATTAACTTTATGTTATATTGAAAATAATTTACTTTAGAAATAAACAAGGCGAATCGAAAACAATTAGGCGAGCAGGAATGAAACATTTGTTTTGAATTAATGTGAATAATATTATTTAATAAGAATGATGTTAAGATTACAGTGGTTTTGAAAAACAACAGTTTTTGAGCAAAACTGTTCAAAAGTAAAAGCCTAATAAAGTTTCTGAGCTGATAAATTCCACTAAATTTCAAAATAGTAAAACTTCACACAAAAAGGGAAACTGTGAAAGAATGTAAGAAGAACAGTATGTTACTGTTAGTAATAACATTATATATACAGGGTGTCTACATAAAAAGTATACCCATTTTCAAATTCATATTATTGCAAAACTATACTGAATGTTTCTGAAGGATACAAATGTCTTTTGAAAGGCTAGAATGCCCTCTGTCCAATGGTATAAGGTTCATTATGCCATTGCCATGAATGACTGAACAAACAAGACAAAAAAATGAAAGGTACTGAAATAAGCACTGTGACATAAAATCAGAAAAATGATATAATGAACCTTATAAAAGTTATACCATTGGACAGAGGGCATTCTACCCTTTCAACAGACATTTGTATTTTTCAGAAACATTCAGTAGTTTTGCAATAATATGAATTTGAAAATGGGTATACTTTTTATGTGGACACCCTGTGTAATTTATTTAATTTATTTATTTATTTAATTTTTAATTTAAATTTTTTATTTAAAAAAAATAAAAAATTGGGGGGCGGGGTTGGCTTATTAGGACTAGCAGCTTCATGCAGCCCCAAATGGCATTTGTCGTGTTCTCTGTTATCAGATAGTACATGGACCGGTACAAGATACATATGTTGTAATACAGAGTAGTTAAGCAGTTGAGCAGTCCTGCATTCTATAGTTGTACCCAGTGTATTGTACTACAGGGTCACTTTTTGTGAATATGTGTGAGCACGCCACCATGTTGTAAGCTTTTTAGGTCATCAACACATTTGATGCCCCACCTTCTACGCATGCATGCACAGCAAACTTTGATCGTACATAAAGTACACTGCAACGGCCACATATGATGCAGTGGCCATGAAATTCCAAAGTCTTTATGAACTTTTCGTTCTTCATTCAATAAAGGTGGGTACGTCCACAGAAAAAATGACAATACCCTAGTTCCTACATGCGTAAAGTATGTGTGTGGGGCAATGGTGATGTGTGTATTACAATTTAAAATAGGTCAGCTGAATTAAGAGGAAATACCCACAAGTTATGCTGTGATTCTGTTGATGCATGCCAACAGAAAAGCACAAAATTATGTGACCCACCCTGCAAAAATGAGTCTGATGTGTTACAAATATTTGTTTAAGTTTTACAGTTGGTCAGAAAAAGCAGGAAATAAGCTTTCATTTGATATATGGCACAACTGGGCTTTTAATTTTTTGAAATGTGCTTTTTCTCTATTATATTAAAAATGTCTTTGTACAGAAATGATGATTTTAAATTGTAGTGCTTCATCAGATATGGTAAGAGAATGACAAAAACCTTTATTAAATCTGCTTTAGGAATCAAAACAACTTTTGCAATCAATCCAATCTGAAAATAAAGGTATCAGAGAAACCAAAAATCCACAAAATAAATGATTTATTGATAGAAAAATTATCTCTGATATTAAACAGCCTTTTATGGGAAACTGTATTTTGAAACATCAGACCGATTTTTGCAAAGTGGGTCATGTAGTATGTTTCTGTGTGTATCATGGTATGAATGACTCATTATTACTAGTACATGTACTGCCAGTGCCAAAACAAAATCCATTTAGGTTTTAATTGTAACTTGTATGGTGGTACGTGTATGATGGATTGAAGTGGAAATATTATTTATCTTGGTAATCACTTGCATATATTTGCATGGCCAAAGGCATAAAAGCTTACGTTTTGTAGTGTGTTTGTACAATGTACGGGTACATTGTAAAATGCGCAATATGCATGGAATACAAGCTATTTTTGTAGTAGTGATCAGCATGCATTGCATTAATAAATTAAATTAAACTTAGGTTAAGTAAGAAAGATAATATAGAGTTACTTTAATACAGTCGAACCCTGATAATAAGAGCACTGTTAATACACATCCTGCTTAGTTTAACAAGTAAACAAGGTGATTTGCAAGGACCTTGTTATAAAGGTGTTTGACTGTAATTAATTTTCCATTTGTTCATATATTTTTTTCGCACTAGGCAAATTAGCATGCACTGCAAACCCACCTAAATCCTAATTGATTACATTCACTCCGTTACCATGGGAACAGCTGGCAGCAAGTCCAAACATAAGAAAAAGCGCCCCAAGAGTGCGCCGGGCAGTCTCGGCCGCGTTAAAGGCCAAGAGTCACCCTCCGCCGAACGCTACCGGCCCCACTCCCACTCCGAACCGCAGATAGCAGAGACAGGATCGGCAAATCAGCAGGGTCAGGAGGGGTCAAATGATGTACAACTGCAAAGTACCAGTGATCCAGTGGCTGTGAAGGATCAAAGCAGTGGAGCTAGCGTAGGGAACCAGGGTAGTGAAGAGATCAAGGCTGTCCCAGTAAAAGGCAGCGGTGAGTCTGGTGTAAACAACGTGGAGGATAAGGGTCCCGATCGGTCAATCAGCATGGAGCCAAAGGACATCATGATTAGCTACAGCCATCAGGACAAAGACCAAATGAGGCAAATTAAAGGTACGTGATTCAAAGAAAATCTGTTAATGAGTAATGAGAGTGTTGAATACTGCAACGTTAGTCACTATACTGATTTAAAGGTAGGATACACCATTGGTAATTGCTTGAATTTTCATGAATAGGAGTAGATTTGGGGGGTTGTATCTTATAGTAAATATCGATTAACTGACCTTTCGGAAGTTTTACAACCACGGATGCCGAGAAAAGCACGAAAAACAGCGATTGTTTTCAACCGGCGTCGAGCAGTTATTCTTGTGTTATCTTTGTTTTTTTCGCTATCGCCATCCGGCGATCTGCAAATTTTTCTTTATAAAATTATTTTTTTTCGGAATAATTAGAGGATATTTAGCGCAATTATTTTGCTACATGCCTAGAATCATTATTTACTTTCCAATGAGTAAGATATTTCTTAATAATTCGGTAGTAAATATTTTCAATATCTGCAAATGGTGTATCCTACCTTTAATGCACACTAATTAATGTATGGATTGGACAGGTGCTTCAGTTTTGTTGATTTATGAATGAGCCAGTATGTAGGTGAAAACAAAAAACTCTAATTATGTCGGGAAAATTATGACAAAATGGATGACTTAAATTGTACTGACTGACTTTTTATCAACTATAAAATGGTCTTATTAAATGCAGTGATTATGGGCGTAGCCGGCCTGGAATGCAAACACATACTGTATGTTTGCATGCGTAATACACAGTGAATTAGAAACATACACTTCATGTCAAGCTCATGCAGAGCATATTGCATCAGAGTGAAATTCACTGCATGTATGTATACAGCATATTGTAGGACTTCAACAGGCTTACATATACAAAGTAATGTAGGCAGCATGATGTACATGTAATAACAGTATACTGACATTTTGAAGAAAACAATAGGTTATTTCCAAAGATGCGTCTCAAGAGAGGCATTTTTGGAAATTTCTTTTAGTAGTTGATTTTGTTATCTGTGAATATAGTGCGCATTTAAACAGTGAAACTTAAAATTACAAAAACAAACAACCATAGTTGATGGAATTCGACTATATAGTCACAGTGTTTTACAGGAATGGGATGTTACAACCAGCGGGCTCGGGGAAATCGGGAGAAAATTGTGACTGTTTGTGACCGATCAAACATACTTATATTCAGTTCGTTGATTTTGATTTGTGTAGATGGTTTGGAGAAAGCTGGCGTCACAGTCTGGGTTGATGAGGTGGGGCTGAAAGCAGGGGTGGAATTCTTCAACAAAATTGGACAGGCCATCGTCGATGCCAAGGTACGAGTTTAGAGGAAAGCACAATCTATCATTTTTTTTGTGGGAAAAAGTATGATCCATATGATTTTATTTTATAATTGGTCACATGGTGATCAGTCACATGATATCCGACCAATCACATGATAACAAAATGGCAGCTGTCAATTTTAAATCATGTGACTTTTTTCGTGAGCCTGATTGGTTAATATCAGTTTTGCATCCGGTGCAAATCGAGGTACTTACCCACACACCTTTCTGGTGACATCAGATCCTGTCAAATCAGATGAGAAAAATCAAGCGTGTTTGATTTCATGCGGATAGATCGATCAGATTTGTCAGTGCAAACCCAATTCTGATGGTCCGTGAACCGGTAAAATAAGTCGACTTAGGACTGGAATATATTCGACACTTACAAATAATTTACACACCTTTCTGGTGACATCAGATCCTGTCAGATCCGATGAACCGGTGAACCAGTAAAATGGGTCGACTTAGGACTGGAATATATTCGACACTTACAAATAATTTACACACCTTTCTGGTGACATCAGATCCTGTCAGATCCGATGAACCGGTGAACCAGAAAATGGGTCGACTTAGGACTGGAATATATTCGACACTTAGTTACAGATAATTTGCATTTGTAGAATGTTTCACTTGATATCATTTGTTTATGACCCCAGCTCTTTCTGTCCTTACTGAGCACCAAGTCTGTCGTCTCCAAGTACTGCAAAGATGAGCTAGCCTTAGCCTACGTCTCCAGCAAACCCATCTTCCCATGTGCCATGGAAGGAAGAGAAGACATGATCCCACTCATGGACTTTGGAATGTAAGCACCCCCCACGTACCCTCCCTCTCCCCCACCCCTCCCTTACTCCTAATCTTTTAGGTTTATTATACCGATCCATTGCACATTTAGAGAACCAGATATGTGAACCAGATATATGTGATGCGATCAAGCAAAATCAGTCGGAACTCGGCAATTCTTGTTGTGAGATAGGGCCAAAATATGTTTGTAGGGGTGGAAAACTCCAAATTCACTTTTTTACAAAAACAGATGAACAGGGGAAAATATTTTTCTTTTACATGAAAATACTCTTTTAACCAAATTCAGAAGGGAAGTGATACAAAAACTTGATTTTCTCAGTTTCTTTATTTTTAACGTGCTGGTCTTCAAATGGTTGTAATTGTTTAACCAAAGGTCGTATTCACATGGGGTTTTCACTGAAATGGAGCCTGAAGTACGCTACAAACGAATATGTAAAAATCAAAAAAATGACCGGGGCCTACTTCAGACTGAATTTGTCAGTTATGCATGTTTATTGTTTGAACCAGCAAATGTTCTCAAAATCTAACGAATGGTGCTTAACAACTAAACCTGATGGAACTTTCCAAAAATTCCTTTTCGAGACACATCGTTGGACAACATGTACTTTCATTATTTCCTTCAAAATGACAGCATCCAAGATGGAATAATTTCACAGAGAGATTAGAGTTTAATATCTTTACGTCCAGTAAGCGTTTAAGCAATAATTCTGTTGGTTCAATTCAATTTCAATTCAATTCACTTTATTTTCCACATAACGTTGCACACAAAAAAATAAGCAAACACCACTTAATTTAGGATCAATGTGGAAGGGGGTCCCTAGGAAGCAGAGCTTGTCGAGTAGGAGCCCCCCACATACATATACATATAACTTACACATTAAGACAAAACAGTTATTAAGTTAACACGATTATTCACACAAAAATAAGGAACTTACAAACAAAACCTGTGACCCGCGACCCCGTGAGAGTTAATCTTTTTCCAAATAATTATTTAACAAATATTTCTTATAGTTACATTTAAAGAGAGACAGGCGGGATGTACTTTTTAAGGAAATGTCAAACGAGTTCCACTCTTTCTTTCTTTTTGATCATCTTATTGATGCTGTAGGCGTCTTCAGCTTGCTCCGGTGGAATGGACGATGTTCACCGACACGGCAGCACTCAATCAATCCATGATGGAGCTGGTCAAGAAAATCCAGAGCAAGTTGGCCGAGCTGAATCAAGATGACAAAAGTAAGCTGCTAATTACCGGAAAAATTGTATTCTAAAGCTAAATTGATACTTAAAAGTAATATACAGATTTACAAATGTGACCTGGCACCACGAAATGAGCGGAAAGTCGCACATTGCCAAAACGAGTTGTTGGCCAAAACGTCAATCTTTCAAGTGGGAGGTCGGTTTGGAGTTTTTATATCTAAATAAACCTTCTTTATTATATACCAAAATTGTATAGCTCAATTAAAACTCTAAAGTGTGGTTTTGGTGGCTGATTTGCACTGATTGGTATTATAGTTGGCACGGTTCACAGACTTTGAACTCTGTTTTCTCAAAACAAGGGAGCATGACTTCAGCAATTTCAAAAGAGTATAGCTGCGGCTAGGAATAAGCTACAGCAAAACACAATACACCATTTGAAAGCTAAGGACTTCTTTTTTCTAGAAATGTAATAATGTCAACTTTTTAATTTCGCCACTTTCCACCCATTTCGTGGTGCCAGGTTACAAATATCTAAATACAAAAGGAACAAATTCATATGAAAAAAAATCAAGTAACATTTAATTCAACAAATGAATAATGGTCTCAAGCATCCTTCAAAATAATTGTACCTGGTTGTGCTGTCATTTTTTTGTTAATGGATTTTTTTATCAAGTTCCAACTATGGTCAACCGAACATTGTGGTTAGGGTTATTTCGTGTGTTCAAATTATTCTTTAAATCAAGTGTTAATTTCATTCCTTGATATATATATATATATATTTTTTGTCTTCAAAGCTGACAACAAACGAGCCAAGTTTCAACGGCAGCGTTCCCACCTCAACCTTCATTCCAAACCGGACTTTGAAGTCAAGAAGGAGTTGGACTTCTGGGAGAAGCACTTTAAGGTCCAATCATCCGTGGAATGGGAGATGTAAGCAAATGTTTACTTTTAGGGCTGTGACGTACAATTTCATATATGCATCGTACTTTGATTGGTAAACTCACCGAGACGATGGTTACTATTCACATGATACATGTACTAAGTTTAATACAAACAGTCAGGAAGCTTTCCACTTGCAAACTTTTAAATTTTCCTACTTTTCATAATTAAAAAAATTTAAAAAAAATTACCTTTTTCTACTTTTTGTTTTTTGAAATTCCTACTTTTTCTTGAAATTTCTACTTTTTTCTTGAAATTCCTACTTTTTTCTTCAAATTCCTACTTTTTTCTTCAAATTCCTACTTTTTTCTGGAAATTTCTACTTTTTTCTGGAAATTTCTACTTCTTTCTTGAAATTCCTGTATCTTCCTACTACTTTGTCAAACAATTTGCATATTCAAAATGTTTCTGCTTGTTTCTGTGCAGATTTGAAGCTGCCTTTTTAGAGGAGTACAGCAGTCAACTGGACGAGATGTTTAAGAATGTCGATCAGCTGTGGCTCCTGGGTATCCTCAATAATGAGATGGATGAAGATTCCGACGGTCTGGTCACCAAACAACACTACAACGGTAACCTCCTATTTCAGCAAAAAAAAATCAAGTCATTTTATACAACTATTTTATACAACTATTTTATACCAAATTTAGAAACACACCTCCCTAATTTGTGATGCGATCAAGCAAAATCAGTCTGAAGTAAGCCCATGTTATTTTTGGGATTTTTACATATTCTTTTGTAGCGTACTTCAGGCTCTATTTCAGTGAAAACCCCATGTGAATACGACCTTTGGTTTCAAAATTACAACCATTTGAACACCAGCACGTTAAAAATAAAGAAACTGAGAAAATAAAGTTTTTGTATCACTTCCCTTCTGAATTTGGTTAAAAGAGTATTTTCATGTAAAAGAAAAATATTTTCCCCATCTGTTTTTGTAAAAAAAGTCAATTTGGGTTTGTCCAACCCTACGAACAAATTTTTGACCCTATCTCAAAACAAGAATTGCTGAGTTCCGACTGATTTTGCTTGATCGCATCACATTTTATGGATATATTGTGGGTCTAGTAGAGGTTGAAGTTGACGTCTTGTCCCGTTGTGTGAATACAGAATTTTGCACTGTCAATGGTGAGAGATGCGAGTTTTGGCAGAGAGTTCAGGAACACGCTTTGGAGAGTTACACCATGAGAGAAGTCTTCAGCATGAACTCCACCGTCCGTATTGATGCTATCCAAAACCTCAGTAAGTATGACAGCATGTGTGCGTGGACAGTAGGTGGTGCTCTGAGACCGCTTTCGAGAGCCCTGGTGAGAAGGATGGACACACCGAGTATGCGTACCGGTCGGCGTGTGTATGACGCAAAGCACGCTTCACTTATATTATTCATGCCAATTAGTTGTCATGAATAAAACATCCTAGTACTGAGAATATATGTGACCGGCTCTACAAAAAGGTGTATTATGTCGCAAAAAAAGAAATTGAGTTATATACATGGTTAAAAAGCCCACAACCTAAGCTTTCATTTGGTATATAATAGAGCTCCACAGCCCCTCTCATTCTTGAGATATGACGTGTTTACATATTGATTACTTGAAAAAACAGGCTTTGAAATGGCCGGCTGTCTTGTACTACAACAGAACGATGCACACAAAATGGTATTTTTTCCACTTTATTTATCAAAATCAACATTTCTTTAAATGAAACCTGAAACTGTAGTATTAAATATGTCATTCATGGCAAAAATCACATTTTGATGACATGTTTACCCTCTCAACGTTGAGCGGGCCATTACACAATAATGCACAGCGCGACTTAATACACCTTTTTGTAGAGCTGGTCACATATATAACCTATCATTATTATCATCATCTTTATTCTGGTAGCAAAACCAAGGATTCCTCAAAAGTGTCCTTAGCACTGTAGCTTGTAAAAAGCCTGAAGAAACCTGCAGAGAGAAGACATCAACAGTTTTAGAGGTGGGAGGAAAACCCCAATTCTGGGGAAAAACAACGGAACCAGACAGGGACTCGAACCTATGCACTGCCTAGATGTTGCGCAGAGCAAGGATCTCGACCAATAGAAAAAAGGAATTTTACAATCCACTTTAGCAATTTTTTCTTGTTTTCTTCCTGACAGGCAAATTCCACAGTAACTCTGTGCTGGAGGCCCTGCTTGATCTTTGCAACGACAAGGATGAGAATGTGCGCGCCGTCGCGGCTCTGTCCTTGGCCCGCGTCGCCGAGCCCCAGAACAAGCATGCCGTGAGTCGCATGATGAATCTGCTGAAGGACAAAGACCGTCTGGTCAGAGAGAGTGGCTGCCTCGCACTGGGACACATCAAGGCAAATGAGGCGGCACCTCAGCTGGTCAATCTCTGGTAAAAAGATTTGTAATAATATTATTATTGTGGGGTGTCGTGGCCGGGCGGTGGCTGGGCAGTTAAGAACCCGGCTTTCTGTTCCGCAGAGCGTGAGTTCGAGTCCCGGTGTCGACATGTGTGTCCTTAAGCAAGCCAATTAAACCACTATTGCTACGTCCTTCGGATGGGACGTAAAGCTGGAGGTCCCGTGTGTTGTGTAATACTTGTAAAAGAACCCAGTAACAATTATCGCTAAAAGGAGGGGCTTTGCCCCGCTGTTCCTGGCAGCGCCTCGGAATATAGTCAACTGGATTGATGGCGCTTTACAAATTCAGATTGGATTGGATTGGATTGGATTGGATTGGATTATTGTTAAAAATTCTTTTCGGTAATAAAACCACTCAAAAGTGCCCAAGGCCACTCGAGTTGTGGGCTACTAGAGGAAAGTGTGGAAGAACCAGCAACCCCAAACTGAAACAAGACGATCTGATCTCTTCACAGCACGAATAGGGTTGGGATGGTTAACTAGTCCACAGCAAGGCATTGATAATTCCTCTACCAATAATATGTGTAAAAGTGTCCTAACCCAGGCTGGATTCGAACCTCCAGAACTACCTGCAGGCCACGAATTCAATGCTCCTGACAACTAGGCCACGGCACTTCCTCTATGCAAATAACTCGTTTAATTTTGTGCTTTCAAAACATCTAAAACAAAAAAAAAGTGGAGTAGGTTAGGTTTTTTTAACTTTATTTGTAATTATTTGTAATTGACTCTTATTTTTTTTCTTCACATCATTAGGCGCAATGATGCGATCTCCAATGTTCGAGAAGCAGCAAAGATTGCCCTGGAGAAGATTGGTGGAGAGGAGGCCAAGAAAGCCATGCACATCACCAAGGTGCTGAGTGACGAAATTAAAAAACTATCGGAAACGCAGTAAAAATTAAACTTGTTTAAATGTGACCCACTCCACAATAATGGGTATTATGTCACAAAATAGTGAAATTGAGTTATATACATGGTTGGAAAGCCCACGGCGTAAGCTTCCAGTTGATGTATAATAGAGCTCCATAGCTACTCCCGTTCTGGAGATATATATGTTTGCTTTTGATTACTTCCTTGGAGTTCAAATTACACAACTGAGAAAACGGGCTTTGAAAAAGCCAGTTCTGTTGTAGAACAACAGAACGATGAACACAAAATGGGCGTATTTTCCACTTTAATCACCAAAATCAACATTTCTTTGAACGAAACTTGAAAATATTGGTGTTAAAGATGTCATTCATGACAAACAAATTAAAATCCCATTTTGATGAAATGTTTACCCTCTCAACTTTGAGTAGGCTATTACATGATAATGCACAGCGCGACTTAATACCCTTTTTTGTCGAGCCGGTCACAAATGTTCTTTAGTCTAGTTTTCCCATAGCATATGGTTGGAATTTCTTTGTTCTACATGAACTTATATAAATATAAGTTTATATAAAATATAAACTTATCTTTGGTAAAATTTGAAAAATACCAAATCCCAAAATCCTGAAATCAGACAAAATCTTGACAAAAAAATCATGAAATCGGAAAGGAAATTGAAAAAAAATTCTGCAATCTGGAAAAATGTAGACAAAAAAATCAGAAATCAGGAAAAATTCTGACAAAAAAAGCCTGAAATCGGGACAAATCCTGACCCCCACAAAAACAAACATGAAAATGCAGACAAATGTAACCTCTGTTGAAATCGATTTTGCTAATTCAGGACACATTGTTAATGCATTCTGTCTCCAGGAGTGAATGTAGTGCAAGGAACTGTCAAACCAATTAAAATGAATACGATTAAAACTGCTGCAAACTGCTGGCTGGAATGCCCTGAAATATACAAATCGAATAAGTTAAGAGGGCCTAATATTGGGCATAATATACCAATTAAAACATAGTTTTGGAGTTAATTTAATGATGTTACTCGAATGACACACTCAAGTGTGCGTTACAGGGACATCAAATATGGAACCCATATTTATAGTATGACCCTCATGAAAAGAACATCAATACCAACCACGCCTAAACTATAACAAATAAGGTCTTCTAATAATGCAGAAAATTGTTCAAATTTCACTGTTTTTTATCTATTTTTGTAGTTTACTAATGTTTACACTCCACATACTAAATCTTTTGAACTTTTGAAATAAATTGTTAACAATATATTAAATAAAAAAAATAAAATAATAAACAAAATAAAATTACAACAGCCATCAATTCTGTACTCTATGTAAGCAATGTATTAATGGATATACAAATTATTATTTTTGTACTAAAGTATTTACGGATATTCTGAACTTTTTTGTACTCTAATGTAGATGTTTTTTTCTGATTTTTTTCTTTTCTTTTGTAAGACATGCTGTTTGTAGATCGTGTGCCCCTGCTTAAAGCAGCCTTATTTCTTTTGAAAGGCTTACTAGATTATGAGTGTAAATTAACCTAAGTCAACTTCTTATTTAGACATTGTTAATTTTTGCTGAAGTTTAAAACCTAGCAGTTTTTGCCCGCTCTAGATCCGAATTTAAGTGTACTTTTGAGAATTTTTGTTTGTTTTTTCGTCTCTTAATTTTCACTAAAATGTTAGACTACGCCCAGTGACTAGGGGGATGCATATATTGATGCTTCTGATGTTGTGCAGAATTGTTCACTTTACTGTGATTTTGACTGCATTTTCACTCGCACAAGAAATGTCCTTTCTTTGGCCGTGTAAATTTAACAATTCTACAAAAGATGTGATTTTATATAATAATCTGCTTTGCACTACTGTTCAAACATGGAGAAATAAGATGGTTCAAATAAAGTCGGTACATTTCTGTGAATTTTCTGTGCGCTTGTCTAAATAATATTTCCTGCCGGTAAGCCTTGAATTAACTCGCATAATATTTAATATAACCGATGGGGACTAAACGGGGTAGCAAAAAAACCACACTGCCAACAGACGAGCATACTTCATTTATTACCCTGAGGCCAAAATTACAATGGGTGGAGAATTTTGCAGAAGAAAATCTGTAAAGCGAAGTTTTATACTTTAATTTATTTGTTATTATACCCGAACGCCCTCTAACTACGCGAATAAATTTAGCGAACGCACCCGAACGTTTGCATTGTTGAGTGCGCACGGAACGCAAACCAGTCACATGATGAACTCAACCCACGTGATTGCCTATTCCTGGTTGTCTTGTGCCCGTTTCAGTTTACTCCCGTTTGTGCAATATTTTGCGACAGGGATCCGTCTAAATTTGCTTCGGCACTGTGTACAATTGTTGACAGTGACTGACAGTGACACTGACTGTGTGTGGCGTGAGTAAAAAAAAACGGAAATTGTTTTGTCCACTAATCGAAGTGAAAAGAAATAAAGTAAGTATTGTATATTTAAAACGAGAGATCAATAGGTTTTTATATTTCGTACGTGAAGTGATTTAGTTTTGACTGGGTCACTCAGTCTCACTCTCAGTCTCACTCTCACTCTCTCAGTCACTACTCATACTCATAGACTGCTGGACTCGATCTGAAGTGCATTGTCAATGTCATGTGTTTTCCACCTCAACTTAATATCATGCCCATGTTTCCTAACTCCATCCATGATCATACATAACCTACATTGTGTGAGGGCGCTGTTCATTTAAAGACTCATTTTTCTTAAATTGTTTAAGATTTGTTTGTTCACTTTGAAATGATGACATTTTATTCAGAGCACAATGGCTGACGATTCGGTGGAAGAGAAGAGGCCACTGATGATAGGTCGCAGCAGACGAGGAAGCTCCGCCAACGAAACCAAAGGACTGGCGCCGCCTCTAATAACTCACACCTACGGTTTGTCCAAATGGAAACGCCGTGGTGCCTGTGGCTCCATCCTCTTTGCCGTAATGTTTGAGCGGTTGGCGTTTTACGGCCTGTCCTCCAACTTGGTCATGTTCTTGAACGAAAAGCCGTTTAACTGGTTATCCTATGACGCCGCAAATGCCTCCTTGATTTTTGTGGGTCTGTCGTACGTGTTCTCTGTCTTTGGAGGCCTACTGGCCGACACCCTACTGGGACGGTTTAAGATGATTGTCCTGAGTTTCGTCATCTACAGCCTGGGTAGCATCCTGCTTGTACTCATCGGCTACAGCTCCATTAATACAAACTTTCGGGACAGTTTGTGCGGGAATTACACCGATATGGTTCGTGTAGGCCCTAATTCAACAGTGACCCCCGGGGACAGTTTCATGTACTGCGGTTGGGCCGTGTATCTCAGTCTTGTGGTGACTGCACTCGGAGTTGGCTCAGTCCGATCCAACTTGTCTCCTTTTGGAGGTGACCAGGTGAAAATAAATTATATATCAAGAGTTCAGGTGGTTTTGGGGGAAAAGAATGTAGTATCCCGAGTATAAAAACTAGGAAGAGTCGAAAACATTTTCTTATTATTTCCCAACAAAATTTGAAACGTTTCTCGGTCCCAGAATCATGTCTTTTTAACATTTTTGCACTGATTAAACTCCATTGAGATGATATATAAAGAAAAAGACTCCGTCAGGTTGTAATGTAAGGCCAAATAAAAAATAAAACATGTTTAGCGTCACCGCCCGCTTCCTTTTTGGGGGCCGCCTCCTTTTTTCTTTTCTTTTTCTTTTTAAAAAAAAAGATAAATTTGACAATTTTGGTAAAAAAAAAAAAAAAAACTGCGTCAGGTTGTAATGTAACATTATTTCCCCGTAAATTTTGTGTATCATACATTTTTGAGTGTTCCCGTTAGTGTTACATCTTATTTACTTGAATGTGATCCGCCTGGAAATAGAAGAAACTCTCAACTGTCTGTGACTTTCCCAGGGGGCCAGGGAGAACACTTGATAACTGATAGGGCTACCCTGGTTAAAGAAACGAAATGTAATTTGTTTTCCCGGTTTTGTCCTTGATTCCAGGTGCGATATGAAGGGCCCGAAGTCATGCGAACCTTCTTCAACTGGTTTTACTGGGCCATCAACGTGGGCTCGCTGATCGCAATGGCGGGAGTCACCGCCTTGCAGCAGAACGTGAACTTCTTCATAGGCCTAATCGTGCCTGCCGCGTCGCTCATTGTCGCAGCGGGAATCTTTGTTGTCGGTCGAACTTGGTACGTGTCCAAGAAACCAATGGGCAGTGTGCTGACGAATACGTCTAAGATCATCATCGAGGCTTTCAAACGACGGCCAGTCAAGAAGATGATGTTCCAAAGACAGGACAGGTATTTACATAACGAGAGGTTATTCACATTGTTTGTGAGAAGAGAGTTTTGGAGAATTTTACTTTCAATTTTCAGAGCCGTGCTTACACTTACAGTTGTCGCAATTATTTTGTTTCTTGCAGTACCGAGTTATTCCACAGCCAGGCCTCTCCCAGTTTCTTGGACATGGCCAAGGTTCGATACGGCGGCAGTTTTCACGAGTCGATGGTCGATGATGTCAAATCGCTTAAGAAGATTATTCTGGTTTTTCTGGGCTTGACTCCGTACTGGGTGGTCTACTTTCAGGTAGGCTAAGTTATTCTGGGAAAGAATGTAGCATCCCGGCACTACTTCAGCGGTTGTGTAAAAAGTCTATGAAGAGACGAGAATTTATTGTCTGATCAATCATCTGTCCTCAGCTTCGTCAACGTAGTGCAAGGAAGCTAACGACCAATGTTATAATTTTTGTTTTCAGATGCAGACAACATTTTTGCTTCAGGGACTCCACATGCGTTTTAAAATCAACTGCACCGTTGAAAATTGCAGTGATACTACGGATAGCTTCCAGGTAGGTACTGGTTGGCAATGCAATAATCCAAAGCTTTTGTTTGAGACTTTAACCAGTTCGCGCCAGGATTATTTTAACATCGCCGAGCCGAGGGGCGTGATTATTTTAACGAAACTCGATCCGAAGCGGGTTTAGGCTGATAGTGCCGGGAAGCACACCCACGCATTTCCGGCCTTGCTCGCTGCCGACATACATTTCCGACCTTGAACTTGGGAAAATGTTTGCGTTTATATACGTCATCCGGCGCCAACTGGTTAAAACAGCTTTGGAAGCATGCAGAGAAATTGCAAGTCCGAAAAGGCACAGTCCGAACCGCATCTGCAGCCAATTTCGTGAAACTTTACGCAATGGCGCAACTTCACTGTCGCCACATTTGATTGCGTACAAGTTGGGTAGAATTTCACTTTTAGCGGCAACTTGGATTTAGCACATTTCACAAAAGTCACCTACGCAGTTTTTGTAATGATAATAATTTAGGAGGCTGATCATCATTACTCGCAGCTGGGGTGCTAGGAAGACACGACTACAACATGGTGGGGTCGATGGCACGTAAGGGTGCCTCTTGTAGACGGCCATACGACCCATATATGACTACAGAACACAGCCAAAGATCATAAATGTTGATTTTTGTGGAGAGAGGAAAATTTGAGAACCCGAACGAAACGCCTTGTGGCACAGGAGTGAATCAATAAACAACACTACTTTCCTTTTTTTATTTCAGATTCCACCGGCGTGGCTTTCACTCTTTGACGTCATAGCCGTTCTCCTCTTTCTCCCGTTGTTCGACCGGTTCCTCTACCCAAAGCTGGACCGACACGGGGTCAAATTTACCCTCCTGAGGCGCATGATGGTTGGGATGTTCTTCAGCATGTTGGCCATGATCGCAGCGGGGGTTCTAGAGGACTATCGACTGATGTGGATTCACAACCCCCAAAACCAAATGATTAACCAGACCATCGGATCGGGAGACACCATTACGGTCTACCATGCGGCCAATATTTGGGTCTTCTGGCAGATTCCACAGTACACGCTTATAGGAATCAGCGAAGTCTTTGCAAGCGTTGCTGGTAAGTATTGATGATCGTATTTGTCAAGTTTAATAAGCATTGTCTAAGGAGGTGGGCATGTAATAATTTGTATTTGTTTTACAATTTTCTCTCAGGTCTAGAATTTGCTTACTCCATGGCCCCCCGCTCCATGCAAGGTCTCATCATGGGGATGTATTTCCTCTCCTCCGGCGTCGCAGCGTTTGTCGGTAGCGCCATCGTGAAAGTCTCCACCTTGCCTGGTATCAACTGGTTTAATCAAACGGACAGCGGCAACATCAACGACGGACACCTTGACAGGTACTTCTACTTGCTGGCGGCCTTCCAGCTGATCGGACTGGTGATTTTTGCCACCGTGGCTCTGTACCACGAGAGACAGGAAGCCAAACAACGGGCTGGGTCCACGACCATCAACAGAAATGCCCACGACAACAGGGCCGTGTCAGAGACTTAACACGAGAGGGTGTCGGAGACTTAACAGGAGAGGGTGCCCTTCTTTACACATTGTGTAAGGAATAAAACATTTGTTGGGAATGGATTTTATGAAGTATTTTGTTTGTTCATGTGATTTTAGAATGACCAAAAAACAATCGGTGATTATAGACCTTTACATGTGCGATTTTCTATGCAATGACGGACCCAAGGGGGGGAGCTTGAAGGACTTAAGCCCCCCCCCCCCCAAGAAGCTCAAACAAAAAATGTAAAGGGGAGGGGGGAGAGAGAGAGATTCCCCTCCATATAGGAGGTTACAAAGTTCCTAATGGGAAGATCCACATATTATTCATACAATATAACTAAAAATTACATACATAATAGTAGGCCTAGTTGATTTAAGAGTAAAGTTTTTATTGAGCCCCCCTAACACAAAATCCTGGGTGCTCCGTTGTTTCTATGTGATAGTATGTCGCTACTTTGTCTGGCGTCCCGACTTCGCTCCCATAGGAAAGTGCATATGTAAACAAAGCCACTTGAGACAAGTCTACTCTAGAATTGGGATTTGGATGCGGCCTCAGATAAGGAATTAACTTCCCGCAAAAAAGTAAGCAGCCGAAATGTGTAATATGTATGCATGCTGCATGCGACAGTCCCAGCTGTAGTTCAGAAGATGGTGCAGTTTGGGCATAACATTCTTAATCATGAAGAGTTTTGGCAAAATGAGACGGAATCGGGTGTAGGCTGTCGTGAAAAAAAAAAATATTGCGGTTATTTTTTTTGTTTTACATTATTTTCTATAGACATATTTTACAGAAAAAGTAAAACATTTTTAAAATAAATTTTTGTAAAAAAAAAATTGAATGAAATTTAAACAATCATAACTTCACAACGGAATGCCTGATTGAAGTGGAACAAACAGTATGACCCCTTTATGTTGTAACACCTTATTTCGATCTCGGCCCAGTTCAATCTCATTTTGCTAAAATAAAGAAACTTACTGTGATGAGTAATAATCTTTTTTTCTTCAAAACTATAATATATGACCATATATTGTACTTGTGTAACTATACTGTGGCAATCACAAATTATATTGTTTTGTATATTATTTGAGAGAAACTGGTTTAAATCGAATAATTCTATGCAATAATAGGAAAGTTTTGATAAATTATTTTACTTTCGTATATGTATAACTCTGGTGTTAAAGTTTGATTTGTTAGTACATGCAAAACCTTTTTATGTAAGTTTTATTTAGTTACCATACCACATTTGCAAACATAAAACTAATAACTACCAAATTATTATCAAGTACAGTACTTGGCTGTAAGTGAATAGGCACCTGGTAATCGGGGGGGGGGGGGGGGGGGGTAATCTACCCCTCCATAATCGAATTAGCGTTTTCCCAAGAATAATTCTAAATCTGTACAGTCATCATTCCATAATTAAAAAGCCGTGGCCGATTGTTTTCTTCCGTTCGACGTCTCAACTTCGTTGCATAAGATGTGTACATTAGAATAATTGTAAAAATATGATTTGTATTATTAAAATAAATGACTTTGTAATACACTTCAAGTGTTTTTCTTTACCCGTTCCCCTCTGTTTTATAGGCGCACGTCAGCCGCGGATCCAGGGACCCCCGACCCAAAAATGATGTGGGTGGGGGGGGGGGGGGGGGGGGGGGGCGTGAAATATACAAAGCAGTAACAGTAAACATATGAAGCACGATATGTGGCAGAGAAAAAAAAACCTCTTTTGTGTTGACCATTGTGTTCCCGGAATCTCAGGAATTCCTTTTAGATTTCAAGGGGGGATGGGTTAGGTTACAATAGTGTTGAGTGCGTATAACGAATAGGGATAAGAGGGGGGTACCCCTCTGCCACATATCGTGCTGGGTATAACCAAGGAGAATAAAGGCAAGTTGCAACGTTGTGGGTGTGATGCCCGCCCGCCCTGCAGCTAGATAGGTCTGGGTGCATTGTCTTATCGTTTGGAGCCTCTCTATCGTACTTGCTCTATTTTCCCTCGAAGGAGAAAGAGGCTTGCGCCCCAGGATCCACCCATGCACGCGTTGACCACCTACAAGTACAATGGGCGGAGCTTAATAATTATGTAAAGAAAAGGTTGCGAATTCGAAACCGTGGAACGAATGAAATGAATACAGGTGTAACTGCGAAAATCAATGTCCACATACAATTTAATTGGCCCCAAGTTCAAATCAATACTGTAACGTATACACAAAAACAAACGAAACAAGGTCAAGCTGGCTGACTACATCACACTTCGACCATTCACCCATGTCCAGGTTTAATTAGTCTAAAATGATTGAGGTGTGTCGCGTGTCGCCGGTAATCCCAAATTAATTACTACTACTAGCGTCATATTTTCGTAAGCCGAGTAGGAAACAGGTAATTAAAGCAAAAGTCCTTCCGCAGTCACACGGACTCCGTTTGAGGTGTTTTATCAAACCAAGACCGATTATCGCGGTGACTGTTCTTCACAAAGGTAAGCGTGACTGTTGGAGAAAGTCCAACCGTTTTCCACACCACGGCTTGATGTTCCAGGTGGGTGATAGCAGGGTCGTGGTCAGACAGGCGCTTATTTCTAGTAGTCGACCAGACTTCCGCCCACGGCCTACAACCAAACATCGTTTTAATCAAACGATACTCTAAGGTCGCTTATATTTGACGTTAACTGTTTACCCAAGCACCTAGTATCCGTGCCCAACAAGTAATCACGCTGACCTGCATTTGTACTGTGGGCAATCTTATACAAGATTCCCCGCTTATAACTCGACAACTGTTTAACGCCTCTTGTTAAACTGACTAACAGTAAACCGTTATAGGAAGTTTCCTCATGCAACGGCCACACGGCTGTACTGTGTCGCTTCATCGAGCATCAAAGGAGGAGAGTCTTCTTTGAAGATGCAGCAACTAAACATTTTGACAAGAAGAGTTCTGTGAAGTATTTGTCGGCGATCTCCCATCTTGGGCTGACAAGAAACTAAACCAGCTGCTGAAGTTAAAGTAGACAGGACCGACATCCAGGATTGAATAGTTGAATGAATTTGAATCAATGGTGGACGGGGGTGGAGAGTTGTTGTCATCCAGGATTGAATAGTTGAATCAATGAAGCTAATTTGAAGAGTAATTTGTCTCATCTTTTTAAAACATGTCTTTGCCCGGAGAAGTATCGCCTAGACCAGTCGGTGGTTCAATTGGCGTAAAACTGCCATCGATCCAGGGACGAGGAACTAGAGGAAAGTCAGAAATATCGCCAGCCAGTAAGGAGGATTCTCAGAGCAGACATGTTGCATACCAAGGCCGTGAGATACAAGAAATGCCAGAAAACTCTTTAGGGAGCGCGGGTGGTAGTATTAGACCCGTGCCTGCTGACGCAGGGAAGCGATTCAGAAACGTCAAGGTGCATCCTGTGAACTTGCCATCAGTTGCAGAGTCCCGGGTGACTGGACTGAGTGACGATGAGGATTCCAACGGGGTTAGCACCGTCGACCAATCGGCATCAACCCGGCGCAGCTCTGTCCTCGGGACGCCCCTCCAAGCCGCGGTCAGTTCTAACTCGACCGCCCTGTCTAAGAAGAAGGTCAAGAACTCCAAGCAGAGAGTGGACTCCTTCCTGGAGAAATTCACCACCAGGGGGAGAAAGACCACAGATGACGATCTGGAATGCCATGCGAAAAACGGCGAGGAATACGCGGCACTGGGAGAATCCAGAACATTCACCATAGATCCCGATGGTCATTTCATGTTTTACTGGCTCCTCGTGATCACCATAGCCTTTGAGTACAATATTTGGTTTATCATCGCTCGAGAGGCATGGTCGGGCTTGCAGGAGGAGGGAAGAGCGGCCTGGTTCGTCTTGGACTACCTCTGCGATTTCGTCTACCTCTTGGATATATGCATCCAGTTCCGGACCGGTTATCTCGAGCACGGCATCCTGGTGAAAGACGGTAGGCTTCTGGCCAAGCACTACTTGCGATCGCGAAGCTTCGCGCTGGACCTGCTAGCGCTGACACCGCTCGATTTGCTGTACATCGTCAACCTGACCAGGATGCATCCCATCCTTCGATTCCCTCGGCTTCTCAAGGCCTACCGATTGATCGCTTGGTATTACATGGCCGAGGCTAAAGTCACCTTACCCGCCGTCTTCCGTATCGTCAACATCTGCCACGTTCTGCTCCTCCTGGTCCACTGGTTTGCTGCGTTTTACTTCCTGTTTTGCGACTGGATCGGATTCGGCAGCGGGGAGTGGGTGTACCCGTATCCGGAGGGCGAGTTCAATTCCACGATTCGGATGTATCTCCGGTCTTTCTACTGGTCTACACTCACACTGACGTTACTTGGAGATATACCCGTACCTTCCTCAGAATTGGAGTGAGTATATTATGAGTATATTAGAGATCAGTATATTACTTGTCCCCATTTAACTATTTTAACCAGTTCGCGCCGGATGACGTATATACACGCAAAGTTTTCCCCAGATTCAAAACGAGCAAGGCCATAACGAGCAAGGCCGGAAATGTCTGTTAGCATGCGAGCAAGGCCGTAAATGCTTGGGTGTGGCTCCCGGTACCATTGGCCTGAACCCGCCTCGGATCGAGTTTCGTTAAAAAAATCCCGCGCCTCGGCTCGGTAATGTTAAAATAATCCCGGCGCGAACTGGTTAAGAATAACATGTAGATCTTAAAGATTCACATTTTAATTAAGTAATCCCACAAATTAAAGGCGCAACTCCTTTGAGAATATTTCTATTTTCTGGTTTGCACAAAACATGTCTTTTCTCGACATGATGGTCAATCTATGCCCTTTGAATCGTAAAGGGGTCGAATAGAATCGAAGCATTTATAATTTTGGATAACCCGATCAATTAATTTCATTTCTCGGCAAAAAAAATTCGGAAATCAATTTATTTTATTAACCAACAATTAATAACATTGAATTGGCTTGAAATTCAAATCCATACTGTAACATACAAAAAAACCAAAATAAAACAAAACAAGGCCAAGCTGGTGACGACAAATACACTTCGACCATTCACCAATGTCCAGGTTATATGTCTAAAATGATTGAACAGTGTCGCGTGTCGCCGGTAATCCCAAAGTGATTACTACACTGCAAAAACTGTGTTTTACGAGTAAACACCTTTCTAAATACTTTCTTGCTATCAGTTTACAAACATGTTTACATGCTAAACATGTTTAGCATGAGGACGGATCGTGTTAAGCCATTGAACATTGGTGTTTAGCTTTTAAACACCAAGGGCTGTAACTACGAAAGCTGTTTATCTTTATACGAGTGTAGCATATAGACGTGGATAAATCCAAGTTACACGCGTCTTCCTAAACACCTGAATCAAACAGCTCTTACTAAATATATCTTAAATGGTTGTTTAGTTATCCTCGTGTAACTTGGACAGTCTTATTAACTTATTGACCGTGGACCCTATTGTTAATTACATTGTAATATCGGAGGATTGCGCAACAGTATGAACATACGATAGGCCTCAGTAGATAAATCTTCAGCAGGTCTTTACTCTACAGCCTGAGCCATATGGCTGATACCAAAAGGCAACGCAGTGACAGTTTCACTGCTGACGAAAGGATGGCTCTCGTTGAGACCATGAGGAACTTTAATTCCATTATTGGTGACAAACGATGTGACACTAAAGCCAACCAGAAAAAAAGCTGATGCCTGGAAAGCTAACACTTCAGAAATGTCCATCTCGTTTCCTCGGACCGTAAAAGCCGATCTGCTATAAGGACAACAAAAAATTGGGTGTTCTAAATACAATCTGAGAAGTCCAAGTAAATCGTTCAACGTGTCTTTGCTAACTCTGAAACGTCTGATGAAATGTTCCTCGTCATACTCTTCTAAGGGATTCACCTTGTCCCTAAAAACTCTTGGTGCACGTTGGTGTTGGCGACCATGACGATGTTCTTGTTAGTTGGCCTCCTCTTGTGCAATTAAGAAGATTTGAAGCGCATCCATCCTGTCCACCTTTCTACCTTTCTTTGTACATATCTGGCTTCTAAATGGCTCAGAATACTCACTAAACAACCCCGTACCACGTTTAAGAATTGCTATTGTTTGTTATAAACACATGTTTAACTCCAATGGTCATTTAAACTCGGCTAACTTAAAACAAGCTTTGTAGTACTTGTTTGAAGTTAGACACCAGGTTTAAACAGTGACTACTAATTTATACGCATCTAATGGCTTAAACAGCTTTCGTAGTTACAGCCCCAAAAGTGTTTCCTCGCTAAACATAGCTTTTAGAGTGTAGCGACATGTTTTTGGAACACTGACAGAAGCCGAGTCCTTCCGCACACGGACTCCGTTTGCGGTGTTTTATCAAACCAATGCCGATATAGCTGTGACTGTGCTTCTCTCCGGCATGGAGGAATAAAAACAGGTAAGCACAACTGTTGGAGACTATACCAACCGTTTTCCACACCACGGCTTGATGTTCCAAGTGGGTGATACATGGACGGTGGTGGTCAGACAAGCGCTTATTTTGTTGACTTACTCATCTGCACACGGCCTGCAATCGATCAAACATCGTTTTAATCAAACGATACTCCATGGTCGCTTAGATTTTACGTTTAACTGTTTACCCAAGCACCCAGTATCGGTGCTCAACACGTAATCACGCAGTGACCTGCCTGTTTACTGTGGACACGATTATTATAGCTGAACAACTGATCCGGCTTATAACTTGACAACAGAACTGTCTATCGCTATTTTAGACTGACTAACAGTAAACCGTCAATGTATACGAAGTTTCCTCATGCAACGGTCGTACGACTGTACTATGTCGCTTCATCGACCATCAAAATAGAAGAGTCTTTTTTGAAATTGAAGATGCAGTGAGAATAAACATTCTGACAAGCAGAGTTCTGTGGAGAATTTGTCGGCGATCAGCGTCTTGACAAGAAACCAAACCAATGCTGAAATTAAGGTAGACAGGACGACACCGGCTCATCTATAGCAAAATAACACACTGCTTCCCAATCAATGGTTGGACAAATTAGCCCCCTGCTGAATAGTGTACGATTTGGATGTGTCTACAAATTCTCCAAAGACGTGTATAAAGTGAACGGGGTGGACAGTTTGTGTCATCCAGTATTGAATAGTTGAATAAATGAAGCTAATTTGAAGAGTAATTTGTCTCATCTTTTGAAAACATGTCTTTGCCTGGAGAAGTATCGCCTAGACCAGTCGGTGGTTTAATTGGCGTAAAACTGCCATCGATCCAGGGACGAGGAACTAGAGGAAAGTCAGAAATATCGCTAGCCAGCAAGGAGGATTCTCAGAGCAGACATGTTGCATACCAAGGCCGTAAGATACAAGAAATGCCAGAAAACTCTTTAGGAAGCGCGGGTGGTAGTATTAGACCCGTGCCTGACGCAGGGAAGCGATTCATAAACGGCAAGGTGCATCCTGTGGACACGCTGTCTGTAGCGGAGTCCCGGGTGACTGGACTGAGTGACGATGAGGATTCCAACGGGGTTAGCACCGTCGACCAATCGGCATCTACCAAGCGCAGCTCTACCCTCTGGACGTCTCTCCGGGCCGCGGTCAATTTTAACTCGGCCTTCCTGGCCAAGAAGAGGGTCAAGAACTCCACACAGAGAGTGGACTCCTTCCTGGAGCAGTTCACCATCAGGGGAAGAGAGACCACAGGGTATGACGATCCGGAAAGCGTCGCGAAAAACGGCGAGGAATACGCGGCACTGGAAGAATCCAGAACCTTCACCATAGATCCCGATGGTTACTTCATGTTTTACTGGCTCCTCGTGATCACCATAGCCTTTGAGTACAATATTTGGTTTATCATCGCTCGAGAGGCGTGGTCGGGCTTGCAGGAGGAGGGAGGAGCAGTCTGGTTCGTCTTAGACTACTTCTTCGATTTCGTCTACCTCTTGGATATATGCATCCAGTTCCGGACCGGTTATCTCGAGCATGGCATCCCGGTGAAAGACGGTAGGCTTCTGGCCAAGCACTACATGCGATCGCAGAGCTTCGCACTTGACCTTCTAGCTCTGACACCGCTTGATTCCCTGTACATCTTCAACCTGATCAGGCTTCATACGATCCTTCGATTCCCTCGGCTTCTTAAGGCGTACCGTGTGATCGCTTGGTATTACATAGCCGAGGCCAAAGCCACATTACCCGCCGTCTTTCGTATCGTCAACATCTGCCATGTTCTGCTCCTCCTGGTCCACTGGTTTGCTGCGTTTTACTTTCTGTTTTGCGACTGGATCGGATTCGGCAGCGGGGAGTGGGTGTACCCGTATCCGGAGGGTGAGTTCAATTCCACGGCTCGGATGTATCTCATGTCTTTCTACTGGTCTACACTTACACTGACGTTACTTGGAGATATACCCGTACCTTCCTCTGAATTGGAGTGAGTTTTCACAATAAGTATATTATTTTTTCCCATTTTACTCTTTTAAAAATAACATGTATAGGTCTTAAAGAAAGTGAAGAAACGACTGTTCTTGCTTTACTTTCTGTGTTTTGCAAATTTTATGTCCACATTTACCAGCTGAAATATTTTTGTTTTATGATTGATACAGGTATGTCTTCCAAATTATCAGTTATCTGATCGGTGTGGTTGTGTTTGCTACAATTGTTGGTAAGTTTACGGTAAACTGGAAACAAAGTAAAGTTCTTGAAAACAAATTGCCCTCTATCTACACATTACTCAACTTAAAGTTAAGTAAGGTCTCAGAAAATTAATAAGTCCTTATAATTATATGCCTTTTACCGATTATCGATGGTTTCCTTTCTTCGTTTCTGTGCTCTGCTTTCTTTCTTTCCCCCCGAAAATTGTGTTCATAGTTTTTCTCAATTTTGTTTTCTCTAGGACAAGTTGGCATCGTCATAGAAAATCGCAATTCACTCCGATTAGAATTTGAAAGACACGTGGTAAGTTAAAAACTATAGGCCTACCTCCGACATTCTAGGATCAATACCGTTGACTATACCATTAACATATACAAGTTAAGAGATAACTTTATGTGGTTTTGTTGTGTTTTTCTTCTCTTTTTAGGATAACGCCAAGAAGTATATGAGATCATACAAAGTCGCTGAAGATGTTCAAAACCGGGTGTTACTCTGGTATTTCTACTCGTGGAAAAGGTATTAAAGTAGAGTCGGGGTTGTAGTCGAGTCCCTGCAAGTCCGTTCACAAGTCCTTTCGTGAAGCCAGTCACAAGTCCCTTCATCATGCTAGGAGTCCACTGGGCCAGCGCCAGTTGGTGCCAGTTCGCGCCAAAGATTATGTGATTGGCGCGTAGTGGCTCGCTGTGGCGCCGAATTAATGTCCGCTCGGCATGTGTCGCCAAGTGGAATAAACTGGGTGCCATATGGCGTGCGCCAAATGCCACCCGGCTTGCTCCAAAATGTTGCGCCAGTTTGCGCCAGTTCGCGCCATTACACGGCCATTTGATTCCAAAATTCACCCTGTTGGCGTCATTCGCGCCAATAGACGGCTACTTTGTGCCACTTGGTGATTAGTTTGTGCCAAAGGTCGCCAAATTGGTTTGAACTTGCCGCCGCTTGGCGCTACTTGCCGACTATATAAATACCGGCCATCGGCTACCTGGTTTAGACCCTCCTCAGCTGCTGTATGAACAACATCTCTACTAAATATGGCGCAACTTGGCGCGCGCCATTACATTCCAGTGGATTCCAATAGGCGGATTGTTTGCGCCAAAGGGCGATATGTTCGCGCCATTTGGTGCCACTTGGCGGACACTTGGCGCTGATTGTTCGATGCAAGTGGCGCGACGAAAATTTCAAACATTTTGAAATTTTCTTGCCGCCACATTCAAATTTGGTGCCGTTACGGGCCACCACGAGCCAGTTGGGAGGCAGTTTGAGCCACTACACGCCACTAGTCACCTTATTGGCGACACTAGGCGCCACAGCAAATTGCATTGGGGCAAACTGGCACCAACTGGCGCTGGCCCAGTGGACTCCTAGCATAAAGGCAGTCACAAGTAACTGGATGAACAATGACAAAGGAATGCTTTTGTCAAAGCTGATGATGAATAGCTTGTGATTTGAATTGGAACTGAATGACTTGTGGTGGACTTGCAGGGACTTGTAGGGACTTGCAAGGACTTGTGATGGACTCGACTACCTCTCTGAGTAAGGTTCCCCTGACGTTGTCAGATATATCAGATGCATCTTTTTTTGGTCAAAATGTTGGCTTTTTGTGCTTTCTTTATAAAAGATCTAGAACCGATGTCAACAGTCTTGGGCCTTTACCAACAAAATTAAGAACAGAATTGGCAATTCATGTCCACCTGAAGACGCTCAAAAAGGTAAGATAAACATTGGCTAATAGTGTAGTAAACTCGTCGCCTAGTTAAGATGGACATCCTCGCAAAGTCTCGTAATTTCTCCCTTCCTGGTTTGTTTTTGCAGGTCAACATTTTCAGGAAGTGTCCTCCCGAGTTTCTGCACGACCTCGTTCTCAAGATGCACACGTGTATCCACACGCCGGGGGATCTGGTCTGTCGTCGCGGCGAGGTTGCCCGGGAAATGTTCATCATCTCCGATGGACTTCTCGAAGTCGTTCGGTAGGCTTGAAAAATAGTCCCGTCACAGTCCCGTCACAGTCCGAGTCCGTCACAAAGCCTAGGAAAAAGCAATTGCTAGTTTTTATGTATCGGCTCATTTTTTATGCCCGAACGGGCTACAACTCAACCCAATCCGATTCGAGTCTCGTCGTATCTCTTCTGCAAAAACTGACCCTAAGTCGGTCTATCTCCTTGTATCTGTTTAGATCCGATGGCCAGATTCTTACAACACTTCAACCAGGAGATTTCTTTGGCGAAATCGGCATCTTGAATCTCGAAGGCACAGCCAACAGGTGACAATTTCTTCAGAGCTCTCATTATCTATCAAAGACCTTGCAAGTCGAGTTTGTTAACGGTTTTACATTGTAGTTCTCTCTCTTTTGGTCCAGGCGGACCGCTGACGTGAGATCGGTGGGGTACTCCGAACTGTTCACACTCTCCAAGGGAGATGTACTGGATGCACTGAGGGACTTCCCACAAGCGCAGGTCGGTTTTAAAAAAAAGATACAAGCGGTGTCACTATAAAATCAATACATTTCTGCAGTCCTTTGATAGTGTTCTATACTCTGTTCCAACTTTATAGGAACAGCTAGAGGAAGAGGCAAGGAGACGGCTGAGCACCAACCGTAAGTCGCCCCCAAGCAAGACCCGTGCGAAACGAGAAGGTGACTCCAGCTGTACCGAAGCATCTGACCCTGAACGACTGGTAAACACTACGGAAGGGTCGGGAAAGAATACGCCAGTTAAACCAAGGTATGGTATAGCCGTGTTTGTCTTACAGATCTGTATACGCACGATGTCTCTACGGTAATAGCCGCCCATGTCAACTTTTCTACAGTTTTGGAAGTTCGTCACAAGTCAAAAGGGGAATCTTTAGTTCAAATCCTGAATAATATAAGGGCAAAGGTGAACGGCAAATGCAGGCATGTTTCCCTTCATTTTCACAACTTATGTTTTCAAAGCGGTTTGTATTTGTACTCTTTGTATTGTAATCGACCTATAGACAGCAACTTGCGTCTTCGCCGCGTGGAGGCGTCCCAAACGGCGGCGATTTGTACCGCCCTCTGGCGTCGCCAGGCACATGGAAACCCAAGCCCAATGTCGCCCTGAAACCGCCGCGACGGAAACGAGGCTTCAGATGCGGCGCCAACTCCAGGGACAAAGATGACGAGGCTTGGCTGGCAGAAGTGGCTGCAACGGTGCAAGAAAAACTCAAAGAAAGATTGGTAATGACGTTACGGCACAACTAGTGGCTCAAACCAGTCCCAACCAAGTCCTATTATAGTAACTAAGTTATCTTGCCCTATGTTGGCGGTCTCCCAAATTGTTAGTATCTTTGTTTGAGGGCGCTACTCAGAATTCATAAACACCTGAATTCTGTGTGGCCAGAGATCACGCCCGATTGTACGAAAAGCGACATTGTGGGGATAACTCAATGAGGATACGACTTTTTATCTTATAATACACAAATAAACCACAAGAGAAACTGACTAGGTAAATTTGTATAAATTTGAAAGTGAAAAAAAAAAGTCAAAAAAAAATGTTAGAAAAACTTCAAACGGCAATGTGCTGTCACCGGCATAAGGCCAAAAAAAAAAAAAAAGTTTAGCGTCATGCCCTTTTTTAAAAAGGAAGGAGGAGGCCCCTTTTTTTTTTTTTTTTTTTTTCAAAATGGCCGCCCGACACATCTTCAATTCGAGTCATGCAGTAAACATGTCACACCCTATCTTCAAATTTAAAATTAAAACATGGTTCACCCACGATTAAACATTCAAATTCATGTGGGTCGATCAAGTATGCACCGTACACGACTACACATCACACCCTAGCCTTCCTATAACGAAAAACAATATTTCCAGAGCATGTACACAGTGATGCTAAAGTCTAAAATACGATCTTAAAATTTTATTATCTTAAAAAAAAAAAAAAAAAAAAAAAAAAAAATGGCCAAAATGGTTAAATTTATGATTTTTTTCAAATAGAAAAAAGAAAGAAAAAAGGAGGCGGCCCCCAAAAAGGAAGCGGGCGGTGACGCTAAACATGTTTTTTTTTTTTATTTGGCCTAATACATTAAAATATTGTAATCTGTTCTTATTATCTTCGTTGTTTGATCGACAGGATTATTACAACAAGGAGAACCGACAACAACTCCGGAAACTTGAAGACGAACTGAAGGCGAAAGATGAAGACAAAAGCAAGAAAGATGCAGAAATCCATAAACTCAATGAGAGATTGCTCCTACTAGAGGTAAAACAAATACATTTTAAACAAAAATCAGAAGCACTGTGGATGGCTTCAATGAATTTAGGGACATTTTATTGTCAGAAACAAACGCAGAGATTTGACGAGACAACCTTGCTTAATGCTAGGTTCCCACTATCACGATTCGTGCCACGATTGAAATTGTGGTCTTAATCTTGGAGTAATCGTGGTGATCCGATCAGATCTTATCAGATCTTGAGGTCAGTCGTGGCAATCAGGTTGATCGTAGAAGATTTTTGGACGGTTTAAAAATTTTCTACGATCAACACGATTAATTTTTAATCGTAATCATCGCATCAGATCGCAATGGATCGTAACAAAGCGCGACAGATCTCATCTAATCGTGCTTTCAAATCGTGGTGATCGGGATCAACTTTGTACAAGACAAACACCACTTCTGTTGAGATGCGCTGTGATCTGATTGTGGGTTGTAGTCTTCACTCTGTAGAAGTTCAAGAAACAATGAAGTCCATGGTCAGTCGGGCTGTATATATACCCGTCGGGGTCCAATCGTGACTCAAATCGTGATCACTCTCGATCCTGATCGTGAAAGACATCACGACCACAATCATATCTGATCGCACAACAGAGCGCATCGGTTCGTGATGATCGTATCGGAATGTATTGGAACGTATCTCCACGTTCCAGATCGTCCCAAATCGGGGTCCCCGATCGTGCTGATCGTGTCAGATCGGGACCCAATCGGGGACTTAATCGGGACAATCATATCGGAACGTATCTGATCGTATCTGAACGGGAGACCAGATCGTGACAGATCGTGTCACCTAAAATTGACCAATTGTGACTATATCGCATCTAAGCGCACCAAATCGTATCAGAACGTATCGACTCGCATCAACTCGTATCCAAACGTGAAATTTCAGAAAAGGAAACGAAAATTCCACGACCAGATACGAATGACCAATCGTGGCGTTCGTAAAGGATCGCACGACAGTGGGAACCTAACTTTAAGGACAAAGTGTACTAAAACTAGTAGGCCAAAAGCAAATGCAGGAAGTTAAGCAAGACGGTGCGCACATGGGTATATAAATATTTTTATTTTACGATAGACGAGTATGTTGAAATACTATTCTTTTTGTATAGGACCTCTTGAAAACAGCTGACGTTAAAGTGTCCTGATACGGGAAGACACCTGCACTAAACGAATTGAAGACGTGATACAAGTCTAGGAGGTCGGACCGCAGATGGAAATAACTACTCTCCTCAATAATTGTTTATGCCTACTAGAAGTAACCAAGAATTTATGTTAGTTTTTTGGAGCACGAAAACAAAATTCCAAATGGCCTAAGGCTACAACTTATTACATGTTTTACAAACAGATCCTTATACTACTGTGCTAATTGCAGTGATGTTCCATTGGGACACGTTTTAAGGTCTTGTCACAAACGGAATCGAACTTCGAACATTGCTTTGAAATGTTTTTCGAGAAACATAAATATATTTTGTCTACATGCAGTAATGTATGCATGTCCTATTACTTGGTCAGTATCCTTAATGTGCAATCGTAAATATTTATATATACCTAACTTTTATAATTTATTTAAAGGTAGTATACACAATTGGTAATTGCTTGAATTATCAAGAATGGGTAGAGTTGGGGGGTTGTATTTTATATTAAATATTGTTTAACTGACCTGTCTGAAGTTTTACATTCATGGATGCCGATAAAAAAGCAAGAAAAACGGCGTTCGTTTTCAACCGGCGTCGGGCAGTAGTTCTTCTGTTCTTGTTTTTGTCGCGATCGCTGGCGTGATTTTTTGTAAAACAATTCAGAATAAAATTTCGGAACAATTACAGAATAGCTAGCGCAATAATTTTGCTGGATGCCTAGAATCATTATTCACTTTCAAATAAGTAAGATATTTCTTAATAATACTGTAGTAAAACTTTTAGATATCTGCAAATGGTGTAAATTACCTTTCAGTACATAACTATTATATAATTGTTCTATACATGTATCTAAATAGACCAGTTTCCTGATAAATTAAGATGCATACACGCATGCGCATAATTAACTAGGCCGAGAGGCAAGAAGCAAAATCGGCCCATTGAAAATGTACAGGGTCCATAAAGATTTGTAATTGTAAAGGGCATTTGGAGGGTCATGAAAGAAGAAGAATTTTAAGACGGATACTGATAGGCCTATGCGAGGAGGAAAGGGGGGGGGGGGGGGGGGGGGGGGGGGGTGAGGGAGGGGGGGGGGGGGGGGTAGGCTTTAGCCCTGCAATCTTTGGTCTAGTTGTGTCAGTTGGGAGGGGTCTATTTCAAATAGAAAATATGACTGACAAAGAATGAGACCACAGCTTCGTCTCTGTTCATGCAGTTTGACAATGGTGATGGAGCCTAAGCTGAGTATTTGGTAAAAGGCCCAGGACGCTAATTTTGTGTGAGCTAGTAGACAGCCTTTCAAAAAAAATTCCCATTATTTTGATCTCCCTTTTGATCCCCCTCCCACCTGTGCGTTAAGCTTAGCTATCCAGGTTCCGGGTATAACCGGGTGTTTTCCCCTTGAAGCAATCCGGATGTAGACGCAGATTTCTTGATTGTTTTCATGCCCCATTGATTGCTATCTAAGCCCGCGGCCACTTGATATTGGGATGAAATGCTCATGCTCTATATATATACCCATAGATCCAGTCTGCACGACAGCACAATTTTTTCTTCTCCCCAATCAATAACATTACATGTTTAAAGTTGCGTTACCTGCGTGATCTTTAATAAATTCGAATTATGTTTATTAATTAATATACATTTGCAACTTGAATGTTATAGTTCAAATATATTCCAAACCCAATAAACTTGTTTTGAGGTGCGGGAACCATATCCTATACCTCACTAGAACGAGAATGATTATCTTGTACATGTATAACTATAGTGGTATTCTTCCAAATAGGCACTTGGGGAGACAAATTAGCGTAAGTTTTTAGGTAATAAGGAGACAGTGGTACTTACGGAGACATTTCAGTGTCTCTCTAAGTGTCTAGCTACCCTAAAAAAACACGACATTTGGGAGTTATTTTTGTCCTAGAACGACAGATTTTGGTCTAAATAGCATAAATCTCGAAGATCTTATAGAGAAAAGGGTTAGGGTAAACAAGTTAAGACTGTTTGAAGTTTGTGTACATCTCTATATGGGATTGTCTCCCCAAGTGCCTATTTGGAGGTATATAATAAATAATAATAATAATAATAAAACAATATTACGTAACATGGGTACATTTTTATTCCGTAGATGCACCCTAAAAGCAGGTTAGTTGGAAAGTAGTATTTTGTAGCATTGGGTGACTTTAGGGCTTTTGTGCAGATATATACTTCATTTTATTTCAAGTATATCTTCGACGTTGTATAGCCCTTTTCTGCTGGCTTTTATACCTAAACGAAAAACAACAACCTCTGTTTAAGGACTTACACTGTAATCAGACCTACTTGTTTACAGATGAAGAACTCCCGATTAAATAAACGCATGCAATCAAGCGGAATGGAAATAGATAGAAACAGGCTCGCGCGGCTCGCTTCGGTCAAGGTGAACGTGTCGATTTGACAAACAAGAATCCTGCGCGATTTGCGTTGTTTGTCAAGTCACGCCAAAGTTGTGCGCAATTTAGACAATGCGCAGACGTAAGTAAGCCAGAAGTTGTCTTGTTATGATTACTGTACAGAGTCCTCTTAATCATGTTGGTGCTTATAGGGCGCTTAATACCCCTACAATGTAGTGTTTGCGATTATTATGTCTGTTCACCAGGGGCCGATTTCATAGAGCTGCTAAGCACAAAAATTTGCTTAGCATGACAATTTGTCCTTGGCAAACACAAGGTTACAGACCAAATTTTCACGTGATCTTTATTGTTTTGGATTAATAATCAGCTAGTTTTTTTGCTTAGCATGAAAAACACGTAGAATTTTGGCTGGTAACCTGTTTTTAACGAGCATGACTGTTTTTGTGCTTAGCAAATTGTTGTGCTTAGCAGCTCTATGAAATTGGCCCCAGGATAGAGACCATTTCTGCAGCAGCTCAAGATAAGCGCATGTGGCCTCTACCTTCACATGTACCCATTACTCCTGGGTGGAGCGAGGCAATTATAGCAAAGTGTCTTGCCCAAGAACACAAGCACCATGTTCCCTGACAGGTTTCGAACACCGTAACCACTGGACCACGGCGCCCTCTTGCGTCTGACGTCAGGGGCAGGTCTTTGTTCTCCTGTATTCCATACAGGATCAGGACAAAGAGTTTACATTATTATTTGCCTTCATGACACTATAGAGTTCAAATAGGCACTTGGCGAGACAAATTAGCGTAAGTTTTTAGGTGATAAAGAGACAGTGGGCACTTAGGGATACATTTCAGTGTCTCCCTAAGTGTCTAGCTACCCCAAAAAACGATATTTGGGAGTTATTGTTGTCCTAGAACGACAGATTTTGGTCTAAATAGCATAAATCTCGAAGATCTTAGAGAAAAGGGTTAGGGTAAACAAGTTAGGACTGTTTTAAGTTTGTGTACATCTCTATGGGATTGTCTCCCCAAGTGCCTATGTAGATGCGCACGGTGCACATCCGGCCGCCGTAATTGTGAAAAATCAAGAGATCACTCATAGGTGTATTTACCAATTGATGCCTGCAATATAATTAAACAAAAACATCAGTAACGGCAACCTTGACAATGCTTTCAGAGGAACACTTATTACAAGCTATTGAAACAAAAATAACGACCATGTCAGAGCGTTCAGCAAAGCTCTTCATAATATTTTACCGCCCAACAACCTCGATCGGATTCCAATTGAGATAATGGTACACATGGCCCCAAGACACACACGTACATGGCACGGCGACAAAACAACATGGCCCAGCCCCCTTATCGACTGTACAGTCGCTTCCTCCATCCAAGCTATTTAATTAAAACCCTTGCTGCAATTTCAAGGGCTTTTAAGGCCAAAAACAAGCCCTGGGTACGAGAGGGTTCTTTCCAATGAGTCAGAAATTATATATACCCCACCACAATAATAATAAACCATATAATAACCAAATGGGCACTTAGGGAGACAATCCCATAGAGATGTACACAAACTTAAAACAGTCCTAACTTGTTTACCCTAACCCTTTTCTCTAAGATCTTCGAGATTTATGCTATTTAGACCAAAATCTGTCGTTCTAAGACAAAACTAACTCCCAAATATTGTTTTTTAGGGTAGCTAGACACTGTCTCCTTATTACCTAAAAACTTACGCTAATTTGTCTCCCCAAGTGCCTATTTGTATAAATGTACATAACCTATATAATAATATAATGGAGAATTGATAAATGATATATGATAAATTAATATATTTATTTGCTGACATTGGATAATTGGGTTGAATTCTATATTTTTTTTTATTTCAGAAGATGCTCGGACGAAGGAAATTATTGTTCTTATGTTGGTATTGAATAAGCGTATAGGTAATACCGGCACGCTGTGACAATAATCACAATTAAGGACCCACATTTAATTGCTATTAAAGCGTTGTGCTCGCTATATATTAATCAGACAATCCGCCATGGGGGAGTAGCTTTTCTTAACAGTTAGCAACAAATTATTCGTCCGCCACTGAAAGGGGCCGCTTCGTAAGTCTTCTATGATCACGTGCTAGATTTGTTTATACTGCTACATGTATAAATATTAGAAAAACAGTATTTGATTCAAACAACAATAATAATGTTAATATAAACTGGTGGCCCGTTTATAACCGCATGACAGACCTGCGAGTGTTTTTAAGGATTAGGTTTAATGTTTCTCCTGCAATATATCTTTCGAAATAAGAGCTATATTGATTATTAAACAGAAAAGGGCCCAAGAGCGAATCGCTAGTCGTGTACGTGTAGGACTGGTTTTAAGTTCTGCTGGGTCGATACGCCTGACGCACACCATACCCATACGTATACGAGAGGATCGTTTTGTGGTGTAAGAACTTAACATTTCGTGTGGAACGCATGGGTGTTTTAACGATTCAATAAAAGAAGCATGCCCCACCCCACACTCTTAAAAATGATATGTGTTTCTCCTAACAATTTTTTCAACCACAGAGTCGAAAAATGAGTTTGGAAAGTGCTAGTGTAAAATTGGTAAGAGCCGCGGCGGTGACTCTCACTTTCCCCCGTGGTGCACTGTGGTAAACAGTGCGTAATGTCACCACTACATCATGGGACTTTTTGCAAAATAATGACAGTAGTTCAGCTCTCGCTGGTTAGACTGGTCCCAGCCTTATCAAAAGCGCTGTATTCTTGCAGGACGTTGAAACGGAATAGACCTCATCACTACAGCGGAATATTAGACTCAATGACTGTCTGTAGGCCTACTACTTTATAGCCTATACAAGGTTTATTAACTCCGAATTCTCTGTAAAGTTACCAATGTAAAGGAGCTTTATATAAATATTATATTACAATCCGGCGACTCTAGGTGAACCAGACATACTAATCGGAAACATGTCTTTAAAGGCCGCCTTCATACTTCACGCGAAAGCGATGCGAATTTGACGTCACGAAGCATTCTCTGCAACATTCGCTGCGACATTCGCTGCGAAATTCGCTGCGAAATTAGTTGAAATGTGTTTAACGTTTGGCCCACTCAAAGAAAAGAAACAAAATACGAAACTTCAACGGTATATCCGTGTAATAATGTCATCTCAAACGGCGTTCATTTTCACAATTCGCTCCCACTGCATCGTCAATTTCATGGCAATTTTAACATTGACTGATTTGAGACGCTTGGTGGCAGCAGCAAACACACTGGTCCATTTGAATTGTTTACGTCATCCTAAGCAAGTCCGTTTTCCAAACCCCAGCTTCGTCACCGTCTTCGGCTTCGTTTATGCAGTTTGCAAATAGTGACGGAGCCTCAGCTGAGGTTTTCAAAATGACGCAAACAACAGAAAAGGGCCGATGTGTTTGGCTGCCACCAACCGTCTAAAAGTGACTTGTTTGTGATCATCATCCCTCTGTGAATAGCTTCGGGTCTTGTATCGTTGCGTGCCTTCGGAGTCCGAACAAAGAGAATGCATGATGTCTCATAGACGCACTCCTAAATACGTAGACGTACGGATTAAAAGCGCTGCTGGATAAGGCTAGCCATAGCGGAATCCACTCCCAAAACGGGCTGACGTGTCTGTCTAAGGCTGCCTCGACAAAACCGACTACGTAGTACGGCAGCCAGGAGACTACAAAACTCAACATGACCATGAGAGTTGTCTGGGCCGTCCGCCATTCATCCCCGATGTGGACTCGCAGTATCTTCTTGATACCACCGCTGGTGAGGGCCCGCTGTTTCTTGGCGGGGTCGGCGCCGCTGGAATAGCCGGTAGTTTCATCGGAGGACGGGACTCTGAACCAGCGGTGCCTGTCCCTGGCCACCAGGTCCCGGGCCGCCAGGTACATGCGACCGTACATGAACGCGATGGAGATCAGCGGCACTGCAAAGCCGCCTACCATCAGGAATATCTCGTAGCTATCGTCGGTGGTCCCACTGCCGTCTGGCACTGCGGCCGTGCAGATGAAACGATGGTGGTGGTAGGAGATGGAGTTCCAACCAAAGACTGGTGGGAGGGCCAGAGCTAGAGCAATGATCCAGACGACTAAGATCATCGCTGCAGCCCGCCTGGCGGTCATGTAGATGTAGTAGCGTAAGGGTAGCATGACAGCTACGTAGCGATCCACTGTGATCATAACCAAAGTAAAGACGATTGCGGAGAAGAGGAGTACATTCAAGAAGCCAGTGGCGGTACAACTTTGTTCCTCTAACCTCCAGTCTGTTGAGATGACCGACACCAGAACAGGTGGCATGACAGCCACACACATAAGGAAGTTACAGATCGCCAGGTGGAGGACAAAGCGGTTAGAGACGGAGAGAAGCGAGGGCTTCCTGACGAACACGAGGAAGATCACCCCGTTGCCCAGAAAGGCCGCGGTCAGTATCACCATCAAAGACGTGGTTTGGAAGATGGTGACCGCTGCTGAGTCCGCAGCCTGGACCGGACTCGCCGCAGACGGCGTAACGTTAACAAGATGCAGACTTGTTGAAGACATACTTGCAAGTGGGAAGGACCCTAGACGTGTGCCTTTTAGTAATCCCATCTGTACTCCTCTGCTTCATTAATGCACGCCGCATCCGAAAGAGCCACTTAATGCCAGGCAGTGATCCAAACAAAACAAGTATCACATGTGGGTGTTCTTACGGGGTAAGACCTGCTAGGAGTATAATTCTACCCTGGGGGTTCGCTCTCGATCGGTGAAGCACTCAAGTGTTACTGTTGGTCGGTAACAAGTCTATTGGTCCCGTGGTCTGTGGCTCTGATGCCCCTAGGCACGGTGTTCAGACGCGCATGGTGTTTGTCCCAAAGGAGGATCGACTGAAAGTGAAACACAGACATTAGGATGAAGTTAATGTACCGCAATAAAGCTTAGAACTTCAGCATTTATTCACGAGAGAAATGGAAAACCTGGCAATGCCTCAATCAAGAAACTCGAAGAAAACAAACCACTGAATCCGTCAGCAGTATACTAATCATAAACGCCATCGATGTCAACCCCCGATGCACCTTACATATCAAGCTAAACTTATTGGATTTGTTTTAATAAGCATAATATTGGCTGTTTAATGTCCAAACAAAGTAGTGAATAAAAATCAACAAAACAGCAGATCTAATTACACACACGCACCCACGAAAATATCGATCATGAAGCTTATGGACGCACGTATATTTCGGCGGGGTTTATACTACGCATGAGAGCGGTTTAGATCGATTTGAGTTTACGTGCACTGTCGTTGCATGTATACGGCCACTGAACTAAATTTGTGGAATATCCCCCCCCATATTTTGTTAATAAAATAATAATACTAATAATAATAACCTGGAACGTGTAACAACGGACACGGCTTTTTTTAGGTGTTAGCAACGGAGTCAAGGTACTAGACACTAAAACGGTGAATATGTTCCGAAATACGGTACCCTCTGGAGACATGAACACAATGTGTACAATGGAGACAAAACGTCTCCGGAGGGTAAATGAATAGGTCTCCATTGGGAATTTCACGAATTATATTTTTGGATTTTACTTAAATTACTCAAAAACTAGGATTAGGATGTGGGTTAGGGTTAGTGTTTGGGTTAGGGTATAATATAGGGTATATTGGGTCGAAATTTCAACTCAGGAAAAAAAATTGGTTAAAATAGGAGCATTTTGAAAAACTTGCTCGACTTTCTAACCATTTGTACACGAGAACAAAGCCATGTCTCCACAGTGATACAAAAATGCGAATATATGAGTACGTATAGGTGTACACCGACAATGGTATCGTGGGCTAGAGTTATGCCCCGCTTTCACTTACGCTACGAATATCCCGAATCGTGCCGAATCGGAAATTGTCGAAATTCGTGGCGATTCGGCAAAAAATATAAAAAATAGTGAAGATTTGGGAGGAGGTGCGAAGCTGTTACGACTTAATTACGAAAGACTTACGGTAAATTGTGGCTAGTAATCGGGTTGAAAAATATGCCGAATGTCAAGAATGGGTTAAGAAACAGGTACGATTTCAAAGAGTCATGTATGAATTGTACGAATAAGGTACGACTCACTTACGAATATCCCGAAATCGTGTACGAATCCACTACGACCTCGACGATTAAGTTACGACTACTACGACTTATCTACGAATAGTTTGCGATAATCGGCATTGTTCGTGACATTTCGGCATATTCTAATTGTGTCGCAAAAGGCTATAAAAATCGGACCTGATTCGTGGCCGATTCGTGTCCGATTGGTAAGACTTGATTCGTACTACTTTCGGGACATTGGTGCCCGAGTTTCGGGATGTTTCCGGCGTGGGTCCACGAAAACTTTCGTGGCGGCTCGACGAACTCACGCGAACTGTACGAATGATTAGGAATCAACTAAGAATCATTTAAGAACTGCAAAAAAACGTTTGAGAATAATTATCTACGAACCGGACAAATTTCCGATTCGGGACAATTCGGGATATTCGTAGCGTAAGTGAAAGCGGGGCAATAGGGCATACACAGAGAGTCCACGATTGACCAAACGTCCACGATTGTGAGTTAGTAATTCATACGCAATGTGGACCTCCGAACAATATTGTTTGCCCTCTCTGAAAAATAGTTTTAGAGAAGAAAACGGGTTAGGGTTATATAAAGAAAAAGTAAGTGCAGCTGAGAACAGCTGAGAGGCCCAGAATCAAAATTTGAGATTAAAATTGTTTTGGGGAAGCGTAACAAAATGAGTGTTTAGCCAACGTTTGCTTAACTACACGAAGACAAAGGAATCTCCACAATACGTATATATGAAAGGTAAAGCTGTGTTTGTTTATGGTGTAAATGGAGGACACATGCCTGGCGACACGAAGGTGAATTGGGGTTAGGGTTAGAATCGAGGACGACCTCGATTGAGATTCGTGTACAAAACCAATGAGAGCCGTCGGAAAAATTATCGAGAGGAACAAAAGAAACTCCTCGATTTACACCATAAACAAACGTACATGGCTGTGTAGGCCTACGTGTGAGTTTGTTTTTGATTGAAATAGTGAACGTATAACAATAGAGGACAATAGAGTCCCCTATTTCGAAAAGGTCCCCGATTCCGATTCGTGTACAAAACCTATGGGAGGCCTTCCGAACAAAAAGTACAAACAAAAGAGGGACAATAGGGGGTTCTTGATTGGAGCCGTATACATACTGTCTTGTATGCGTTTGTATTAACCGGCAATCGTGGTCGTCGGACAAAGGAATTGGGAGTCAAACAATGGGTCCACGATTGACACAACGTCCACGATCTTTTCTCGTGTACAAATCCTATGGCGATCATCAAAAAACGTTAGAGTATAAACAAAAGAGGGAAGACGGTCGGACAATGCCCCGTCCACACAGCCAGTCTATACATGACTGTGTGTGTATGTTGTTAGAGGGGGGAGGGGGTCTTCTCACGGTAGAATCCGTTGCTAACATACGAAATGAATTATGAGATAAGAAAGTTTCATAAACGAAAACTAATAATAAATGGCGTGGCTATGTGTTTGTTTCACTCCACCGAACTAGACGACCGTGGCTCGTAAACACAAGCCTCGGGGACCTTTAAGACGATATACAAAATATCATTATATGATTAATATCATGTTGAGTTACGTATTGTAGATATAGTCGTATATAGTCTGTATATTCCATCCCGCATAAATTGTTTACGTGTGTTAAAACTGTTGTGCCACAAAAGAAACATTGTACTGATCTATATAATATAATTATAAAACAACAAATTGTATAACACTTATATTATGCAAATAAGACAATTTGTTTTTGTCAGTGTACGGACATCAAATGATGAAAATAATATACATGTACAGAAATCCAAATTGAGAAATTAAAACAAGCACATGCTAATTGTTTAATAGAACGTCGATATTCGGAACCGATAAAATATTCGGAACCTATAGCTGGGAACATTGCGTTAGGTACTTAGTAATGGTGCCCGCACAAGAAACAAAAGTCAGTGGTTAAGAGCGTGTGTTTTCTGTTCCACAGAGCGTGAGTTCGAATCCCGGCCGGGACACGTGTGTCCTTGAGCAAGGCAATTAAACCACTATTGCTTCGTCCTTCGGATGGGACGTAAAGTTGTAGGTCCCGTGTGTTGTATAATTTATAATGTGTGTATATATCTTTCCCATTATAACATTATAAAATTGTATAATGCACGTAAAAGAACCCAGAACACTCTTCGCTAAGAGAAGGGGTTTGCCCCAGTGTTCCTGGCTGACACAGCCTTCTGTCTACGGGTTTCTTCTGGCTTACGAGCTACAGTGCCTTGAGCGCTTTTGAAGGATCCTTGGTTTCATTACCAGAAAATAATAATAATAACACCAAGCCGTCTAAGTAAACACATCGGTTGGGGCCATAGAGCTATATTAAATTACTAGAGCGATAACTCTTCATTCTTACGCGCGGAGATACTTTGAATCCATTCTGCGCGCAGACATTTGCTGAATGTGCTGTTGTAGAACTTAATAGAAATAGATGGATTTAATTTTGAAAGTGTACTCTAAATGCAACGCGTGTGCAAGTAGAACAGACGCAAAGAACTTTACGCGCGTCATGTCAGTTAACAAAAAGTCACGCAAAATCAACTGCAGCGCGCGGATACGCACGTGATTTGCGATGTTTGCGCTCATTAATTTGCTGATCTATAATCATGCCTTTTGGTTTTGGGCTTATCGGCTTCGGTAACGCACTGTATAGAATACAAACGCAGATATGCAAATAGCCGTACAAAAGCCCAACACAATTCTGAGGTTTCCATAGGTTTGTGACAAACATGGATGCGCCCAGCAGGCATCAATGTGTACATCGAGCCAGCGCTCTAGTAATTTAATATAGCTCTATGGTTGGGGCAGAGTTTTTTTTACTCAAGAAGAGAGTAAAAACGGTCCACATTTCAAGTGCTTCAATTTTCATGCGGTTAAAGGGATCGTATACGTTTGGTAATTACTCCAAACATTATTGGCAATAAAAACTTACTCGTTAAGAAGTATAGCAGCTTTGGATAGTATAATGCATTTTTAGAAACTGTTCACTTCGAAGTACTGCGGTTATGGAAAAACATATCACTTTTTATCCCCACAATTTTGAATCTGAGAAGCGTTACTGCAGTGACGTTTCTCAGACTGTGTATTCCTATGCAGATTATTCTTCCTGCGTGGACATAACCGCTCGAGATTTTCGGCAATATCTCAAAATCGCTACCACCTTTTGAAATGAAATTTGTACAGGTTAGTTTTATGGTATATTATCTACAACTATTATAGGATTGAAACAAACAGTGGGTTCCAATTACCAAACGTATACGATCCCTTTAAAAACAAATTTCTATAGTCAACCCAAATTGTACCACACGTACACATGCAGTCTGATAAGACGCAACATATTAATGCACTGCAGTAGCACTCTCCTTTAGACTGGCAGGATATACTGTCCGACATGTTCAGTTGTTCACATGTTCAACGCAAAACAAGTGCCCGTCTGCCGTCCGCCCTTGAGGGGGAGGATCTCATGACCACTACACCGCTATAGTTATAACCACGAACCACCGACTTCACTATGCAAAGCTTGAGTTCATATCTACCCGAAGTGTTAGCTTACCATAATGCATCATCCCTGGGCCACGCTACCGGAGCTAGCCGTTGTCTTCCTATCCCAGTCAACCAAAGAGAGAAGTGTTTCACGCGATGCTGTTTTATATAGCTCCATCTCTTCGAATATTGATTTTGTCGTCCTCCGAAATTTAATACATAATTCGCTCAGCTGAACCCTCTCCTCTCCACTCGTCTTGCTCAATCGGTGGTATGCATCATGACCTTGTCCTAGGTGACCCTTAACATGAAAGAAACACGTTGATACAGCCGTATATCTGCTGCCTTGAAGAAAAAACACATCGATGTACGATTTACCAAGAGATGTAATTTGTTTTACTCTGTATGCTGCGTGTCATCTTGGAAACATGCGCTCACATTGTGTGGTTATAAGATGTCTGCAGCTGGTGTATTTATAACCAAATGTCATGTGCAATTAGTGTTTTACATACCCGGTACCAGTTCATTTTAATAGTTTTTTTTTTGGTATCTAGTAAATTAGTCTGGCTACGATTCCTCGCCGTGCACATGGTACCACGACTGCAGCCACCTCGTTAGTGATACGCAGGTTGCACGGTATAAATGAGTTACGTTGTATACCGTTAATTGCCTGAAAGAAGTACCGTAATGATTAAACGATTGCTAAAAAAACTGAAGGTCTTTTGCATTTCTCTAATTGCAAAAACCCTACTATTATATAACCTCATTTGGAGTTGTAATCACGAGCCCTGCTAAGAATTTTTCCTGCGTGGGTGTTCATAATGTAATAATACACTTGTTCAATCCTCGCCAATTACATGCATGTCATCCCACTGTCGCACTAGTGTGATATCGTCGCCGTATCACTGCTTTGGGAGGAGATCGCTCAAACAAGGTGTGAATTTGCTTAAAGAGGCTCGAATAACAGAACCACCCCGATGTGTCAAGAGAATTCAAACACAAATACACCCCTTTTCAAGTGAGCCTATAGGTTTATCTATAAATGTTCTTAGTATTAATGTTTTGGATTCCTGTCAATATCCTTGTATACGTCTGTATTATGTTATGATATGTACTGTTATTTTATTTGATGATGTATGCAGGCCCCAATGAAAACCAATTTTAAACTGTTTGGCACACCCTGGGTAAAGAAATGGAATAAATAAATAAAGCTCAAAGTCCTTTCCTGCAAAAGACATAATCTTTAAAGGTAGGATACACCATTTGCAGATATCGGGAAAAATTCTACCGAATGATTGAGAAATATCTTACGGCGATCGCGAACAAAACAAGAACAACATACGAACCACTGCCCGACGCCGGTTGAAAACGAACGCCGTTTTTCTTTCTTTTCTCAGCATCCATGATTGTAAAACTTCGGACAGGTCAGTTAAACGGTATTTACTATAAAATACAATCCCCTAAATCCACCTATTCCTCATAATTCGAGCAATTACCAATGGTGTATCCTACCTTTAAATCCACCCATTCCTGATAATTCAAGCAATTACCAATGGTGAATCCTATACCTTCCATTTATCATAATTCAAGCAATTACCAATGGTGTATCTTTACCTTTAAATCCACCCATTCCTGATAATTCAAGCAATTATACCAATGGTGTATTCTACCTTATAAAGGCGTAATAGATTCATTAACTGTTCGTGTTTGTCCTCGTTTTTGATAATAATAACACCACTCAGAACCTGAAAGAAGAATGTCCAAAACCTAACCGGGTGAAGTCGCAGCTCAGTGAGTGGATATTTAGCATTACAAAGGTTATACACCGACGTTGTTATTCATACCGTTGGGGCAATTGATGTAATTGCAATAACAAAACACTTAAGTCGACTTCAAAACAATTGATCTTTCATCAAGATAATGGTCGTAGGTATATGGACATTGGTGATGACCGTGCTTTTGAAATCAGACGGACAATTCTAGCATGGACAATTCTTTAAAACACCCCCTATCACGCTCCACCACAGTTTCTAACTTGTCAATTTCCACCTACCTTACGTTGATAAATGACCCGGACAATCTGCTGTGCAATTAAGTCCTTCAAAAAGCCTATAGCCAACAAAATGTCCATCCCCTCTAAGCACCACTGTGATTCGTCTCGTATTTGTGGGCCTGAGATAATAAAACATATCCAGGAACAACTGATGGACAGACTCGATCTGCGATCTGCGAGCAGAGAATCGCGGACCGATTGCGGGGGAGGTTGGCCGGTTGTAGTCGCGAGGCGAAATTACGGCTTATACCGTCAATAAGACGATAAGCACTTAAATAGAACAACCAAAAGGACAACCCTAACTCTAGCCTTACCGGGGCCACACTATAGCGAGGCTACCACTCGAACAGTAACCAAATCCGCACGACGATGTCGTAACCAAAGCCGCACGACGCGAGGATGTCGTAGCCAAAGCCGCACGGCGATGTCGTTTTGGTTGTAACCGAACCGTATTTTTGTTTACTATGATAGACTCTACGTGGGTGCAGTGTCGTGTCCGAGTGTTGCAGCGCATGTATGATTTAGTTGCCACTTTCTCGAATTTATCGACAGTTGATAAATCCAAATGGCTGTAAAATTTGCCAAATGGCTTTTCTTTTCTGTTTAACATTTGTAATTTGTTTTATGCCGATAGATGATTGCTTCACTGATATTAGAAGCACGTCGCGATCTAACGGTGGGTCTCTATACATCATGTACGTATACATGCATTTCCTATATCAATAATCTTGAAGCGCAGCTAGTTCGCACGCTGTACAACAGCACAAATACCAAAGGTTACGACCGCCTCTTGAATGAATATCATGCTAAAATGTATGATATTAGTTATTACTATTTTTCTTAAATAAAAAAAAAGTGTCTAGAAATAACTGTATGCTATATCATTATTACCAAACTGATTGTGAAAAAATATTAATGGCGAATTAATTTTTTTAACGATTTAATACACATCTTTCTAACACAGTCTACAACACACAGCAGTAAGAACTCCAAGATTTTAATGTATCTTCAAATAAAAAAAATGAAAAAGAAAAAAAGAAAAAAAAAACATTTTATGCCGCATCGGGCTCGAGGCAATCATATGGATTGGAAACCTTCTAAAAATAGACACTAACATGAGTTGGTATGGGCTGGTTATAACGACATATGCCACAGACAGCGAGATAACTGGGTTTAAATTAATGTATACGTGGGATTATATGAGTTTATTCGTGTCCAATGCCTGTCCGGGGCGGGGCGTAGGGGGGGGGGGGCTATTTATCATGTCATGTCCGTAATTAACCCTCGCAACATGCCTAAATCTGAATGTAATAACAACATTTATATAATTTGCAGAAGTTCTAAGGACGTTGGAACACATGTCTCATGTTTCTAATTAGGCTCGGCTTGGGCCCTATCATCTCGTACTGATTATAGGCAACCGTTATGGTTATTGTTGTTCCTGGCCGATTCAGGGGGAGACACTAGTGGCAGATTTGTGTGTTCAAGCCGTGCCACGGTGCTTGCAATTTTTTCATCTGATTACTCAGAATGTTAAAATAAAAAAAAATAAAACCAAGAACTCCCGATTCGGTTCAGAAGTTTGGATTCTAGCGCCATTTTTGTGAACCAAGGTCAAGGGGTTAATATTTTGGTCTTGGATGTTCACCGAGTACGATCAACCTAAGGTTCAGAAAAAATAGTCGCTGGATTCAAAACTACTGAACCCAAGTTCTTGGTACCATTTCCCTTTTACAAGTTTCATATCCATTTACAGTGTATATCAAAACATCTAGTTTATCATCCCTCCATGATCAAAAGTATAGTTTCTGAATAGTGAAAGTACGAGGTTGCAGATTTTTTGTACCACCCTATATAGCCCGAAGAGCAAGCGCCAAGCACCATTAAGGGAGGAAACAAAGCGGTACCCTAAGTCTTGCTAGCAATTCCAAAAGAACCCCGTCCTTAAACGCAGAAGACGGGGAAATATCTTGAACTAATGAATACCGGTACATCGTGTGCGTTAAACAGTTCGCGCCGGATGACGTATATAAACGCAAAGTTTTCCCAAAATTCAAAACGGATGACGCATAAACACGCCAAGTTCAAGTTCGGAAATGTCTGTCAGCAGCGAGCAAGGCCGGAAATGCGTGGGTGTGCTACCCGGCACTATCGGCCTGAACACGCTTCGGATCGAGTTTCGTTAAAAATAATCCCGCCCCTCGGCTCGGTGATGTTAAAATAATCCCGGCGCGAACTGGTTAAAACCAAAACCGAGGACACGCCGGCCCCCGAGATCTATAGCCAACGAGCTTACTACATGTACTTAGCCATTTCACTACCCGTTAAGCTTTCTTCAAAACGATTTGCCTTACAAAGCAGACGCACTGGTGTATTGTTACCCCCTGCTATGCTTCAGTGGAAGAAATACACCCAGCTAATTTGTACGTCTTCCAAATAAAATCGAATTTCTTTTCATAAAAACGTGACCTCCAACTGTTTTAATTCTGTCCACAAGGGAGTGCGCAATACGACAATTAGTCCTTGTTATGACGGTGTACGGCTCAAAACGGTTGACACAATTACTAGTTTATTAACTACATTTTACCCCATTTCTTATTGAAATCAATTTTTAGAGCTATATTCTGGCAAACAGTTATATTTAATAATAATAATAATGTTAGTTGTTATATAGCGCTTTAGACTCCCACAACTAATGTGGGTGTATCAAAGCGCTTTACATTATTACCCCGGTCATTGGGCCCATGAAACATTCCAAATACCATCTCAGCTCCCTGGGGAGTATACAGCTCGATGCTGCCATTTCGGCGCAAAGTAGCTAAATTCAACCACAATAACTATCTCTGCCCTCACAGGTACCCATTTTACTCCTGGGTGGATAGAAGCAATGAGTGAAAAAGTGCTTTGCCCAAGGGCACACGGAGTCCCAGGCCGGACTCGAACCCCCAACCTGTAGCTTTACCTACAGATTACAAATTCAATGCTCTAGACCACGAGGCCATGGCACTCCACACATATTTCCGCCCAGATATGATCAGACCATCCATGCAAAAGATATGAAATTGCGAAAGACATCTTCGCCTTTAACAAGCATAAAGATACAATTTATTCACTTTGTACACACTTCTACTGAAAAATTTATTTTCTATATTTAGGCAAAAATAATTTCGTCCAAACACTACCATCTGAACCGATTTAAGATTTAAAGTATTGTACAGAAAACGTTTTAAAAATGGACAGCTGTGGTAAATGAGAATAAATCTGAAATAATATAGAAATACAAGATTTAAAGTGAAACATTTCATGGTAAAAAAAAAAATGCTACATTCCACAGTGCGACAGATATCGGAAAATATACCACACTTTTGTTTTTCTGACAACCTCTTTTATTAGCTGCCCACAATAAAAGTTCAACAATGGACAAATTATATATTTCTGTGACCCTTCCCTATCACAATCTCACCCTTCCCCGCCCATAAATACTTTCCAGCCAATTATAAAGTACTTTTCCAAGACAAGTTCTACTTTTCACGTACAGGCACCGAATTCCTTAACAAGCCAACACACAGCGGCTAGATGTACATGTACATTATTTTGTACTCTTAAACATGCCTATCGGAGTCCATTTATGGAGTAGAAATGAACCAACACAATTGCGAGTCAAAATAACCCTTTCTCTGCTAAAATGGCAATGTCAAAATTTCCTTTCATGGTCAAATGGCTCAGAAAATTGAGTACGTATAATGTGAACTATTTACAAATTAAAAATTCCCGCTAATCGCCCACCCAGGAAAATTTCCCCTCGCACCGAATGCTTCCATCTAAATGCCAATTTCTTGGAATAGAAGTGTTTCAATAAATTTGCCCTAATCCACGATTTGTTCATTTGGTTCTGAAAAGCTCTAATATGTTAACAAAGCAAAGGTTCTTGGCCTCTGGTTTCAAGCAGATTTTTTTAGGGAGGCCCAAGCGGATCACAGGATCAAACAAACAAGCAATAAAAAATCTCTATATTGTGGAATCGCTAAACAAGATTTAGTTTTTAATTGTTATCAATTTTATCGGTCCGATGCATGATTATGTACATGTGATACGGCACTCCAGTTTGACAAAAAAAGTAAACCTATCGTACAGAAAAAGATAGAGAAAGGTGAATCAGAATCCCGTGAAAACTGTTATGTCACGCGCTAAACATTGGGTGATTTTATCAATACATAAGCCCAGGCGCGGCTCTACGGGGGTCTAGGGGGGACTTTAACCCCCCATAAACTTTTGTCTAGGCCCCCCCCCCCCAACAAAAAATGCAATAACTAGTACATTCTGGAAAATACGTATACTAGATCTGCGAATGTTAGAAGTTGACATCACGTGCGAAGGGTCTAGCCCTCCTAAAACACTGGCTCTAGAAACCGCGCCTGCATAAGCCTATAGTTCACAAACCATACGCAAACCATTGTTGATCTCTAGGTGGAAACATGATACTGATCGACTCGACTTGACTTGACTTGGCTCCGACTCCTTTCAAAATTTAGTCTGCTCGCAGATATGGTTGAAATTCCTGCCGAGTAACAATAAGATGTAAATTGTGTAAATGTTTTATTTAAGAAAGATTTAAACATACAAAATAATAATAGATAACAAACAAAAACACATAGGACTGGCATAAAAATTTGCAAAATACATCCAATACATCTAGATATATAATTAGATTTCATTATTTTCAAATCAAGGAAATTTTTGTTTAATTTTGTAAAAGGTAATTAAATAACCGTCCCAAAAATTGTAATTTTTAAATTACCCCATTATGAAAAGGGCATTAAATGATCTTTCATATACAGGGTAGTCAACAAAATTAAGAATTCAAAATAGCAGAGATTTTTCCAAATTTGGAACATTCCATTCTTGTGCAAAGCAAACCATACATTTCAGGCAACTTACTTTGCGTGGTGAAGTTTGCTGCTTTGCGTCCGGCACTTATTTCCCCAGTGGCAGTCGGGCCTTATGGCAATTTGACCTAGAATTGAGACATGAAACAGCAGTCAAAACTGTGTTATGTGTACACGTTGCGTGTTCCAGCTGCGCGCAACTACTGCAAGTGTGCAAGTGCGCGTGCCCACACATGTCAGGCATTAGTGTAGATATGTCAGACATTAATTACTGTGATTGGTCAATGCATAACAGGGCAGAACATAAATGAATTGGTCTATCGTCACCAAAGCTTGACTCAACTTACGAGGCAGATCGGAATTAGGAATGTCCCTCCGGTACTGGTAAGCGAGTTCCTGGAAGTTCTTTATTCCGCAGTGATAGCACAGTACGTTTGCCGAGGAAATTCTATTGATAGCACCGTCTAAGAAAAATAACATAAAACCTGTCAGATTCCCAAGATACAAATGACAAAAGAGAGTGCTGCACCAACGCTATTTCATAGATACAAACACCGTAAATAACTTATTCATTGTAGATTTACTTGCGTCTAAAAAAGATTGCATAAATTTGTTAAAGTAACCTGTTCATTTTTAAACCTGTAAACTTTAAACAAATAATCTTGAATACACGTTTGTGTCATATGAGGGCACTATATGAGGGCACTATATGAGGGCATTGCGAATACAATTTCACTGGTATTACGCACTGCGTTCCTCATATTCATTTGATTTCCGTATACCAGTGGGATTGCTTTGTTTGTTCGCTGCCTCTCTTAACCAGTTCGCGCCGGGATTATTTTAACATCGCCGAGCCGAGGGGCGGGATTATTTTTAACGAAACTCGATCCGAAGCGTGTTCAGGCTGATAGTGCCGGGAAGCACACCCACGCATTTCTGGCCTTGCTCGCTGCCGACATACATTTCCTAACTTGAACTTGGCGTGTTTATGCGTCATCCGTTTTGAATTTTGGGAAATTGTTGCAATTATATACGTCATCCGGCGCGAACTGGTTAACTGTGTTTTCACTAAGAATATCATAGCAGGAACCAGGCACTTGAAGTCGAGTAAGATGGCGTTGATATGACCTCCCCAACTCTCTTCTTTACTTTGCGCTGAGGGCCATACACTCATTCCTCAGCAAGAGGCTTCAATGCTGTCTTACCCTGGCACACATATTCCCCAGAATCCAACTTGGCCAGGCAAGAATCTAATACATCTTTCCACGTAAGGTCTTTTCTTCTAAGGTAATCCTAATAAAAAAAACACAAAGAACAATAATTATTGAAAAATGTGAACTATTAAACAGGTGAATTACAAGAATTTTGGATCATTTCTCTGAATCATTTTAATAACTAGATTACTTGTATTCTCACCTTTAATATTTCCGATTCGTAGGAATTTTTAAGAATGAGGTTGTCGAGGCACTTCTTTCCAAAATACAAATCTGAAACAAAAAAAATAGATAAATGAAACCATAGCTTTGGTGATTTGTGCTTTATTTCTTACTTTTATTTTGCCTGCTGTATCGATAAATACTAAATGTCTTAGTAAACTTTCATTCCTACCTTGAAATTCATTTAGGCAACCATTACAATCTATCTTTCTGCAGCCCCAGTAGCGATGACAGAAGAAATTGCCACAAACATCACCTGGAAACAAACGAGAAAGAAAGTGTGCTCGAAAAAATCCAGAAATTTGAACAAATGTGACCTGTTCCACGAAACCCGGACAAAGTCGCACAATGTGTTTTGTCACAATGTACTCCTGAAGTCATTTCTGGATGATTTTACCATTTTGAGGTTTTAGGTTTTCCTAAGTCACTCACTATTAATCTACAATCTCCCCAAATTTGAACAAAATCCGTCTACCAGAAGTGTGTTTTTTTGTCAATTTTGTGAAACATTTGTGTATAGAAATAATACGCTTTTCTGAACTTTAAAGCTGTTTATCTCATAATTAGGTTGTCAGGGTTTTATCACTAAATCCAGACCCCAGGGAAGATAGGGTGGGGGTACATATGTAAATGATACATCATTTTAAAGCTGAGAACCTAGAGAATTTGAAAAAAGCAAAATCTGAAAAACTAAAAAGTCGACTTTGTCCGGGTTTCGTTGGAACAGGTCACAAATTATACAAAGGAATACGTCGTAAAGTTCAACAGACAACTTACACTTCTGTGACGGTACGCCGTACGGGTTTTGAAAGTACTCCTGCCGTCTGTCCGGCATTTGACTCTGGCAACATCCACACATGAGATGACTGCCGCCTGGGGGGCACACAAACTGTGGCACAGTAGGCATCGGTATGTACTCGCCCGCGGTGGTCTGCTTGTAACCTCTGCAGTTGACGGGTCTTCCAGGGGCAGGAGGCTGGGCCACCGTGCTGGTGCCTGCTGCTGTCGATGTATCGGCTTGATCCGTCGCTGCCATGCTGGTGTTTGCTCCCGTAGATGTAGATGCTTGGTTTGTCGATGCTGAAGTGGTTGTACATGGTGCATCTTTAAAAAATAAATAACAAATTATTAAAATTATCTATTTTAATAATTCTTCCAAATGGGCATTTGGGGAGACAAATTAGCGTAAGTTTTTAGGTAATAAGGAGAGAGTGGCACTTAGGGAGACATTTAAGTGTCTCCCTAAGTGTCTAGCTACCCTAAAAAACAATATTTGGGAGTTATTTTTGTCTTAGAATGACAGATTTTGGTCTAAATAGCATAAATCTCGAAGATCTCGGACAAAAGGGTAAACAAGTTAGGAAGTTTGTGTACATCTCTATGGGATTGTCTTCCCAAGTGCCTATTTAGAGGATAATAACACTTTGTGATAAATGCCTTCTGGAGCCGAAAGGAGCACTTTCTGGTAGAAGTACAGGATTTTACCCTAGTTCTCAATCAAACAAGCTGATATGACACATGTACCTATATCCAGAGCAAGTGTTTTCCATTGATGATTCTATATGCTTTTGTGCTTTAGACACTCAGGATGCATCTTACGGTTATCAGTCGACGACGCTGATGAAGCGGGAAGATTCAGCGTGATGCCTGCGTCGAATCCGGGACCAGCGTAGCGAGGACATTGCATGCAAGCAGCTATCCCCCCTGAGGCCATAAAAAGACCTCTCACATTGGCTCTATAAGAAGAATAAACAACGGAATAAGAACTCCCTAAAGAGAATTGACACACGGTGTTATATCGCAAACTACTATCTTATGTGATTTATGGCACTAATGAAAGTAAAGTAATCGTAACTAGCTTGTCAACTCCCAATTCTTATGAATTGAATAAGTGGAAATAAATGAACTGAAAGCAGGGATGTAGTCGAGTCCATCACAAGTCCCTGCAAGTCCCTGTAAGTCCATCACAAGTCCTCCAGTTCCAATTCAAATCGCAAGCTATTCAAATCAGCTTTGGCAAAAGCAGTCCTCTGTCATTGTTCATCCAGTTACTTGTGACTGCCTTTGTGAAGGGACTTGTGACTGCCTTTGTGAAGGGACTTGTGACTGGCTTCACGAAAGGACTTGTGAACGGACTTGCAGGGACTCGACTACAACCCTGACTGAAAGTACCAGTGATGTGGTGGTCACTTACGCAATAAATCCGAATGTGCCCCTAACATTAAGATCCTCATCTTCCATCCCGTCCCCCTCCTCATAATCATCATCATACTGTTCATCATAATCATCATCGTCATCGTTGTCTCGGACTCGTTTCTTAGCCAAGATCTAAAATGCGGGACAAAAAGGGCGCTTTATTGAAGGCCGCTTCATACTTGGTGCAAATGTACATTTGTGACGTCAGGAGAAGTTTGCTTGCGCTGTGAATTCGCAAAAGTTTAAAAACATTTCAACTCTGGCGAATTTCGCAGCGAATCCTACGTAACATCGCAACGCATCCTATGGGTTTTACAGTATAATGCTACTTTAACAAACATAATAGTGTCCACAAAAATGTTTGTTTAGGGTTTACTCTAAAAACTGATTGGTTAAAAATAACCACTATTATTGGTTGGACACATATCTATCAAACGGTAGGCTATTTCATCTAATCTGTTGTTAGGCTGTTGTTGATCATTACAGCGAGTGTACATTATGGGTTTAATACTAAAGAAAAAATTTGTGCAAAAAATAATTATTTTTTACCATCATATCTCTTGTGATTTTGTTCTTGGCATCCATTTCAGCTTTTTCTTCATCAGAACGTTTCCGATCTGCAACAAAATGAACATACAATATACCTAATAAAGTATTGTTTTATAAATTGAGATATTTATGTAACAGTATTCTAAAGAATATACTTGTTAAAACACAGCTGTCCGTATTTCTTTTATCATTCTACATTTTGTTTTTAACATACAATTTTCTGAAGACACAAAGAATAGGCATCACAGTACTTTAACAAAAAAAGTTTTAAATTTAGTTTTATTTATTAATGGGTACCTATAAGGATCGAGGTCCAATTGAGCACTGAAACCAGCTGCCATGTGGCCTAGGGCCTGATGAACGGGGTAATAATTGTACAGTGCAGCGAGCATCATTATCGGCAGATACGTGCGCTTTATAAATGCACATTATTATTATTATTCTAGGGATACAACAAACCTGAATGAACTAATCTACATGTTCATAAATACTCTATAATATTCTAATACAACTAATACAACACAAATGGATCTTTTCTTTACCAGGGGCCAATTTCATAGAGCTGCTTAAGCACAAAATGTTGCTTAAAGGTAGGATACACCATTTGCAGATATCAAAAACATTTACTACCGAATTATTAAGAAATATCTTACTCATATGAAAGTGTATAATGATTCTAGGCATCCAGCAAAATTATTGCGCTAGAGATCCTGTAATTATTCCGGAAAATTGAATTTTATAAAGAAAAATTTCGCGATCGCCGGACGGTGATCGCGAAAAAACAAAGATAACATAAGAATAACTGCTCGACGCCGGTTGAAAACAAACGCTTTTTTTCATGCTTTTCTCGGCATCCATGATTGTAAAACTTCGAACAGGTGAGTTAAACGATATTTACTATCAAATACAACCCCCCAAATCCACCTATTCATGATAATTTGAGCAATTACCAATGGTGTATCCTACCTTTAAGCACACAAACTGTCGCTTGGTAAATCAGGTTAGGAACCAAAATTCCATGTGATCGTTATGCTAAGCTAACAACAGCTAATTACCAATCACAAATATTATAAATCACATGGAATTGTGGCTAGTAAGCTGGTTTTACTAAGCAAGAATGTTTTGAGCTTAATCAAATTGTATGCTTAAGGAGCTCTATGAAATTGGCCCCAGTTCTGAACCATTCACAAAGGGTACATTTCAACCATAGCCTGTAGATTGTCACTGGTTTTTTTTCAAATTTCAAAAAGCTACAAATTTTCTACAAACTCACCGGGGTGTTCCTTGACAAACGCGTCTACTAGGCTGTTGACGATGAAGTTGCGACTAACTCTCTGTACTAGATTCCTACACTGTTTAGTGAAAAGTAAAAATCGTTACCGTGCATGAGATTGCGCGACAGTAATGTCTCATAACATCTCTCATAACAAATACAATGCTAGCAAATTATCAATTTAATTTGAAAATCTTTTTTTCAGGGTGGAAACCCCTAGGAGCTCGGACACACCAATTTTAACTACATTCCACCTAATTGGCATGCCGCCTAAAATGAAAGATATCTCTGTCCTCTTAAATTTAACACCATATTTGTTGTCTAGGTTTTTTCCCATTCATATTTCCATTACAAATACATGTACATGTACGTAATGCTGCCAATATAAAGCATGTAGTTCTGGAAGCTTGTTTTACTGCCTTTTCTTGCAAAAAAGCTTTTGCTAAATTACTGACAAAGCACAATTTGCCAAAATATGCATTACATGCATCCCTGTCACAACCTGGGGCCCATTTCACAAAACGTGTAAGCACCAACATTTGCTTAGCGTGACAATTCTTCCTTAACCCTAAACAGGGTTATAAACCAAAATTTCAGTTGATGTTTATGGTTTGTTACTGGTATTCAGCTGTTTTTTTTTGCTTGATTTGCCAAAATATGCATTACATGCATCCCTGTCACAACCTGGGGCCCATTTCACAAAACGTGTAAGCACCAACATTTGCTTAGCATGAAAATTCTTCCTTAACCCTAAACGGGGTTATAAACCAAAATTTCAGTTGATGTTTATTGTTTGTGACTGGTATTCAGCTGGGTTTTTTTTGCTTTGAATGAAAAGCATGTGGAGTTTTGGCCGATAACCTGTTTTTACTGCGCAAGACTTTTTTGTGCTAAGCAATTTTGTGTGCTTACATGTTTTATGAAATAGGCCGTATTATTAAACGTAGAGGGCGCTGTGCTCACGGTATTTAGATAAAAGTAAAGTTACTAAAACTACTTCAATAAACGCGATTTTGCTTGTGTTGGGTACCCAGAAAATGGCGTCTTACAGCGCCCTCATGCGGCCAAAAATACGGCGCATTGGCCCCTGGAAGGAGGTACTTACAGAAGGGCAGTCCTTTGCTATATCCATCCAGGACGAGTAACATGCAGCACAGAAGGAATGCAAACAGGGCTGCACACTGTAATAAGAGAATATAAACACAGTGGCTACGTGTACATATGTGACCAGGGGCCAATTTCATAGAGCTGCTAATTATAAGCACAAACATTTGCTTAGCATGAAAATTTGTCCTTGGCAAAAACAAGGTTACAGACCAAGTGATCTTTATTGTTTTTGATTGATAATCAGCTGGTTTTTTGCTTAGCATGAAAAACACGTAGAATTTTGGCTGGTAACCTATTTTTAACGAGCAAGACTTTTTGTTCTAAGCAAATTGTTTTGCTTAGCAGCTCTATGAAATTGGCCCCTGTTCCACAGTGTGTTTTATTACAATGTACTCGTGAAGTTATTTCAAGGTGGATTTTACCATTTTCAAATTTTGGTTTTTTCTGACTCATAAAACTATTATTCTACAATCGCCCCAAATTTAAATATAATCGGTCACCCAGAAGTGTGTTTTTTGGTCAATTTTGTGAAGAATTGTGTTTAGAAATAATACGCTTTTCTGAATTCCAAAGCTGTTTATCTCATAATTAGGTTGTCAGGGTTTTATCACTAAATCCTTCCCCCTGGGGAAATAGGGTGAGGGTACATATGCAAATGGTACATCATTTTAAAGCTGAGAACCTAGAGAATTAAAAAAAAAGCCCAATCTAAACAACTAAAATTGTTAACTTTGTCTGGGTTTCGTTGGAGCAAGTCACATATATGTAAAACTTGTGTCTTGAAAAGCTCCAACTCTAAACTTCTGTCCCTCCCAATATAAGTGTAGTCTCATTCGTGTTTACCTTATGCAATCATGGAAGATATCCTGGCATATGCTGCATATGAGGTTATCGGCTATTCCTTCACCAGTGGCACTATGTTTATCCCCTCCACCAGGTGCTGCACCCGCTGGAGTATTAACAGCAGCTGCTGAATGGTCAGTGGCTTTGCCATGAGGAGCAGTGGTGGCTGCAGTATCAGTGGCTGTTCCGATACCAGAGATAGAAAGTTGCTTGGTAGTCTCTGTATTCGGAACGGCTGCAGGTCTGGTGCTTGGATTGTCAGTACTGCAGAAAATTTCAGAATGATTTTCAGATTAAGGTGAGTAATCAATGTGTAAACATGGGATGAACTACCGATATGTTTAAAATGCGTTTGGCAAAACAAACAGTGGGCAACAACCCCAACACACACAGTCATGGACACGCAGTCGTGAACCACATAACGATCGAGGATCCCCTATTGTGCTTTCCTTTATTCCTATGTTACACACAAACCCCATTACCTTAGCGCTTGCCCCGACAATCGAGGACCGAATTCGGACATTCATACCGTCGATCGAGGATCCTTTGTTCCATTTGTTCTCTTTTGTGCTTCGACCCTCGATCGTTATGTGGTACCAGAGCACACAAACGACCGAGGATTCCCTGTTGTGTTTCCCTATTGTGTTTCGATCCTCGGTCGTAATATGATACAAGAGCATGTAATCTAGTACCTTGGCCTTTTAAGGTTGGGAGAGGGGCGGGAGTTTCCAAATTCACCCAAGTGAGCGTGCGGATTTCTTTGTTTCCTTACCTTTTAGTCTCTTGAGGTTGATCAGCCTGATTTTTCTCGTTGGAGATGTCATCTCGGGCCCTCTTGGTTGGCACACCGCCAACCTCTGCGGAATCTTCCTCAGGCGCTGGTCGCTTTCTCAGCGTGTCTCCTTGTCTTGTTTCTGCCTCCGTCTTTTTCACTTCGTACTCCTCTGTGCACTCTTCATCACTTTCTGAACCTCAAATAAAAGAGGATAACTGTCTCATTTAGCAAACAGCACTTCCAACTATTTCTGGTAAAAGCCTTTCAATTCAAAATTATGTATTTGGACAGTAAGTTTAGTCCAGTAAAGATGAATACAGCATAGGAAGTGCATCCAAAAAGATGGATGATTTGTCAATCTCTACGACCAAACACCTCTTCTCTAAAAGCACAATGCATTATGTAATGTGTAGTACCAGCCTATGGCATATTTGTTACGGTATAACACAGGAACGAGCATGGTAAAACCTTTTTTACAAATATTTGGTTGATATTTGAATGTTTGATACAGCCCTAGGTCTTACCTGGGTCCTCATTCACAAGGGTTTCCTCCAGGAGTTGGCTGAGTTCTTGAAACATGTACGCCACATCTAAGACAATGGAGACAGACAAAAATGAAGATTTTGGTTTTAAAAGTATATGTAAATGTATATATTTAAGATTGTAAATTCCTGCTATGGGTCACTTTGAGAATATGTCTGCACGACCGTCACCTAAAAACCTTTACATGTTTACATATGTGATTCGATCAAGCAAAATCAGTCGGAACTCGGCAATTCTTGTTTTGAGATCGGGCCAAAATATGTTCGTAAGGGTGGAAATTTCAGAAGGGAAGTGATACAAACATGATTTTCTCAGTTTCTTAAATTTAAAATGTGCTGGTGTTCAAATGGTTGTAATTTGTTAACCAAAGGTCGTATTCACATGGGGTTTTCCACTGAAATGGAGCCTGAAGTACACTACAAAAGAATATGTAAAAATCCCCAAAATGACCAAGGCCTACTTCAGACTGATTTTGCTTGATCGCATTACATATGTTGTGTGGTGCCAAAACTTACTATTATTAGGATCGTCTTTCTTGAAGACAAGGAAGATCTCATCACCGTGTTGAAGCTTGTGACCTTTTCCTTTAGTCACTCTTGTCTTGCTGCCCGGTGAACTGATCAATGTGCCGTTGGTACTGCAACCAATCCGAAACAAACATACTAATTTGCCACTGCAATCTTGGTGATAGGTTTTAATCATATCAATAAGAATGTTAATTTGTTTAACTCAAGATCTAACAAATAAGAAAGTATGAGTCTCACCTGGTATCTCTTAGAATAATTGTACCGTCCTCATTCCTCAGCAAGACACAATGCTGACCAGATATCAACTTGTTCTCTGGTAGACTGAGGTTGCATCCTGCCACAAAGAATAATGATTTTTTTCTTAACAGTTTTTATTGCATGTGTAGTACTACTAGTACTAGTACTACTCCTACTTCTAGGCCCCCTGGTACTAGCTAGCTACTACCTAACTGTAGTAGGTACTGGGAATTTAAAACCAATTGTGTTTTAATATTATTCCAATTTCACTATTCTGTTTCGATTTTTGAAACAAATCTACACAAAGGTAAGCTGTCAATCTTTTGTGACATGGCTAATTCAACAACCCCCCCCCCCCCCCCCCCCCCCCCCACCCAGTAGTAATACAATACAATGCTAGATTATAAATTATAAAAAGAAGGTGCAAAAAGCACAGACACACCAACTTTAAAGAGAAGAGGCATGCACAAACATTTTTCAATTTATTTTCTATTGAAAGTAGCCTTTTTGTCAATCTCATCAGCAGTCCCTATTATTTAAATCCAATTATTTTTTAATATTTTTTGCAATAATATCATTGCTTCAATCAAATAATAATAAACAAATGTGGTGTCACTGACGTCAGTGTCAGGATGCAACAAAGGTGAGATTTGTTTTTGTTTACCGAGCGCTCTTCCCATGGTGAATTTCTCTCTACAAATCGGCAGGGTGGGAGCGTCAATGTCCGTGGTGCAAACCAGCTGCGCCCATTCCTCGCCGTCCTTCCTTCCTATCGTCGGTATCGACATTTCTCAGAGAAGATGTGGCAAAACTACAAACTTGCTGCGCTACTGCTAGTGCTATATCATGATTGGTGGAGTTGTTGACAAAAGATAGAGAGACTGTCTGAACAATCTTTGAACTTGAACTTGTGGACAGGCTAGGCGTCATTGAACAAGAACAAACTTGTCTGTAATTTAAAGTGTAAAGATTGTTTACAAATAATTTAAACCTAACCAACTGTGTGACCTCCGTTCACGACTCATGTTCTAGAATCCATAGATTAAAAGTAGATTGCGCAACTGCGATAACAACACTATTATGATTACTAGTGAAACAAAAAACAGCCGGGGTATCATGGGTAAAATACCCCTGTACTTCATGTATTGGCGGTAACAAACAACCTCGTTCTCCTAGTTTTGAGCTGTACACTCGCCCACTTTTTAAAACCAACTTGCCTCGGCTTTGGCTACTTCTGAATTACTGATATAAATATTCAATGGAAATAATTAAAGTTTTAGATCATATCAACCGATATATTTTGTTTCTGAAGCCTATCAGGTACCACAATGTGGCTGGAGGTCCTGCAGTTGGGAGCTTACCCAAAACCTGGGATTCGAAGTCCTGGGGACGCGGTTGTTACGAATCGAATTAGGCAATGTCTATTTTTATCTACAGGCGCAAGCGGGAATTTCTAAATTTGTGAAATTCTGAGTGCGGCGGCGGCGTACAGAAAGTGCAGTGACAAAAAAGCAAGATTTCTCGGTTGTCAAGTTCAGCCTTTGTGACAAAAATTCAGCATGGCAAAATGCGGCAAGAACACAAAGAAAAACAATATATACTCTAACCATATTAAACGGCAAGATTTTACTTAACGGACGACAAAAACGTCGATATTCACCTGTATAAATAGGCTGTATGTTCAACATGTCAAATCATTTACCTGCCGGCGATGTAAATGCTACTGTTTGCTTATTCAGGTAAGTGCATGGAGGTAGAAAGTGGTACATGCTTGGGTGGGTTTTTTATTTTATATTTTTCATTTACAAAGTTGCGTTTTGGGGTATATTTCACTAATTTATCATTGTACATTCCACATATTTTATCTTTGATTTGTTTTCCGTCCTGTGATTTTGGCGGCGTTAACACAAATTTATAATTAAAAAGTCGCATCGGACGGGATTCGAACCCGCGAGGGCAGAGCCCATTAGATCTTAAGTCCAACGCCTTAACCACTCGGCCACCGACGCTCTACTAATTTGTGTGGTAACTATTATATATATATCAATCAAAAATTACTTTGATCTTTGCCAGATGATTTTGATAGACACGAAAGAACTAAATTGTCGGTCCAACTTTTTTAAAATTATATTTAATATTCCTTGACCAAACGTACGAGTGGGCTGTTTTTTAGGCCACGTCTCCATCAAAAGTGATTTTTGTCAGTGCTAAGAAATAACAATTAGGCCTAACAGATACAAATCTAATTTGTTAAGCAAATCCTAAAATAAAGGAAATGGTAAAAATCATGCGAAATCAAACTTAAAGTATCGTCACTCTACAGTTTTACGCATAAGTATTTTAGTTGATCGATCGTCTTCCATGTCGGTTCATGCTTTAGCTCAATTAAATCTCTTCGAGGTTTAAACACAGAAAACGTGATATAGTAAGGCAGATTGGTGAAAATAAAATGTTAATCAAAATGATAAAAACATGTAAGGCCAAATAAAAAAAAAAACATGTTTAGCGCCACCGCCCGCCTCCTTTTTTCTTTTTCTTTTTCTTTTTGAAAAAAATCATAAATTTGACCATTTTGGCAAAAAAATATTTTTTTTATATTTTTTTATATATTTTTTTAAAGATAATAACATTTTAGGATCGTATTTTAGACTTTAGCATCACTGTGTACATGCTCTGGAAATATTTTTTCCCTTATAGGAAGGTGTAGTCGTGTACGGTGCATACTTGATCGACCCACATGAATTTGAATGTTTAATCGTGGGTGAACCATGTTTTAATTTTAAATTGGAAGATAGGGTGTGACATGTTTACTGCATAACTCGAATTAAAGATGTGTCGGGCGGCCATTTTGAAAAAAAGAAAAGATAAAAAAGAGGCCTCCTCCTTCCTTTTTAAAAAAGGGCATGACGCTAAACATGTTTTTTTTTTATTTGGCCTAATTTGGCACACGGTCAGTCACGGTCAGTATGCCATGAGGGGTGGGAGATGACAACCTTCACGCGGTCCACCCTGTTTCCACTAATGTCATCAAACCGATGTATGCAGCATCAAGTTAAACTGCTCATCATACGAAAAAAGATGCCCTGAGAAAGATAGTTGACTACAGGGACATCGCAGAATTTTCCTTTAACAAAACTATACCAGTAACTTACGAGCAAATTGCAAAATGTTCAAAATAGATATGCCATTGCGTGTTATACCTGCCATTGCATGTTATTCTTTGTTTTGTTAATTTTGGTGTTAAATTTGGAAAACAAAAATCGTTAGGAATTTGTTTCGCTCTGAACAACTTCTGCTCGGCCAAAGAACACATAAACAAACAAATAAATTATAGAAACAAGCGTTTGTTTGGAACATATCTTTCGATTTTATGTTCTGAAAGTGAAAACCAAAGTATTCGGTGAAACTGTATAAAAAGAAAAAAGAAAAATGGATTGAAACTAACAAAATCAGAAACCTCAACTAAAATGATGAAAAGTGTGTACGCGTTTATTGATCATGGGTCAATTCAATAAAACACAGTGGCTGAAAACATTGTTATCGTCTTTTGTAAACCCCATAAATTTCGCTTCAACCAAAAGCGATTCTGATGGCTTTTCCTTCTTTTTAACAATACATGTAACATGAAAGGCTGACACTTCCTTCGTTCGTGATGACCATTATTCCCTTTCCCTTTCAATGTTAACACGACTATTATTAGTGGAATCTGACACCGAGTTGGCAGATTGCGGATTGTCACTATATAAACTGCTTGAATATACAGCGTTCACTCAGTCGTCAGTAACCAACAGTCGCACACCTGATCAGTAGTTTCTCAGTAACAGGTAATTGTTGGTATATTCGAGATGGCCAACAGTTCCAACATTTCCAACAGTTCCAACATTTCTACCATTTCTACCATTTCAACCATTTCAACCATTTCCACAATTTCCCCGATGCTAAATGCCTCACCGACGCCAACCTGCCTGTCAGAGTACCACTACGAGGTTCGTGTCGTCCTAGCCGTCTTGTGGATACTGTTCACCTTCTTCGGTTTAACGGGGAGCATCCTCGTCATCTGGTCGGTCGTGTTGTCCAAGAAGCTACGCACGGTGACCAACGCCTTCGTGGTCAACCTGAGTGTGGCCGACCTCTGGACCGCCCTGTCCTACCCGTGGATGGCCGTGGCGGGGCTTGGCGTCCAACAATGGCCTCTGGCCAGCGAAGTTCCCTGCCGAATCGCCGCTGTGCAGTTCAACACGGGCTTCGGTGCAAGCTTGTACATCCTAGCAGCTATAGCCGTGAATCGCCTCGTGGTGGTTACCCGATCCATCAACACTTACCGATGGCTGTACACACCCAAGAAAGTCGCCGCCATGATCGCTGCTACCTGGATCGTCCCGTGTCTGGTGGTTCTCCTGCCGCCGGCGTTTCAAGCCGGCAGGCTAGGATTCGATGATACGACCCACACCTGTTCCGATGTCAGCCACACCGCTTACAACCTGGTACAGACCCTCGGCTTGTATCCCATCCCCATGGTCATCATCATCAGCTCCTACACGGCTCTGTATGTCCACATCAGGCGTCATTTTAAGCGGCAGAGGAGACGCCACGCTCCCCTGGCGAAGAGGTCCACAACAGCTGATGTGGAGCTCAGTGACAAGAGTTTCAACGATCCCACCGGCGCATCATCATCAGGCCCGACCATCGACTCCGTGTCGGCTAACAAGCTGCAGGCCATCAAACGCCAGCAGATGGCAATCACCAAGAACTTGTTCCTGATCTGCCTGGCGTTCACCGTGCTTGTCTCGCCTTACTTCATGTCCCTGGCCGCGCCAGGCAGCGCTGGCTTCACAGTCTACGCCGCTGTCATCGCTACAGTCAACAGCTGCGTGAGTCCCATCATTTACACCTTCAACCATCCACATTTCAAAGTCATCTTTCCCTTGATGCTTACGTGCCGCTACTCTGAGATTCCCGAACCCTCGGACTTTCTAAAATACTTCCTCTCACGGCGAAAGTAGAGCAATGCATCATGTCATAACTATTGTGGCGTTAGTGTGTCCGTTGCCAACCCAGAAGGAGATGGTATACGTGTTCTTGAGCAAGACATTTGCCTTCAATTTCTTATTTCCATTCATGAGTATAATATTATGGGGTGCTGTTGAAGTAGCAGAGAACAGGCAATCGAACTTCTTCTTATGGCTTATGGCTTCTTCTTATAAATGAGTACGAAATGATAAACTGTATATATTTTACTTTATTATGAAAGCTTAACCAGCGAAATTTCAAACATGGCCCGATGATATGACCAAGTTAAAGGGATCGTATACGTTTGGTAATTACTCCAAAAATTAATGGCAATGAAAACTTACTTGGTAAGAAGTACAGCAGCTTTGGATAGTAGGCCCTATAATGCATTTTTAGAAACTTTTCACTACGAAGTACTGCGATTATGGAAATATATATTACTTTTTATCCCCAAACATTTAAATCTGAGAAACGTTACTGACTGTGTATTCCAATGCAGATTATTCTTCCTGTGTGGACATAACCGCTCCAGATTTTTGACCATATCTCAAAATCGCTACCACCTTTTAAAATGAAACTTTTACAGGTTAGTTTTATGGTATACATCTATAGGCCTAACTATATATGATTGAAACAAACATTGGGTTTAAATTACGAAACGTATACGATCCCTTTAATACGGGAGGGGTAGCTAAAATAAATTAACCAATTTTGTAGAACCTGATTTATTAAAATTGTTTTACATGTGTTTAAATTTGTTGGGTCGTATAATGTTCCCGAGTACGGAATTTAATTGATGTTATATGACAACGACAACGTCGTTGAACAACCATTTAATCAAACTGAGTGTATTTTACACTATTCGGCTACAAACGTGTTCGTATTTTTGTATCACTGTGGAGACATGGCTTTGTTCTCGAGTACAAAATGGTTAGAAAGTTGAGCAAGTTTTTCAAAATGCTCCCATTTTAACCAGAATTATTTTCCTGGGTTGAAATGTCGACCCAACTAACCCTATATTATACCCTAACCCAAACACTAACCCTAACCCACATCCTAACCCTAGTTTTTGAGTAATTTAAGTAAAATCGAAAAATCTAATTCGTGAAATTCTATAGTGGAGACCTATTCATTTATAGAAATTACCCTTTGGAGACCTTTTCACTCCCATTGTCCCCATTGTGTCCACGTCTCCAGAGGGTACCGTATTTCGCACCAACATCAGAGTATACGTACATGTCATGCACGTATTAAACAATAAATTGTAAAGCAGCTTTAGCAATATTAATTTATATAGGCCTAACTCGTTTGTTACATCTTGAATGTAACTCGACTTATTACAGAATCTATTTTTGCAAGTTGATACCAAATTGAGGAACTGGTACAGTGACATGTATATAACTAGGGGACTTGTTTGTACTTTGCTCCATATTATAATCAGTACATCTTGTTTGCTTCACATCGAGAATGAACCATGGCATAATTATAGCACTATAGATGGTATACCCAATATAAAGAAGAAATAAATAAATAAATAGGCCTACATAAATAAATGGCGGAATGAACAGTTCCAGTGTAAACAAAAAATTTGTTTTTTTTCCCGCAAAACTGGCTTAATTTATGTTGAGAAATGATCATCCAAATAAATATAGAGTTGTATATTATCCCTACATGAATGTTTTGATATTGTTATTAAGTTCTTAATCTTTCCTCGTGTAATATATTTTACTTAATGGGCACTTTTATATATTTTTGCTCGGAGAAGACAGATTTGGGTCTAAATAGCATAAATCTCGAAGATCATAGAAAAAAGTGTTAGGGTATAAAAGTTAGGGCAGTATCCATTTTCTGCACGACTCTATGGGATTGTCTCCCAAAGTGCCCATTTGGGCGTTTTATTATAACTTTCAAAATTAGCATCGCCCCTTTTGCACTTTGAACAATCGTTGTGAGGTAGCAAAGAAAGTGAAACGGATAATCCCTTCTCAAATCCGTGCTATATGCTTACATATTACACACTAAAGTCGGGGTTTTGCGTGCATAGCTTTGAGTGATTCTTATTTGGATTTCTATAAATATTGAATTTATTGTTTACTTCCTCGTTGAGAATTCTTGCTACATGTAGGGCCTACTATTAATACTGCGATTCGCAAATCGGTTCCGTTGAGGAAACAGATGGGTTCCTGTCATGGGTATCGTTTTATGATCACCTTAAAGTTAATGGCTCAAATTACAACATGTTTCGCTCTTAAACAAAATAATTACATTTTGTGCATGGCATTCTACAGAAAACGAGGATTTATTTTTGGTATGGAAGGCCAAACAATGCAAACAAGGACAACAATTATTTATTATCTCAAACGAATTTTTTATTAATACAAAACACCAAATTCGGCTACAAAATTATTCCTAAACCTGTTTTTCTTCTGTAATGAGGATGTTAAGATAATCCAAATGAAGCTGTTAATAATTATAATTTTTGTATGAGCATGTGGTAGGCTATACAAAATAGCGCTCGATATTTAAAAACACACGCGGCAATACAGAACGGTAAAAGTCTCGAACTTTATGTTCGAGATTTGCGTCGTACACGCGAGTGGAACGCACCTACATGTAGCCTCTTCGTTCAGTCTGAGAACATTATTTACAATGTAACATAAACGATATAAATACATTGAGACTATTATTTTACAAATCGGCAATTTAAATAAATTAGAATAAGGGAAATGAACGAGTTTCTCAACAGTAATTTAGGAGGAATAAAGTATAATGTAAAAAGTAGAAAAATTACAAAGCAGCAATTAAATACATTATAAGAACGAAAAACTAACCGTTTTGATAACGGTATTTTTAGCCGTTAAAAACAAAAATGGAAAAAAATGTTCATATTGCACGAAATGTCAGTGTCAAATAATAGTTGCAAAAATAACAGAAGTCTTTACTATTTCACATGAGGTCAAAGGTCAAAGATCCTAAACCCCATTGGCGTTAAAATATTGAAGCAAAAGCATGCAATTTGCATACAATTAAGCAAACGACCATATTATTGTTACTTCTTGTAAAGATTTTTTTATGACACTAAACATTATTCCTTTTGGCGTGCTGTCAATTTGCAGGAAAATAAAATTAAAAGTATTTTCCAAAGATGTGTCTCAGAGACGCATTTTTGCAAATTTCTGTTAGTATAATATGTAAATACTGATTATACCGAATGCTTGTAGTCGCATTTCAAATTGTGTCTCGGCAAATTTTGAATTAAAATCGTTTTAAAATTGTTTTCCGTGTACTTCATCAGGTAAAGTGGTCGAGAACCTTTTCTCTAAATTTTAGGCACAGTTTGCTGCTTTAACAATAAAAATGTACAAATGACAAAATGGTTCAAAACTTCAGTGTACTTTTTCACCTAAAAAAATATAGATTACGTGTACCAATAAACAATAATCATCAGGTGTGAACACTATAAAACTATTTCCCCAGACCCCAGTTAATAGCGCAACTATCCCCTTGTCAGTCTCTAGGCGCATGGTGGTTTGTCCTGATCCGTGGCACTGCAGCCGATCTCGTCTGTGGCGTCTGCGCAGTCGATCTGACCATCGCACCTCTTGCATCCTAAGATGCACATGCCATTACCACACTGGAAACTCTGCAGGGCCTGACCGTCAATTGCTAACTTCCCATCGAAATCGTAAATGCAGTTGTCTACAGAAGGAACGGGAATGAACGGGGGAAAACACGTTACAACTCGCATAGGAAACGCAACAAGGGACCATTAACACAAAATGTTGAAAGTTATAAGACATTATTTCCAAAAATATTATATGTAAACTAAACTAGCCACCCATGCAGCTCAATGCAACCGCAGAACATGTTTGTTTCGATTTTGATACAAAAATCCAATGCTACCCACATACGCCTACATGGTTTACACACAAAGACTTATTTGTTTAAACTTCGCTCAATGTATAAACATCCCTGAAAGTAAAAGGTAACGCGGCGAAGGTGGGCTGACGAAATGCCAATAGGGAGCACGTAACAACGACGCAATTATATAAACCGTTTCCTGGTCGCACGAGGGCGCTGTAACGGCGCCGTTGTCTAGTATCGGCACAAAATAGAAAAACCACGTTTCAATTAGCTTACAAAAGCTGTTCTTTTATCTAAAACTAAACGTACAAAATAGCCGTGTGAAAAATTCCGTTAATGGAGCGTTTGCTCAAACGCGCGAGGGCGATATTAATTCACGTTAGTGTACACATTCCACAGCTTAAATAAATAAATAAATCTTCCAAAGTAATTTTTTTATACATGTATAAAAGTTGTAAAAGTCGGGCAAAAACTTGAGTGTTCACGAAATACCGGCTTCGTTTGTCGATCCCAATGCAGTATTTTGCTGTGTTACGGACACGTCATGTTACGCGAGATCATTATGGTCAACGCATAGCCTTTTAAAAGGGTTTTAAAAGTGACAGGATTTGGATGAGCCTTAAGTTCTAGACACAGCCAAAATAAAACCTTGGTTTTATAAATGTCATAAATACGGAAGTGCTGGCCCATCTCACCTATGTGTTCCGCTTCGCAGCCGCCCTCGTCAGAGAAATCCCCACAGTCCAGAATGGAGTCGCATTTATACCAATCGAAAATACACTCGTCCCCAGACTGACAACTGAAGTATGGAAGGTTCCATTCTTCTAACTGGGTACAAGTTGGTGTCACTAGACATCACACAGGGGGGAAAGGTTAATGTAGACAAAAATGGCATAGGGAATACTTCAAAACCTAGTCTGTATCAACAGGCGAAACAATACTTCACAAACTCAAAGAAAACGGCAGAAGAATTGATTTTTTTTTACAAGCCGTGTTCTTATTGGCCGTTTTCTTCGACATATGCCTTTGCGTAAGACCACCGTGATCCAACTATGTTTATTGGCCTTGCGAAGCTGGCAGATCTATCACACATTGCTAATTAACTGATAACCCATTTTATTTCCGCGGCTGATCGGAAACTCTCCGCGACCACTTTCAGCCTGGTAGTTGTACATCACGTTCGAGGTATATTGACAGGGACGTTAGTCTATACCGCGCGTTCCCATTCGATTTAACTTTATCATTCTACAGAAAAGTCGCGTTATGTTAACCAAACAATTTCCAATGGGAACACGGCTATAATTATATCTAAAGACATTTGAAGCAGCTGATAATGGCTACTTACCCTGTGCACTGGTCAAAACGGTCAGCGAGCAACACACGAGTGCCACGATAGACGCAATTTCGAGCTTCATTTTTGGATGGTGGATACAATTTTTTTTTCTGAAAGTATATAAAAGTAGAAGTACTTGAAAAAAACGTTGGGAACAAATCATGCACAAGCTTTTCATTGTGAAACACGATGTTATCAATTACCAATAGCACTCTTTATTCCCTCCATGAATCGACTGATCGTTGAAAATCAAAATGGAATACATTTCATGGGGATCATGATCGAGTTAAAGGTATAGGATACACCATTGGTAATTGCTTGAACTATCAGGAACGAATGGATTTGGGTGTTGTATTTTATAGTAAATATCGTTTTACAATCATGAATGCCGAGAAAAAAGCAAGAAAAACGGCGTTCGTTTTTAACTGGCGTCGGGCAGTTGTTGTGGTTCTTTTTTCGCGATTGCCGTCAATTTTTTTGAACAACAGAATGTACATATAGCGCAATCATTTTGCAATAATTATTTACTTTCAAATAAGTAAGATATTTCTTTAAAAAATTGGTAGTAATCAATTTCGATATCTGCAAATCGTGTATCCTACCTTTAGGTGTCAGGACAATAGTTTGTTTAAATACTAATTCGGTTACTTTTGGAAACAAAATTATATAGGCCCTCATATTATATAATATACGAAAGTGGTCAAGCCTATATACCCCGAAAAGTCAAACATGATAAGACAAATACTTATCGTTTTATACATTTCTTACCTCACAACAGGCGTCAATCTTCTAAGACAGTATGGATGTTCTGATGTACTTTGTGTATCTCGACGTCTGCTGACACTTGCATATATGCCCAGGTGAGCGATAGATGGCAGTATTTATAGAAAAACCCCGCGCGTCAAACAACGGTCCAACCAAAAACGGATGTCATAATGGACACTGATGTAAGCATTATCTCATTTCCGGTTCGCCAGAATAGGTGTATACTAGGCCTACTTTATTTTGTCCGCAGTTCGCGTGGGGTCATATACTTCCCCAATAAACAGTCGTGCACAATCGCGGGGCCATATGGACCATTAATAAAAGTCATGATCAATTCAGGATATGTATAATAAAACCTGATGTAATATTTCTAAGAATGCAAGTTGGTATTAAGAGAATCAGAGAGGTGAAAAAAAACCTCGAACTTCTACCTCCATGAGTGTACTATTTGATTATGGTATTTTTATGAACGTACGTGGTGCAGACGACATATAGGCCTACTTTGGAATAAATCCAATTTCTTTTGCCGAACTTAGGGAAAGGAGAAATTCCACCTCTGAAGATCTATGATCTGTATTAGTGTGCCCTCTGCCGATTCCCCACCCTCAGTCGAAGCCAGTGTCTACAACATACAAGGAAACTAGAGCAAACACTGATGTCAAGTCAAATAGAAAGTAATCGAGTTTGTACCTAAAGGAGGAAGGTGCTATAATTATGAACATTTCCAATAATGTGTATACCCTCGATTATATATATATATATATATATATACAAAGTTCTTATAAAGCGCACATATCCTAGACACTAGATCAAGGCGCTGAACAAATTATTACCCCTGGTCACTGGGCCATTTTCAATCCTTAAACCATCTCAGCTCCCTGGGGAGTATACAGCCTGTGCTGCAATATATGCGCTACTAGGCTAAATCAATCACAATAATAACCTCTGCCCTCACAGGTACCCATTTTACCCCTGGGTGGAGAGAAGCAATTATAGTTAAGTGTCTTGCTCAGGGACACAAGTGTCACGACCGGGACTCAAACCCAGAGCTTGAGTTCGGTGTTCTTATCCACTCGGCCACGACACCCTACGACACCGATTCGTATTCTATTTAAAACAAAGAATGTAATAAAATTAAGTTGTCCACCATCATATTGAATTTTCCAATACCTCCGTCAAACGGAAAAACGGTCTGACAACTTAATTACCACCATTAATTTAGTAAGTTAGCAAAACACAGCATCTGACAATGAAAATAATGTCTCAGTTTTGACTCAAATTATTAAAATCTCATTTTTATCAAGTTGAATTCCAAAATGCAAGTCATTCCAAACAGTAGCCAAAGTCGCTGGAATTGCACGTCAGATGATAAAAAAAAAATCAAGGAAAAAAAACCCCAATAAACAGGAAGTGTGATTTGGAATTACACGAATGCGACAAGCGTATACACTGCCAGCTGTTTATTCCATAAAAAAAAACACAATCAAAACACAAGCAAATCCAAAATGGAATAATACAATAGGTAAAAGGTGATGTCAACTGATCACAAACTGACACGGTGTATAAAACGGAACAGAATGGGAACAAATACACAACATAAAACAGTAGCCGGAAACCACAGTATTTGCGGACATACGCTGGTTTCCAACTACCCATTTGTAAAGTCATGCCAATTTCAAAATAATTTTGACTTGCACAACGTGGGCCTACTGTACTTTCAGTATATTACAAAGGAACATTTCATGAGAATTTCTCGTTATCGTCATTCATGAAAACCACACATGGTTCTGTATATGACTCATGAGATATACAACTTGTAAAAGGCAAACACATTATTCGGAGAAAAACTGATTTTACTGTACAAAACTAGTTTGATTTCTTGATAAAAAATAACATCGCGAATCCATACACAACTTCTCCTAAAATGATACGGTCCAAAAGAAGCTTTTCGATTGCAAAAAGAATGAAATAAAGTATTCAAAGAACTTTCTTTTAGGTGCCGCATTCGTTTAAAATGTTGACTTCCTAGACCCAATTAAGCCACAAATTGGTCAAAACAACAAATTACTCACCATATTTCTGCCTTTAAATAATAACCACATGCAAGACAAAAAAACATATACAAAAACTCAGGAAAAGTTGTCTTTAAAATTCAATTCTTTTACTGATAAGGGCCAGGGGAGATGAAATGTAAAATGGAATAAAAAAACTTGTTTGAAACACAGAAATGATTATGTTTACTCGCTTGACATGGTATCATGTTATCTTGTTTGCAGGAATAAATTATTATTGGGCTGCAAAAAAACAAACCCAAAACCCCGAAATTTGTAAAGCAGTATTCTGCAACAACATAATGGGTTTAGTTTATCGTTTAATTTAGATTTAAAAGGGACAATTTTAGGGGGTATTCCTGTGCGAAAATTAGTTTTAAATCATTAGTCCTTGAAAATATAGAAACATGTATGATCACTAAAAGCTTCCCAACAGTGTGGAGTGAATCCCTTCCTTTAATCCGGGAAATCCAGAAATCAAGGACAAGTCGTAACCGGAACCGAATCAAAGCGGGAAATCATAACCTGATAACGGGAAACCCTCCCGCTGGGTCAGTGGGTGCATTGTACTGATGATGTAACGCGTCGGTCTAGCTCTGTTATCCGGTAGGTACGTATATGCTGATCTTTTCCGCCGACTGCTGATGATAGAGAGACAGTGGACTTTCCGGTTAACGCGGGCACTCCAAATTCTTCTATTAGTCAGGTTTCTTCAAGTTTTTTCGTTCAATTGTTGTGTAGATTTGCTAAACTATACATTTTTGGAAACGTTAGGATATACTTTACATAAAAACCAATGTTTACATTTGCTCTTAGGTTCCTTATGGCGTTATTAAATAGCATTTTAATGACGTCATGATGATGTCACACATTTTTCACAATTGTGTGCATATGTCTATGACCCAATAAACATATTACAAAAAGAATTTTGAATTTATTATGTTCTGTTGATGAGATATGGCTTAAAGATCCATAAATGAAACAAAATCATAAAAAAATAACACGATGACGTCATCATGATGTCACTTCAGTTTATATTTACAACACATCCCGCCATACCTGCATACCAAGTTTGAACCCAATCGAACTTATACTTCCAGAGATATAGGGCATTGAAAAAAATGGACCTTTAATGTGACACCCAATGACTTTTCATGTGTCACGTCACATTAAAGAACCAATTTTTTTTCAAAAGAACCTACGAACAAAATAATGTAAACATTGGTTTTCCTGTTAAGTATATCCTAACGTTTCCAAAAATGTATAGTTTAGCAAATCTACAAAAAAAGTGAGCGAAACTTTCAATATGTACATTATGAACCTGACTATACCAAAATATGTGATAGATTCTTATTTTCAAATGTGACACGACGTATTGACCTATGGGCTCCGTGCACATTAACTACTCTTTAAAAGTTGGGATTTAAACCATTAAACTGATAAATTCAAGACATTGACAGTGGAATTCATCTATGGGATTCACTGACCACACACGCAGCTTTACCTTACATACGCACTGTGGACATTCCTTTGTATTCGTGTAGTTAACAAACTTTGACTAAATACTCATTTTTCTCGCTTCCCCAAAACAAATTTACCCTCAAATTAGGATTATGGGCCTCTCAGCTGTCCCTTCTATCTTTTCTATATATAACCCTAACCCGTTTTTCCTCTAGCGCTCTTTTTCGGAAACTGAAAAACGGATTGTGGACGTGTGCAAGTCCACACACCGTAACCTCTTCCCGCATCGTGTGGACCTATATTGTTCGGAGGTCCACAGTGCGTATCTTATAGGTTGATTGTGCGATTGCATAAATGCATGGTAAGATCAGTAATATCTTCGTAGACGGCCAGTTGCCGTATACACATTCAGCAAAATAACGTTTAGTGAAGAATGCTACACCCAACAACGTCATCATCCAAAATAGTTCTGAATCTGCATTGCTCAAATTACGCTTTTTGCCAACTTAAACGAAGGGCCAATTTCATAAAACATGTAAACACAACTTGCTTAGCACAATAATAGTTTTGCTTAGTAAAAACAGGTTACCAGCCAAAACACAATGACGTGCTTTTCATGCTAAGCAAAAACTAGCTGAATCACAAACAATAAACATCACCTGAACATTTGATTTTTAACCCTGTTTTCCACAAACGAAACCAATTTTTGATGCTTACATGTTTTATGAAATCGGCCCCTTGTGATCAGAATTAAGGCCTATAATGTGTTTTATCAGAGAACAAGTTTCGATATTGAAGTCACCTGATGTGTGTCTTATCTAAAGTATTACGTACAGGGGTATATAGGGCCTAAAAGAAAACTAGCAAAACAAACAAAAAATCGTGAGTGCGTTCGAATAACTCGACGGTGAACTCAACTATTATAGGCCGAGGGTTAGCCACGTGAGTTGGGCTAACTGAAACAAACGTTGAGGCAGGGTTAGCCCTCAACTCTTTTCTTCACTAATTACCACCCGGGCTATCTATAGTGAAACTCGTCAACAACTTGAAGCCGTTTCACTATCTGCACTGTGTTTTGTGATTACCTAGTCCGTCACTGTTGGCCGAGTACGGTGGCGGACATCCGAGGTCGAACCCTGTGTATATAGGCCTTACTCTGCAGGGGCGGATCATAACTAACAAACGGGGGTTGAGCAAACGCACTACTAGGGGAATATCATGCCACCCCCACCATACCCCAGGACATTTGTTAATCTACAATGCCTATATGCCTGTATTCTAAGGTAATTTGAAATATTAGAGAAATAATTGTCAATGATGCGGACAGTCGGCCAATCTCCTCCTCACCCCGAATCATAAACTTCAGCGGAGCATAATAATGAACAACCCATGTGAGCTAATCGAATGCACCCTATATCAGTACCGTATCAGCAAAGTCAAAGTCCTACTTCAAGTGGTGGTCTGGGTAAACACAGAAGGCTCATCTATATATACATATAATAATTGCAATGGACTATTTGATAGTTTTCCAGTGGCACACTACACTCTTAACTTTTAGAAGGCATAGCATATAGTACCATTTTTGTGGCGTTAACGATGGGCGTCAAGTCGGTGTTGTTCCTACTGCTGGTTGTGGTGGCACTGGGCCAGGCCCAGAAGAAATGCTGCTTCCCTGACCAATTCGAAGTGATCAATGGTGAGTTTGAAACACTTGAACAGCATTCAGTATAATTGGTTATACGGTATTCTAGACGGTTTTCCAACCAATGTAAGGGTAGAGAGTACGTGCCACTAAAACCGAGCTTTTGGTCAACATTTACCAACAGACGTGTACCTGTGGTATTGATGAATTTAATCAATAGTCATGACTATTTGGTTACTTCACAATTGACCAAAGAAATACAGTTTTGACCACATTAATATTGGTCAATGTTACCAATTCGTCGCAACCGTTGAAAAAGGTGAACAGTTGACTAGCAACCAAGGGATCATGTCTACAAGTACCGGTTAAATGACCCAAAGTAATGACCAAATAAAAGTGGTATAATGTTTATCCATTTTGTTTGAGTGCATAATCATGTTAGACCATTTTCAACAGAATCAGAGCATTTGTGTTAATTGAAACCTGCGGGACTCAAAATTTGACTTTTGACCTTTTTGGTAATAACTCAAGGGCGATACATCCTAGGAACAGCCAACCATACGTTTTCTCAGTGAATCCTTACTACAATATTAATTTGCATTGGATTTTTTTAAAATACAATTCGAGCAATTTTGAATTTTGACACCTGTACATCTAAGATGGTCATTAAAATTGACCCCTTTGGACAATATTTCGGGATGGAAACATGAACATTTGTTTACTAGACACCTTTAGGGTCACACAAAAGGTAAGCTATACAAGAATTAATATATCAACAACCTTCTTACTGAACGACCGAATAACAGTCATCTTCACTGTATTTTATATGCATCGTTATATCGAAGCACACGTGAAATTGATCATATAGGTAGGTGGCTTAAGACAATGTTTTGGACCTGGACACATTTTGTTGAAGTAAAAAGCTATTCCCTGTTTGGTTTGACTTCAGGTGTAATTCAGGGAACCGTTCCGTCTGGACATGGTATGGTTCAGAATATAGGAGAGCAAATTGCCGTCGATTACACCAACAGACGTGCCGGCGTATTTTTAACAGTCCTTGGTCATTCGTTTCAAGAGGTCTTGGACTACAACAAGGTAAACTTGACGTCTAGGGAGTTGCTAGTCTTACAAGCCTTTTGGGATTATTCATTTTAGGGTCAGTAATTTGTTTGGGGTCAGGTGGGGACCTAAAGAGGGCTTATATGAAACCTGGTTTTTATTAACCATAACAAAGTCACAAATAATTATAATTTCACCCCCCCCCAAAAAAAAAAAAAAACCACCAAAAAAACAAACAAATATCGTTCTTGTCGGCAGAACCCTTTACCTAGCATATTGGGGCTAATCTCCACAAAGAGCGCCACCTGTTGGTGGATGATAGTTAAACCAACTACATTTTGTTCTCCTTTTTCTTTTACTCAAACGTGAAAAGGGCGCCTGGTACGTCGTCGATCTCACTATGAAGACATGCCAGAAACTCCCACTGCCGATAAAGCAAATGCTGCACTGTATTCCGAGTAAGTGAATTACACACCCGAGTGATCAGTATGTAAACATCAGTCCTATATATCGTGGACTATAGGTACAATTCGGGCGATTCACAATGCAGTGCGCCACCAAGCGTTTGACTCAAAAGAGCCACTTTTAAACTTTACGGTCGACTTCTTCCGTATATCATACTGTAGTGAAATTGAACTTTAATCGTGCGCGTCCAAATCGACGTAAAAACTGATGAGTTCATGCATAATGAATACCGTTTTTCAAACTAATGCCGACCTTTTCCCATGATGCACTGCGGGTATAGCAGGATTTGCGCCTCCAACGGCAGCTTCTAGGTATTGTGAATCGCTCGAATTGGGTTTAAAGGCACTAAAATTCAAAACTTTAATATTGCGAAATAATACGCTTTAATAACGTTGAATACTTAATCGACGTAAAAACTGATGAGTTCATGCATAATGAATACCGTTTTTCAAACTAATGCCGACCTTTTCCCATGATGCACTGCGGGTATAGCAGGATTTGCGCCTCCAACGGCAGCTTCTAGGTATTGTGAATCGCTCGAATTGGGTTTAAAGGCACTAAAATTCAAAACTTTAATATTGCGAAATAATACGCTTTAATAACGTTGAATACTTAACAACTGCAAAAACTGAATGTTCCTTTATAGGTACCGCCACCTTCGGAGGTTCGTTCTATTCTGGTGATCATAAGTTGAATGCAGACTTTTTCAACTACTACCTTAACGAAGGGCAGATGGTTGGCAACGTGACTCTGTCCGTTACCAAGGGCAACTGTATTCCATTCAGTTATATGTTCACGGGAAAGTCAAATGGAGGTATGTAAATTCGATGTCACCAATCTATTTAGCCCCGCCCACTGAGCAGTGGCCAGGAACAGATGCGTGCTTCTCCAATGTGCCAAACTTAACTGCATAAATATTCAAGACGCGAGCGTCACACGGCACATGACTACGTCGGTCTTTTGTGCCGGGCTGTGATTGGTCAAAACCATAAAGTTACTTGTGGTCAAAACACTACAGGGCGCGAGCCTTATGGAGTATTAATGACAACTTTTTATGTAATAAGCGAACATAATAAGCGAATATGAATTGTTATACCTCTGTCTTGGATACTGTATTTGTATTGGTTTAGAACGATCACGTGTCCGAACGATCACGTGTCCGCCCCCCCCCCCCCCCCCCCCTGAGCGCCATCCTGATCGGTATCGCCTCGGGTGCTATGCGTCCCCCGGGAGTTTAAAACGTCATAATCCACCACAGCAGTCAAAAATTGTATCATATTATCTTTCACAAATAAAGTGACGGCAGGGAAAATGTCAATGGTATACAATAAGTTAAAAGAATAAAACAAAACATTTTTAAAACTTTGTTTCGACAAAAAGATGACAGGAAATCATTACAACATCTTAATCGACTCATGCTTATTCTATTACTTCAACAATTGTTTTTGTTTTGTTTAACTGTCTATACCCGTCAAACATTGAAGACTATTTAACTAGTAAGTAATTCTTGCTTTACCCGATCGTTTTTATTCATAGTCGAAACGCTCTTATTGACGGGGTACGTCAATTATACCGCAGGGATCCGGAATCCTTCTACGTATTTCACCCTTCCCAGCTATTGCCCGGAGGTAAGTTTGTTATCTTGCAGTTGCCGTACCTCCACTTCGCGGTGTTATCTCTCCAATAACTTGATTTTTTTCTTCATTTAAAGCAGCAAAAGTGTCCTTTATAGCAAATCTATAAAGGAAGGGGTCGCTGAAAATATCATGTTGTTCTTTTCCTTTGCATATTATTCAACAGTTCTTCACTCCAGAACCGAAAGAGGGATATGCCTTACCCAGGGCGTCGCTGCTGTGAGTGCACAACACGACAGGCCGAACTTGGACAGAAACCGATGGATCCGCAGATTTTACTAATAGAATCATTTCATAATCGATACTATGGCTTTTGTTAAATAAATCAGTATGTGTGCTTGACTCGATCCCACTAATTACTTAGCATAAGTTTAAATAGTTGATTGATATAAGACGAAATGCTGCCTTTTGGCAACAGCTCAGACGAATTTGATCTGTAATGACGAATATTCCCCCAGAGATGCTTAAAATATGAGTGACAAAAATTTAAAATTGATGACTAAATTTGTTTGGTGAAAGCGTGTGGATTTTTTTTCTCTGACAAAACTGAATGTAAGAGTTGGTGAATTTGAATAAAAAAATGTTTTAAAACAGCTGGGAAAAGTAAATGTTTTTAGAGCTATTTTCTACACAATGCTGATTTTGTTGCCATCATTTACTTTACTTTATAACTTGAATTAAAAGTAATCAATATGTACCGTGCGTATTTACAGCCGAGTTTTTATTCTTAAAATATTTAGAGCTTTTGCTTAACTAACGTAATTTACAATTTGTTGTTTTTAACTTTATATATCTGTTCATAATGAAGTCATTTTTTACCCAAAGTCAGTTTTCTTCAACCCCAACCTCATCAATCGTTAATTCTAACAAGTCATACGCTTTGCTATATAGTTTTCCAAAGTATTTTTAATACCCTATGGATAAACTTTGAAGGGATGACGGTGTATCAAGCACTGTATGAGACCAAGGGACTCTCCCCTTAGTCCCCCATACCTATAGACCATTGTTACCTAACGCACCCCCCTAAAAAAAACCTTAAAAAGTATTTCCGAGAAACCACAACATTCGGCAAGCACAATGACCACCACAAAGAAAGGGGGAGGGGTTTCCTCCGTCTCATGTCTCGCTTCAAAAGATGACGGAACTTGAAGAACAAAAATTACGTTGTTGATCATCCTTCCACTTTTGCTTACAAAGAAAAACTAAATTCCAAGAACTCGGATAGAATTTTCGAAGCCGATTCACTGCTTACGGCGTTTGTGCATTTTTATTTCACTCTTGACTATTAAATAAATACTGTATGCAGGTTCAAAATCTGATGTGGATACAAAATTACCAGCAAATTAAAGAGTCGAGAAAACGGAAAGAAAGTCTAAATTTGTTTGTTACTAGCTGCGTGACATCGCATGTGTAATTTGCATGTAGTTAAATATTCAATATTCAAGTCGAATTAAAAGTATCGTAATCAAAGTTTTCGGCAAAATTTGAAAACGGTTAACCACTTTCTTGAGAAAATTAAATGCTGAGAATGCTGAGAAAATTAAGGACAGTCCTTTGTCGTAAAAAAGTCAATTGTTCGAAATATAAGTGGAGCTGGACTAACAAATACAAATTTTGTCAACGTTACATCCATAACTGTATAATTTTTGTGAACCATTTTGTAGAACTTTGCATTTTTCCCTCTCCAACCAATGGACTTTGGAAATGTACCCTTTTTGTTCTTTCATTTAAAAACATTCAAATAAGGCTTTCAAGAACGAACACAAAATAAAAGTATTTTCCTCTTTCAGATTTCTATTAAATAAAGTTTTATTCATCATAATCTGTCTTCGTTTTCCTGCTACGATTATTATTATTATTTCTTTTTACTAAGTATATTAATGGGATAATATTTGTCAAAAGATACAAATTCCGAACTAGAACGTCAAATTATTTGGGGCATATATATAATAACACTCGATTGTATGTATGTTAATATAATAGTCAAATTATTAGCTGCTAGGCATTCCGTTCTCGCAGGGTAGGCTGGTTCATGACCCATGATGATTAATATCGATAATGTATATATGCACTGGGAGCCAGTCTGCTCGCAAAGTGGGTCAGTTTTGGCCATAAAACCTTTTTCCAAAAGTGTTTTTCTTTTAGGAATTTTTTTTGGGGGTTGGACTAAAACATAGCGGTTATATTATATACCATCTGGTTATAAGAATCTGTTCCGAGAACTGTATAAAAGGTCTGTAAGATGCATTTCCTTATAAACCTTTCTATCAGATATAAAGTCTACAAAATCTCACGATGTTTTTGTTTTCCTCGTCTTCCTGTGACATATGTGACCCAGCACGAGTAAATGAGACACTTCGAGGCAAAAATAAAAATTGAGCTTTAAATGATGAAATCAAAATCTCAATTTTCATTTTTGCCTCAAAGTGTCTCATTTACTCGTGCTGGGTCACATTATTGTTTTATTTTGAAAATTAAACAAGCAAATTTACCGAAGTTGGACTTGAACCAGCAACCAGCAACCTCTAGATTTCTGTTCCGGTGCTCTACCAACTGAGCTAAACAATCATTTCAATGAAAATTATGAGACTTTCATTAAAGGAACAATAGACTATTTATCGTTTGAAGCAGCAAAAGTGCTCCAAATATAAAGAAAGGTGCTTGGCAAACAACCTGATTAAGTTTTTAGCTCTGTGAATGCTGCATATTCCAAGAAAACAATATTCTAAGATTTCAATTTCAATTCCAAAATGCAGTCACAATTTTAATTGCGACCACAATCTGCATTAAGGGCGCCATATCAGCTAGCGAATTGCAGCTAAACTCGAAAGTCACACACTGAACATACCAACAGTAGCCCCAACACGTGCGCCGCACATCGTTCGAACACCTAGTGCACACTATTTGCAGAAATGTAAAAAAGTGCATCTCTGGAATTAGCATTCTTTTGTTATTTTCTTTAACCAGTTCGCGCCGAGCCCAGGGGCGGGATTATTTTTAACGAAACTCGATCCGAAGCGTGTTCAGGCCGATAGTGCCGGGAAGCACACCCACGCATTTCCGGCCTTGCTCGCTGGCGACATACATTTCCGAACTTGAACTTGGCGTGTTTAAGCGTCATCCGTTTTAAATTTGGGGAAATTATTGCGTTTATATACGTCATCCGGCGCGAACTGAAACAATTTTGAAATAATGATGAAATAAAAATGAAATAATTTTGCGGGGAGTTTAGAATCATTAATATCTTTACAACATGTAAGCTTTCCAAGAGTATTTTGTTTGGTTATTTTTTTTGATAGCTCCAAAAAGTATATTGCCCCTTTAGGACACCTAAAACTTGGGAGCTACATGTACTAACCCAATCGTTTATGCTGCTTAAAACAAAACGTTTTGTTTTCTAAATTTATTAAAAATAAAACCAAATTGCAAAGGTTACGCTCAAGCTGCATGACCTCCTTCATTGACCTTTAACCTTTGCGGGACCTCTATTGACCAGGGGCGGATAAACTCTTCTCCATAAACTTTCTCTTTGAGAAGCACATCCACCATTTGCTGGGTTTGTCGGTGGCCGGGTCGAATGCCTTTTCAACGAGACGTTTACCAGTCTCTTGTCGGATTTGGGTCAGGTATGACCGCACGGTATCTACAAGAAAAAAATGTAACGAAATATTATTTTCAATGGAAGAATTTTGTGTGCATCGTTCTGTTGTACTACAACAGAGCCAGCTATTTCAAAGCCTGTTTTCTCAGTTGTGTAATTTGAACTCTAAGGAAGTAATCAATATGTAAACATGTCATATCTTCAGAATGGGAGGGGGCTATGGAGCTCTATTATATACCAAATGATATCTTATGTTGTGGGCTTTCCAACCGTGTATAACTCAATTTTACCAATTTTGTTTCACTGAAGCAGACCGGTGCATTACCTGCTTCGGCTTTGTTTGAAGCTTTCTTGTACATGGAGTTCAGTGGAAACATAGGTTCGCCCGGAATAGCAAAATTAGCGATGGCCAAGCTGTGCATATCTTTTTTGCCAGCCTCCTTAGACGAGCACTAGAATATAACAAAACAACATTTAAAAAAATTGGTGATGTGATGTCAAAATAATGGCATGTATACAATTGGTTTTTGTTATAGACAATTATATCGCGGTCTCATGTCGCACAGCCATCGCAGAGTTCAACTCAAACATGCTCACACGAAGCAGCTAATTGTAATAATAATAATTAATAATAATTGGGGAGGCTAATCATCGTTACTCGCAGCTGGTGTGCTGAATTGCAAAGGACGCGGCTAAAACGTAGCCGAGCCGCTGGCACGTAAAGGCGCCTATGGCAGCCGGCCACATCGACTCATGTTATGACTACGGAGCACAGCCTGAGATCAGAAGTGTCTGATATTTCCGGAGGAAGGAAAACAGAAGGACGCGGAGAAAAACCCTCGTGGCACAGGAGAACCAACGCAACACTCTACTCACATATGGTCCGGGCCGGGAATCAAACCCGGGCCACATTGGTGAGAGGCGAGCGCTTTACACACAAGCCACCCATGCCAACCATACCACCCAATTGTGTTTGTTCACGAAAATAATTTTTATTAAAGTGCAGAGCATTAAAGGTAGGATACATCATTGGTAATTGCTTGAATTATCATGAATGGGTGGATTTGTGGGGTTGTATTTTATAGTAATTAGAGAGGTTTCGCACCGTCGCTGATACCGGTCCGCATACGAATACGTCATCACTTTGTGCGCTCACGTGACCTGTAACCGTTTTGAAGACGTTTCCATACACGCTACGAACTGATACCGGCCGCCATACACGTAGGTAAAAAACGGATACCGTTTTCGTAGACTTTTTAGCTAAGTGTCGTGTATAATCAACAACACTCTCCGCCATATTACTGTTAGTGTTATAACCCATGAATGTAGAGTGTAATTTGTGGGCAATGCCCCCAAAAAGAAAAGAAAAATAGACTGAAAAAGGGTGTCGGTGGCGACTGTACATTTGCCATGCATGTTGTTATCGGTCACGGTTTGCGAAACAAGATTGATATCCGCTCCAACGCGTACTGTTACGGTTACCGTATGTGTATCCGTAAACGTACCGGTAGGCGTGCGAAACCTCTCTATTATAGTTTAACTGACCTGTCCGAAGTTTTACAATCATGGATGCCGGGAAAAGCAAGAAAAACGGCATTCGTTTTCAACCGACGTCGGGCAGTTATTCTTATGTTGTTCTTGTTTTTTCGCGATCGCCATCAATTTTTCAAAACAATTCCAGGACATCTACCGCAATAATTTTGCTGGAGACCTAGAATCATTTTACCCTCAAATACGGAAGATTTCTATTAATTATTCGGTAGTAAATTGTTTAGATATCTTTAAATGGCGTATCCTACCTTTAACTATGCACAAATTTAGGCCGAGGTAAGAATTGAGGCAGTGGTTACCTCTCCAATAAACAATTAAAGAAATAACAAGCAATTTTTGAGAATTGGGGCTATATCTATTGTTTTACATGGAGGCAGTTGGAGAAATTTGCAAGATTTAGGGTGCGTTTTGCAAAAAGCTCTGAGAGGTTATCGTAAGGAATTGGGAGAAATGTTACCCTCTGTAATTTCTTAAGGCACTCTGTGATGTAAAGGGTGATGTAGATGAGAACGCGGTCTGCTTCGCTCTGAAAAAAAAATAACAAAATATTGTCATGATTTCTGGACATTTGCATCTCCAGTTAAAGTTATAGTATATCAGTTGTCAGTTGTGCATTTTTACCATTTAACCCTAACCCCCTCACTGCTTTTTCTAGAAAGTATCCTGAATCCGCTACAATCCACCAAGTTTGGTTTGCAAAAACTGCTAGTGTCCTGAGTCCATCAGACTCCACCAGTATGCAAACTGGAGGGATCCTGAGTCAATCAATAATCCACCAGCAAAAGTTGATGGACTCTGGCGGATTCAGGATACCAAGGTGGCATACACAAAAATTGCAGTGTGTTTCTCCATAGAGTCAATCACAGTACATCACCTGAATTTCTGAATCCTGAATCCATCAAACTCCTGCAGTAACGCTAGGCTTAAAATCCTCAATCCATCACACTCCTACAGTTTGTTCAATATGGAGGTATCCTGAATCCGCTAAAATCCTCCAAAACAGGAAATGGATTTTGACGGACTCAGGGTGGTTAGGGTTAAAGCAGAAAAGTTATCAAAATCCGAAAAATGCTGTTTGACAATTTAAACCTAAAACTTTTACCTCTGTGAATGCTGTACATTCCGAGAAAATAGTATTCTAAGATTTCAATTTTTAACCAAATACTTATAATGTTAATTTCCAATTGTCCCCCACCCAAATCAAGAAAGAAGAAAAATTCAAACCTTGATTTCGTAAGTTCGAAAGAAGACGTTCGCCTTGAAGTATTGAAGTGTCTCGTCAATTATATCCGGTGAACCATCACCTTCAAAATAAAGAAACAAAATGTTCACTACAAAAAATGAAAATTGACTATTCTTAAAAAATCCTCATTGCAGTTTTGCCGGATTTTTTAGGTTTGAGGATGATTGGCAAAAGGTGACAGTTGATTTTGGAGGATGCAATGGGTCGAGGTTGTAGGCCGTTCCAAGCTTTCTTCATGTTCAGCCATGCATAACGGAACCCTGCATTATGCTCGATATCATCCGCATTGCTTTAGATATCTAAAGTTATTGCAGGTGTTATGCCTGTTTGGGAAAAGTTTTATTTTTTAAATGTTGCTGCGTAAAAATATTGCTGTGCTGCCTGCAGTGTATCCTAATTTGTAGGTGGCGGCTGGCTACCTGATCCACGATTTAGACATTAGGGCATTATCAGGTCAGGGAACCAGACTACGAATTGATCTTGCTTTAAAACAACTCTTTTAAAACAACTCCTCAAACTATTATCTCTACACGTCCTAAAATGAATATGCGCAGATCAAGTCAGGAATCCCTTATGAAAAGAATGTTGTAAGCTGACGCTATTTTAGAAACGGAGAAATAAAAACAAAAATTGGCTTGCCTTGTATTTCAGAGAATACAATTTCAATTGAGCACTGTAAGAAATGTCAGGACTACATTTTTTTTAGAGAGATTTGTAGGCAAAAATTGTAAGGCGAAAACATTCTTTCCATTTCTATGTCGGCTGAGGGCCACCTATATCATGGCAGAAAGAATAACATGTTAGACCCGTTTATTTTCAATATTTCGGAACACTTTTGCCTACAAAAAATCTCTTAAAAACGTTGTGCGTAAATATAATTTTATTCTGAATTACAAGGTAAGCCCCCCCAAAAAAACAAAAAAACAACAAAAAAATCTAATTTTTCTGTTTCTAAAATAGCACCAGGTTGTAATTCTTTCTTCTTTTATTCGTAAATCAAGAAGGCATGGTCATCTCACATTCTCACACAGAAAACATTGTGCAACATCTTTCCTCTTACGACTGAGGGCCTACCTGGCGGGCTTGATCCTTTGAACTTGGTGTTGATTGGCAGAAGTGCCATGTTCCCCAAACTAGTAGGAGCACTCAACGCTGAATGATAAGCCTGAAATGGTAGAAATTTAATTTAAACGGACTGTTCCATCATAACCCTCTTATGTGTCTGACAGCACATATGTGACCGGCTCTAATAAAAGGTGTATAAGTCGTGCTGTGCACTATCATGTAATGGCCCGCTCAATGTTGGAGGGTAAACATTTCATTAAAATGTGATTTTTGTTTGTGTCATGAATGACATCAGTTTAATACCTACAGTTTCAGGTTTCATTCAAAGACATGTTGATTTTGATGAATAAAGTGGGAAAAACTACCATGTTGTGTGCATCGTTCTGTTGTACAACAGAGCGAGCTATTTCAAAGCCTGTTTTCTCAGTTGTGTAATTTGAACTCCAGGGAAGTAATCAATATGTAAAACACGTTTATACATGTATTTTCAAAATGAGAGGGGCTTTTGAGCTCCATTATATATACCAAATAAAAACTTACATTGTGGGCTTTTCAACCATGTATATAACTCAAAGCAAAGGCAACCAAAGCAATTCCGAATAAATGGCGATTGGCATAAATTCATAAATTGGGGCTGGTTAATCATTTTTTGTACACACAACAAAAAAGTAAAACAAGTTTGGAAATTCGACAAGCAAAATGACATGATTGTAACGTTATTATATGATGCAGTGACAGAAGATTAAAGTCTAACGAATGTTCTCACCGGCATTCTGAATTATTTAGTCGATAGCTAGCTTCCTACTTCCGAGGTTCACACCAAAAAACAAGACACAAGTCACAAATACTGAACTAGATTGTCAACAAAACAAGGCGGAAGTGAACCACATCGTACCACTTTACGATCGAGGGCGGAATGGTTAGCGCCACCAACGTTGGGAGTTATCGCATGTCATTCTGTTTGCCTTAAAGGGGTGTCTCTCAGTAAAATTGAACCTATAACGCTTTTTTTGTTTCTGCAAACGTTATGCCTTTGTTAAATACCTAAAACGTTCGTTATTCATGTATCTAAATAACAACTCTGGAATTTGTGTGCCAGCGCAAGCTATGATTCGCAACGTGGTTATTATTATTTTTGTTTCTAAATGTACCTGAGGAATTGGCGATGAAGACCTGCCCGGCCAGCGGGGTCATCAGTCCGTCCGTCGGCCGGTCCTCCTCCCTGCTTTTGGTCCCTTGGCATTTGCCACCAAGTGTTAGTCCGGAATGACATCTGATGTTGTAGACCCCGTACGTCTCTACCAGAAGATAAGAAACAGTAAACAATACAATAGGTTTTCAATTATTATGCAAATAATAATATTGCTCTTCAGTTTGTTTATTTGTGTAGGTCTGTTTTTTCCCCTCGAATAGTTATTTGTTTTGGGTACATTTATCTTCTTATGTATCAGTTATCGCAGACATACTTAATTTAAGACAACAGTCAAAAGCAAAGTAACATGAATCTGTTCACCTGTGGGATCAGTAATGGGATGCCCGAAAAGCAGGGTCATCGGTCACCCGTCGTTGTTCCTCCTCCCTGCTTCCGGTTCCTGTGCGTCATCACCTCAAATACTACCAGAGCACTGTGATAGGAGAAAGTGGTTGAAAATCTCTTCCTAGCCGAACTAGACAGGTGCTGGGAATTGCTAATTGGTCAGATTGGTGACCGACGCTGTTGTCCTCATCTGCACCACTTTAATATACAATTATAACTTACATGTTTAGATGTATACACGAATGAAATTAGGTCTATTGGTTAACTTACATGTAAGTTTACTAATGGGTCTAATAATTTAATTAGTGTAGATCTAAACGTAAATTTATAAATAGGCCTAATGATTTAATTAGTGTAAATCTAAACGTAAGTTTATCAATAGGCCTATTATTTAATTAGTGCTATCTAAACATGTAGGCTTATCAATATACCTACTAATTACTATATATCTTAAACGTGTAAGTATTTCAATAGGCCTATCAAGTCTATTAGTGTAGATCTAAACGTAAGTTTATCAATAGGCCTATTATTTCATTAGTATTATGTAAGTTTACCAATAGGCCTATTATTTTATTATACAAACATATGTAAGTTTACCAATAGGTCTTGTAATTTAATTAGTGTAGATCTAAACATGTAAGTTTATCAATAGGCATAGTAATTTAATTAGTGTAAATCTAAACATGTAAAGTCGATAAATAGGCCTATTAATTAGTGTAGATCTAAACATGTAAGTATATCAATAGACCTAGTAATTACTGACAGTATAGATCTTAAACAAGTAAGTTTATCAATAGGCCTAGTACTTTAATTAGTGTAGATCTAAACATGTACGTTTATCAATAGGCATAGTAATTTAATTAGTGTAAATCTAAACATGTAAAGTCGATAAATAGGCCTATTAATTAGTGTAGATCTAAACATGTAAGTATATCAATAGGCCTAGTAATTACTGACAGTATAGATCTTAAACAAGTAACTTTATCAATAGGCCTAGTAATTTAATTAGTGTAGATCTAAACGTAAGTTTATCAATAGGTCTAGTAATTTAATTAGTGTAGATCTAAACGTAAGTTTATCAATAGGTCTAGTAATTTAATTAGTGTAGATCTAAATATGTAAGTCTACCAATATAGCCTATTATTTCATTAGTGTATATATAAACATATGTAAGTTTACCAATAGGCCTAGTAATTTAATTAGTATAGATCTAAACATGTAAGTTTATAAATAGGCCTAGTAATTTAATTAGTGTAGATCAAAACATGTAAGTTTATCAATAGGCCTATTAATTTAATTAGTGTAGATCTAAATATGTAAGTTTACCAATATAGCCTATTATTTCATTAGTGTATAAACATATGTAAGTTTATCAATAGGCCTAGTAATTTAATTAGTATAGATCTAAACATGTAAGTTTATCAATAGGCCTAGTAATTTAATTAGTGTAGATCAAAACATGTAAGTTTATCAATAGGCCTAGTAATTTATTAGTATAGATCTAAACATGTCAGTTTACCAATAGGCCTAGTAATTTATTAGTATAGATCAAAACATGTAAGTTTATCAATAGGCCTAGTAATTTAATTAGTGTAGATCTAAACATGTAAGTTTATCAATAGGCCTAGTAATTTAATTAGTGTAGATCAAAACATGTAAGTTTATCAATAGGCCTAGTAATTTAATTAGTATAAATCAAAACATGTAAGTTTATCAATAGGTTTAATAATTTAATTAGTGTAGATCTAAACATGTAAGTTTATCAATAGGCCTAGTAAGATCTAAACATGTAAGTTTATCAATAGGCCTAGTAATTTAATTAGTGTAGATCAAAACATGTAAGTTTATCAATAGGCCTAGTAATTTATTAGTATAGATCTAAACATGTCAGTTTACCAATAGGCCTAGTAATTTAATTAGTGTAGATCAAAACATGTAAGTTTATCAATAGGCCTAGTAATTTAATTAGTGTAGATCTAAACATGTAAGTTTATCAATAGGCCTAGTACTTTAATTAGTGTAGATCAAAACATGTAAGTTTATCAATAGGCCTAGTAATTTAATTAGTGTAGATCTAAACATGTAAGTTTATCAATAGGCCTAGTACTTTAATTAGTGTAGATCAAAACATGTAAGTTTATCAATAGGCCTAGTAATTTAATTAGTGTAGATCTAAACATGTAAGTTTATCAATAGGCCTAGTAATTTAATTAGTATAGATCTAAACATGTAAGTTTATCAATAGGCCTAGTAATTTAATTAGTGTAGATCTAAATATGTAAGTCTACCAATAGGCCTAGTAATTTAATTAGTGTAGATCTAAATATGTAAGTCTACCAATAGGCCTAGTAATTTAATTAGTGTAGATCAAAACATGTAAGTTTATCAATAGGCCTAGTAATTTAATTAGTGTAGATCTAAACATGTAAGTTTATCAATAGGCCTAGTACTTTAGATCAAAACATGTAAGTTTATCAATAGGCCTAGTAATTTAATTAGTGTAGATCTAAACATGTAAGTTTATTAATAGGCATAGTAATTTAATTAGTGTAGATCTAAACATGTACGTTTATCAATAGGCCTAGTAATTTAATTAATGTAGATCTAAACATGTACGTTTATCAATAGGCCTATTATTTAATTAGTGTAGATCTAAACATGTAAGTTTATCAATAGGCCTAGTAATTTAATTAATGTAGATCTAAACATGTACGTTTATCAATAGGCCTATTATTTAATTAGTGTAGATCTAAACATGTAAGTTTATCAATAGGCCTAGTAATTTAATTAGTGTAGATCTAAACATGTAAGTTTATCAATAGGCCTAGTACTTTAATTAGTGTAGATCTAAACATGTAAGTTTATCAATAGGCCTAGTAATTTAATTAGTGTAGATCTAAACATGTAAGTTTATCAATAGGCCTAGTAATTACTGTATAGAACTTAAACATGTAAGTGTATCAATAGGCCTATTAATTTAATTAGTGTAGATCTAAACATGCAAGTTTACCAAGAGGTTTAGTAATTTAATTAGTGTTGATCTAAAGTTTACCAATAGGGCTAGTAATTACTGTAGATTTAAAACATGTAAGTCTACCAATAGGCCTATTAATTTAATTAGTGTTTATCTAATGTGGAAACCACACAGTGAAGGAAAAATAATTTTTGATGTTTCTAAATTTGAACTCGGCCAACTGGTTGCTAAACCATTTGCTACCTTAATTCCAGTTTACCGAAAAACCTCAGAATAATCTCAGATGTGGTTGTCCAAAGGGTAATAAAATTCACACTGCCGACCTTTGTTAATCGAACTTATCCGATTATCATTATTTTGTTAATCAAAAACTTCATATTATTTCATTTAGGAGACCGACACAGGTTACACTTTACAAAGTACGTAATCATCACGAGGTGTATTCGACGTAACAGGTGTTACTGCACCTGATTTACATAGGACTATCGTTGCCTAATACAATACGGATTAGGATCCGATCGCGAACTGGTTCATAAACTAGCTAGCCTAATTCCAGTTAACCGAAACTAAAGCCCCACGAACCTCGGTAGTTGACTAAAGGGTAATACAATTTACATTGCCGACCTTTGCTGATCGGACTTATCAGATTATTATTTAAATATGCTAATCAAAAAAATTCTAATATTTCACTCTGGAGACACATTTTTTTGCACAATAAATATATATGTACAGTACGTTACATTCAGTCAAAAAAAAATGCAGATTTGTAAACATGGCCCTAGAATGGTTTAATCAATGGATCAACGAACAGGTGATCGATACAGAGCATACCCACAAGTAACATTTTAACAATTCAACTTTGAGCTTTGTTAAGCTTTAAAATATACAGCCATCAAAACTTAATCGATACTTAATGGACAACTTTACAGTTACTTCTTTAGGGCAGTACTTTGTCTTTATACAAAAATAACCAGCAAAGCTCCAGGCAATGGCATTGATAAGATTTGATATTGTAGTTGATAAATAAATGGATTTCTGTTTATCTATAACCTCCAGTGTTCCTCTTCTTTGCAGGTTCATTTATTTGTTCATTCCCCATCCTCCCTAACAGTTCCAAGTTATCTCGCAAGCTGCATTTGCCTCGCTTTTTGCAGTACGCTACAGCTCCCTAAACTCGCCCTTCTAAACATGTTAGAAACATGGTTTATATTTTATTTGTTGAAGTTACTTTGTTATTGACCAATAATTGTTCGATTTATATTTAGCATAGGATACTTATTTTGGCACTATTTTCATTTTGGTAAAATTATTTGGTGTTATTTCAGAAGGGGTGTTATTTACTTATTTGGTCTCGGGAAATATTAATGTAAAGATATCACGAAAACGACACGACCCACCAACAAGATTCATAAACACGCGAAAAAAATTATTCTCGTGAATAATATAATCATAATATAAAAGGAAATTTAAATTCCAAGGAACCCTCCAAAGTTAAAGAACACTCAAACCTGTATATTCCAACTTTTGAGTAAATCCTATTTAGCCCTTTGTTGGCATGTCTTTTGAAGGTTTAGCAAAGCCGTTGCACCTGGCCGCATACCGCGCGCGGCCTTTCAACGTAATTCGACCAATAGGAATCGCCGGAATCTATAAACACGCCTACCGCGCCGGCCACCACTCGCGCTCGCTTTCAAAAATTAGGTTTTGTGACCACGCCTATGTGCACTGCATGCATCAAACCGCATGTTGCGTTAGATTTTTGACAAACCAAGTATTGATATGCAAATTCTCTAAATCAAAAGATAGCAATGTAAAAGACGAACTCACCGTAGGAGACTTAAACAGACGCCATTTTGTTGGTATGTGTATACTCAAAATGGGTGATTTACAAATTATAGCCTAATTACCAAAACAAATCGTACATTATTCAACAATGCAACAGACAACCTTTTGTACAAAATGCAAAATAGGGGGCAACTTGTTGGCACACCAATGCTGGTATAATTAGAAAGGTGTATGTTAAAAACAATATAGAATTTAACGACCCAAAAGTCGAAATTGTCTTGCCCTGTTTTACAGCGAATGGAGGTTTTAAAACCAGGTAACAACACGTACCGTCGCTCAAAGACGCAAATTGAGACATATCATGCAGCTTTCTTTCCTCGTTTTGAACTGCGAGTGCGAGGCAAGAGGGGAAGATCAATTTATTTTTACCCACCTCGATTGCTCCACAAAATGTTGGACTTACCCACCGGCGAACTCCACAAGCTTGACTCGAGTATTTTCCAAAACCGTCATTCAGATCATTCGACACAATTCACACAATATTCCATGTTCAGTTCGGCACAAAATTAGCATTCAAAGAAAGGAATGCACGCAGTTGCGAAGCCCAGTTCATATCAGTTCAGTAAAACATACGTTTCAGTAACAGTTCTATAGGCCTACAGGAAAGTCAATTTCGACGACGCGCCGCAACATGTTAGCGTTGAAAGTTGCATTGACCCCGTAAACATTATCAAAAAGGTCGGTATTTTTGTCCAGCTTTGAAGACTCCACTCGTCCAAAATCAATGCTTTTCACCACAGGAAGCTTCCCTGGTATAGTGTGCAAAGTTTCCGCGTTGGTGGCATCAAGTTGGAAGGCAGACACGGAGGTAAATGTCTTAAGCTTTCCCTGTGAAGTTCGTGGTATTTTGTCAGTGACTGAAAAATAAAATAAGCGGGAAAAAACTTTGCGAACTCCCACTGGAACTTTCAATGGCATTATGATTTTGGGCGTGCAGTTGGTGCGGTCTTGGGCCACAGTACTCAGTGTATATCCCGAAAAAAGGTTTTTAAAGATAGATTCGGATCGGGGCATTATCCGTGACAAAGTGCCTTTTCGAAACCGTTGCTTCGTCTTTGGCTTTGGCTTCGCCTCCGAATTCCGAATACTGAGAAGCAAATAGAAATGGAAGAAAATTGAAATAGTCTAACTTTTGGGTTCACATCACTCGAGTGAATGTTTCTGAAGCACAACAGGCGTCAGAATGTGGCTGGAGATCTTGCAGTTGGGAGTCAAAAATCGCCTTAAGCCAAAGACGAAACGAAGCCAGGGATTCGAAAAGGCCCATAGCACGCCGGGTGGCTCGCGTGATCTGTTTCTTATTGGTCAGAAGTATGTAGGTTGGCGTCTTCTCGTCATATAGCCAATTTGATTGGACGAAAGAGTCAGGTTAAAAAAATAAGCAGACGATAAGTTATAAGGTACAATGGGTACATACATTAAGGGAGTCCTACTACATGCAGAGCTAGAGCGACTGTAGGCTCCACCCTACAGATCGTCAATTATTCAAAAGGGGTGTCGGGTTGTCAAATAAACTCAGCAATGAGACGCATGTGGAACAATAACTGGTGTATTAAATACATGTAGATGATGACATAATGTTGCTTGACATGACATGGCTTTCAATGGTTTGGCTTGACATGGCTTCAAGTTGACGTTACATACATTGCTTCACGGTAGTTACATGTACATGGTTCATGGTTTTCATGGGTTTCATGGGTTTCATGGGTTTCATGTGGCTCATGTGGTTTCATGTGGTTTCATGTGGTTTCATGGTTCGACTATAAAGAGAACAAATAATGAAATTCACTTAATACATGTTACAAATATTTGTCACTAAAGCTTGTAGGTTATATGCAACAAAGAAAATAAAACTTAGCACTTAATGCACGAGTAAGCTGTCTCATTGGCAATACATGTAATACTGGCTATTAATATTATATTTAAAGCAAAGATTCAATGAAATCGTCTAACAAACGGTTCCATAAACAGCGCCACCAACGGCTTCGAAAGATTTTTCCTGAGGCGGCATGGTCTCAAAACAGGTTTGTTTCATCAATAAAATTCCTGATTTTATGAACTTGATTTAAACCAAACTTTAATTCAATAATGTCTTTATACATTAATAAAGAAAACTTGATTACTCACTTTGCTGAGCTGTCCAAGAAACATACAAAATAATGACGTTTTTGGCTGATTAATGTGTCAAACTTATAACGTTGCAAAATGACAAGGTGAAAATGTGAATGGCGCCCTCTGGCTTTATACACACAAATAACTACATGTGGCTGTACCATAAAAGTGAAATAGCGCCCTCTGGCTGCAACACTCAAAATACATACAAGTATATTCTGGCGATAACATCCCGGCCCCTAATGCCTATGACCGGGAGGCGGCATTACACAAAATTAACAAAGACAGAATATAAAGGTAGCAAAATGTTCAAAAACGTTCTTTGGCGAGACTTTATCTAAGATCCGATCACTGGGGTTGCATCTCTTCTCCCTCCAAGAGGCACAGCTTGTCCACTGGTCTGTCGTACACTCCAGACTGTGTCTTTACCCGTACAGATCTGACTTTCCCATCCTTGGCCGGGTAGGTTTCCGTAACCAGTCCTAGAGGCCACCGAAATCTAGGTGAGTTCTCGTACTTCACAAGCACAAGATCGCTGACGCGTACGTTACGTTGCGGGTCGAGCCACTTTTGTCGTTGTTGCAGGGACGGCAGATACTCTTTCACCCAACGCTGCCAGAATATGTCGGCCATATATTGTACCTGGCGCCATCGCTGTTTGTGGATGTCTTGCTTCACGAAATTCCCAGGGGGAAGCTCGGGACCTGACCTTAGAAGCAACAGGTGATTCGGCGTGAGTGGCATCGGATCTCTTGGATCGTCTGACAGCTTAGTGATAGGTCGACTGTTTACAATGCCTTCCACGATACACATGAGAGTCAGAAGCCCTTCATCATCAAGCGTCTGCTGACTGAGCAAGCTGTTGAGAACAGCACGTACAGTCCTGATTTGTCGCTCCCATACTCCCCCAAAGTGGCTGGCCGCTGGCGGGTTGAAGATCCATTGAATCTCCTTTTGGGACAGGAACTTGTCAATCTTGCCCTGATTCCATTCTTGGATGGACTGGCGTAGCTCTCGCATTCCCCCAACAAAGTTGGTACCGTTGTCCGATCTGATCTCTAAAGGCTTTCCCCGGCGACTGATGAAACGCTCAAGGGCGTTAATGAATGAACTAGTATCTAAACTGTGGCAAACCTCCAAATGAACTGCTCTTGTAGCGAGGCAAGTAAAGATGCACCCGTACCTCTTCAGCTCGCTCCTAGCTCGCTTGACTATAAATGGGCCAAAGAAATCCACACCAACCATACTGAAAGGTGGAAGTCCAGGAGTTACTCGGTCCTTCGGTAGGTCAGCCATACGTTGTGTCATGGTAGGTGCCCTCCTCTTTCGACAAGGGATGCAGGTGTGAATGATGCTTTTGACAGCAGCACGCCCTCTGATGATCCAAAACTTCTGGCGGATCTCAGCAAGGGTGCGTTCACTTCCAGAATGACCAGTTGTGGCATGGTAGTGTCGGATTACCAATGTTGTCACCGGGTGTCTTGCTGGCAGTATCCAAGGATGCTTGATGTTGTCAGATAGGGTGGCATTGGCAAGACGCCCACCAACCTGAATGATGCCATCACTGGACTCAGTCGGTGCAAGCTTGCAGTAACCGCCAGACTTAATTAGTGTGTTGTCAAAGTTTGTCTTCTGGACATACTTGACGATTTCCTTCTCTGCAGCTTGGATTTCATCAACCATCAGTGGCTGTGTCGGTTTAAAGTTGACATCGATCTTCCGAACCTTGGCGAGAAGGAAAGACTTGACACGGAGGATCCAGGCAACTACTCTCTTCAGGCGATGCCAAGAGGAAACTCCTCCCAGTAGGGCGTCTAAAACATCACGCGTGTCCCCTTTAGCTTCGATCTTGTAAACCTGGACAACTGCTTTGAGTTCCAAGTCCTTGGGTGTTGCCATCTTGTCAAAATCAGGTTGAGTAGGCCAAGTATCTTCTTGTTGGCATAGGAACTGTGGTCCACAAAGCCAACGGGAACTCTCAACTAGCTCACGTGCAGTGAGGCCTCGTGAAACATCATCTCCTGGATTGGAACTACTGTCAACGTGACGCCACTGTCGTGGGGTAGAATGCTCTAGAATTCTCGTGACACGGTTAGCAACAAATGTTTGGTATCTCTTATCTTCATTCCTCAGATACTGAAGAACTATCATACTGTCGCTCCAGTATACTGACTCCTGAAGCGGTAGTGTCAGATGTTGACACATCATCTCGTCAAGCTTGACTGAGACAACTGCAGCAGATAACTCCAGACGCGGGATGGTTGTTGTCTTCAAGGGTGCCAACTTGGCTTTGGCCATGAGCAGCACACAGTGTATCAGTCCACTCGTGTCCTGAAGTCGCAGGTAAGTAGTGGCACCAAATCCACGTTCAGAAGCATCTGAAAAATGGTGTAGCTGTGCTGAGGCAATGGTATCAAAATTCCAAGGCTTGACGCAACGAGGAATTGACAGGTCCTGAAGGTCTGGTAAGTCGTTCACCCATCGGACCCACTGCTCTGCGATGTCATTAGGAATTGGTTCGTCCCATGGAAGTTTCATCCTGCATAGCTGCTGGAAGAGTATCTTTGCGGTGAGCACAAATGGACTCGCAAACCCGAGTGGGTCATACACAGAACTTATTGTGCTCAACAGGCCTCGGCGTGTCAGTGGCTTGTCCTTCACATGCACGTTGAAGGAGAATGCATCAGACTCAATGTCCCACAGCACTCCTAGGGCTCGTTCAGCAGGCAGCATCTCGTCATCAAAATCCAATGAAGGGACTCCCTTGGCTCGTTCGGTTTCAGGAACTGATTTCAGCACTTCACGGGAATTACTTATCCATTTTGTAAGACGAAAACCCCCAAGGGCCAACGCCTCACAAAGCTGTCTGGCTAGCTTGATGGCTTCTTTCTCAGTAGCAACTGATTTAAGGCAGTCATCGACGTAGAAATCTTTGTCAATTGTGTTGATGGTCTCTGCATCGAAGTTGTGCATGTTATCTTGAGCTGTGCGTTTCAGGGCGAAGTTTGCACAGCTGGGCGACCATACCCCGCCAAACAGGTGAGATGTCATCCGGTATGTCGTTGGTGTGCTGTCAATGTTGTCATCCTTCCACCACAGGAAACGTAGAACGTTGCGGTCAGGCTCGTTTACGCGGACTTGATGAAACATCCCTTCGATGTCTGCCATCAGTGCAATCCTCTCCTGTCGGAATCGAAGGAGCACACCGACGAGCTTGTTCGTCAAGTCTGGACCCTGGTGTACTTGGTCGTTTAGTGATATACCCTGATGTTTGGCAGCACAGTCAAACACTATACGGATCTTGTCAGGTTTGCGGGGATGTACCACAGGATGATGTGGTAAATACCACACAGTTCCATCTGCTTTGTCTAGCTGTTCTCCAGACACTTCTTCTGCATAGCCCTTGGCAAGCAGATCTGCAACTCCGGCAGTGTATTTCTTCTTCATGTCAGGATTTCGTGTCAGTCGCTTACCAAGCAGACGCAGTCTGTGTTCGGCGACGGCTCTGTTGTCGGGTAGGTAGGGTGGTTTGGCCTTAAAGGGAATACCCATGGTGTAGTGACATCCATCTCGGGACAGAGACCTTTCCCAAGTTGTGATGACCTTCTTGTCGTTGATAGACATACTCGGCTCACTGCCTGTGCCAGCATCGTCTAATCTCCAAAACTTCTCCACTTGTCGCTGCAAATTGGCGTCGGTGTCAACGAACAGTGAAGTTGTGCGGCTTACAGGTCCTGTTGCAAACGATCCATTTAGAGTCCATCCCAGAATGGTCCTGGTAGCAAAGGGTGCTCCAGCTTCGCCCTCACAAACCTCCTTTGGAATGAGAGCAGTTGGGTTGTCTTGTCCAATGAGAAGATTGACTTCTTCGATGTCAACATCTGGCAAAGTAATACCAGACAAGTGGGGCCATTTGTTCAGCTCATCTTGGGTGACGAGACTCTTCGTGTCAATGTGGAGCTTTGGTCTAGTCATGACATGCGGCATGATGATTAAATTCTCATCGTTCAGGTCAGTGACTTCAAGCTTCACAATGTAGGTGTCAGCAATGGTGTCACATTTGTCAAGGGTAGTCAACCTCATGGTGTCAGGTTTTCCATCGACTCTAAGCTTCTCAATAAGCTTTTCAGAACAAAAGGTCTGGGTGGAGCCGCTGTCTAGTAAGGCATACGTGGTGACAAAGTCGGTAGAGCTTTGATGACTTCTTACTCTCACTGGTACTATGGGTAAGGCGACTTTTCCAACCCCGGCCCCAGTGGTACTACAGGTCACATTGGCTTGGGCACTTGCAGCTGGATAATGGATTTCAACAGCAGGTGATGCAGTAGTGCTTCCCGTCTGGTTTGCTCGCCCCATGGCAGTAGCACCTGTGGATGTCTGAGTGTTCCCTGTGCGGATGAGGTGCAGAAACTTAGTGTGCTTCAGCCCACATCCTGGAACCGTGCACACAGTGTTTCTGGTACAGTCTCTGGCCTGGTGTCCTGGCTGAAGACAATTCACACAAAGTCGCTTACTCTGCGCGAAGTTCAGCCTGTCATTAACCCGCAGTGCCTTCCAGCTGTCACAGTTAAACAATCCATGTCCTTGACCGCAGTACAGACACAGATATGATTGTCTGCCCCTTCTGGAACTTGTCTCTGTTGATATGGTGGAATTCTGGCTTGATCCAAAAGTTGGCTTGAATGAGGGTGTCGGCACAACCTGTACGTTAAAGTTGGCTCGCTGTTTTAACTTTGGCTTGTCCTTTGGCTTGAAATCCTTGTGAAACTTGTCAGTGTGTTCTTTGCTCACGAGTTTGCCGAACACTGGGTCATTAGCTTGTTCAGCAGAAGTTGTAACGAACTTCAAGACGTCATCAATAGTAGGCGCTCGTCCATCAACATTTTTGATGTGATGAACCCTTCTGAGCCAGGATTTGCGGAGATCCCAGGGCAACTTCTCCACAATCTGTGACAAGCTTTTGCTATTGTTAAGCTCGACTAGCTTGCCCATGGTGTCCAACGTCTCTCGACAATTCCGCAGGTCATCTGCGAAATCCAGCAATGCCTTGTTGTCTCGGATGTCAGGTCTGTTGATGACTTTGTTGACCCACGCCTCTGCGATATCATACTCGTTCCCAAAGCGGTCTTTGAGTAACTTTCTTGCCAGAGCGTAACCCACACTCGGTGTCTTAACCACGCAGCATTGGATGAGTTTTCTGGCTGGCCCGATGCAGTACTGTTGCAGACGGGTGAGTTTGGCAGCATCACTGACAGAATCCTTGTCTACAGCATTCTCGAACGCTCGAATAAACACCCAATACTTAACTGGGTCACCATCGAATGTCATCAGTTCTGTCTTTGGTAGCTGTAGGCTTTCCACAAGGGACTGCTGCTGAAGTTGGCTATTATTCAGCATTTGGGACAAGATGTCGCCTACTTGGGTGCTTTCCATGACAGCTGATGGAATGTTAGATGCTGGACGAATGTCCCCTTTCTCCATTGCATTGGTGTCTTGGCCAGGTGTCGTGAGATGGCAGGTGATAGGCTGATTGTATGGCGTTGAGTTCTTGATCAGTGAAGACTGCATTTCGTAATTCTCTGCCTCAGCGTATGTCTTCTCTGTGGCTGCAGCCTTGGCTATCTGCATTTTCAATTCCAACTGACGGCGCTTTTGGCGAAGTTTTAGCTCCTCTACCTCGAGAGCTTGCAACTTTGTCTCTGCCGCTGCTTCGGCTTCCAACTTGGCTTTCTCGGCAGTTGCACGTAGCCTAACACTCGATGTTGTAGATATGCCAGACACAACACTTCCTGGTCTCGAAGGTCGTCTCCCAACTTGGCTTATTGAGTCACCGTACTCAAGAGTTTCCGCAATAAGGTCCTCGATATCAAATTCGGCATGTTTGCCCTCCATACTAGATGCTGTTGACCTTTGACCTCAAGGCCTCAAAGCAAACGAATGTCCTCAAGCTGATGTCAAAATAATGTAAGCTCAAATCGAACTAATGTAGGCTCCACCCTACAGATCGTCAATTATTCAAAAGGGGTGTCGGGTTGTCAAATAAACTCAGCAATGAGACGCATGTGGAACAATAACTGGTGTATTAAATACATGTAGATGATGACATAATGTTGCTTGACATGACATGGCTTTCAATGGTTTGGCTTGACATGGCTTCAAGTTGACGTTACATACATTGCTTCACGGTAGTTACATGTACATGGTTCATGGTTTTCATGGGTTTCATGGGTTTCATGGGTTTCATGTGGCTCATGTGGTTTCATGTGGTTTCATGTGGTTTCATGGTTCGACTATAAAGAGAACAAATAATGAAATTCACTTAATACATGTTACAAATATTTGTCACTAAAGCTTGTAGGTTATATGCAACAAAGAAAATAAAACTTAGCACTTAATGCACGAGTAAGCTGTCTCATTGGCAATACATGTAATACTGGCTATTAATATTATATTTAAAGCAAAGATTCAATGAAATCGTCTAACAAACGGTTCCATAAACAGCGCCACCAACGGCTTCGAAAGATTTTTCCTGAGGCGGCATGGTCTCAAAACAGGTTTGTTTCATCAATAAAATTCCTGATTTTATGAACTTGATTTAAACCAAACTTTAATTCAATAATGTCTTTATACATTAATAAAGAAAACTTGATTACTCACTTTGCTGAGCTGTCCAAGAAACATACAAAATAATGACGTTTTTGGCTGATTAATGTGTCAAACTTATAACGTTGCAAAATGACAAGGTGAAAATGTGAATGGCGCCCTCTGGCTTTATACACACAAATAACTACATGTGGCTGTACCATAAAAGTGAAATAGCGCCCTCTGGCTGCAACACTCAAAATACATACAAGTATATTCTGGCGATAACAGCGACTGTTCGCAAAATATAATATAAAATTAGTATTTACACGTCAATGCAACAATAGATAAATCATGTTAAAAATGGAAGAATAAACCTAAAAAACCAGCTGGAAGCAACCAACAAAAATAGAAGGGGGTGGGGTGGTGGCTACCTTTATTTTGGTTGTGCAAAAAGTTAGTCTGGCTAATTTAACATGCATACATAGTTGTACACATAAAACAAATTCTCGATTTTTCTTACGTTAATGGGTATAATTAGTTAGTTGTATTTACTGGGGAAAATATTAAATTTAGTATAATATTAGGGGTATTTTGTTGATACAGTCATGTTAATTGGGCGCGGGTGATACGCCACTATAGTTATTATAAGACCGTAATCCAAACCCCAGCTTCGTCTCTATTTTTGCTTAGTTTATGCAGTGTGGGATTGTGGTGGGGCCGGAGTTTGGAAAACGGCCTAGCTTGTAGTCAGTAGTGTATCGGTCTGGAAACGCGAGTTAACCCCCAATGTTTTGTACACAGGTCCACATCACATGTGCACAGCTAGCTGTATTTGTATTCTGTACAGTACACTCCCAGATGCTCGAAGAAAACCTCTTTTTATCTGTTTCAACTTGATCATATCGTAATTTTCAAGTGATACTTTGCTTTACATATGATTACTCCCATTGTATGTGGTGACTGTTTGTTTGATAAGTTCATGGAAACGGGTAATCGGAAAGAATTAGCGGCTGTGTACAATAAACTAGTTAAAATATTGGAAATGTTTATCAAACTTAAGTCCCAGATTCATTTCTTTCTTTTTTGAACAGGGGCCAATTTCACGGAGCTGCTAAGCACAAACATTTGCTTAGCATGAAAATTTGTCCTTGGTAAAAACAAGGTTACAGACCAAATTTTCACGTGATCTTTATTGTTTTTGATTGATAATAAGCTGTTTTTTTGCTTAGCATAAAAAACACGTAGAATTTTGGCTGATAACTTGTTTTTAATGAGCAAGACGTTTTTGTGCTAAGCAAATTTTTGTGCTTAGCAGCTCCGTGAAATTGGCCCCAGGTCGACCTTCATTGAAATGAAAGGGAAAAAACTGCGTCAGCTTGCAACATTCTTTTCATTTATTGCATTTAACATATATTAATTTAAGAGAAAATATTCCTTTGTCTTACAGATTTATAATTTAGTGCCAACATTTGAGGGCAAATAAAGATGCCCCGCTATGCTCAACTGGTTATTGGCCCAGCTGGCAGTGGAAAGGTTGGTAAAACTAAAACCATAAAACAATGAACTCGGGGATGAGGTCGAGTCCACCATAAGTCCCTGCAAGTCCATCCAATGATCCAGTCCCAATTCAAATCACAAGGTATTCAAATAAGCTTTGACAATAGCATTCCGACCTTAGTCATTGTTCATCCATAGTCCGAATTACTGGTTATCGCTTTTCGCTTTTTTAACATTTGGACATCATCTGGCGATGTCCAAATGTTAAAAAAGCGATAACTAGAGGTCAGTAACTCGGTCTAGTTCATCCAGTTTCTTGTGATGACTTTATGAAAGCACTCGTGGTTACTGGACATGCAGGGACTCGGCTATAAACTCTGAATGAAATATTATCACATCAGCAAGATACAAGTGTGTACTGTAAAGCTTTGATGCTTTAACCCTAACCCCCTAGGCCTTACTTTGGGCTAAAGAACTGCGTACTACAGAATACTACTTAGTATTTTGTAGCATTAGGTCTCTCCTTGACTGATGATTGGGTGTGTACTGACAGAGTACAGATACTGCCAACTACAAAATACTAGTAATACTAGTGGCAATACAGGTCAGTAATACTTACCTGGCAAAAAATGCAGTAGTCCAGCCTTGACCCATTGCTGTGTCCCAAGTGACAATTTTTGCTGTAGAGTTTAGAACACCTTACACAGCATACATGGGCCATGCACACTCAGCAAGCAGAGGGACTTAATGCTAAAAAATACTACAAGTGCAATTAGGGGTGAAGTACCCAATACTAAAAATTACTACAGGCATTGCACACAAGTCAGTGAGAGTACTGCATACTACTTTTTACTACTAGTACTACTAGTAGTAAAAAGTAGCTTTAGGTAGGGTTATGGTTAATGTACATGTACATAAAATAATTACAGCCAGTTAATCCTCCTTTAAAGGTAGTATACACCATTGGTAATTGCTTGAATTATCATGAATGGGTAGATTTGGAGGGTTGTATTTTATAGTAAATATCGTTTAACTAACCTGTCCGAAGTTTTACAATCATGGATGCCGAGCGTCGAGCTGTTATTCTTATGTTATTTGTGTGTTTTTTGCGATCACCGTCCGGCGATCGCGAATTTTTCTTTATAAAATTCTATTTTTCAGAATAATTATAGGATATCTAGCGCAATCATTTTGCTGGATGCCTAGAATCATTATTTATTTGTAGATGAGTAAGATTTTTCTTAATTTTAATTCGGCAGTAAATATTTTCGATATCTGCAAATGGTGTATACTACCTTTAAGTAGGGAGCTCCTAGCTGTTAATTCCAGTCATGCTTTGTTGAATTTGCCAGCCAGAGGGAAAGGTGATGTTAACTCGTATTCCTTTTGCTTGGGCCGTGTTGAAGCGTACATTTTGCATTGGCTTTATTCTCCAGTCCACTTACTGCAGCAACATGCTGAGGCACTGTGAGAACATCCATCGTGCAGCACATGTCGTCAACCTGGACCCTGCGGCGGAGTATTTCGACTATGAGCCAGTTGCAGGTGCAGACAAAATTAAGGCCGCGTCCGAATCTCTTGTCTATGGCTATTGTCTAGGTGTTCGGCCATTACAAATACACGTGAGCAGGCTGACAATAGACGTAGCCATAGCTCTGGAAGCCCGTTTTGGACACGGCCTAAGTAAACTAATGAAATCCGGATATAGTAAAGCAGTATATTACCCATTAACCCTAACCCCCTCACTGCTTTTTCTAGAAAGTATCCTGAATCCGCCACAATCCACCAAGTTTGGTTTGCAAAAACTGCTGGTGTCCTTAGTCCATCAGACTCCACCAGTATGCATACTGGAGATATCCTGAGTCCATCAATAATCCACCAGCAAAAGTTGATGGACTCTGGCGGATTCAGGATACCATGGTGGCATACAAAAGATTGCAGTGTGTTTCTCCATAGAGTCAATCACAGTCCATCACCTAAATTTCTGAATCCTGAATTCATCAAACTCCTGCAGTAACGCTAGGCTTAAAATCCTCAATCCATCACACTCCTCCAGTTTGTTCAATATGGAGGTATCCTGAATCCGCTAAAATCCTCCAAAACAGGAAATGGATTTTGATGGACTCAGGGTGGTTAGGGTTAAACCTAACCCTGGCAGATGCAACAACAGGTGTTAAGGTCTGGAAGACCCTAACCCTAACCCTTCCACACGCAACAAAATGCAGCAAGTGCACCTGATGAATCTTTCGCACTGAGTAAGGTTGACACTTTGACAAATGTGACCCACTCCATCGAAATCAGGAATATTAGTCTCGAAATGACTTTTGGAGATATGCACATGGTGAGAATGGGAATTTCATAAGCTTTCTAAAGATACCCATCACAAGTGTGTATCTTATTAGGTTAACGAGTTATGGTCTGATGAAGATGACAGGTGTATATTTATTTGCCGAATCCACATTCCGAGAAAAACAGCTTTGAAATAAACAAAATTGACCAAAATCATACGGACAGCGCACACAAATCCTCTTCATTTTCATCTTTATTGATCGTTTTTACATACAAGACATTAATGACAATAATCTGTGATAACTACACTTCCTAAAAATACAATATTCAGAAAAAATGACTTGGTCACGATTTCCACCCATGCGTTCACTTCAACGACCGATTGCGTAAAACGGCCCTAGCGACTTATTCCTGATTACGATGGAGCGGGTCACAAATGATGCAATCTGATGCGTGTGGAAGGCAACTCGCAGAATACCTCTTGGGGGGTTAGCGTTAAGGCATTGGGCCATGACTACCTGTGTGCAAACTGCACATCCTGACAAGACAATGAGAGCTATTCTGATTACTATTCGGTTCTATATTGATATATATATTGATATTCTCCAGATATTAAGGAGTTGATTGAAGTTGATGACGTCATGGCAGACGAGGAACTGAGGTTTGGACCGAATGGTGGCTTGGTCTTCTGTATGGAGTAAGTTAACATAAATCTTGTATTAACCCTAACCCCTTGGGTATCTTTTACTAGAAAGTATCCTGAATCGGAAAAAAACACCAAATTGTCAAGCACAAAAATGGTGGTGTTGGTGACTGCTCAATATGAAGGGTTGTCCTGAATCCATCAAAATCCGCTAGGCTGACAATCCTCAATCCATCAAAATCCTCATTTCATTTTCGAAATGGAAGTATCCTAAGTCCGCCAAATTTTTGCTGTACACTTGTAGATGAAATTTGGGTTGGTGTATGTGATCTTTCTATTGGAGGAATACATATTATAATCTTTCGGAATCTCACCTACAGGTACTTTGGTCAAAATTTTGATTGGTTAAAGGAACAGTTGGGGGACGTCGAGGATGACTACCTCATTTTTGATTGCCCAGGTAGGAAATTATATTCCGATTTTTATTGACTAAAGCAAAGATCACTTGTGTAGTAGGGAAAGTCTTATGGTTGCGATTGACCAGACACTCGGTGCATTTGTCCCCTCATCACCCGGAGGTATGTGGACCTGTGAAAATACCGGCGGGGCCCGGGCCCTTAAACTGCAAGGGAAACGGCCGGCCTTGCGGGACCCATTTAGACAGGGTGCCGTGTGTCTGGGGAATCCTTCGTGGCCCGCTTCCACAGGATTCTCCTGGAAAACTGCCTAGAATCAGTCTATCGTTACACTTCTATACAATAGTTCTTTCATTCTTTTGAAACGTTCTCATTCTTTTCCTTTGTGATAATTGTTCCTTCGACTCCAAGTTTTTATATTCTACACAGTTCACTTGATTGTTTTTTATTACTACCTATTGTCTTATATCTGTACTCATTCCCGCCGTGAATATGGCCACTGATGCCGGCACGGCGTTAAACCCTAAACTCACTCGCTCGCTCACTCACTCACTTACTTATGGTTGCGAGTGTTACTTCATGCAGACAATTTGGATGAGAGACTTTTGATTAGGATGCAGCCGTCGTCACATAGTCAAAGCTCATGTTTTGTTTTGCCAACTCTCAAAATCAGAGTGCATATGCATGTAAACAACAACAATTCAAGTTTGGTAATAATGTAGTAGGCATACTTCATTTTTTTTGTTCGAAAAAAGCTTTTGAAAATACTCCAATCAAGGGATTCCAGCATTTCATAATTTATGAATCTATGACAAGTCAATGATAGAGAATCAAGAAAGTCAAGTCGCAATACAAGTTGCGTTTATCTCCTGTCATTGTGACTGGACTTCTGATTTGAGTTGTGATTTGACTTGTTGTGGACTTGTTGTGGACTTGTGATCCGTTGCAAATTCCTTGCTTAGCACACTGCTTATAAACCGTTCACTCTTTTAGGTCAGATAGAGTTGTACACCCACATCCCAGTCATGAAACAACTGGTTGAAACCATGCAGAGTTGGGACTTCAGAATCTGTGCCTTGTTTCTTGTGGACTCCCAGTTCATAGTCGACACAAGCAAGTTCTTCTCTGGTAAATTTTCAGCCTATTATTACCCTGTGAGACTTGGTACACACAGCTTATGACAACACTAGGACAAAATTAATCGGTGCTTCATGCCTTCCACCCAGCCTAAAGCCTTGTTCGCACTTGACTTTTTGGGGTGAAGGTTTCACTGAGACGATGGTAAAATAAAAAATGGTCAAATGTTACCACTGTTCGCACTTGGACTTTCGACACAGGAACATTTTACCGAGACAGCGGGAGAAGTAGCCGAGCTGTCATTATAATGATTCGTGAAGGCGAATGTGATCACAATGCGATGTGCATGCATCAGCGCGCGCACGTGAACAATGCAAAGAGCGCATGCGCGGTGTCTTGTGTAGCATGAAATCGCAGTAGGGGGCCGGATGTACGTTTTCCTGATGCGCTGTTCGCACTGGACTTATCGTCTAGGGAAAAGTTACCTGGGAAGTTTACCCGGGCAGCAGTTGGCCGGTAAAAGTAACCACTGGACTCGGGAAAAGTAACCGAGAGGAAAACGTCCTAGGCTGTCCGCACTGGACTTAAAATGGGAAAAGTACCCATCGTCTTGGTAAGTTTTATCAAAAAAAGTCCAGTGCGAATTGGGGCTTTAGTCTATCATTCTCCAGCTACATTTTGTCGGGTTAGGCCTGCAGGACCATGTTCCCACAAAAGCCACCTAAGAACGAGAGGATGGATTTTGATGGAAAGGTTAGAGTTTTAAGCAGACTTGACTTTTGTCTCATTCACACAGGTGTGATGACGGCTCTTTCTACCATGGTCAATCTTGAGGTTCCCCACATCAATGTTATGTCTAAGATGGACTTACTCAGCAAGAAGGCAAAGAAAGATATTGAAAAGTAGGTTTTTTACGTAATGTTTGGAATCTCGGCACTTGGATCCTCAAAGTCTGAGCAAACTTTATGGTCATGTGTCAACATGATTATTGGTTTGCAATCCACAAATGGTGCACACAAGCATTTGTTTTAGCATGTGCCTTCGGCCAAACAAGCTGATTTTTAGGCACAATTCTAAATATGATCTTAAATTACCATTTTCTCTGAATATAGGGCCTCACGGGGATAAAACTTGAGGTTAGCTGTCAAACACCTGTCTTTTCAGATTGAGAACTAACCAATGGTCCACCCTACTTTTAACTTTTATACATCTCAAACCCAACTACATTTTTGTGAATATTTATTTTATCTTCACCAGATTTTTGGACCCAGATCCACAACTTTTGTTGGCAGAATCTCAGAATCTCTCGCCTAAGTTCCAGAAGTTGAATGCAGCCTTGGCCAACCTGGTAGGTGTTTCTTATATACCTTTTAAGATAGCATACCTTGTGATGCTGTCTCCTTGGCTCTGCATGGGTATATTATTTTGAATTTTTTTTTTTTTTTGTTTTTTGGGGGGGGGATTGCTGCTACTCTATATCCCAAAACTAACATTTTTTGGTCAACCTTTTCAGATTGAGGATTACAGCTTAGTGCGTTTCATCCCCCTGGACATAACTGACGAGGACTCCATGAGTGATTTGCTGATTACCATCGATACCACATTACAGTACGACGAAGAGCAAGATGTGAAGATTCCTAGAGACATTGATGAAGATGATAGGGGTGGAGGACCAACTGGGGCCGGAGATTGCTGACGACTGAACACAATTGTGATGAGAGAGCTATTTAAGTTCCAGAGTCCTACCTGACATTATTTTGAAATCAAATAAGTTAAGAGGGCCTAATATTTCGATCTTAACAAGATCTTCTTCAGAGACATAATGGCTGTGTACAAGAAACAAACATATAGGGCAGCCTGCTGCATGCTTATTCATAGATCATGACATTATTTTGGTCATTTTAGGTAACAAAGCCAAGGATTCTTTTAATATCTAAAGAAGAATACTCTAGGGAAACCTCATAGAAATCAGGCAGGGACTGAAAACTTATCTGCGTGTTGAACCGTGGTCGGAGGTCAAAAGCGAGTAATATGCCGCATGCGCAAGCCTGAAATGTCATCTATCACCAATTGTAACCCATGGGTAATATATCTCCGCTCATATCCAGCAGACCAACAACATGAACTGGGGCCAATTTCATAGAGCTGCTAAGCACAAAAATTTGCTTAGCATGAAATTTTGTCCTTGGCAAAAACTAGGTTAGAGACCAAATTTTCACGTGGTCTTTATTGTTTTCGATTGATATTCAGCTGGTTTTGTTTGCTTAGCATAAAAAACTCGAAGAATTTTGGCTGGTAACCTGTTTTTAATGAGCAAGCCTTTTTTTTGCTAAGCAAATTTGTGTGCTTAGCAGCTCTATGAAATTGGCCCCAGGTAGAGGTTTTGATTAAAGCATCCTAGCTTTGACAATAGTGCACAGTAAAAGGGTTGTCAACTAGGTGTGTTGACCTCAGTGGGCCCCACCCTGCCTGTCAATCACACAGACAGTGTGTATTGACCAATCAGATCATCACAATAGCCCAGTCAAACTTGCAATGAGAAACATACACAAACCAAGTCATCATAATCTTCAGTTCAGTTTTCCAACATTTCCAGTTAATACAATTTGAACCAGTTTTGAGATTGTGTATACATAGATCAGCAGCAGACTTTAGTTTTGTACAGTGAAATGAAGTTAATAAAATGTTACCACCATTATTTCAGGATTCACATGAATCCTTGAATTAAACAACTGGTATTTTTTTTAAAACTTTTCATCAGCCGTTTAGATGGAAATGGGTGAGAAGTGTGAACTAGGTGTGCCATGTACTTCACTACGAGTCCCTGTACAAACTCCAATACAGACAAGGATGGCTTTGTTAGAGTAGAAAAATGCATGCTTTATACTTGTGTTCAGTTTCTTTAGAAAACCCCCCCAAAAAACAAAAACAAAAATACACATGACAGTAGGCTGCGTAATTCATCCTTGTCTGCTGCAGGGGGCTACAAAAGACAAGATGTTAAGATTGGATGCCCAAAACTATTTATTTTTCGCGTGAGAAAATCGTTCCCCCCTATTTTGAGAATAGACGATACCACAGCGTTTTGCAATAGCAGCCTCGAAAAGACCCCCCTCCCCCCCGGTCGCGATTTTTTTTTTTTGTACCACAAACGCGTCAATTTGGCCGTTTCATTGGCGACTTGAATGGAGACTTTTATACCTTTTTCTATATGACCCTATCTAGATGAGATTATTAACCAATAATTTGGGTTAATAGAAAAAGGTATAAAAGTCGTGCATACGAAAAACTAGGGACTGTATCCATTTATTTTGGTAAATTATGGCTGTCAACGTCGTTGGTCTTCATACGTTCCGCGCGTATCAAAATCGATTCAAATTGAAGCGCGCGCTTTGGTCTCCATTCAAGTTGCCTCATTCCAATGAAACGGGCAAATTGACGTGTTAGTGGTACGAAGAAAAAAAATTGCCCCCTGGTCTGCTGCAAGTTTTGGGTCCGGTTTAATAATATAATAATAATAATAATGCAGAACGAACGAAGGTATTCGATAGCATGACCCAGGTAGATAGCCAGATAATATGAATAAGTAGATTTTGATGCTCATTAAACTTCATCTGGGCCGAGACTTGACTCTGAGATACTTGAACTTGTCCGTCTTGGTCTCTAGATCCTACAACACTGCAGTACTTTCTCAAGCAGCTTTCTCTGTCCGATGCGTAGGTTACACGCATACCTCTGTCTGCTAGTCAGTGTTGATAGACTAGATTCCTCTGACTGAACAAGCCGCATGTCCTCTTCCATCGTGTTTTTGTAGGATTTCAAATGTTTATTAGCACATTCGCTTAGCAGTTGTTTCCACGCCTCTGGCAATCCTGACATCCCGTCTGTCAAAAAAAAAAAAAAAAATTATTGTTTTATGCTTGTAGCAAAATTATGCTACAAAGGTGAGGTGAATAATTGTTTTCTCAGAAAATGTACAGCAATATCACATAGCTTGTTGTTAACCAGTTCGCGCCGGAGGACGTATATGCACGCAAAGTTTTTTCCCGGAATCAAAACAGATGATGCATAAACACGTCGCGAGCAAGGTCGGAAATGCGTGGGTGTGCTTCCCGATACCATCGGCCTGAACCCGCCTCGGATCTAGTTTCATTAAAAATAATCCCGCCGCGAACTGGTTAATTATAAGCACCCCTCTTTAGATTTTGAGCACTTTTGCTGCTTCAAACGACAAATGTTGTACCGGTACTCTATTTTAATTATGGATTGCCGTCTTTCCTGATTTGATCGACTATAGACGATGTGCCCTCTGACGTCACGTGTTTACATCTGTATTCAAATGTGCCCGGCAGTATGCGCACACATCGTGTTTTACATACAATTTGCTTAAAGAGTGACGTCGCAGGTCAGATCGCCTTTGAATTATGTGACCTCTGATGTCATCTCTTTAACCAAATCTATGTAAAACATGATGCGTACGCATACACGCCGGGCACATTTGAATACAGATGTAAACAGAGGGCACATCGTCTATAGGTAAAATAAATTGATACGCAGAAGACCTTTCATAGATGCTGCCATATTAGTCACAGATTCTGCCATATTTATGTTCATTAATTGCAGTGGCACGATTGGAAATATATATATTGTTATATATGCGCCCCCCCCCCCCTAATTCAGAATGCCCAAAAGCCATGAAAGTCTATATGGATTCAAGGAGCAAACTCACCGAACGAAAAGAGTTCCTCCAAGTCATCCTCATCCTCAGTCTCATCCTCCTCCTCCTCCTCAAGATGGTCATCGTTGGCAAATGATTCCTGATGCTTCTTAAACTCTGCAGGGGTCATCGACAGTATCTACTTGTATTCAAATGGGGCAAAAAGAAGACAAATCAAGCATGATGAGGCAAAGAGATGTGAAACATTCCTTGGAGGTTCTGCTGATTCAACCACTGTGAAAAAATGTTGAGTCAGTAGCTAGAGAACTGTTTCAACATACTTCCAACCATTTTACTTTTATGAATCAACAATGGCGTAGCTAAGGGGGGGGGGGGGGGTGGGGTCTGTTTGGCACATGCACAAATTGATGCTATTACTCAAATTGAGCAAACTTGTTGCCGCGAACGGCAACAAAATGTCACTTTTTGAAGCGTCGTTACTTTTCATTCCATAGCGGTCCTGGGTACTGGTGCATGTGATGTATCATTTTAAAGCTTAAAACGCTAGCAATCCAATGGTATAAAAATCTCTCATATAAAAAATTTCGACTTTAGCCTGGTTTTGGGGTGGTGGGTCACAATTGTTAGTTACGAGTTGTACAGCATGCACATAAGCCAAAATTCCTTGCTAACCTGCAAAATACGCTTACAGTAAAAACATCATTTTCGGCTACAGTAAGCAGGGATTTTTCGTTAATGCTAAGCATGAAATTGGGCCCTCAGTTCTGTTCCATTCCTAAACAGTAAAAGTGTAGACAGCAATATATGTCGACTGACCTTCAACACCCGATACGTTTCCCACTTGTTTAAGACGCCATCACAGCAAATGACGATGTTGTCGTCCAATATTTCCTCACTCTTTGCCAAAAGATCCCATTTGGCCCGGGCATGATCTTCATCCACGGCAGAATCTGATTGGTCCTTCAGATGGGTCAAGGGGAGGTCAACCTGAAACACGAAAACGAAAACGGTTATTTTAAAACAATTAATGAAAATAATAATTGTTTTATGATGCACTTTTTTAAAAGAAATGGTGATTATCCCCTTTGCTGATGAAATAAAACTTTCCTTTTTCCAGGTCCCTGACAGCTTGTTAACCAGTTCGCGCCGCGCCGGAGGACGTATGTACAAGCAAAGTTTTCTTCAGATTCAAAACGGATGACGCATAAACACGTCACGAGCAAGGCCAGAAATTTCTGTCGGCAGCGAGCAAAGCCGGAAATGCGTGGGTGGGCTTTCCGATACCATCGGCCTGAACTCGGATCGAGTTTCGTTAAAAATAATCCAGTGCCTCGGCTTGGTGATGTTAAAATAATCCCGGCGCAAACTGGTTAAAGGAGATTTTTGTTTGCCCAAGGTTTTCCAGCACAGGATTATACAAATTACTGTACAGCAGCACTGTAGCTGCACTGCACAATGGACCTGAGTGTGTAGCTGCCACACAGGCTGTGCTCTATGGCATAGCACAGCTGTCCACAGCATTAGAATGGATTAGTGGGCCATAGCCACTTTCCATCATCAAGGGCTTCATATGTTGTTAAAAAGCTCAGACCTCAACATGAAAACGTTGTCTGTTAACTGTACTTTTTCAGTTCTCCATTTTTTACCCTATGCTATTTATTTCTCTAATTGACAAGCTATATATCAGTTAGTCCAATACTTACAGTATCATAAATATTTTCTGGATACTGCTCTACAAATCCATACATGTGTAGTAACTGCCAGTTGGGTAGCTCACCGTATGTGTTGAATATCTCCTCATCCTGTCGTACCAAAAAATACGAGGTGTACTGTATACTCCAATGTATACTATATACTCCAGTGTATACTATATACTCCAGTGTATACTATATACTCCAGTGTATACTATATACTCTAGTGTATACTATATACTCTAGTGTATACTATATACTCCAGTGTATACTATATACTCCAGTGTATACTATATACTCCAGTGTATACTATATACTCCAGTGTATACTATATACTCCAGTGTATACTATATACTCCAGTGTATACTATATACTCCAGTGTATACTATATACTCCAGTGTATACTATATACTCCAGTGTATACTATATACTCCAGTGTATACTATATACTCCAGTGTATACTATATACTCCAGTGTATACTATATACTCCAGTGTATACTATATACTCCAGTGTATACTATATACTCCAGTGTATACTATATACTCCAGTGTATACTATATACTCCAGTGTATACTATATACTCCAATATACTATATACTCCAATGTACACTATATACTCCAATGTACACTATATACTCCAATGTACACTATGTACTCCAATGTACACTATATACTCCAATGTACACTATATACTCCAATGTACACACTCCAATGTACACTATACCCCAATGTACACTATACCCCAATGTACAATGTACACTATACCCCAATGTACACTATACCCCAATGTACACTATACCCTAATGTACACTATACTCCAATGTATACTATACTCCAATGTATACTATACTCCAATGTATACTACACTCCAATGTATACTATACCATTTAACAACGCACCTTTTTAATGTCTCTTGTAGCTACCATACTCAGTTTAGTCGGACCAAACTGCAGCCTGGCATTGTTCTTAGCAACGTGGTTCAGGATATCAGCCATGGGTACCATCATGGTCACTGTGGCTTCATCTTCATCATTGGCGTCGTCATTGTCGTCTTCATCATCGTCATCATCGTCATCAGGGTCTTCCTGGGAACTCTCGCTTATTTTCTCCGGTGCTGAGAAACTGTACGCCATCACAAAGGCCACCAATTTTCTGTAGAGCTTTAGGGTGTGGATGCTAAGACTTTGATAGAGAGACACAAAATGAAAAGAATAGATCTGTTTTCAAAGTAGAGCATATATCATTATTATTATCAATATTAACCCTAACCCTACCTAATGCTACTTTTTACTACTACATGTAGTAGTAAAAAGTAGTATGCAGTACTCTCACTGACTTGTGTGCAATGCCTGTAGTGATTTTTAGTATTTGGTACTTCACCCCTTATTGCACTCGTAGTACTTTTTAGCATTGGGTCCCTCTGCTTGCCAAGTGTGCATGGCCCATGTATGCTGTGTAAGGTGTTCTAAACTCTACAGCAAAAAATTGTCACTTGGGACACAGCAATGGGTCAAGGCTAGACTACTGCATTTTTTGCCAGGTAAGTATTACTGACCTGTATTGCCACTATTAGTATTTTGTAGTTGGCAGTATCTGTACTCTGTCAGTACACACCCAATCATCAGTCACGGAGAGACCCAATGCTACAAAATACTAAGTAGTATTCTGTAGTACGCAGTTCTTTAGCCCAAAGTAAGGCCTAGGGGGTTAGGGTTAAATATTATTATTATTATTATTAACCCTTACTCTTTGAGAGTTCTTTACTGCAAGTCGGTGGTACATGCCAAATCACTCCAGCTGCAGTGCTTTGAAGGATTCTTTCCATGTACATGTACAGTGAATGATACATTTGTAGTTAATAAATGGACATATGGCTTTGGTTATCAGTGTAATACACCTTGTTCTCATAGCATTACCCAGCTGACCTGCAGTTTCCTATGGCATTCTTTGAAGGGCCATGTACAAACAATAGTGCTTTTTATTTAGGCCACGGTTAAAGTGCGTTCTTGTAAAACAAGAGCAAGGGTTACAATTTGGTTGACTGTCTGCAACTGCTCAAACAAAAAGAGGGTTACTATAAAATTGCTGTACTCAGTGCTGTCCAAGGCCTTTAAAGTAAACTACTTAATCCAGCTACCTACTCGAAATACTCTTGGTTTTTCTGCATAAATGGCACAGCAATCGAGTGATACTCGCTGCGTATGTTCTCAACATCTCGGTCAACCAACTTAGGAACACCGGTACCCTGCAGTTCACTGGTAACCGTCTTTCTAAATATAAACAAATCATAGAGAATATATATCTCATAAATATATCTCATAAATACTAAGAACAATTCAGATAAACAACAAACCGTGTAATGTATAAACACAATTATATGCACTACTGACTGCACACTTTAAAAACAAACAAAAATGTTTTGCTGTTGTTATTGTTTTTTGCTTTGATTATAACTGATACAATGAATAAATACTCTTTCCAAGACATTTTATACTTACTTGTCCCAAAACATAGGTGAATCCAGCTGGTTGTAGTCTGGACAAAGGTCTAGGTACGGCCTCCACTTTGACTCAGCCTGGGTGTATTCATACATCAGGCACAGAACAAGTGGAACCCAGCCACTACCACTACGTAACTCACTTTCTCCTGGTATATAAGGCAAAAACAGATGATTATAAGGCTCATGTCACTTCCACCATGTGCCTGGAACTGGAAGGGACATTGCCATAGATTTTGCCAAACTTAAAACCCTCCTTAAATCTATTCATTTTTCAAAGTAATATTAGAAATATTATAAATTTTGAGAAAAAAAGTTGGAAAAGTAGGAATACTTGAAAGCCTGTGCCTAGTAAAAGGGGAGGCGAAATTCCCAAGAAATATTAAATTAGGTAAGTAGAAAGATGGTTATAATAATAATAATAATAATTACATTATATAAAAATATGTTCATGTGCACTGTACATTATACATAAAACAAAATTAACTACATCATACTATTACTCATAAATTAAAAATAAAAATCATGATTCAAAATTAAAAGCTAGTTTAAAAAGATATGTTCTTTAGTCAAATGTACTCAAACTTAATACACACTTTCCAATTGAGTGGGCACGCCAATTGTTCCGCTGTGATACGCATGGATGAGTACTTGTATGTACTGTAATTGCCAAGCGAGGGCACTCTAATGCAATGGGTCTATCTCACCTTGTTGCAGTAATGAAGAGATGGAACAGTTGCCTGGATGCAACAGAGCTTGCCTCGGTACGGTGAATAACGTCTCTTCCTCAGCGATGTCAGCGGTCGCAACCATCCCATAACGACTGCATGAACTGTCCTTACCAACTCTCACCTAACAGAAAACAAACAAACAAACAATCAAACGGGATGAACACGAGTCAAAAAGGTAGGATACACCATTGGTAATTGCTTGAATTACCATGAATGGGTGGATTTGGGGGGTTGTATTTTGTAGTAAATATCGTTTAACTGACCTGTCCAAAGTTTTACAATCATGAATGCCAAGAAAAGCACGAAAAACAGCGTTTGTTTTCAACCGGCGTCGGGAAGTTATTCTTATGTTATTTGTGTTTATTTGTGTTATTTGCCAGACGGCGATCACGAATTTTTTTTATAAAATTCTATTTTCCAGAATAATTACAGAATATAGCGCAATCATTTTGCTGGATGCCTAGAATCATTATTTATTTTCAAATTAGTAAGTTATTTCTTTAATTCGGTAGTAAATATTTTCGATATCTGCAAATGGCACACAAGAAATAAGCATCCTGTAATGTATAAGACAATTTGGAATCCCTTGTTGTTGTTTTTTTTGTTTTTTTTAATTCTTATGGATTCGTTGTTATCTTATTATTGTATATCTATTCTTAGTACTCTTACTTACTCTTAGTCTTAATAGACAATAAATAAAAATTCATTAAAAGAACAATTGTCATGGTGTAAATAAAAATGTATAAGTGTCTGACTAAAATGTTATACACCATTAATAAAATGTGTAACCATGGAGGAATAAGCTCTTATTCCTCCATGGTGTAACTAATAACTATAGTTTCCAATTAATATTGATTTATTTACTTGTGTGTGACATTGGCAGTTGGCTGCATGTCGTTCACTGCACGACTGCCACAAAACGACCTTGTCATTAACATCAATTCCCATATCCTCACACCATTTCAGAAACATTCCAAGTTCACAATAACATTTTCTGAAGTTCCTTTTCTCGGTTTGCACGGTTAACCCCCCAGTTTCATCTTCGTTTTTTCGTCTTTTTGTGGCGCTAGCCATGTCGTATCTTCCTGTTTCAAAGATCCCGCATGAATGTGTGCGCTGAGAAGTGTGACTCCAGTCATCAGGTGGTTCCCCCTTGAATTAATTCGTTAATGAGTATTTAAATCACGTGATCTAATTTTTGTATCGAATAATTTATTTCGATTGTCAAGTTTTCGATACGCGGTATCGGTATCATGCAGCTAGCATTTGACGCGTCCACGCTGTTTCCGGCGCCAGTCTCTAAACCAGCATAATCAAAAGCGAATATATAGAGACGGAATCCAGACGTGTTCCACGCCCCGTACGCTGTGGATTCTGGCGTAAAGACCACTTCCTGCTTTTGGTGTTCCGCATTTTCACTCAGAATATTTGCCATTGCAAAGTTTTCCTTTCAGAAATTTTCGGCCGATCAGTTGTTGACAAGTTGTACCAGTCGCAGGAACAGTCTGAGTGTGTGAAAATGGCCAGAAGTTTTGTAAGATCGAGTAAATATCGCCATGTTTTTGGCACCGGCAGCAAGCCGGACCAGCAGTTTACGAGCATTCGGGGCGTGATGGACGGGACGACGGACGGACACATTTGCGCCGTCAATCCCAAATTTGTGGCTCTCGCAACAAAACCGTCAGGTGGAGGGGCGTTCCTAGTTTTGAAACATGACGAGGTATTGCTATTTTTTTCTAGGTTTCAGGAACTTAAACTTGGCCTAAATTGTACACCTAACTGTGTAACAGTAACATTTTATTTTTAAATGTGCCAACATTTTATAGATGGCTTGTGACTTGTGTACTTAATTTATTCTTATGCTGGCCGTGGGGGAGGAGTTTTCTGGGCTAAGCCGGATGTGGCAAATTAGGGTTTTGTTTTAGTTTTGATTGTTTGTTTGCCTTTGCGTTTTTTGTTTGTTTGTTTGTTTGTTTAGTTGTAGAAGGGGGGAGGCCTACATAAAAATACATTGTATTTGTACCCTATTTTATTTATTTGGGTTTTTTGTTTGTATTTTTCGGTGATCACCATTGATCCTGGCCATAGACACATTGCTTTTGTTTCTGTTGTATTTATTGTTATCCTTTTTTGGACATTTTTATCAATACTGTAACTCCGACATATTATGAATATTAACCAGTTCGAGCCGGATGACGTATATAAACGCAACAATTTTCACAAATTCAAAACGGATGACGCATAAACACGCCAAGTTCAAGTTCGGAAATGTATGTCAGCAGCGAGCAAGGCCGGAAATGCGTGGGTGTGCTTCCCGGCACTATCAGCCTGAACCCGCTTCGGATCGAGTTTCGTTAAAAATAATCCCGCCCTTGGGCTCAGCGATGTTAAAATAATCCCGGCGCGAAGTGGTTAAAGGTTAATCATGTCATCTATAAAGTTTGTACACATATGATATAGGCATTTAATTGAGTTTTAACTGCATGTATTGACACTCCTTCCTTGCTATTGTCTAAACATTAATACAGGAAGTCAGTTCAATTATGTATGTACACTGAGTGCATTACCTGGCAATTTTATTTGTAACTTCCCTGTAAACCTAAAATTAAAACTGGAGGATTAAGGCTCTAGCTGGTATTCCCCTCCCCTGCCCCCAAACAAATTGCTGTTAGTGCATGCATGCTTGGGAAGGTATCCATATAATACATGTGGGTTTTTTTTGGTGTTTTTTTGGTTGTTTTTATTTAACACCCAACAGCGCTATATCGCCAATTACAGGATGAATGAAGATAATGTCAAGAAATTACAGTTTTAGAGGTGGGAGGAAAACCCCAGAAGAATATTCTGGGGAAAACCCACGGAGTCAGGCAGGGACTGAAAACCCAATCCAAATATTGGCCCAGGCAGGATTCGAACCTGGGTCACAGCGGAAAGAACCCCCTACGCCAACCTGACTCCCCATGTGCATGTGCCACTGTGTCTGTGTACATGTATCCCTAACACTCTGAGGTATTTTGTCTAAAGACCCTGCCACTGCCAGACACAGCAAAGTGCTTCATTTGTCAAATTGACAACCCTGCCCAGTGCAGCGAAATCCATCAGGTCAGAAATCTCAAGGTCAAACTGCCTCAGACTCTCTGGTCACCCAATGCAGCAGAATCCATCTCTGGCATTGTTCAATGGGATTAGCTCTCAATAGTCGTAGACTCTGGTCGTTTATGGACTGGTGTTGAAAGCTAAATGCATCAAAGTGCACCCAACTTGGTTTACCTGCTGCGATGTGCTGTGTCTGGCAGGGTTTAAAGCTTAAAACGCTAGCAATCTCATATGAAAAATTTCGACTTCAGCCTGGTTTTGGGGTGGTGGGTCACAATTACTATGTGTTGCCATATGTGACCGGCTCTGCAATAAAGGGTATTAAGTCGCGCTGTGCACTATCATGTAATGGACTACTCAACGTTGAGAGGATAAACATTTCATCAAAATGTGATTTACATATTTTGCCATTAATGACATCTTTAACACCAATATTTTCAGGTTTTATACAAAAAAATGTTGATTGTGATGATTAAAGTGGAAAACACGCCCATTTTGTGTTCATCGTTCTGTTGTTCTACAACAAAGCCGGCTTTTTCAAAGCCTGTTTTCTCAGTTGTGTAATTTGAACTCCAAGGAAGTAATCAAAAGCAAACATGTCATAACTCCAGAACGGAAGTAGCTATGGAGCTCTATTATATATCAACTGGAAGCTTACGCTGTGGGCTTTCCAACCATGTATATAACTCAATTTCACTATTTTGTGACATAATACCCATTATTGCAGAGCGGGTCACATATTACACTGTAGAACTAAAATACCAGACTTTCTATTTTGTTGCTTCCATCGTACATTATGATAAGGATCATTACTTCCTTTGTGTCTTTTCTGCTTCCTTTCTCCATTGAAATAACATGTTGCTATTAGTTTTGTTCTTTGTTTGTCCAAATAATTGCATTTCAAAATTGAAAAATCTTTCAGGAGGGTAGTAAAACAAAACAAAGAAACTTTGGTGAAAAGATGTGGTTAATAAATTTGTTCCTTTTTCATATAGTGTGCCCATGTACCGGTACAATGTACGTGTATGCTATGTTTTGTTGCCTGGTTATGTGTACGTGTGTACATACATGTACTTTTCACAGAGTTCAAGTTTGTATGGATACCTGTTATTTGTATTTCCTTGCCTTTTGTCTAAGGCCCCCCCCCCCAAAAAAAAAAAACATGTTTAGCGTCATGCCTTTTTTTTTGACACATCTTAATTCGAGTCATGTAGTAAACATGTTACACCCTATCTTCCAATTTAAAATTAAAACATGGTTCACCCACGATTAAAAATCAAAATTCATGTGGGTCGATCATGTATGCACCGTACACGACTACATGTCACACTCTAGCCTTCCTATTAGAAAAAATATTTCCAGAGCATGTATACAGTGATGCTAAAGTCTAAAATACGATCTTAAAAATTTATTATCTTTAAAAAAAAAATAAAAAAAAAAAAAATTAAAAAAAAAAAAATTAAAAAAATATCATTTAAAAAAAAAAAAAAAAAAAAAAAAAAAAAGGAGGCGGCCCCCAAAAGAGAAGCGGGCGGTGACGCTAAACATGTTTTTTTCTTTATTTGGCCTAATCACATTTGTATATTTGTACATCAGATTTGTGGTGTACAATACAATATGTACATCCTGATGCACCTGTATACTGTACACGTATAAGTGTACATAAGACTATTGATGCTGCTCACGGATTGCAACTGTCGTTATTTGTTGGTTTTAGCCATGTCGCCATTTGACTTATTTTTTGTTCTTACAGAACATGTAGAAGGGCTTGGATGTTTCACCTCCATAATGTGTTGGGAATATGATTTAATTTGTATGCCCAGTAGGTCAATCCAGTGGCTTTGCAGCAGTTAAATATATTTTTCATCATGTTCATGCTTATCATCATGTTTATAGAATTCGAAAAAATGTATTCAAACAAAATTGTTATTATTCTTATTCTGGTAATGAAACCAAGGATCCCTCAAATTTAGTTTCATAGGCACGTAACTCGTAAGCCTAAAGAAACCTATAGAGAGAAGACGACAAAAAGTTAGTTTTTAGAGGTGGGAGGAAAACCCCAGGAGAAAATCCTGGGGGAAAACCCACAGAGTCAGGCAAGGACTAAAAACCCAATCCACATATTGGCCCAGGCCGGATTTGCTGGGCCTGGGTCACAGCGGTGAAATGCGAAGAAAGAACCGCTGCGCCAACTTTACCCCCCTAATTGTATTTTTGTCATTTGTCTTTGAAGGCCGGCCGAATTGACAATGAACATCCCCAGGTCAGAGGTCACAAGGGCAAAGTTTTGGACCTGGCCTGGAATCCTTTTGATGACAACATCGTCGCCAGCGGAGATGAAAACTCCATGGTCTGTCTCTGGGAAATCCCCGATGAGGGTCTAACAGACGATATGATCGAGCCGTTGATGGAGCTGGATTACCACAAGAAGAAGATCGTCAAATTGCTCTGGCATCCAACGGCTAAAAATATCCTGCTCACCTCTGGTGAGTGGTAGTTTAATGCTCCGTTCCAAATGTTTCTCGTGTTCACAAGTTATATTATAGCGTTCTTATCGCCTGGTAACTCGTGTTTACCAGTGGTGAACTGGAGGCATATTTTTCTTCTCGAGTTTACAACTTGACAAAATAATTGAGTACGTACGCGTGTTGGTTCGCGTACGTGCACTAAATGCGGTAATGTCTTTACGTACTCACACAACTGTTCGCGTACGTGTTGGCGAGTAGCATTCTAATCATGAACCACAATCTCTAACTACGAGGCCACATTCCACTCATTATACATGTAAATGCTTCTCGTTCCTTTCACTTTAACCACTTCCTGGTAATCCTGTATACATTTGCCTTTGCCTTGAGCCGGTGCGGGTTAAAGCACTGATTTGTTGCTTTCTTATTTAAGCTTGGGACAACAAAGTCGTCATTTGGAACTTGGAGACGGTTAGTCCGTTTGTGGAGATAGACACGCCGGACACTCCCTTCTGCATAGACTGGGACTACAACGGCAGTCGCATTGTGATGGCCTGTAAAGACAAGAAACTCCGCACATACGACGCACACACAGGAGACCTGCAAAATGTAAGAAGCTGCTTGAAATTGGCGTCGGCCTCCAAAAGAGCCGAATTTATGCAACTTGCTTGAAAGGCTGGTTTAATAATGGTTCGTACTCGTCACGAAAAAGCTGTTGCGAACTTGTGATGTTTCATCCCGATGTAACATTTTGGTTGCGGTTCCCACTGCTATTCCGATTCGAACCAACCAGATGACTAGCTTGATAATCAAGTAGTAAGACGTCTGCACTAGAAAGCAGGGGATATAATATTTATAATTTTTCAAAAATTGTAGTCTCGTACAGACAGTTCATTAACCCTAACTCCCTCACGGCTTTTACTAGAAAGTATCCTGAATCCGCCACAGTCCACCAATTTTGGTTTGCAAAAACTGCTGGTGTCCTGAGTCTATCAGACTCCACCAGTATGCATTCTGGAGAGATCCTGAGTCCATCATACTCCACCAGCAAAAGTTTGATGGACTGTGACGGATTCAGGATACCTAGGTGGCATACAAAAAATCGCAGTGCGTTTCTCCATAAGGTCCATCACAGTCCATCACCTGAATTTCTGTATCCTGAATCCATCACACTCCTGCAGTAACGCTAGGCTTAAAATCCTCAATCCATCACACTCCTCCAGTTGGTTCAATATGGAGGTATCCTGAATTCGCTAAAATCCTCAAACAGGAAATGAATTTTGATGGACTCGGGGTGGTTAGGGTTAAACAAGTATCCTTTCTCTGTAGGAACTAACTATGCAGATTTGTCTATGATGCTCCAACTTTAAACCTCATTTACTCAAGTACAATGGGCTTCATGCAATCCGGCAGTAATGAAACAAGGAATTCCGATTGAATCTTGCTGGTTCTGGTTATTTGCAATCACCTTGTAGGAATGGTCTGGCCACGAAGGTACCAAGCCTCAGATGGTTGCATTTACGAAGCAAGGAGTCCTATCTACCGGTTTCAGCAAAATGAGCACAAGAGAGTACGCCTTATGGGACGAGGTAAACATACACACATTTTTTTAGTACGTGCCATTTTATATGGGGGACATTCCATAGGGTTTGTGTGCTTTAAGGAAAATCTTTCTATACTCAAACCCTAAAAACCCTTTCGATCCAATATGTGACCTTTCATCACAAAATGAGCGTAAAGTCGCATGGAGTCAAAATTTGAAGGGGTGGTCGATTTTGAGATTATATGTTTTCTTTAAAGGGATCGTTTACGTTTGGTAATTGGAACCCACTGTTTGTTTCAATCCTATATAGTTGAAGATATATACCATAAAACTAACCTGTAAAAATTGCATTTCAAAAGGTGGTAGCGATTTTGAGATATTGACGAAAATCTGGAGCGGTTATGTCCACGCAAAAAGAATAATCTGCATTGGAATACACAGTCTGAGAAACGTCACTGCAGTAACGCTTCTCAGATTCAAATTTTTAGGGATAAAAAGTGATATCTTTTTCTATAACCGCAGTACTTCGAAGTGAAAAGTTTCTAAAAATGCATTATACTATCCAAAGCTGCTGTACTTCTTACCAAGTAAGTTTTTATTGCCATTTATTTTTGGAGTAATTACCAAACGTATACGATCCCTTTAAAGACTAAATCCCCAACAATCAATTCCCAATTTTTCAGGACGATCAGATAAAAAAAAAAAAAAGTTTTTGAGACAATTTTGAATATGCCTTTCTTTGCGCGTTCACATAATTTCTCGCAAGAAATGCCCGTTTTCTCATAATCTCTGTATTAAGACTCCAGACTAAAAAATCAAACTAAAAAAAATATTGAGTATCAAACCTCCAAGTGTTATATACCATTGGAAATCTCAATTTTAGATTTTGCCGACTTTACGCTTATTTTGTGAATTTGATGACAGGCCACATATGTGACCCGCTCTATCGTAATCAGGAATAAGTCGCTGGGGCCGTTTTACACAATCGGTCGTTGAAGTGAACGCATGGGTGAAAATTGTGACCAAGTCGTTTTTCTGAACATTGTATTTTTAGGAAGTGTAGTTATCACAGATTATTGTCATTCATGTAAAAACGATCAATAAAGATGAAAATGAAGAGGATTTGTGTTCGCTGTCCGTATGATTTTGGTCAATTTTGTTTATTTCAAAACTGTTTTTCTCGGAATGTGGATTCGGCAAATAAATATACACCTGTCATCTTCATCAGATCATAACTCGTTAACCTAGGAGGATACACACTTGTGATGGGTATCATTAGAAAGCTTATGAAATTCGAGACTTATTCCTGATTTCGATGGAGCGGGTCACATATGTTCAACATCGCTCTAATATGTTTGCCATTCAGCCTCAATCTTTCGAAATCTTTCAAAACTGCCCCAAGGATTAAGGGGGGGTTTCAACTCGCAAAATATTGGTTGGGAACACTGGTCTTCAAAATGTAGTTTCCACGTTTTACAGACGGGTTTTTGTTTTTCCTGTGTATACAGAAAACTGGTAAGAAGTTGTCCAAGGATGAGTTGGATGCATCAAATGGCGTCAACCAGATTTTTTATGACAGGGATACAGGAATGTTTTACTTAGCCGCCAAGGTAGGTTTCTTTAACCAGTTCGCGCCGAGATTATTTTGACATCGCCCGGGCCCAGATGTGGAATAGTTTTTCATGAACCTCGATCCGAGGCGGGTTCAAGCTGGCATCAGTCGGTAGCGCATGGGCCTTGCTTGCTGCGATGGTGCATGAATAATTTACAAATAACCTCCGCTCAATCAAAATTCAAGAGGGTGCTGTGCATGCGGACAGTACATATTTAATCAAAATTCAACAGATACCTGTAGGTCTTGCATTCTGGATACAGATGACAAACAAGCATTGCATTTCTTGAAGTCACAAATGATAATTGAGCCAAAACTTTGACTACAAGCCAACTAAGTTTCATCACAATTTGTCTGTGTGATTGCGCAGGGGGATTCTGTGATTCGCTACTATGAGATGACGGCAGAGGAACCGTATCTGTACTACCTGTCCACGTACCAAGCCAAATCCCAGACGGCCGTGGGGTCCATGCCAAAACGGGGCTGCAACGTCAACTCCTGTGAAGTCATGAGGTTCTACAGAATAGAGAAAATGGACAAGGGCAACACCAACAACTTTGTGATCATCCCAACGGCCATGACCGTGCCTCGGAAGGTAACATAATAACAGTTGTTCTTTGCTGTGATGTAGTGAAGTCCCACAGATTGTGGGTGTACGAGGGTTCTGGTGCTGAAGCCGAACCAAGCTAAACTTTTCCTAAACAACCCGACCAAAAGATGGTCGTTTCGGTAAGATTTACATAGATGATGCTGATATTGGGCTAGCTACACGAATGCCCAACTACCACTCTGCATACAATGTATGTATGTGACTCGACCACATATCTTCAAACTACTTATGGACATTTCCAAAAATGTCCCTGAGATGCATCTTTGGAAATGATTGCATGCCAGAAGGAATAAATTCACAGGGAGTTTTGTGTCAATAATATCTTTCCAACAAGCTTTTTAACGGTATTTTGGGGGGCTACTTTTTGAATAGCTGCAAACGGTATGCTTCAGCTTAAAGTAAAAGGTATATGGTGTCTGTAATAAGGTATTTCTAGTATTTGTACCCGGAAAATGGCGTTGTTACAGCACCCCTCTCGCTCAGAGATATAGCCTTTTGGACTCGATTGTTAAGTCCCAACCTTGCACAGAAGTGTGAAAAGAATTACTCCATTAATTCAGCCCCCTGTGCAGGCTACAGACACAAAAAGAATAGTCATTCTGAATTGATGGTAATGAATTTTGACCAATCTTACCTTGTTTTTAATGATATCATCAGTCGGATTTGTTTCAAGACGATATTTTCCCGGACACTCCAAGTGACGAGCCGTCCTTGACCGCAGAGGAGTTTCAGGACGGCATTAACAAAGATCCCATCTTGATGTCACTCAAGGCCGGCTACAAAGCTAAAGAGAAATCAGTAAAGGCCGGGGCAACCTTCTCCAAATTGGGTAGTAAGCTAAAAAGTGGTAGCAGCAGTGGGATGTCTAAGGAAAGGAGTGGCAGCGGGGCAGGGGCAGCCAATACACCTAGTGGTGCATCGACTGTGGTAAGTTATCATTTTAATAGTCCCCCTCCCTTCCACAGACAGTGTTGTCTTTCATAAAGTGCTTTCATAAAGCCAGTCACAAATGAACAATGGATGAACAATGACTAAGGAATGCTTTTGTAACATGCAGTTGATTGGCTAGTGACTATTATCGAGAATGAAAAACTTGCTCGGCAGACTCGCGCTGCAGACTTGAGCGGCAGACTCGCGCGGCACACTCGCGCGGCACACTCGCGCGGCACACTCGCGCGGCACACTCGCGCGGCACACTCGCGCGGCACACTCGCGCGGCACACTCGCGCGGCACACTCGCGCGGCACACTCGCGCGGCACACTCGCGCGGCACACTCGCGCGGCACATTTTGTCTCACATAGTCCACGATACTGATGTAACAGATTTATCTGCAACCAAACTAGATGCGCAGGAACGATTTCTTGGCAATTTCAAAGAAACCTGTCATGTTTTATTTTGGGTCTTTCCTCCATGTCGTGGTTGCCATAGGAACTGAATGCCCTGAAGGACGAGGTCAAGTCTCTTAAAGCGACGGTGGAGGGTCAGGAGTTGAAGTTCGCCTCTCTAGAAGGACTGATTAAAGAGTTGGAAGCGAAGGTGGATCAGATGCAGAAGGTGGATCAAATGCAGTAGGTAGACGCAGCCACTGACACGGCACATCACATGGTTTGACAACGTCCTGGTTTTGACTTTCAATCGAGAGCATCAGTGTGGTTTTCATTCATTAGGGGCTCCAGTGCACAAGTACAAAGGAAGAATTGGAGAGAATATTTGCATTATCCAGTGCACTTGATGACACTGGAGCAACGATGTTATGGGAATGTGCATTCCGGGCTTTCAAGTATTTCTACTTTTTGTCTGGTTTTCTTGCTCCAACTTGCCTACTGTTTCCAACTTTTTTTCTAGAAATTTCTACTATTTTCTACTTTTTGGTCCCACAACTCCTAAAAATCGATTAAAAAAACACACTGAAGGGCAGTAGTACTACAACTGTTTTGCAAATCAAGTATTTTGAGTACAGAGAATGCCAAATGAGGCTTAGGATGCTGGGGACATGCGTGAAAAACAATGAAAACTACTCCTGAAAGACCACAAAAGTCCTACTTTTATCTTGAATTTTGTCCTCAAATTCTACTTTTGTCCTTTTTGGTGGGTTATTTTTTACTTTACGTTTTCACCTTGGTCTGCTTGAAAGTCTTACATTCTGAATAACATTTGTTGTGCGCACATTTGTTGTCCCACTCGGACTCTCGAAAGTGATCACAGAGCGCCCTCTACTGTCTGCGCACGGAGTCCACACTGATATGATTTGTGCACTGATGCGAAGGATTGTTGATCATAGTCAGATACCTAGCCTATGCCAAGTTAACTATTGAATACCTATGTACACTAAGTGCTAGACTGTGACTGCATGTTGTGTTTACACTCCGCATGCTTTACATACGTGTAGCAATCAACATACTGGGGCCCCCTTTCGTGGTTCTGCTTACCGTTGCTTAGCGTAGCAGAAAATCTCTGCGCTTACAGTTAGCATACTTCACAGGTAAGGGAGTACTTTTGGCTTATAGGCGTACATTCTGTGCTTCCTGGGTCAGCCCTGAAATTGTTCTGCTAGCAAGGAATTATGTGGTTAGCAGAGCCATGAAATTAAGCCTAAAGTTACCAACTTTGCACGGGTGTACTAACACAGTCATATACTCCCACTATTTGGTATATTATATTGAGCACACATTGTACTCGGCGTTTAAAACATCAAATTTAAGAATTGAATTAACTTTTATTAAAAAAAATAATAGACTAGATCTTTAAAATTTATAACAAAACAAACAAAACCTGGAGACGAATACATGTACATGTTGTACAATAATCCAAATTGTCGTTTGCTTCCATTATACGTGTGTGGTTTATTTGCTGTTAGTCCTGTGCCTTTTTTTACATTAACACGTTTATACAGTACATTGATCCATAGGCCCCGCCCACCGCGTACGTATGAAACTGCTCGTATATCTCGCTCGTGCCACACTGCAGCTTCGAGCTGCGATGCGTTATACGAACAGATGCGCATCATAGACAAGCAGACTCGCATATATGTGACCTGTCATCACACAATTTCTCGCAAGAAATGCCCATTTTCTCATAATCTCTGTATTAAGACTCCGGACTAAAAAATAAAAATTAAAAAATTATTGAGTATCAAACATCCAAGTGTTATATACCATTGGAAAGCTCTGTTTCCACAGAATTTAGAAATACCCATATCTCAATTTTTGATTTTGCCGACTTTACGCTCATTTTGTGATGACAGGTCACATATCAGACCGCTGTGCATGCATGTGAATTGTGCAAATTGGTCTTAACAACTTGGCTGCAAGTTAGTAAAACAAAGATAATCGTTTGCCTCTTCGATTGGAGTGGAATTGTCGTAATGAAAACTATCCGGAAATATGCATTAAACCAAGTTAAAGCTATCTTGTTTAAATATTATGCGTTTTGTTGTCAGTTTGCGCGCTTGGTTTTGTCGGACCCACACATAAACAAAGCCTCTGTAATATCGTCAATTATACGAGTGTGCATCAATGGTTTATAGCTCGTTTTTACAAACAGTTAACAACGCCCTTTTTTCATTAATTAAATATGTAAATGTTTTTTTGAAAACATAGTTTTTCTACTTTCCATATTTTTAATTTGTTGGGTAGCGTAATGACAAATGGTTTGTGTAATATATAGAGTGGAATGTTGTTTATGGGAAATCTTTTTTTTTTTTACATTTGGTTAATATAATATTTACTAATATAAGAGTAAACTGTATAATCTGTCAAAAGGGTAAATTTGAAGTGGTTTTGATTTGTATTTTGTTCGCCTTGAAAAACAGGGAAATACACGTAGTTAGTAGGTCGATTTCAAATCTGTCTGTTCTTGCAGATGAATTGTGTGTTATAACGCGGCTTTCGTATTAACACAACATGTTCATAAAAAAGTTACCATGGTTACCAACACCCGTAACCTGACGTTCGAGGCCGGTACCGGTCTTTTTTAGTGTTGTGATTAAGTTGTATTTATTTTCAATTCTATGAGTTTTTGTGATATTAGATGGGGATTTTTTTCTCATTTATTTTGGTTAGTATTTGAAATAATGTGTATCGTATAACTTGTTTGGATTCTTTTATATAAGGTTCCCAGAAGCAATACTCTTTAAAAAAAAAAAAAAAATTGTATTTCTAGTCGAGTACAAGCAGTGTCGGCTCTGTTCTATATTATAGAAGTTGACAAACTTCTGAACTTTTACAATTTAGCTAGATATGACGCCGCATTAAGTACGTATACGTGCCTTTCTGATGCCAGTAGAATAAATGCCGACTTCTTTTTGATTATAGTGCAGCTTTTAATGTAGAATCTTTAGTACGAATATTAAATTCTATGCGCGTTTATTGAAATCTTGAATGTGATTTCTTTTCCGTATGAACATTTGGGAGTTTTGTTTATGGCACGACGGTGCATTATACTTGGGCAGACATTATTGCTGTGCCCAATTGACCATTTGCGTGTGGAATTTAAATAATATCTGGTACACTGACTTGTTCACACAGCTTGGCACAGTTTGACTTTAAATTATCCAGACCAAATACACTGTTGCTATATCACGTGATTCGGGGCAAGCTCTTGCATAGTTACGTTAGAGACGCTCAGCACCAATACATTGTTCACAATGGTTGAGAATGGTAAAAAGACACCAGACCATTCCAGAGCCGGGGGTTGCTAGTGTAATGCTTGCCCCGAATCACGTGATATAGCAACAGTGTCTTTGGTCTGGAGAATTTAAATGTAAACTGTGCCAAGCTGTGTGAACAAGTCAGTGTACCAGATATTAATCAAATTCCACACGCAAATGGCCAATTAGTCTGAGGATGAAAATATGGGGTGTTGCCATGGATTTATGTTAAAAGCGCCAAGGCAACAATCTCTAAACAGAAATTGCATGACGTTATTCCACATTTTCCTAATTGTTGGTAGTGTTTAGAGTTAGAAGAAATGCTTTGTATATTATTTAGAGTAGTTACTAATATTAATACAGCATTAGTCAAGCGTCTTGTAATTAAATTTTGCTATACAAAATATTAAAATAAAAAAAATCAAGAAGAATGCTATAATGTATAAATGGCACAAAAACCAAAGGATTGATTTTTAATTTTATCGGTCGTATTTTTTTGGCAAATGAAAACACTGAATTTTGTTTTACTAATATAGAAAGGCATATGATTGTTTTTAAATAATGTAAGGTTGTATTGAAGTAGTTAATTGTATCCAGGGATGTTACAATTTGTACTAAATAATTAAACATTGATTTAAAAGGTATCAATTAATCCCCGATAGTTTTTTAATGAGTTTTTAGTAAACGGTGGTGGCGCACTAAGTTGTTAGTCTTAGTTCAATACTGAACGTGGCTTCCCCTAAAACACTTTGCCACACTTTGATGGGTAAACAAACAAAATTGGCCTTGGATCAAGACTAGTCAAAACTTTGACTGGAAAGTATTATTATCACGCAATATTTTACCTGCTAACCACTTAACTTTTCGATGCCTATCGACATCGAATCGTTTAATGGAATCGATTCATTTAAATACAAATTGCATATACATGTACGTACAGACACAGTTATGTATGTTATGGGCATCATTCTTGTAACGAGATTTTGAGGAAAACAAATACTTCGTTTTAAATACATTTTTAAATAAGTTAAGAGGGCCTAATAATAGGCCCTCTTAACTTATTTGATTTATATATTTCAGGTCATTCCAGCCAGTAAGCAGTTTGCAGCAGTTTTAATCCTATTCAAATACATTTTTATTAGAACACGATGTCTTTCATACAACTGCTTTACATAGTCTGGGTTACCAACTAAATGTTCACATAACTTCACACTGATCTTCGTTGGTATGTCGTATTGGTATAATTAATGCTCATTTTTATTGCGCGTTGTTTTATTCCCCACCATTTATACATTGGTCATAATTACAATATAGACTCCTTGCACGCGACGTCACATCTCAAAAGAAGCTGTTGTTATTCTGTAATACGCATGAGTAGACACTGTGTTTACAGTAAACCGTACAAGCTATCTATTAGTAAAGTGCTGCTAAATTTGAATTGATTTATTTTTTGCTTTTTTCTCTTTCTCTTTTGCAGTGTGATATTGTTCTTCCAGTTTAGAATGAAAATAAAATTCCATGCAAGTTGTGAACAATTATTCTACTTTTTTCTATTAAGCGCTCTGTTTAAATCATATAAAAAAATAAACCATTATGTTTATTAAGACTTGTTTCGAAGTGTCTTTCTGTACATTGTTAAAAATCTAATCGAGTTGTTCGTGTAAAATTTGTTTAATCTTTCATTTTGATACCGAAATGTAATATATTATTTGCCTCAAAATAGGTACATGTAATTGGTGTTGAATATAAAATATTAGCACTTTTTAAAGAAAAGATTTTTTTTATATATAAATATTATGTACACTGTACATGTAAAAAGAAATAACGGATTTTATTTGTGGTATTAGCAACCGGTAAATCAAAATGCGCAACTCTTTCGTCTATTTTTTACTTTTTTTATTTTAATCTTTATTAAAAATGCAACATTTATTCAACATTAAAACTCAATAAAATCTAGATCTTTTAAATCTCAAATCTATAATTTTCTTACAATTTTGTTGGCGTTTTCAGAGCTATCTAAAGGATACTTTGAAGCTGTTTAAAACAATGATATATATATTCCATTAAATATATGTAATGTGCGACTTAAAGGGATCGTATACGTTTGGTAATTACTCCCAAAATTAATTGCAATAAAAACTTACTTGGTAAGAAGTACAGCAGCTTTGGATAGTATAATGCATTTTTAGAAACTTTTCACTTCGAAGTACTGCGGTTATGGAAAAAGATATCACTTTTTATCCCCAAAAATTTGAATCTGAGAAGCGTTACTGCAGTGACGTTTCTCAGAGTGTGTATTCCAATGCAGATTATTCTTCCTGCGTGGACAAAACCGCTCCAGAATTTCGGCAATATCTCAAAATCGCTACCGCCTTTTGAAATGAAATTTTTACAGGTTAGTTTTATGGTATAACTATATAGGATTAACACAAGCAGTGGGTTCCAATTACCAAACGTATACGATCCCTTTAACACCCTTTGAATAGTTAAAACAAGACAGCAAACTATAGAAACTATGAATGTTTATAAGTTCAATGGAAATAATTATGTTCATAAAGTGAACAAATTGAAAGTCCTATTCCACGAGTCAGAATGGAATGGAATGGAACAATCCATCTGTCACTGAAGGAAATTTACTTTACCCCGACGGTATCTTATGAACAGACGAAAGATAATGACTCACAGGTATGGTGTTGAAGCTTTTCCCCGACTCCTTTTAACAAATTGTCCTGGTCTTTGTATTTATCTTGTCTGCCCATCTGCGTTTGTTATTGTTTTATTTTGCCTGTAATTGGTCCGTGTATGTGTTTGTGATCCGTGTTGTGAAGGGTTGGAATGACACACTTCTTTTTCTGCCAGTGTTTCCTCCGTGGCTGTCCACTGTTTTTGTCCTGTCATGTTATGTTATTTGTGACCCACTCTGCAAAAATGAGTCTGATGTGTTAAAAATGTGGTTTTTTCAATTGTACAGTTGGTCAGGAAAACCAGGAAATAAGCTTTCATTTGATATATGGCACAACGCTGTAGTGTAATGCATTGGTCTTTTACAATTTTGGGAAATTTGCTTTTTCTCAGTTATACTCAAAATGTCTTTGAGAGAAATGAAGATTTACAATTGTAGTGCTTCATCAGATGCTATGGTAAGAGAATGACAAAACCTGTAGGCCCCTATTTAATTTAATTTAGGGATCAAAACAATCTTTTCAATCGATCAGATCTGAAAATATATGTGTTGGAGAAACCAAAATGCCTTAAAACTAAAACAAATCACCTCCGACACAATAAACAGCCCTTTACGTAAAAATGTATTTTCCGACATCAGACTCATTTTTGCAGAGCGGGTCACATTTTTGCACTTATTTGTGTGTATACTTTTGCTTTGTATTGTAATATCTTTTTGTAAAATGCCTATATACAGTAATATTAATAGTATAATCAATAATTAAGACTTGGGCTAACCTATGGTTCAAGTGTAAGTGGGAATTCTCACGATTTGAAGCCTGGCAAAACTACAGGTTTTGAGAATCAAAAACATATTTGAAACGCGCAGTCTGTGGTGAATTTTCGACCTTACAGCGCAAGTTTATCTGTAAGCCTACTTCCATAAGAACATATGTCTAAAGCACATTTGTATTATACGCTTATTGTGAACGGCTGTACAAAATGTAAACAATCTTTGGCGTTTTTGTTTTATAACTCAACGATTAGAGAAAAAAGATTCACTCAGTCGAATCTTGAAGATGTCCATGGCTTTACTCCTTGGTTGATGTTCTCTTGTACAGACGTGTTGCCACGATATCGTCCAGTTTGATAGTCTGTAGGTGTAATAGTTGGTAAAAAAGATACCATTTATTATAAAATAGCTAGAGTATGTACATGTATGGTTACTGCAGTGGTATATTTAGGTCCAAACTTTTTCGAAGACAAATCTTGATATCAATCTTTAAAGGGATCGTATACGTTTGGTAATTGGAACCCACTGTTTGTTTCAATCCTATATAGTTATAGATATATACCATAAAACTAACCTGTCAAAATTGCATTTCAAAAGGTGGTAGCGATTTTGAGATATTGCCGAAATTCTGGAGCGGTTTTGTCCACGCAGGAAGAATAATCTGCATTGGAATACACACTCCGAGAAACGTCACTGCAGTAACGTTTCTCAGATTCAAATTTTTGGGGATAAAAAGTGATATCTTTTTCCATAACCGCAGTACTTCGAAGTGAACAGTTTCTAAAAATGCATTATACTATCCAAAGCTGCTGTACTTCTTACCAAGTAAGTTTTTATTGCCATTAATTTTTGGAGTAATTACCAAACGTATACGATCCCTTTAACCATACGTTCCGACAGAATACGAGTGAATCATCAGTACATGAAAGGAAAAGCAACCCACGTGTTCAATTCCAGTTGTCTGGGGCATTAAATTCATTCGCTGTCTGTGGGTATAAAAGCTGCAGGTTGTGGGTTAGAGTCCGGGGTGTTTGTGCACTTGGGCAAGGCACTGTGTCACTCATTGCTTATCCCCACAGGAGTGAAATTGGTACATGTGAGTGCGGAGTGGTTGTAGATAATTTGCGCCCAAACATTGAGCTGTATATAGCTGAGATAGTATTTGAATTTGGAATGTTTCGTGAGCCCAATGAGAAGGGATAATAATGACACAGCTATGGTGGCCCTGAAGGGACAGGCCACCATACACAGCGCCTTGAATACCAGTCTTTGGTAGATACATGTGCTATATAAGAATTGCCTGTTACATGTATTATTATTATTGAAAGTAATCTTTGGCGGTCGTTTTTAGGCTTACCACTTTCAGATCTCCGTCATCTGTTAGTTCCCGGATGTATGTAACCTCTTTGCCGTTTCCATCACGTGGTTTCTCGGTTTGTGTTATTTTGTTTTCGTTCAGGGTGAAGAGGTTCTGTTGCAGAGAAGTATCAAGTGAGAACATATAATTATCAAAGGAGCATGACATACATTTTACACTGGATTTTTTGCAAATCTCCATTCCTCTAAAAATGCCTAAAAGGTATGGGTATAGGCCTATCTTTCTGAAGAAAAGAAATTCAAACATTCAAAATGTTTTATATAATTATATGCCTTTCCTGGCAATAATTAAGAGCGCTGTTTCGATGTCGGTTTAGGCATAAGTTTTCGGATTGGCGGTTTCAGATTAAATTGTAAACTAAAGATCATCTGGCGAAGGAACCTTTCGTGAAAATACAAAATACAAAAAAGGTTTGCATGAAGTCATAACAAGAGTAAGTTACGGTTGAAACATAATAACAAATCAATATGTTTTGTTTGTGGTTCTAAAAGCACCTGTGGAACTCAACGTTTCGGGCATCGAACTGGGTCCATCGTCGAGAGACAATGTTCTTATATACACGACTTGCCTTTGTTTTTCTACCATCTATTGAGGTGTCTTCGAATTCCTCGCCCAGGGTAAACTCCAGTTTATGGTTCTTAAATGTGGATTCTGAGCTAAACTTGAAGTGTTTGCCGTCGTCTGTTTCTATTGCAAGCGTTGGTTTGGTGATGCTGCCCATCTTGCGAAGGGCGATATTTACCCCTGTGTTAAAATCGGGAAGAATTATCAGTTTGAGAGGATTATTGTGTTGGGTTTGATAAGGTTGTATAGGGCATGAGTTGGGTTGGGTTCTGTTGGCTTGGCTCGGCCGTGGGCTTAGCTATAGGCTTGGCTGGTTATACCTATATAAATATAGTGTGAATACAAATATTTGTAAACAATGTTTTTTGGGGGTGAATTTTTACGAATTGAAGTCAAGAACTGCTCACGAAATGCAATATTATAAAATCGGTTTACAATTACAATCTCAACGCGTTTGTTTCAGAAACACTTGCGCCGATTAATCAAGTACTTACCTAGTGCTTGCATGAATTGCTCGAAATTCTCGCTCGTCTCCAGCTTGTAATTGCCTTTGAATTGTGCCATTATTGCGAGGAAAGAGGCTATAATACCACTATTAACTTCAGAGAGATTTGAGTCTGGCTGCAAGTCACTATACAAAAAGACCAGTTTATGATTCGGGCCACAAGAGTTGGCCCACAACAAACGTGTATTACGCTATGAATTAAACCCGATGATAAGCCAACCTCGAACATTCGGACGTTATCACTGTGTAGCAATGTCCAGACGCGCGCATCACTGCCGTGACAATGGACCAATCGCGCACAGGTTATGCACAAAAGCACAGGCAGGGCGGCCTCAATCCGAACCCAACCTTTGAACACGCGCGTCGATATGGGCGGTAACATGCGACTGCGAATTGCTTTATACCAATTAACAAAAGTATCGAGTGTGTTTTGCACAATTCATTTGTTTTAATTAAACCAGTTTTTTTGTGGAGTGGGTACCTCTCTATTATTAAAGCACAATGACTCATATTTAATTTTATTTATTTTGTTATTTAATTATTATTATTTTTTTATTTTTTTTCAATATGTTTTTTTTTTTTTTTTTTATATATTAAATAATTTTATTTATTATTCCCTTTATATCTGATCTATTTATCATGTATTATCCAATTAGTTTGGAGAGCCCCTCGACAGAAACTTGTTTCTTTTGGGTAATCCTGCGGGAGCTATTTGGATATTGTTTTCTGTTATGGTTTTTGTTATGTTTCTTGATCAGTGTTTGTTATTTGTAATTGTTCTCTAATTCAGTAATTTTGTATATTCCGAAAAATGAAATAAAGATAAAGATAAAGATAAAGACACAATTTGGCATTGAAACCAGGCTTTATTTTTACTGTTTGTAGTATTAGGTCAAAACTGTGCAATTTTCTACCTTGCCACAACCCCATTATTTTGTACAAACAATTTACTATACTTGTTATCAATCGGTAGTTTTTTTTTTTCATTTACAATTTCTTTCATTGTACGTATTTACCGAAGCTTATTATTAAAGCTTATTTTACTATTATTGGATTATTATTGGATTGTTAGAAGTATAAACTAACCGACATATACCAAACTAACGACTTAATAAAATATTTTGATCCTAAGACTTTTTTTCAGATAGCTAGACCGGGGTGTCAATGTTGCAATTTGTGATTAAAAAAATACTGCTTACCAAAGCCTAAATGTATGCACTTGTTTTAGCTCAATGATTATAGTCGTTGTATATAATTAAACAAACTTCCAGGGCCCAATTTCATAAAACGTGTAAGCACCAAAATTTGCTTAGCATGGAAATTATTCCTTGTAAAAAACAGGGTTACAAACCATAATTTCTGTAGATGTTTATTGTTTGTGACTGGTATTCAGCTCTTTTTTGCTTTGAATGAAAAAACACATGGAGTTTGGGCCGATAACCTGTTTTTACTGAGCAAGACTTTTTTGTGCTAAGCACATTTTTGTGCTTACATGTTTTATGAAATAGGCCTCAGTATGGAAAGAAATATGGCGTTTATTGTATCAGATCTCGTTGGGAGAAACATGCAACTGTGTATAATGCGTTGCCTATAAAGCAACATGCATATAACACGTACAATTAAGGTATATAGTGGTATTTGTTTTCTTTAATGAAACACGAATGGCAATCTGCTTTATGTGCAGACGCCGCCAATACTATAGCCACTCAGACGTATCATTAACAAGGTTAGCCCATAGAGAAACGGTTAGCCTAACAACCGAACAGCGATAAGTCTATCAGCCAACATTTGCAAACTTTGAGTAAACAGTCGTTACACTTTGCAATCGCGATTATGGCTACACTTTGAACCCCAGGTATCGATAATAGTCTTGATAACGTTTTTGTTGGGAATAAGACACATGACATCGTAAGTAATAATCTAAATGCCATTTTGTTTTTAACCACAGATGTAGATTGTTGTTCAGGCGAAAAATTGTGCAAAATGAAGACCAACATTTTAAGTAAACGTGAAACATATTTCACATAAACGGCACCCAAGTAAATCATTTTTTTCTTTCAATAATGTTATGTTGTCCTTATGTAACTATTAGGGAATGTAGTATGTTTTCCTCCATGACATTGATATGACTAAATGTGGTTACTTTGTCTTACTTCCATTTACATCTTCTCATCTTCTAACCTTATATTACGTAATTGAAACACACAACTTGAAAATTATAATGTAACATGTTTCATGCATTCTACAAATACTACTTAAAGGGATCGTATACGTTTGGTAATTGGAACCCATTGTTTGTTTAAATCCTATATAGTTATAGATTATATACCATAAAACTAACCTGTAAAAATTTCATTTCAAAAGGTGGTAGCGATTTCGAGATATTGCCGAAAATCTGGAGCGGTTATGTCCACGCTGGAAGAATAATCTGCATTTGAATACACAGTCTGAGAAACGTCACTGCAGTAACGCTTCTCAGATTCAAATTATTTGGGGATAACAAGTGATATCTTTGTCCATAACCGCAGTACTTCGAAGTGAAAAGTTTCTAAAAATGCATTATACTATCCAAAGCTGCTGTACTTCTTACCAAGTCAGTTTTTATTGCCATAATTTTTTGGAGTAAATTATTACCAAACGTTTACGATCCCTTTAAGTTTAACACAGGGCCGGGATCGTGCAGGCTGCCAGTGCTTTCCAATGACTTGGTGATTATATTTTCTTGTAAAGTCGTTTTGCCACTGTGCTCCCAGTTGTCAGGACCTGTACAAATAAATAAATTCGTGAAATTATCTTCACCACCAAAAAAGAAAAACCCCAAAATCATAAAAAATTTGCACTAAACCCGCCGTCGGTTGAGATAACTGGTCGTGTGGGGTGGGGTGTATGAGCAGGCAAACAGACGTAAATTATTTGACAGGGTATTCTTGACATTTACGTTCAACGAAAGAAACAAATCCCCAAACCCGGTATTATAATAAAGAATTTATAATTGGCTATGATGAGATACATGTATACTATAGGGATAGGGCCTTGAGCTATCGGGCACAAGAAGATCTTAGATGGATGGTTGCAGGTAGCTCCCATGGTCACACACATTGATAATCATAATTTACTTGGGGCAAAATTACTAAAGTCAGTGATACAAAAGTTATACAAAAAACAAATACATCAGATATCTCAATTCGTTTCTTCATACCTGCCGGTTGTACATATAGATAGCCATTTGTGTTGACTTTAACACCCCTATACCCTACACCTTTTGAAAAATTCTGAACTTTAACCTCTCATTCCGCCGCTTTCGGGCCGATAGACATAGAAATCTGAGTTGTGAAGTGGAGTGATTGTTCCAATAACAAGACGAAGTTGATAAGGCATAAATTGGTGTGGGATTATATTGACATTGTCTTGTGTCACCTTAGGTACATCCAATCACCCAGCGACCTTATCGGATTGATACCAGGTGAACTTTTAGGTATGTGAGATGAGGGGGGTGGGGTGGGGGTGTCATGATTGGCCACCTGCACCGCAGGTGTATATCAAAGGGAAAAGGATCAGATAATGCGAGTTAGGTTTTGCTTTTGTTGTAGTAAATATAGAAAAGGCCAATTTGGTATACGTGCACAACAAGATTCGACCATTTTTCTCTTGGGAAACGTTTTTGCGCTGCGAATTGGCAAAAGTTGAACACATTTTTTAACTCCGGCGAATTTCGCAGCAAATGTTCGGACGTCACACTTGCATCGGATTCTCATGATTGATAAACCGGCCTTTATGGATTAGCCGCCCCTGATGGGACCTTTTTTTTTAAAAACATTCTTTTTTAGCAAAATTACCAGGAAAAAAAATAGCAGAAATAACACGATTGCACCGACCCATTTCATAATTATAAAGACTTCATCTAAACAGAGCTGCAGAAGCTTGGGTTCTGATAATAAACAGATTTTACAAAATTGGGTTTTCTTTTTGTCTTAAATGAATTTTCAAAAATTATTGTTGTCACTATGCATTTTAATTAAGAAGTTTGACTGACCATTTCCATATTTCCGTCTGCCTTGATTATTCGTTCGTACGTTGCTGACGGTCCGTCACCATCCGATGGCGTCTCGATTTGCTTTAGCGTGTTGCCCTCTAGGCTGTAAATATTCTAAAAATATGAAACAAAGAAGAACAAAAAAGGTTTCTTATATGCCATAAAAGTGAGAAAATTTGGGGCAAGGACGCATTTTTCAGGTGAATGTATATAGCCAAAGTAATTGACCTAATGATCTAATAAATTACAATAATTATTCTTAAAAATCTTCATTTAAAAAAAATTGAAGTATAGAGTTTCTAAATTGATTCATTGAAGGTGATATTTATAAAGTTGGTACTCAGAAAATGACACCATCATAGCGCCCCCATTCGCTCAAAAATGGCAAATATTATGCAAACGCGACTGAATGCTACGCGCTAGACAATGACGGATGTACGATATTACGAGCAGAAAATTCTAACAATCTAGAACCCAGCTATAGGCTAGTACCGGGCGCTATTGAAAGCTCTTCCAACCACTTTGGGAATAAGCCATTTGCGCGTGACCCCGAGTTAAATTTAAATAATATCTGGTACACTGACTTGTTCACGCAGCTTGGCACAGTTTAACTTTAAATTCTCCAGACCAAAGACACTGTTGCTATGTCACGTGATTCGGGGCAAGCTTTTACATAGTTACGTAAGTGACGCTCAGCACCAATACATTGTTTACAATGGGCGAGAATGGCAAAAAGACACCAGACCATTCCAGAGCTGGGGGTTGCTAGCGTATGACGCGTAAGGCTTGCCCGAATCACGTGATATAGCAACAGCGTCTTTGGTCTGGACAATTCAAAGTTAAACTGTGCCAAGCTGTGTGAGCAAGTCAGTGTACCAGATGTTATTCAAATTTAACTCGGGGTCACGCGCAAATGGCTTATTTCCCGCGTTTCACGGGCCAGACTCAGACTACTGCATTGTGTTGCATGTTACTCCTACCTGTGCGTTTAGATTGATATTCTCTCATTTTACTCAATAATACATCGATCTTTACATTCTGTTTATCTTTAATGAACCTATTCTTGGCGGGTATACATCTCCGAAGAAACCACATGATATGAAGTCACATTATTTTGTTTATAGGATCTGACTGACTAATTTGTCCAAGCCTGCAGACCTTGGTTTTTCTCCCGTCTGCGGTAGTAACTTCTTGCTCCTCCCCAAGATTGAACTCCACCACCACGGTGGTGTACGTAGTCACAGTGGTCATCTTAAAATGTTGACCGTCCGCTGTCTCCATGGTTACCTCAGGGATGAGGCTAATGCCAACCTTACGCATCTCCTCACCCACACCTGGGACAAAGAAGGGCACAAGGGTTTGGGTTTACACTCTTTTATTGGTATTTATTTTATCCCCCAACAAAGTGCAAATGTGACCTGCTCCCACAAAACTAGACATGAGTGGGGTTTTTTTAAAGTGAGATATTGTTATTTCCATTTAGTACACATCTTCAGCTTTCATTTGGTACCAAAACCACCTTTATACCATACATGCTTCTAATTTTATGAAGATTGTATTTCGATGTATTTAGGAGATACATTACCACAGTTTGCCTCAATAAATGCATGATTTTTGTACTTTTTCATCAATAAAGTTAATTTTGTTTAATCTATAAACTGAGGGTTAAAGTATACATATTAAAGAATACAAAAATAACGAAAAACTCAAATCGATGTCCGCCAGATTTCTCACCCCATTTCACTGCTTTGACGAGCTGTGTCTCGAAATAGCCTGTGGGACTTATGTCGGGTTTCGTAGGAGCAGGTCACAAATAGGTTTGCAATGGGCGCGAATATTTAAATTCGAATACTAGTTGGTTTGCTATACATGTGATTTAGGGAGAGTCGGGTTGGCGCAGCGGTTCTTTTCTCGCCTTTCACCGCTGTGATCTTGGTTCGAATCCCGCCAAGTTCTAGTTCCGGTTCGAATCCCCCCATGGGAATCCGTTGATTTACACACGTAGTGGATCTACGTATGTGGTTTATCGGTAATTACAACTATTACCGTAAACTTACGGTTGAATGTTGGCATCTCACTGCATGCAAGACTTTCCACCGTAATTTATGGAATCTTTGTTTTGCAATGCAAGGACGGCGCATAAACGCTTTCTCATGAATTTTAACCATGGACTAATCACTGGCGCACGATAGACGTCCGCTCGAAACCGTGTGTATCACACCATAATAGAGCACCGTATATTGCTTGTTATAAACAACTTCATTATAAATTCTGACCATCTGAAACGAAGCAGTCACACACCTCGCGCTAGGAATATTAAATGAGCTGTGAAATTCTGAATCGTTTTTTCCTGGAATGCAATACATTATGATTTTATAAATCTATAGAAAACAATGCAGGCGCTCATAGTTCCTAGCATAAAATCGATACATTAACACGATTGTTCTTGGTAAACATTTTATTTGCTTCGCGTCTGGTTTAAAGGTAGGATACACCATTGGTAATTGCTTGAATTATCGGGAATGGGTGGATTTGGGGGGTTGTATTTTATAGTAGATATCGTTTAACTGACCTGTTCGAAGTTTTACAATCATGGATGCCAATAAAAGCACGAAAAACATCGTTCGTTTTTAACCGGCGTCGGGCCGTTATTCTTATGTTGTTCTTTTTTTTTCACGATCGCCGTCTGGCGATCGTTAATTTTTGAAAATAAAATTCCTTTTTTGGGACAATTACAGGATATCTAGCGCAATAATTTAGCTGGATGCCTAGAACTATTATTTACTTTCAGACAAGTAAGAAACTTAATAATTTGGTAGTAAATATTTTCGATATTTTCAAATGGTGTATCCTACCTTTAAAGGGATAGTATACATTTTGCAACTATCCAAAAAAATTACCAGCCAAAATTATTGTTCACAAACGTTAAATTGACTTAATTGTCATTAATAGTAGTTGGTTCAAAATCGAAATCTTAGAATTTTGTTTTCTTACAACATTCATAGAGCTAAAACTTCGTTACTCAATTGTCAATCACCATTCTTTAGAGTAACAATCAATGCAGTAACTTGAACTACAGGCAAATATGATAAATATGTACTACAACTATGTATATTTTTTGTTCTGTCTCTTATTACAATGAAAGTGAATGATCATACACATCTCTTTGATCACTAAACTCGACTTCATCAACTGAGCACTTTTTATTCCAAAAATATGTCAATTGACGGATCGTTGAAAACCGCCATACAGATGGAATCATTTTACCGGGTGCAAGTACAATTACGATCTTTAATTCAAATAAGATTTAAAATTATTACAATTCGGAAGGGTACTTTTAAGATTAATGTAATGGTCCTATTTAACTTTGAAGGTAGTATACACCATTTGCAGATATCGAAAATATTTACTACCGAATTATTAAGAAATATCTTACTCATTTGAAAGTAAATGATGTTTCTAGGCATCCAACAAAATGATTGCGCTAGGTATCCTGTAATTATTCCGATAAAAAAAATTATAAAGAAAAATTCGCGATCGCCGTCCGGCGATGGCGAAAAAACAAAGATAACATAAGAATAACTGCTCGACGCCGGTTGAAAACAAACGCTGTTTTTCGTGCTTTTTTCGGAATCCACGATTGTAAAACTTCGTACAGGTCAGTTAAACGATATTTACTATAAAATACAATCCCCTTTATCAACCCATTAACGACAATTCAAGCAATTACCAATGGTATATCCTACCTTTAAGGATATAATGAAAAGTACAGTCGACCTTCAGTGCATAAAAGATCAGGGTATTTATAACGCACTACGCTTGACACGTAGGCCCGTATTGTGCATAAAATATTACTGTGCATATCATTACATGCAACAACGACATATGTTGCATTCGCACGCATGCTTTGAAACAAATATTTTTGGAGATGAGAAATACACACAGAGCGCCGAGGCACAATTTTCTACTTGAAAAAATATATAATAGGCATAATATAGACGAATTTTTTATTAGAAATTAGCATTCAGTCCGAGCTCATTGCTAAGTCATTGCATAAATTTTATTGTGGACCTTTTCTTCTTCTTTTTAAAGTTCTTTTTAAATTTCCTTTATGGAAACAATCGATGTATATTATTCACAGGAAGTTCAATACGAGGAGCACACTGACCTATTCTACTACCCGGAACAATCATGAAACTGAGGCCGTTTTCCAAACCCCTGGCTTCGGCTCAATTGCGCATTGCTAATCTGCGTGAATGAAGCCCAAGACGACGACTAATCTGGGGTTTTGAAAACGGCCTGAGTTTCAATTTCCAGTTTGAATTGTGTCTGTTTTTTAATGTTTTAACGTTACGGTGCAGTTTTTACTTCTTGCATTGTCATGCTGAACGTCCACTTCCCGGTTTGTGTCGTTCACTGGATTCCAAACCTTCGTTGATCGTCGAACAACAAGTTATTCCAAAAGGACAGTTTAATATAAGCAGGGCCCAGGGCGCGCGCCCGGGGGTGACCTGTCAGGGCCGGGGGGGGGGGGGGGGGGGAGCAGGGATGTGCACCACTGCACATCCACAAAAAAAGGTACATACTTGTAGTTGTACGGCGTATATAAACCAGAATGTTCATCTGTTTTTATATAACAAAAAGTGCACTGGCAGTAGCAGCGATCCGTACAGTAAAGTTACGGGTATATAGTATAGATTTATAGTGACAAACAAAAAATACAAAGACTGGTCATTAACTAAAATAACAACACCACTTTCTATTCTAATTTAGTGTAACTCACCGATTGCCTTCATAAAATCATCCAGATTCTGGCTGCTCTCCGGGTCGAGCTTGTACTTGCCGTTAAACTGGGCCATTTCACGGTTGCAACAGGACGAATAAAATACCAGACGGAGCGGGAGTGTCTGATCGGGTAGAGTACTCACTATACTCGCACTCGCAGCAATCTGGGTGTGTGCTAATAATTCACTGTTAGTATCCTAAAACAACGTATAGGTAAACCTCAGTCTCTATCGCTTCTTAGATCTCAATGTTGTCTGTCTCTTTTACAAGAGGTCAACGAATAAATTCCAAGATTGGCCGATATAGACTCGAAACCAGGCGGCAAAGGCTCAAGAAGGCGTTACACCACCACACAACACTGACCTTTTATGTCCTGCAGACTTTGAACAGTCTTCGTTTGAGTCTACGCATCCGGATGCAAATCTGCCAGTGCCGGCTAATCGGAATGATGACTGTAGTGTTTTCCACGGAACTTCAGTTCCATAAACATGTACAGTGCATGTACATAGAACGGATGTTCACGGAAATCATTAAAGGGATGCCAAGGACATTTTGTACAATATTTCCTTAGAGTAACATACCTATAACACCGTTTGTGTTTCATCATTTTTTTCACCACATGTCCGTTTGGCCAAGTTATATAATTATGCAGCCTCCGTTCACCACCAGTGCCCAATTTCATAGAGCTGCTAAGCAAAAAAAATTGCTCAGCACAAAAAGTCTTGCTCATTAAAAACAGGTTACCAACCAAAATTATACGTGTTTTTTCATGCTAAGCAAAAAAACAGCTGATTATCAATCCAGAACAATAAAGATCAGGGGAAATTTTGGTCTGTAACCTTGTTTTTGCCAAGGACAAATTTTCATGATAAGCATATTTTTGTGCTTAGCAGCTCTATGAAATTGGCCCCTGATTGCTGCGGTTCAATCCGTTATTTTAAAAAGATTTGTTATTGTAATGAGGTTTGGAAAAATAAATCAAATTAAATCCAATAATTTACCGACTCCTTCGTACTTGGAAGTTATTTTTTAATTTATACATTTGTTTGTAGTTGGTTTTTTTAATTCATCGGTTCGTTTCTGGAGACGTGTAGTTTTACATTGTAGTTCAAAGTCTAATTTGTCTAGCTTTTTCTTTTGTGTTTCTTCAGCATCCATGATGTGCATCATGCTGTATTTTGCCCTATATGTTTGTTTCTTGTACACAGCCAATTAGTCTCTGAAGAAGATCTTGTTAAGATCGAAATATTAGGCCCTCTTAACTTATTTGATTTGTATATTTCAGGTCATTCCAGCCAGTAAGCAGTTTGCAGCAGTATTAATCTTATTCACAGTCTAATTTACACAGAACAATTACTTTATAAACACAATTTATTTGTCAAGAAGTTTGGACTCAGTATAATTATGTATGTATGGAGTTATACGTTTCGAAAATGTCACCGATGTGCAATGTCTTCCTAAAAAAAAAGGAGTAAATTATTGTTGAATTCAACATTGATGTTTATAATTTATTTATGTCTATTTACAGTTTGGACTAAGTATAATTATGTATGTGTTGAGTTATTCGTTTCGAAAATGCCACCGATGTGCAATGTTTTCATAACGGAAAAAAATACTGAGTAAATTATTGTTGATAAGTTTTATCATATTATATGTTTATAAGTTTTATCTCTATAATTTATGTATATTTACAAGAACAACTTACATTGCGAAACAAATGGAATGAAGCGAGAATAGGGGGGGGGGTGCTTTATCATAAATTAACATAAATTATCGCGTGATTATAAAAGATTATGATCGCGCAATACTGCACATCGTCTTCTTAGTCGGCTACGAAACTCGTTGGTAGATGCGCGTACAAGAAATATCATCCACCTGGCAGATCTGGGGGAAAAAAAAAATATATTTTAGGCTCTGGTGAAAATCTGACCATTTTGAAACACGTTTATATAGTCTCTGAAGAAGATCTTGTTAAGATAGAAATATTAGGCCCTCTTAACTTATTTGATTTGTATATTTCAGGTCATTCCAGCCAGTAAGCAGTTTGCAGCAGTATTAATCTTATTCACGTTTATATATAGCTTGAAATGACAGCAACATATCTTGTTTAATCCTCTTAGTTTCAAAGAGACAATAGTTATTGGCAACTGCAGATATTTGATCCTTTTTTTTCTTTTTTTTTCACAAAGAAACCACAGTAACTGTGTTGACTGTACAAACCATGACTAAATCTCCGTCTTTATTTATCTGGCGTATAAATGTCGCATCTTTCTCGTCGGGATTGTTAGCTGTCTCTCGCTGGATTAACCGACCGTCATTCTCCAGTACCACGGTACTCTGAAAGTCAAAACAGAGGGGGTATACGGATAGCAGTGAAGCAAAAAGCACGAGCGGTAGATCTACGGGGGAGGGTGCGGTAGATCTACGGGGGAGGGTGGGGTTGGGGTTAAACCCCCATGCCCCCTCCCACCTTTCCCTCCACATCGGGCCTCAACAAACTGAAAACTGACAGTACAATTGTCTGCTTAAAACCCTTATTGGTAGCTGTAACGACGCAGCACTTCAGCAGCATAATTCAATTGAAAAATGTAATATTCTCACAGATTTGTTTAATCAAATAAGTTAAGAGGGCCTAATATTTCGATCTTAGCAAGATCTTCTTCAGAGACTAAATGGCTGTGTACAAGAAACAAACATATATAGGGCAACGTACAGCATGATGCACATCATGAATGCTGAAGAAACACAAAAGAAAAAACACAGATTACAATGGAACAAACAACAAAAGGAGGATTAGGCTGAGGGATTAAAGGGTGAGGTCAGTGTGGGTAGGATCAAAGGCAGGGTACGAACAAAAGCAGAAGGGGTAAAACCACAAGGAAGGGGGTCCAGGGTGGAGATCAAAGGGAAGAATTGTTTAATGATAAAAACATTTACACGTATACTTACGTCAATAACCTAGGCTGATATTCATATCCTGGTGTGCCTCCCCCCCCCAAAAAAAAACAAAAAAAAAACACCTCCCACCTCTCAAATACTAACAACGGCTCTGCATGTAGCTCCTTTATAGCGCCCTCATCGGCTAAACAATTAATAATCAATGGCTCATTGATTCACCGGGACAACTATCTCGAAACTATGACGTCAAAATACAAGTCGGGCCTACTTGCCTTCACCATTCTGCCATCTATCGTCTTGTGCTCAAATCTGACCCCGAGGTCAAACTCCAAGTTGTACTTCCTGAATGTCGTCGACGACTGTTTGAATTGGAAGTGTGTGCCGTCGTTGGAGACTGTCACGACCATAGTGGGCTTCGTGTAGCCGCCGATTGTGCGCAAAAGGGGATTGACACCTGCGACATAAGACAGTAATAATGACCATGACAATGACACAGAATGGTCGATTTAAGCCGTGTTCGCACTGGACTTTTTTTTGGGAAGGTTTTACTGAGACGATGGTCAAATAAAAATGGTCAAATTTGACCACTGTTCGCACTTGGACTTTCGACACAGGAAAATTTTACCGAGACCGTGGGAAAAGTAGCCGAGCTGTCATTATAATGACTCGTGAGGGCGCTTTGCGTGACCTTTCTGCATTGACCCCGTGATCGCGCCCGCGCTTTTTTTTTCCCGATCGCATCATTGACGCCATCGCTAGCCGTACGGTATTGCAACAACTACTCCACGCTCTCTTCTATTCTTGTTCTTATTTGTTGTCCCGAAGCGCTTCAAATCTTCCGACTGTATCAATAATAATATCTGCCATAATATTGACCAAAGGAACCCCAACTCTACGTAAACTTTTTGCAGAACCACATGCGAATGTGATCACGATGCGATTTGCATGCAGCGTGCCCTCACGTAAACAATGCAAAGAGCGCATGCGCAGTGTCTTGTTTAGCGTGACCTTGCACTGGGGGGCCGGATTAACGTTTTCCTGGGACGCTTTTACCGAGTCGCGCTGTTCGCATTGGACTTATCGTCTAGGGAAAAGCGACCAGGGACGTTTTCCCGGGCAGCAGTTGGCCGGTAGAAGTACCCACTGGACTCGGGAGAAGTACCTGAGAGGAAAACGTCCTGGGCTGTCCGCACTGGACTTAAAATGGGTAAAGGACCCATCGTCTAGGGACGTTTTATCATTTTAAGTCCAGTGCGAACAGGGCTTTAGTCAGTTACGATTATCTCGAATGGAGTGCGCGAGAGAACTTTCTACGGTAGGCCATTGTTATTGTACACCATTATCTTGGAAATCCAGCGAGGCATTGATGTGGCGTAGCCTATATAAGCGTTGGTTCGGTGAACAAGTGGTTCTCGTAAAGTTACAGCAAGAGCGCAGATTGGCAATCTGATATGGAGGCAGGGGCGGATACAGGGGGGGGGGGCGTGGGGGGCGCACGCCCCCCCCCCCCCTTTTGCTTGAGAAAAAAAAAAAAAACGAAAAAAAAAAGGGAAAAAAAAAGGGGACAAAAAATGTTGTTGCTTGGTAAATTTTCACGCCCCCCCCCGTTTGGAAAATCCTAGATCCGCCGCTGGGAGGGTCTTATTGTGTTTTAAAGAAAGCTCTTATAAAGCCCAAAAAACCAACTAAACATGTTTAGCGTCACCGCCCTTTTTTTTTTTTATATATATTTTTTTTTTTTTTTTTTTTTTTTTTTTTTTTTTTGGTTAACCATTTTGGTAAAAAAAATATATATATATTTTTTTTTAAAGATAATAAAATTTTAAGATCGTATTTTAGACTTTAGCATCACTGTGTACATGCTCTGGAAATATTTTTTTCTAATAGAAAGGCTAGGGTGTGACGTGTAGTCGTGTACGGTGCACATACTCGATCGACCCACATGAAGTTTGATTTTTAATCGTGGGTGAACCATGTTTTAATTTTTAATTGGAAGATAGGGTGTGACACGTTCACTACATGACTCGAAATAAGATGTGTCAGGCGGCCATTTTTGAAAAAAAGAAGAAAAAAAAGGGCCTCCTCCTTCCTTTTTTTTTTAAAGGCATGACGCTAAACATGGTTTTTTTTTTATTTGGCCTAATATAAAGCTAAATTCCTCTCTTTGATTTCCAAGATGGCGTGCCAGGAAAAGGGTCTATATTGTGGATCAGTTGAATTTTGCACAATCTTTGGGACAGCTTTTATACTGAGCTTGTCGTGTCTTGTTTTGATTTACTACTTTAAGTACCTCATTACTTGTTTCATAAAAGTACAAACTTATACCAGCAACAAGTTCTAGAGTAGACTTATCACAGCAATCATGGCTTGTCATTATAATGCATGAATCGCGGTACAAAGTGCTTCACACCATCATTGAACATGGTAAACAATCATATCTCGCGCTTGATGTCACCCTACTGCAATGGTATCTCTTAACATTATTTTGAACTACATGGCCTATATACAACCATTTCAGATGAGAGAAAATCGGCCGAGTTGTGAAGTTTTCCAATACATATGTAACTACATGTATCTCTTATATGCAACACGTTCCGTTGGTACATGCCGATATAATTTCCCAAGTACAAGGTAAACTGTCTGTTCTATTATTTGGGATGTGCGGGGAGATAGTCTGGGCACATGTTACCCCCCACCCCCCGAACAAAATTGAAATCTACACTGCTTCGGACTGCATTAAAGGGGTCGTATACGTTTGGTAATTACTCCAAAAAGTAATGGCAATAAAAACTTACTTGGTAAGAAGTACAGCAGCTTTGGATAGTATAATGCATTTTTGGAAACTTTTCACTTTGAAGTACTGCGGTTATGCAAAAAGATATCACTTTTTATCCCCCAAAAAATTGAATCTGAGAAGCGTTACTGCAGTGACGTTTCTCAGATTGTGTATTCCAATGCAGATTATTCTTCCTGCGTAGACATAACCGCTCCAACAATATCTTAAAATCGCTACCACCTTTTGAAATGAAATTTGTACAGGTTAGTTTTATGGTATTATCTCATGATAACTATATAGGATTGAAACAAACAGTGGGTTCCAATTACCAAACATATACGATCCCGTAGTCATTCCATTTATTCCATGAATGAACGAGGGGTAGCACCCCCCCCCCCTCCCCCCCCCCCTCCCCCCCCCCCCCCCTCCCCCCCCCCCCCCCCCCCCCCCCCCCCCCGATGTGTCATTGGTTGAAAAAAGGCAGCAATGAGTTGCGATTACGAAGATAAATACCCACAAATTATAGGCCTACACAACGCATCGATGTCAGACTTACCCAATGCCGACAAAAAACCGTCAAAGTTATCGCTAGATTTCAGTTTGTATGTTCCTTCGAAATTCGCCATGATTAAACGATTCTTTCAAAACTGCCCGACAAAACGGTTCAGATCATTCGGTCATGCATGAAGTATATATAGTGACTGACAGAGATCTGGTACAAGTGGGGCATTAAACTGTCACGATAATAAACTAGAGTCTATAGAAGGGGAAAAAAATCCAGATACCCCATCCCCTTGTAGTTTGGGGTTAATGTTCAACCATTTATCACCGCGGAATGAGTGGTATATCGATACTCTACTTTAAGGACTAACAATTAGTGTTGTTTGCGAAGCAGTCTTCGAACGCGTCAGTTCAGTTGATATCGCGAATATTGACGCCAATATTGACACCATCGGTCTATCGATATTAAAATCGCTTGCTGTAGAAGTGAGGGAAGGTTAACGACGCTAGTAAGTGGCAATTTTAGGTTATCTGGGAAGAATGTATCGTGTAGCTACTTATGTCATTGTGTACAAAGTCTATGGAGAATGGAGTGCAATTTCGCAGTATTTTCTAATCATGACTTGCATAAAAGTGCAATAATGTAGCTACATGTACATACACAAACAGCGCTTCTATTTCACAGTTGGACATTGCGCTTCGAGTTGTTTATCCTTTTTCATTAGTTTAACTTCACTCACTTAATTCTATAGCCTTGTTGTCGAAGGTTACGTGCGAGAAACCTTTCAAAGATAATAACGCGACCTCCCACGAGAAATGTTAATTGGTCATTCGACGTTTTTGTAATGACCATTCTGTATAGACCATGTCCCCTCCGTTTACATCTATATTCAAATGTGCCCGGATCGTGTTTTACATAAATTTGGTTAAGAGGCGACATCAGAGGTCACATAATTCAAAGGTAGTCTGACCATGTGGCGTTACTCCTCAACCAAATTTTATGCAAAACACGATGTGTGCGCATATTGATGGTACATTTGAATACAGATGTAAACACGTGACGTCAGAGGGCACATCGTCCATACAATGACCCCGCGTCTATAAAAATGAAAAAAAAAAAAAAAAAAAACTCTGATAATTGAGATTAACACGTATTTAATATTTTATAAATAAATGGACCTGAAAACACTAGTTTTTATTACTTTCAGAACATCTCAAAATAATATGGCCTTATTTTGTTAAGGTATTAAAACTTTTTCCCCCACGATTTAAGGCAACAGGCGTCGTAGTTGTTCAGTGTTAAAAACCGACTGAATGAAAAAACCAAAACAGCCGACAGGTAATTTACGCTTAATTTATTTATACATTAAAATTCAAACATTCACAGTTAAATTAGGGAAGGGCTTTTAAACACTTATTTACAAAATACGACTTGAATTAAAGAAAGACTATAAATACAAGTTACGAATGGTTTACAAAATGGCACTGCCGTTTGTGGTAATAAAATACGGGTGTATGGACAATAATCTTTGGTAAAAGGGGATATTGTAGTTTCTGTCAAGATTATCGACAGATATTTCTAGTTTATTTCAAAAAGTTACAGCTACATCTATAGCCACGACGTTGCTCAGAATAAAATTCAGACTACTTCTACACTAATCACACATGGAGAGGGGGGAAAGGGTCGAAAATGTCTCGTGGCCCGAAAACAAACTGCAGTTTGATTTCCAGACAATTTCATTCTAGTTCCAAAATGTGTTCGACGCTGTAGATTGTTCCTTATTAGAATTCCACGCTCTGACTAGGTGGGCCTTTGTTCTTGCCCGTCTTCTTTGGAAGCAGTACACTCTGAATATTGGGCAGCACACCACCCTAAACATAGGAAATGAAAATAAAAGCAATTGGTTAGAAATCTTGAAAGATACATCTTGAACGTGTTAAAAAATATTAGTTACTCTGAATCAAACGGAGAAAACACAATTTATAAGAGCCACACGTGGAACAACTCGCGAGATGAAGTTTGCTTCTTTGAGTGGTCTTCCGACTATATCTGCCGGGATTATTTCAACATCACCGAGCCGAGGAGCGGGATTATTTTTAACGAAACTCGATCCGAAGCGGGTTCAGGCTGATAGTCCCGGGAAGCACACCCACGCATTTCCGGCCTTGCTCGCTGCTCACATACATTTCCGAACTTGGAACTTGGCGTGTTTATGCGTCATCCGTTTTGAACTTAGGAAAATTGTTGCGTTTATATACGTCATCCGGCGCGAACTGGTTAACGTAATATGGTCTTATGAAAGAGTACGGCATAGTATTATGACGCCACTCGTTTGATTGTGTACAAAGTTTACGAGAGTCGAGTGTATTTTCAAGGTGATCGTTACAAAATTAGAGTAGTTTCTCAGTCTAAATTCAGTGAAGCTGCATGGATAATACACAATTTAATGTCCCTACCTGGGCGATGGTCACGTGACTAAGCAGTTTGTTCAACTCCTCGTCGTTACGGATAGCCAGCTGGATGTGTCGAGGAATAATGCGACTCTTTTTGTTGTCGCGGCAGGCGTTGCCGGCCAGCTCCAAAATCTCGGCCGTCAGGTACTCCAAGATGGCGGCCAAGTACACCGCAGCACCAGAACCGATGCGCTTCGCGTATTTACCTGAAACAAATATGAAAAGGTAATGCAGAGTTTAGCAAAATGTACTGTACAATACAGGATTTTATATCTATAGTTAAGAAAATTTGAGCAAAATTCTTCACAACTCAATTGGGTCTATATCCTTTGCTTTAAAGGCAGGAAACAGCATTTGCAGATATCGAAAATATTTACTACCGAATTATTAAGAAATATCTTACTCAATTGAAAGTAAATAATGATTCTAGGCATTCAGCCAAAGGATTGCGCTAGATATCCCGTAATTATTCCAAAGAATTGAATTTTATAAAGAAATTCGCGATCGTTGGACGGCGATCGCGAAAAAACAAAGATAACATAAGAATAACTGCTCGACTCCGGTTGAAAACAAACGCCGTTTTTCATGCTTTTCTCGGCATCCATGATGTAAAACTTCGGAAAAGTCAGTTAAACGATATTTACTATGAAATACAACCCCCCAAATCTACCCATTCATGATAATTCAAGCAATAACCAATGGTATATACTACCTTTAACTCGAGGAATTGGTGTCATTACATTTTATCAATATGCGTCGAACATTTCCATATCAACCAAGATATACACACACGTTGATGTTTTCCCCCCACCCAAGTCAAAGCCCGTTTTCCCTAAAGATGGTGAACGTTTTCGAAAAGAAACAAAATGAATGTACTATTATTTCTGGGCCTACCTTTCTTGAGAAACCTGTGAACACGACCAACTGGGAACTGAAGACCCGCCCGCGAGCTCCGCGTCACACTTTTAGTACCTTTCTTGAGGCCCTTTCCGCGTCCAGACATGACGAATTAAAAGGTTTTTTCTTACGACGACAGATAACACACACTAACTTTATTGACACTACAACAAGTCTCTTTTCCTCAAGATATTTTAAATCGAGTTTTACAGTCAAACCGGAAAGCTGATGATGACCAAAGATGCAATAGTCCACACAATAACAAATACGTGGCGACGCTGCCATTTATATAGGCAAATAGGGCCGGTACCATTTTTCAGTTAGGGGTTTAAAAAAAAGGGATTTCTAATTTCTTTCAATTTAAAGTACATGTATGTTATCACAATCCAGTGGTTAAAACGCGTTGTTGATATCACACCCTTGGATGAAAATAGACTGTGCGACATACCACCAATTCAGCAAACGACCGCAACACGTGTCTGTTTCAATTGAACAAAAGCATTTAAAATTCCCGCCATTCGACGGCACTGATTCAGCGTATACCCAGCGCGATATGTGGCAAAGGGGTACCCCCCTCTTATCCCTATACCTTATACACACTCAACACTATTGTAACCTAACCCATTCCCCCTTGAAACCTAAAAAGAATTCCTAAAATTGCGGGAACACAATGGTCAACACAAAAGAGGGGGGGGCGGGGGGGGTTTCACTGCCACATATCGTGCTTCATTATGATTCAGCGAATCACATTAGGGCATGTGGGCGCTTTTCTATAAATGTAAATAAGTCACAACTGTTGTTATGTAATGTTTGCTGGAAAAAATGTTTGCGTGAATTTCAGACTTCGTGAAATGCTGATTCTTGATTGTATTGCGCATGCCTAAGTAAAAATAATAAGGAGTGGCCGGTCACGTGAAAGGGTTTAACCAATAATATAATATAATTCACAAGAGTCTAAATTTCATATGACACCGGCCATTCCAAAAAGCGCGCCAAATCTTTTTGTTTTGATACGTCTATTTACATCGCGGCGACGTTGCGGGCGGAGGATCCACACTCACTTGGTAAATCTTTGCACTACGAGCATGACGTATTATTGCTTGCGCTGGAGTTTTGGGTGCCCACCCATAAATCGGCTGGTTGACCAGTCAATTATTAAGTCGGATTGCCATAACGGGTGCCGGAAAGGAAGAGCTCGATTCTAAATGGTTGGAAATTGGGCCAGGTTTGCGATTCTGATGGAGGTATAGAGCCTGGATTGGTGTTCGTTTTAGGAAACGAGGTAGGAGATATCTAAATTCTTGCCGGTGGTCCAATATGGCACTGGTAAGGAGGTACAATTTTATAGGGCAGCCAGGTCATTTTGTCAATGTGAAATTTTATAATGGTTATTAGGCTGCGAAAGTGTCGTAATAAGAATTTTAGCAAGTTCGAAATTCGTTCTTTTAATACCATTTTGTGTGTTTTCACATATACCATGTTATGTAGGAATTCCTCTATGCGTGTACGTACGTTGGTGCAGTGACAGGGTCATCAGTGCAACGGGCGTGGCACATTGAGTAGGGTACGCAGTCTTTGTATTGTACAAAGCTATTGTACAAAGCTATTGTGCTTTAGCACGCGCTCAAGCATGCACGGCGCGGCACGAAGGTGGCATCGCATTCCTGCGGGATTTTCATGAAGGCGTGGGTATTGTCAAAAGGTATGTGGATATGGATAATTTATTTATTTATTATCAGTAGGCCTGTATCGGACCGGGTTTTATCATGGTTCATAATAGTAGCACTCATTAGTAATGCAAAATACCGGTCCAGTTATCAGAGTATGATAATATGCCTAATGTAAGGATGGTCTAAAACGAAGAGGATGTAAGGTGGCTTTCAAAATGCAAAGCACATGTACATTTTATTTGTATTCCCTTAGCGTCGCCGTGATTGAATTTGTTGTAGCTTTCGCGCAGTATGGTACGGCTAGGCTGCGCATGTTCGGCGTTCCTAAAAAATCTGAGATTTAAGGAAGTAAGGCCTATGGCAGTTTAAGCCAGCAGTCTCAGTAAACCCTTCCGGGTTATGAGTATAGGGTCAAATGGTTGTTATCCTTAGTTTGTTTCACAGTTATTAATTTGTTCTTTACAAAATATGATTTACGTTCATCTTCGTGACAATTGTGCATAAACAAAAAGAAAATTTAATCCCCAATCGGGCTGATCGAAATAATTAATTTGGTAAACTTTTAGGTAGATTTTCAGAGAATAGCTGTGGAAAGGCCTATATCAAATAAATTTTATAGCTCTTAGACCACTGTAGCGCCAGCTTATGCAATTAGGTTAGTGAATCACCATGGGCACTAGGGGATGTTTCATATCAGATGCGACAGGTGAGTCTGTAGGTATAGCCAAGTGAGTACCAGATGTGGGGTTGTTTTTCCAGACTTTGTCTAAATTCAGATCGAGTTGTGAGAGAAACTTGTAGTCCTATAAAAGGACATGTCAGACCTTTTCGGAGTTAAAATATTATCACTGGTGACTGCAGTGGCAATACGCCATAAACATACGTGTAACTGTAAGTGCTGGTAGTAAGCGGTAGGCCTAACAAGGTTATATAGATGGATTTATCCCTCTGTGATTTGACGGATGCAGCACCGTTTATGTATCTCACGTTTCCTTTTGATTTAATCCCATATGCACAGGACATGTGACGGCTATGGTGTGGCAGGGGTCATAGTGAAACAGAAGCTTCATCATCAGAGGCACTAACAAGATGGAGGAGGTCCTTGGAGCGATAGAGGGGTCAAGCTTTGCCCTGGGTCCCCCAAGGTTTCAGAGTGAATATAGGCCTAAAAAGGAGCATTTATAGTTAGCCCCTGAAATTGTTTTATGTTTGGCACAGCCCAGGCGATCAGACCTTGATTGGTATGGGAAAGTGTATTTGGAACATTTGGACGGTGGTCTGTGCGTTGGGTTTGGCCAAGAGGTGGATGTTGGTCGGGGATTGGACGCAAGGGTGGAGTGTCCTAGGTAGTGTTGGTGGAAAGGGCAGTGGGCATGTACATTTATACGATGGGAAAATGTACAGTAAACGCAACTGTATAGGCCTAAACAGATTATATCAATTTATTTTCAGTTGTGGTTCCACTTGCAGGATTTGGTTGCTCTAGATGACTATAGTCTTGGCAGAGTGTAACAATGAGCAACAGAAGGTACAGGTCAGGCTCAAGCATAGTTTCTTGGCGGGGTCGGGCCCCGAGGTTTGCAAATACTACCTGTAAAACGGTGTCTGGGAAAGGCCTATAGTTGGCAAATGCCTTAAAATTATAATAAGGAATGTAACGCTTGGTTCACAAATAAATCTGTAAACGTGATGCCTGTGAAAATTATGCTCGGCTGGGAGAATGTCTGATCGGCAAAATGTTTAACCAAGTATCCGCGAAATCTATGGGGGTGTAGCCCGGCGGGTGAACCTATGTTGTGGGAACGATTTCCTATTCACAAATTGTATGTGCATGTCAGCCAATTTTCGGTGTCGGGCGATTTATATCACATTGTGGTAAAATCCTTAGAAGAGTATGACTGAAAGTAGACAATTTATGCTGTCTAATAAACGCGAGCATCGCAGCAATTGACAACTGAGCGTCACAATCGAAAAGGATTTTAGATCATTCGTTCGAGTACGTGCTGCGCCTATGGAAAATAGTTTTGTAATGCTTGGAGAAAACAAAGGCAGGCCCCGCATACAGATGTTTTTTGCTAAAAGGAAGTCTTCGGGAAAACTATTCATCTTCTATGACAAATATTTATTTCGATTACCTATTTTCTGGCTGTTGAACCTTTGCTAGGCAAAATGTAGCGTGAGTTACCTTTACGAAAGTTGCCACCGCGGTATGTTTGGGTCCAAAACAGAAAATGGATTTTCAAATCATCTTAATAAAAGGATTATATTGCGGCATAACACTTTTATAAATTAAATTTTGTAAAGTACTAAATTGAGTTGGTTTTAGCTAAACAAAATTGAAAACGAAGGTTACCGGTGATAAGCATTTACATAAATAATGGGGTCCAGTGTGAACGAAGTAGTTCATTTTTTATTATTAAAGGTTTAAGGTCAAGTGTTGATCATAAAACCACTTTACATCAGGAACCCACGAGTGCCAAGAATATAATGTATACATGTAAACTGTCGATAGAAAGCGCTCAGAATGTAACATGCGCGCGATGGCGCAGGGCCGTTGCAGAGGGGCGCGCCCTCTGAATTTGATCTATTCTCTCTATAACTCGGGATTTATGTACTTTCAGTCGATCTGGTCAGCTGGAATGTCAATTGGTGGGCTAGGTTTAGACTGAGCTCTAACTTTACTATGAAGGCGGCAATACAAGGTACTTTATAGTGACGAGTCTGAGCCGCTATGGAGTGGTAGGGAAATCCCTGGCTACAGGGCGCTACATGTGCTAGGGGAAAACCCCGTTTACACGGCGGGAGGCGTTTATGCATTATGGGGTGTGTAGTCATGCGTGAGTTCGTTTTTGATTGAAATAGGGGACGTATAACATTAGAGGGCTATAGGGTCCCCTATTTCGAAAAGGGGCCTTCCGAATCATTTAAAGCACGAACAAAAGAGGGATAATAGGAGGTCCATCAATTTGTTTCGTATATTACGTTATGAAGACACTCCATGGGAGGTTCGTGGGCTGAGGAAAATCTCTCTGAACTAAAACTTAGAAAGGTCTGTCGACCTAAATGGTCCATGTATACACGCGTTTGTTTAGGGTGTAAGTGGACGACACGAAGGTGATTTGGGGTTATGGTTAGAATCGAGGACGTCCTCGATTGAGTTTCGTGTACAAAACCAACGAGAGCCGTTCGAAAAAGTTATAGTGCAAACAAAGGAAATCATCGAGAGGAACAAACTAAACTCCTCGACGGATTTAATAGACAGACGTGTTGGTATGTGTACATGTATAGTGTATGTATATATTTGCATATGTGTGTGTATATGTATGGGTATGGGTATGGATATGGATATGGATATATAGATGCATAGAAATATGGATAGATGTATATGGATGTGTATGGATATATTATATGGATATAGGGATATATAGGAATATGTATGGGTATAGATGGATGGAAAGGCAAGGAAAAAGGCAAGGAAAAAGGCAAGGAAAAAGGCAAGGAAAAAGGCAAGGAAAAAGGCAAGGAAAAAGGCAAGGAAAAAGGCAAGGAAAAAGGCAAGGAAAAAGGCAAGGAAAAAGGCAAGGAAAAAGGCAAGGAAAAAGGCAAGGAAAAAGGCCAAGGAAAAAGGCCAAGGAAAAAGGCCAAGGAAAAAGGCCAAGGAAAAAGGCCAGGAAAAAGGCCAGGAAAAAGGCCAGGAAAAAGGCAAGGAAAAAGGCCAAGGAAAAAGGCAAGGAAAAAGGCAAGGAAAAAGGCAAGGAAAAAGGCAAGGAAAAAGGCAAGGAAAAAGGCAAGGGAAAAGGCAAGGAAAAAGGCAAGGAAGGGAAAAGTGGAAAGGAAGGGGAAAAGGCAAAAGGAAAAGGGGAAAGGAAAGGAAACTGAGAAAGGAAACTGAGAAAGGAAACTGAGAAAGGAAACTGAGAAAGGAAACTGAGAAAGGAAACTGAGAAAGGAAACTGAGAAAGGAAACTGAGAAAGGAAACTGAGAAAGGAAACTGAGAAAGGAAACTGAGAAAGGAAACTGAGAAAGGAAACGGGAAAAGGAAAAGGAAAAGGAAGGTGGAAAACCCGATTGGTAGACATAATGGGGGAAAACCCCCGAGATGATGTGGGGAAAGCCCCAGGTATTGATGTGGGGAAAGGCCCAGATTGGGATATGCATTTGTAAAGAGGAAAATAGCCCCAGTGAATTAAGGAGGGAGGTAAAGGGATATATTTTTGTCTTTATATTTGTATTAGTTATTCGGCCACGAATGGCAACATTCGAATGAATATGCCGGTACAGAGAGTAGGATAATGTAATAAAGTGATGTAGCAGCACAAACAGGGGCAAAGCAAAGGGTTATGAATATTAGACGGCAATGGGAAGTCAAGGTGTTGCAATAGAAGACAAAACGGAAACGAGACAATACCGACATAATAGTCAGGAAAGGTGAAAGGAATAATGAAACGGGGATTTACGGTATTTATGGTAAATTGAATCTAAAACTTTTAAGATTTGATGCTTGTAGAGATTGCTCAATAAAACAGATGCATGACAATGGGGGGAAACAGCCCCAGTTATAATGGCACGGGATTTGTTTGTGTGTTCTATATTCCCCTTAAATTTGAGCTAAATAGGCCGATTCTGTAGACCACGCTCCCCGGAAGGTCGACAACTCGCAGGGTATTATTTTGACGTCTGATCAATTGGTTGCTATGCTGTCCGGTTAGATTTTCGCCTTCCGCTTGTGGGAAAAATACGATATGCCCATTTGGTTTTAGTAATGGTCGAGTGTTAAATGAAACATTTGAGCACTTTAAGGTTTTAGTTACCTGCTTCTATACAATCACGCTAAGGTTAAATTGCACTGTGCTAGTAATTGAACATGTACATGTACACGTCACGCTACAAGTACTTGACGGGCGCGGTCCACTCTATACATTTTGATGTCCACGGTGTTTTGTACATTTTGAGAAATAAAACAAACAAATGGGGAGATGAACCCCGGTTATAAGAATGAGATAATAAAACATCTCGGGAAAATGAGACAAATAATAATAATCTGGAATGAGTACCGTAAATAAAGGGAGCAAGCCGCAAAATTAGGCAGAGCGGATTATCAGGAGATAAATATCTCTATACAAATATGGCAGCAAATAGCATCGGGAAGAAACGCATGCGTGAAAATGTATTTATACAAAATTAGAGAATGGAGTCCCTATGTATCGACAATTTTGTTTTCCCCGTTGTTTTTACGATTTGACCATGATGTTGTGTCCAGTTTTGCCCTGCTTTTGTAGAAAAGGGCCACTGTCGGCCAATCATCAAGAATGATTTAAATCGTGAATTACATACTTTGGTGCCGATATGCATTAGTAGATAAAATATTTTCAATTGTTAGCTGAGCTGACCGTTTCGCATAAGAATGTTTTGCAGGAAGGACTCTGGTACATCGAAGTGAGGGAATGCAGTAGCAAGCACTGACCTTGTTCGGCACGCAAGACGACGGGCGTGTAGTTTGATGATAACGCGCTTACGAGGGACGAGGGAAGGATGCAAGTCAGGATTAGAACTTCGGCAGCTCAATTGGGTATTCTTCAAGACAATGGCCTCGTCTGGCGCACTAATTGAAGAGGTAGCGATGGAGAAGGGACATCCAGAAAGATACTGGAGATTGTGAGTATTGTTTGAAATGAAGCAACACGGAGATGCTGCCTGTGTCCCGTGAGGGCTGGTAAGTAATAGCTCAGACTCTTTTTCGATTGCTCTTTTTGCCGTCGAGACTTGGTGTTCCCCAAGTTCATGTATGCTGCATTTTATGTTTCTCTTACAGGTTGTGCAACAGGATAGGGAATGCGAAAATAACATACTTTATTCACGATTGAGAACGCGAATAATTGGAGAACTACATTTCGGAGAAGGATGCATACGGGGATCTTCTGGCGTGATTTGGTCGGCGTATGGCACTATTTTTGCCGCTTCTTTCGGACATCCGTATCGGTGAAGAATATAAAGAGGTTTAATCGGCTTAGGGCAGTTCGTCACAAAAACAAAAAAAATAAGGAAAAAAAAAAAATAAAAAAAAAATAAAAAAAAAAAAAAAAAAACAAATAAAATTAAATACAAATACAAATAAAATATAACGAAATAATTAAATAAATCGCAGGCGGAAATAAAAGGAATACCACGCCACAACTGGGGATTTACAGATTAGTTGAATACAAACAACCGTTTGAGGTCTTGGCAGCGGAGCGTCTACCACAAAATATAGCCAGGAAGGATTGTGATACACGTAGTCCCATGTGGCCGGTGTATTTCGAAGTTTGAGCGACAATGCACATTCTTTTAAGTCATATCTCTTCTGCTGCAGTAAGTTCAATGGAAGCCAGGTGTGGAAGTCCAAGTTTCGTGGAGATCATGTCACGTCAACATCAGGGAAATAAAATGTCTACACGTTTATTCCAGCTCCCTGGCTTGGTCTACACAATGGTTCAACCGCTTCAGACGGAGAGTCCAGGAGTATGAATTTCGAAATGATAAAATATTTATAAAAGATAGCAGAAGAGCCTCGACGGACGACTGGGCAGGAAAGGCAAATGGTTTCCTTAGGTTTATGCGACGGAGGATATACGTTCTCATTTTAGGGGGTTGTGTTGTGTTGTTTGTTTTGTTGTTGTTTGTTTGTTTTTTGACAGGTTCACATACACGAGGCCACGCCAGCATGAGGAGTTATGTTCAGCGGCAGGCAAATAAACGGGGTATACAGTAAGACGTTTCTTGGTTAAACAGACGATCGGAGATAGGGGAGGTAGTCGGCGCAGCCGGAAGTGAAATTGATACACTCGTATTCGGTTGAGGTTGGATTATAGGATGCTTTAGGCAAATCCACACAAGTCCAGTTTATATGTACAAGGTATCATTTCACATTTGAGGGAATTCGGATGGCGCGGGTCGACTCGGATGAGGATGTCCTTTGATTTAAAGCAACCAGGAGGTATAGTGGACAGCTGCCAAATTTCGCCGATGGATGGGCTCGGTGAGAGAACAGTTTTCCTCGAATAAATTGCTGACGGGCAGGGCGAGAGGTCGTTATAGGCAGCTCAGGATTCAGCATGCATTGTAAGAATAGTCAAGATGCTATAATCCATCTAAGCAACTTGTTGGGATAGTGCCTTCACTAACAGGCCAAGTGCAGAAGCGACATCGGGTGGCAAAGCGAAATTAAGAATTGGTTGGCTACAGCAGATATGAGTACAATAGCAAAAGGTACAATGCAAAAAAGGTAAGGCAGCTGGAAACGGCTCTCTGAGGAATAATGTAAGGTGCTGAGCTTCTTGCGGTAGTGTGCAAACAAGGATGGTACCTACAAAGCATGGTCTTGGCCTCATTTGAGGGTCTGCGGCAAGCGGCTAGAGGAGCCTGTCGGCAGGGAACAACACCTCAAGATCCTTAACTGGTAGACAATTAATAGATGCAGAAATTATTGGTGGCATATGCTGTGTATCCCGAGGAGAATCACGGGTATAAGATTAGGGGTGAGGCGTGGGATGAGATGTGGGATGAGATGTGGGATGAGATGTGGGATGAGATGTGGGATGAGATATGGGATGAGCTATGGGATGAGATATGGGATGAGATATGGGATGAGATATGGGATGAGATATGGGATGAGATAAGGGTTGGGTGTAGATGAAGAGAGCATAGGGGAATGGATTGGGAGTCTAAGTTCGGAGCGAAGAATCCTTCCCCCCATTTCTAAGATCAAATGTGGACTCTGGAGTCCGAACAAAGCAGCGATGCAAATACTTTACTATTTACATCGCGGCGACGTTGCGGGCGGAGGATCCACACTCACTTGGTAAATCTGGTCACTACGAGAGAGGACGGTATAAGGCGAAGAAGCCTTTGGTTTGTTTGCTCCAAGGACAGGTAAGGTCTCAAACATCTTTCCCACCCACCCGCCCTATACTGTAGAAGGTACTGCTGTTCGGATTCTAGTCTCTACGCTCGAATCCTTCCCCCCATTTCTAAGATCAAATGTGGACTCTGGAGTCCGAACAAAGCAGCGATGCAAATACTTTACTATACTGGGTGCGTTCGTTTAGCTCACCCGGGGCGCCCCGGGTAAGCCCCGCGCCGTTCTTTTAGCTCTGACGTGTACTCGTGGCTAGGCACGGGTCAGCCACCAGAAACCCTGCTCCCGTAGCAGGGTCTCTGGTGGAATGACGTCACACGCATGCGTAGTCGAGTCGACGACGTCTAGGGCGGCGTAAAGATGGCGGAAAGGTAAATATTTTGTTGCAAAATATTCCGATTTTTCATTTATTTTGTAGGTTTGTTGTTGTTGTAGAATTGTATTTGAAATGCATGCAACTAAAAAATACAACCATGCAGAACATTTAGTGGAAAACACGAGTGCGTTCGATTAGCTTCCACTCGTGCCATCCCCGAGTGTTAACCCTAACTCCCCCGGGTAAGCTAATCGAACGCACCCAATAAAAACGACCACTCTGACGCCGACGCCCATCGAATTAATGTTCTAACACGTCCGCATTACAGAGATTTAAACAAGGAGAGTTTCAATCGGAATCTTTTTTCCTTTAAAAAAAAAACTCGCTCTAAAGAGACGTGTGTCGCCCTTAAAACTGTTTGTCGTGACTACAGTTCAGTCTCGAGAAAGACTTCAAGAAAATGTCTGGTCGAGGAAAAGGAGGAAAGGGTCTAATTGAGATTAACACGTATTTAATATTTTCTAAAGGAATTGATCCGAAAACACTAGTTTTTAGTACTCGCAGAACATCTTAAAATAATGTGGCATGCCCCTTTTGTTAAAGTATTTGCAACTTTTTTCCCACGATTCAAGGCAACAGGCGTCGTAGTTCTGTTCAGTGTTAAAAACCGACTGAAGGAGAAAACAAAAACAGCCGACAGGTAATTTACGCTTAATTTATTTATACATTAAAATTCAAACATTCACAGTTAAATTAGCGAAGGGCATTTTAAACACTTATTTACAAAATACGACTTAAATTAAAGACGGACTATATAAATACAGATGGTTTACAAAATGGCACTGCCGTTTGTGGTAATAAAATACGGGTGTATGGACAATAATCTTTGGTAAAAGTGGATATTGTAGTTTCTCTGTCATCTTATCGATAGATATTTCTAGTTTTCATATCAAAAAGTTACAGCTACATCTATAGCCACGACGTTGCTCCGAATAAAATTCAGACTACTTCTGCACTAATCACGCATGGAGAGAAAAAAAAGGTCGAAAATGTCTCGTAGTCCGAAAACAAACTACAGTTCGATTTCCAGACAAAATTTTCATTTTAGTTCCAAATGTGTTCGACGCTGTAGATTGTTCCTTATTAGAATTCCACGCTCTGACTAGGTGGGCCTTTGTTCTTGCCCGTCTTCTTTGGAAGCAGTACACTCTGGATATTGGGCAGCACACCACCCTAAACATAGGAAATGAAAAGAAAAAGCAATTGGTTAGAAATCTTGAAAGATACATCTTGAACGTGTTCAAAAATATTAGTTACTCTGAATCAAACACAATTTATAAGAGCCCCGTGTGGAACAACTCGCGAGATGAAGTTTGCTTCTTTGAGTGGTCTTCCGACTATATCGGCCGGCATTATTTTAACATCACCGAGCCGAGGGGCGGGATTATTTTTAACGAAACTCGATCCGAAGCGGGTTCAGGCTAATAGTGCCGGGAAGCACACCCACGCATTTCCGGCCTTGCTCGCTGCTCACATACATTTCCGAACTTGGAACTTGGCGTGTTTATGCGTCATCCGTTTTGAATTTAGGGAAATGTTTGCGTTTATATACGTCATCCGGCGCGAACTGGTTAACGTAATATGGTCTTATGAAAGAGTACGGCATAGTATTATGACGCCACTTGTTCGATTGTGTACAAAGTTTACGAGAGTCGAGTGTATTTTCAAGGTGATCGTTACAAAATTAGAATAGTTTCTCAGTCTAAATTCAGTGAAGCTGCATGGATAATACACAATTTGATGTCCCTACCTGGGCGATGGTCACGTGACTAAGAAGTTTGTTCAACTCTTCGTCGTTACGGATAGCCAGCTGGATGTGTCGAGGAATGATGCGACTCTTTTTGTTGTCGCGGCAGGCGTTGCCGGCCAGCTCCAAGATCTCGGCCGTCAAGTACTCCAAGATGGCGGCCAAGTACACCGCAGCACCAGAACCGATGCGCTTCGCGTATTTACCTGAAACAGTACGAAAAGTTAATGCAGAGTTTAGCAAAATGTACTGTACAATACACGATTTTATTTCTATAGTCAAGAAAATTTGAGCAAAATTCTTCACAACTCAATTGGGTCTATATCCTTTGCTTTAACTCGAGGAATTGGCGTAATTACATTTTATCAATGTGCGTCTAACATTTCAAAATCAACCAAGATATACACACACACACGTTGATTTCTTCCAAGCAAAGCTCGTTTTCTTAAAGATGGTAAACGTTTTCCATTAAAAATGTGAATGTACTATTATTTCTGGACCTACCTTTCTTGAGAAACCTGTGAACACGACCAACTGGAAACTGAAGACCCGCCCGCGAGCTCCGCGTCACACTTTTAGTACCTTTCTTGAGGCCCTTTCCGCGTCCAGACATGACGAATTAAGAGTTTTTCTTACGACGATAGATAACACACACTAACTTTATCGACACTACAACAAGCCTCTTTTCCTCAAGATATCTTAAATCGAGTTTTACAGTCAAACCGGAAAGCTTATGATGATCAAAGATGCAATAGTCCACACAATAACAAATACGTGCGACGCTGCCATTTATATAGGCAAATAGAACCGGTACCATTTTTCAGTTAGGGTTTAAAAAAAAGGATTTCTAATTTCTTTCAATTTAAAGTACATATCACAATCCAGTGGTTAAAACGCGTTGTTGATATCACACCCTTGGATGAAAATAGACTGTGCGACATACCACCAATTCAGCAAACGACCGCAACACGTGTCTGTTTCAATTGAACAAAAGCATTTAAAATTCCCGCCATTCGACGGCGCTGATTCAGCGAATCACATTGGGGCATGTGGGCGCTTTTCTATAAATGTAAATAAGTCACAACTGTTGTTATGTAATGTTCGCTAGGGAAAAAATCCTTGTCAGCGTAAAACGCAGTCAACTGGCAAACGGACGTGTGTGGCGGGAAATTCAGACTCCGTGAAATGCAGATTCTTGATTGTATTGCGCATGCCTGGGTAAAAATAATAAGGAAATCAAATAAGTTAAGAGGGCCTAATATTTCGATCTTAACAAGATCTTCTTCAGAGACTAAATGACTGTGTACAAGAAACAAACATATATAGGGCAAAATACAGCATGATGCACATCATTGACGCTGAAAAAACACAAAAGAAAAAAGCACAGAGTTCAATGGAACAAACAACAAAAGGAGGATTAGGCTGAGGGATTAAAGGGTGAGGTAAGTGTGGGTAGGATCAAAGGCGGGGTAGGAACAAAAACAGAGGGGGTAAAGCCACAAGGAAAGGGGTCCAGGGTGGAGATCAAAGGGAAGAACTAACAAAGAAGTATGAATAGGAGTAACGAGGAGGTGGGGGTTGAGGAAAACCAGAGGAGTAAGAACAAACAAAAACAAAATTCTGGCAAGGAATTAATCTGAAACAGATTACAAATGGAGAAAAAAATATAAGTTAATCATTTCCTAGTTGGATGTTAAGCCATGCATGTGGTTGAATAGTCCGAAGACGATTCATCCACACTTTCTCCCGGCTGAGGCGGACTGAGTCTTTCCGATGGCCAAGTGATTCTATGCCCTGAAGAATCATATCAGAAATGCAATGGTTAGGCTGGTTAAAGTGATGTCCTATACAGGGGTATCCAGTTTCTTGGTGTTGACAGTCGATCGATGACCGTAGAAACGCTTTTTAGGGCATTTTTGGTCTCTCCGACATACTGAACTCCACAAAACCTGCAAGAGATGAGATATATGACGTTAGATGTACTGCAAGTGATGTTACCAATAATTCTATGAGTAGTACCAGAAGAGTGGCCAGAAAAGGAGTCAGACTCCTGAATGTGGATCTGGCAGACCACAGATCTAGAACTGCACTTGAAAGTTCCGTGCTGGATGGGGGGAGATGCATCCAAACTGGGAACTTCGGCTCGAACAATGAGGTCTCGTAGATTTTGATGGCGTCTATAGGCCAATACAGGGCTGTCGGGGATGGCCCGGACAAGGCGATCTGAAGTGTGGAGAATGTGATGGCTGTTGTTAGTGATTTTGCGAAGGGAAGGGAGACTGGGGTGAAAGGTAGTCACTAGGGGGATCATGGGTTTGGCATTAGCCTGGGAGGCCTTTACCTTTAGAGCCAAATTTCTAGGTACGGCTTTGGCTCTGGCAATGGCAAGTTTAACTTGAGTGGCCGGTTACGTGAAAGGGTTTAACCAATAATATAATATAATTCACAAGAGTCTAAATTTCATATGACACCGGCCATTCCAAAAAGCGCGCCAAATCATTTCTTTTTGATACATTCACAATGAAACGACCACTCTGACGCCGACGCCCATTGAATGAATGTTCTAACACGTCCGCATTACAGGGATTTAAACAAGGAGAGTTTCAATCGGAATCTTTTTTCCTTTAAAAAAAAAAACTCGCTCTAAAGAGACGTGTGTCGCCCTTAAAACTGTTTGTCGTGACTACAGTTCAGTCTCGAGAAAGACTTCAAGAAAATGTCTGGTCGAGGGAAAGGAGGAAAGGGTCTAATTGAGATTAACACGTATTTAATATTTTCTAAATGAATCGACCCGAAAACACTAGTTTTTATTACTCGCAGAACATCTTAAAATAATGTGGCATGCCCCTTTTGTTAAAGTATTTGCAACTTTTCCCCACGATTTAAGGCAACAGGCGTCGTAGTTGTTCAGTGTTAAAAACCGACTGAATGAGAAAACCAAAACAGCAGACAGGTAATTTAAGCTTAATTTATTTATACATTAAAATTCAAACATTCACAGTTAAATTAGGGAAGGGCTTTTAAACACTTATTTACAAAATACGACTTGAATTAAAAAAAAAAGACTATAAATACAAGTTACGAATGGTTTACAAAATGGCACTGCCGTTTGTGGTAATAAAATACGGGTGTATGGACAATAATCTTTGGTAAAAGTGGATATTGTAGTTTTGTCAAAATTATCGATAGATATTTCTAGTTTTCATATCAAAAAGTTACAGCTACATCTATAGCCACGACGTTGCTCCGAATAAAATCGACTACTTCTGCACTAATCACACATGAAGAGGGGAAAAGGGTCGAAAATGTCTCGTAGGCCGAAAACAAACTGCAGTTTGATTTCCAGACAAAATGTTCATTTTAGTTCCAAAATGTGTTCGACCCTGTAGATTGTTCCTTATTAGAATTCCACGCTCTGACTAGGTGGGCCTTTGTTCTTGCCCGTCTTCTTTGGAAGCAGTACACTCTGAATATTGGGCAACACACCACCCTAAACATATACAAATAATGAAAATGAAAGCAATTGGTTAGAAATCTTGAAACATATATCTTGAATGTGTTCAAAAAGATTAGTTACGCTGTAAATCAAACGGAGAAAACACAATTTATAAGAGCCCCACGTGGAACAACTCACGAGATAAAGTTTGCTTCTTTGAGTGGTCTTCCGACTATATCGGCCGGGATTATTTCAACATCACCGAGCCGAGGAGCGGGATTATTTTTAACGAAACTCGATCCGAAGCGGGTTCAGGCTGATAGTGCCGGGAAGCACACCCACGCATTTCCGGCCTTGCTCGCTGCTCACATACATTTCCGAACTTGGAACTTGGCGTGTTTACGCGTCATCCGTTTTGAATTTAGAGAAATGTTTGCGTTTATATACGTCATCCGGCGCGAACTGGTTAACGTAATATGGACCTCTAAAAAAGTACGGCATAGTATTATGACGCCACTTGTTCGATTGTGTACACAGTTTACGAGAGTCCAGTGTATTTTCAAGGCGATCGTTACACAATTAGAATAGTTTCTTAGTCTAAATTCAGTGAAGCTGCATGGATAATACACAATTTGATGTCCCTACCTGGGCAATGGTCACGTGACTAAGGAGTTTGTTCAACTCTTCGTCGTTACGGATAGCCAGCTGGATGTGTCGAGGAATGATGCGACTCTTTTTGTTGTCGCGGCAGGCGTTGCCGGCCAGCTCCAAGATCTCGGCCGTCAAGTACTCCAAGATGGCGGCCAAGTACACCGCAGCACCAGAACCGATACGCTTCGCGTATTTACCTGAAACAAATATGAAAAGGTAATGCAGAGTTTAGCAAAATGTACTGTACAATACACGATTTTATTTCTATAGTTAAGAAAATTTGAGCAAAATTCTTCACAACTCAATTGGGTCTATATCCTTTGCTTGAACTCGAGGAATTTGTGTCATAACATTTTATTAATGTGCGTCGAACATTTCGATATTAACCAAGATATACACACACGTCGATGTTTTCCCCCCACCAAAGTCGAAGCCCGTTTTCCCTAAAATAGTGAACTTTTTAGAAAAGAAACAAAATGAATGCACTGTTATTTCTGGACCTACCTTTCTTGAGAAACCTGTGAACACGACCAACTGGAAACTGAAGACCCGCCCGCGAGCTCCGCGTCACACTTTTAGTACCTTTCTTGATGCCCTTTCCGCGTCCAGACATGACGAATTAAGAGTGTTTTTCTTACGACGACAGATAACGCACACTAACTTTATCGACACTACAACAAGCCTCTTTTCCTCAAGATATTTTAAATCGAGTTTTACAGTCAAACCGGAAAGCTGCTGATGATGTCCAAAGATGTAATAGTCCACACAATAACAAATACGTGGCGATGCTGCCATTTATATAGGCAAATAGGGCCGGTACCATTTTTCGGTTAGGGGTTAAAACAAAAAGGGATTTCTAATTTTTTTCAATTTAAAGTACATATCTGTTATCACAATCCAGTGGTTAAAACGCGTTGTTAATATCACACCCTTGGATGAAAATAGACTGTGCGACATACCACCAATTCAGCAAACGACCGCAACACGTGTATGTTTCAATTGAACAAAAGCATTTGAAATTCCCGCCATTCGACGGCACTGATTCAGCGTATACCCAGCACGATATGTGGCAGAGGGGTACCCCCCTCTTATCCCTATACCTTATACACACTCAACACTATTGTAACCTAACCCATCCCCCCTTGAAACCTAAAAAGAATTCCTAAAATTCCGGGAACACAATGGTCAACACAAAAGAGGGGGGGGGGGGGGGGTTTCACTGCCACATATCGTGCTTCATTATGATTCAGCGAATCACATTAGGGCATGTGCAGGGCGCTTTTCTATAAATGTAAATAAGTCACAACTGTTGTTGTGTATAATGTTTGCTGGAAAAAATGTTTGCGTGAATTTCAGACTTCGTGAAATGCTGATTCTTGATTGTATTGCGCATGCCTAAGTAAAAATAATAAGGAGTGGCCGGTCACGTGAAAGGGTTTAACCAATAATATAATATAATTCACAAGAGTCTAAATTTCATATGACACCGGCCATTCCAAAAAGCGCGCCAAATCTTCTTTTTTTGATACGTTCACAATGAAACGACCACTCTGACGCCGACGCCCATCGAATGAATGTTCTATAACACGTCCGCATTACAGGGATTTAAACAAGGAGAGTTTCAATCGGAATCTATTTTCCTTTAAACAAAAACTCGCTCTAAAGAGACGTGTGCTGCCCTTAAAACTGTTTGTCGTGACTACAGTTTAGTCTCGAGAAAGACTTCAAGAAAATGTCTGGTCGAGGAAAAGGAGGAAAGGGTCTAGGCAAGGGAGGAGCCAAGAGACATCGTAAGGTCCTCCGAGACAATATTCAAGGAATCACTAAGCCGGCGATCCGAAGGTTGGCCCGCCGGGGTGGAGTAAAGCGAATCTCCGGTCTAATCTACGAGGAAACACGGGGTGTGCTCAAGGCAAGTTTATAAAGAGAGAAAAAATGAATTTGAGCCACTGCCAAAAAGGTTATACCGATAGACCTATCGACATATGTTTGGCTTATGTTCGACTCCCTTACAATAAATGGAGCATCATCTGATAGAAAACGTACTACTGTTATCACAAGATACCAAACTAAGATGGGAAAAAACAAGGGATTATATCAATGTAATTAAGAGTAAGAGTGGGGAAATAAATGTTCAATTGAATTGAAATTTGATTTGACTTGAATTGAGTTGGAAATCGAAAAACATTGTTCTGCTGAATATTGTTGTCGAAGTATAACATTTGCCGAGCTTCAATTGTAACCAGTAACGCCGTGTCGTCTCGATTAGGGTCAGTCGTTGCCAACAAAATTAAAAGAAAGAAATCTCGAAATATTGAACCTTTCCATTTTTAGTGGATTTTTGTATTTTTTGATGTTCTTTGCACCCAACCACTAAAGAGGCGTCTTTCCAAAAGCCATACACTCTTTTGTTCGGTGAATTATCTTGCTGTGAATAATTGTAGCTGCCTGTGCCGATTAGTTAAGAGGTGCCCATTGTCTTGTCTCATTTGAATGAAATGTCTCCTTTTCAATTCCCAGGTGTTTCTCGAGAACGTGATTCGTGATGCCGTAACGTATTGTGAGCACGCCAAGCGGAAAACAGTGACAGCCATGGACGTGGTGTACGCCCTCAAGCGCCAAGGCCGGACGCTGTATGGGTTTGGCGGCTAACCATCCTCAAGAAGCCAGACGACATGACACAGTTTTGCTTTAGATGTCTTGACCTCGAATCGACCTTTCGCAATTGACATGTCTCTCGTATTGTGGAGCAAATAATGATGATCACAACGGGTACCATTAATCCTGCTTTTTAACAAGATTAGAATTTTGCAAAATAATAAAAGGTTTAGTTTCAGGCAAATGTTACGATGTTGTTGATGTGGGTGTATGGTTATTTTAGAGTGGCGACTTCTGCCAAAATACCTTCAAATATCCGAACGAGATAAGGCCAAACAAAACCCAAAAACGTATGTTTAGCGTCATGCCTTTTTTTTTTTTTTTAAAGGAAAGAGGCCTTTTTTTGTTTTTTGTTTTCTTCAAAATGGCCGCCCGACACATCTTTATTCGAGTCACGTAGTGAACATGTCACAACCTATCTTCAAATTTAAAATTAAAACATGGTTCACCCACCATCAAAATTCATGTGGGTCGATCATGTGTATGCACCGTACACGACTACACGTCACATTCTAGCCTTCCTATTAGAAAAAAAATAATTTCCAGAGCATGTACACAGTGATGCTAAACTACAAAACATTCATTGTTTGAGCGGCAAAAATTGTATCCATTACGTCATTATTGAGCATTTATTGTAATTTGTTGTTATAATTTTGCCATAATTAATTTTGTTTATAATAACGTTTATTTGTTGTGTAAAGTTGTTTGTGTCGTGCACACCATTTTGTCTCTATCATTTTGTTTATATAATTGGAAGAAAAAAGTGTTGATGTTAAAGTTATTAAATTGTTTAATAACAAACAATTATTCCTTGCCGCCACCTATTTTGTGTATGATTTTCTTTGACACCGCAACCGCAAAAGTTGAACAGCTTTCAACTCCGGCAAATGTTTGCAGCGAATGCTTCGTGATGTTAAACTGACTGTAATTCAGCTTATGGCTGCGAATGTCTTTTGATAAACCAATAATAATAATAATAATAATAATAATAATTAGTATACCTCCAAATAGGCACTTGGGGAGACAATCCCATAGAGATGTACACAAACGTAAAACAGTCTTAACTTGTTTACCCTAACCCTTTTCTCTAAGATCTTCGAGATTTATGCTATTTAGACCAAAATCTGTTCTTCTAGGGCAAAAATAACTCCCAAATATTGTTTTTTAGGGTAGCTAGACACTTAGGGAGACACTAAAATGTCTCCCTGAGTGCCACTGTCTCCTTATTACCTAAAAACTTAGGCTAAGTTGTCTCCCCAAGTGCCTATTTGTATAAATTTCGCTGCAACCCATAGCGCATAACAAACACGGGCTCGAACTAACTGGAAATTGGGGAAATAATCCTATCTGACTAAACCACTGCTGTGTTTCATCATAACGGGGTCTACATCGGAGCTAAACTCCCTCGTTATAAGACGCCTATACTCGAATTCTTGTCTTCGGGGGTTCGAACCCTGCCAGGGTTTTTCCAAATACATGTACACTAAACTGTAATCCCATCAAACGACAGGATGGGCGAATAATTTCTGCTTGTCAATATGTCGCCTATAATTTAGACTTTTAGAAAACGATGATGATCATCAGCGTTCAGGGGGACGAAAAAGATAATTAAATTTTCTCTATTTTCGACTTGATTTTCGGCATAGAAGGGTTTTCAAAAATCTTCGTCTTAACCGAATTAAAGTTAATTGAACGATACACACACACCCGCGGAAGTTGCCTGCGATAATGTTTGTTGACTAGCGGGATTATTGTAAGCAGCGGGTCTGACTTTTATCTAGACATGTAGCTGGTTATCCCCAAGTAGAAATTGATACCATTGATATTATTCAGAAGTCGAAGTGTACGTGAGTCATATGTGACCCAGCACGAGTAAATGAGACACTTTGTGGCAAAAATAAAAATTGAGATTTTGATTTCATCATTTAAAGCTTGTTTAGCTTTAAATGATGAAATCAAAATCTCAATTTTCATTTTTGCCTCAAAGTGTCTCATTTACTCGTGCTGGGTCACATATTGGTTGAACGCAATAATTTTAAGTTTGGGACGCCAAATCACATTGAAAACTACTTTTAATAATAAACAACAATTTGGTAGAATTTCCTATCCTAGCTTTTTTATCGTTTCACACTAGAGTGTATTTTGTATTGACTTCCCCGAGTATCCAAATTCTTGCACGCGCGAACATTTTCATGATTTGTTGGAAAAGGGGCCGATTAAGGTCATTTATTTTGGTCTCAAGCGACTGAGACCCACGCAACGACAAAACAAAAATATCTTGTATTTGTTTTCCCCAAAAAGATTGGCACGATTTCCTCAAATGGGCCCTTGGGGTAAACGGTTGTGCACATACAAACAACAACGTATAGGTTTCAGTCATTTTCCATTTCTATTTTTGAGGAAGATTTGAGGAGGTGGAGTGGTGCCCATGTTACAATCCAAGTATCTATCACGATATGCGAATGCACGCGTTTATGGTGGGACACCTATAAAACAAAACTGTTCCCCTCTACGAAAAAAACTTTCTCGCAAAAAGTTAAATGCCAACAAAAAACAGAAAACAGACTAAAAACCGTCCCACTAACCAGGGTTGTAGTCGAGTCCCTGCAATTCCGTTTAAAAGTCCTTTCGTGAAGCCAGTCACAAGTCCCTTCATGAAGGCAGTCACAAGTAACTGGATGAACAATGACAAAGGAATCCTTTTGTCAAAGCTGATTTGAATAGGTTGTGATTTGAATTGGAACTGAAGGACTTGTGATGGACTTGCAGGGACTTGCAGGGACTTGCAGGGACTTGTGATGGACTTGACTACATCCCTGCCACTAACTACGGAAACCTTTGATAAATACTTCCCAGTCCGAGATTCGGAATCCACGAATAACAGTCGGGAGTGGTAAATCTAGACGAGTTGGGTACTTTGCGGTTTATCTGACCATAAGCCAATAGGTTACTGCAATAATAGCAACATTAAATCTACGTACTTTATAATACCTAATTACAGCCGGTTGAAGGTACATCGATATCAATTTCTAACAAGTCCCACAGGCATCTACACAGGTAACAAAATAAATCAAGTTGGTTATGAAAGTGACACTCAAAGGAACTAAACAAATCGATATTCTGTCAACAACCAGCAAATGTCATCCATCGCCCTTAAAAATATTGAATATAAAACTATTTTGGGAGAGCAGAAAACGAGTATAAGGAATCGGCGATAGCGCGGAGTGATTTATAGATGTAAGAAGGAATGGTTCAATTAGAGAGTTATAGGTCTGATAATAACTGTCGTAAACAGACAAGAGAGACGTTGCAACGTTCACTGCGCATTTCCGTCTGTCCCTGGCGTGCAGTCATCCAGAGGTCGCGGGGAGCTAGCTAGTAGAAGAAGTTGAGATTGAACTTCAGATAACCTTCTTGAGCTGATCTAAAAACTCTGGTCACGGTGAGGATGAGTAACCGCGCTATAATTCAGAGCGTTTGAAGAAGATTTAAACGCCCCGTGCGTTGTGTAACCCACTCGCAGACTAACTGGCCGCGAAATATACACGGAGTGACGAGTATTTTCCTAATTCCAAGGACAAATTTTAAGAAGAAAACATGTAAATGGTGCAGACTTTTTTGTGTGTTATGACAGTTGCACTTTAAACTGTCTGTATCGTGTAAACTTAATCCGGATTGATATTTTTTTCACAGAAAAATTAATTAAGTTAAAGATGCTTGCTTCTCATTTCTATTCTTGCTCCCAAACCGATTCCAGTTTTGTTTAGGTGACATTATTCTTATGACAAAAGTAATCATCAATTATACATAATTGTTTTATTTTATTTTCCAATTTAATGATTTGTTTTAGTGACGCAATCAATATAAATATTATTATGCCCAAAGAATCTAGCACTCGCCTTTTATACAGTTTTTAACGAACATTTTCAAACTTGTTCCTCATAATTTTAAGAAGTTTCTAAAAATCAAGGGCAGACATTGACGCGAGAACAAACATTGCACAAATCAAAAACTAAAAGAACTTGAACTGGGCTTCCGAAATAATTTAAAGACTGCATAAAACAAGTTATTGCATTACATATCATGACAGATCGAACGCACTAAAGCCAACTGCAATAAATAAATGTTAATGGGGTCGTATACGTTTGGTAATTGGAACCCACTGTTTGTTTCAATCCTATAGTTATAGATATATACCATAAAACTAACCTGTAACAATTTCATTTCAAAATGTGGTAGCGATTTTGATATATTGCCGAAAATCTGGAGCGGTTATGTCCACGCAGGAAGGATAATCTGCATTGGAATACACAATCTGAGAAATGTCACTGTAGTAACGCTTCTCAGATTCAAATTTTTGGGGATAAAAAGTGATATCTTTTTTCATAACCGCAGTACTTCGAAGTGAAAAGTTTCAAAAAATGCATTATACTATCCAAAGCTGCTGTACTTCTTACCAAGTAAGTTTTTATTGCCAGTAATTTTTGGAGTAATTACCAAACGTATACGACCCCTTTAAGACCTCTTTGCAACTGGAAGTCAACTTCGCCTGCCGGCCGATCACACGGCTTCGAGACTGTATTTAGTAGGCCTAAGTCATTTCTGCCGCTGTTTTTTTTGGTTCATTTTCAAACTGTGTTTTTTGTTATCTTTGACATACTTCTCAGCTCAGTTTTCAGCGAGATGTCGATAACATTATCCGTTGGCATTGATGGATGACTGGATGAATCGAAAATGACCTTCGTCGTAAAATTCATAACTGGCCTTAACTTTTCCCGAGTCGACGCGGGGCTTGTCGATACAAACCAGGAGACCGAATTGATCGATTCTCCGGAACCAAGTTTAATTTGCTAAAAACAATACAAGGCATGATTCTGCTTCTAGCAGTCGGTAGCGTTTATGCAAGAATGTAAGACTCTATAAAATACGGACTTGTCATTGCGCATGTGAAGTGAAGGTAATTACAGGAGGGTGATCGGTCACATGAGACGGTTTAACCAATAATAGGGGAAAGAAGTTCATAATAATAATAATAATAATAATAACAGGCATTTATACTGCGCTTTTCCAAAACATGATCAAAGCGCATAACAAAAGAAAGGATAAATTAAAACAAACTAGAACAAAACTTAAATCTACTATTTAGGAAAAAAATAAGTTTTAAGTTTACTCAACACAAGTAGAATCACGGACACTAATTGGGAGACTGTTCCAAAGTTCAGCAGCAGAGTGTGAGAAGGCGTGTTTGCCATAAGATAAACTTGAGTTGTGAGTGTTAAGCCGAGTTCTATCGGAAGAAGAACGAAGTTCATTATGATACCTGTTCTACATGTCTTTTCCTTTCCAAACGTCCACGTTTCTTTCTTTCTTGCTGCCAATACCAAACGCTACAGTTAAGTTATGATCCGTATTTCAAGTTCGGACAATTTCAATTTTCGGTGTATCCCTGTTGGGTACGCGTGGGTTGCCGAACGTATTAACAAAAAGACCGACAAGAAAGATTGCTCGGTGCGCACTATATTTGTTTGCGGGATTATTTTACCGGCTAGTTAGTAGTCGGCTAGGAGGGGTGATTTAAGACCGGATAGGGACTTTTGTTATTTTGACTGGACTAAATGTGATGTCTAATAATTCATAGAATCGAAATAAATTGGTCGCGGAATGTGTAGCTGACGACATACGTGTGTGTTTACACGTGTTTGTGTATTTGACTACTCAGGGAAATGCGTTCTGATGGATAAAATTACAAGAATGTTTTTATATTAGGTGGTAATTATGTGAACGATGTTTAACGGCAGCGATTTTGAAACATCACAGAATTATATGCACCATTTTAAACGCCATCAATATAGTTAGTTTTTGTTCTCGGGATTACGGAAACGCACACGCACTATTACGTTTGTTTATGGTGTAAATCGAGGAGTTTCCTTCGTTCCTCTCGAAAATTTCCTTTGTTTGTACTCGAACTTTTTCCGATGGCTCTCATTGGTTTTGTACACGAATCCCAATCGAGGTCGTCCTCGATTCTAACCCTATAACCCCAATTCACCTTAGTGTCGCCAGGTATGTGTCCTCCATTTACACCATAAACAAACGCTGCTTATTATACACCTGTCAGATTTGAGTTTCTGTCGTCCGATTTGGTGAACGCTCAAAAGGCCAATCACCTGCATTGAGGGGTTATCAAGCTCCCGATTGGTGGATTACAAGCGGGGCGTATTATTACTAGACGCAGAAGGCCAACCACCTGTCGGTCTTGGGCTATCTAGCCTCTGATTGGTGGAGGTTTAGAAGGCAATCTCGGTGTGTCTGCCTTCTGATTGGATGAGATATTTGACCATTGCAATTGTTGGAGAGTTAGGCATCTATACATGTATAACGATAATGATCCGCGTGGTGGATTTGGCGAGTTCGTTATACAAGTGGAGCAAAGTGTTCCAGCACTCAATATCACGGGCAGTAATTTGGATAAAAAGTTTTGACTATTCCACACAAACAACGCCCACTAAATGTCCGTAATGAATGATTACATTCTAATTCAAATCAAAGAAATTATTTATCATGTTCCGTTTTCGTTGCCATGAAAGTACAGGTTGCAGTGAAAGATACGTAAATGTTTTCATGTTGATAATATTGAGATGAAACTGGTTACCATGGTGACGTATAATTATAGGTTTATGTTGATGTCATTGTAATTGTGAAACATAGAACTTTATAGAAGTTTCGCAACAATCGACTTGGATAAATTACATCCGTAAAACGCCTACGTGGTCGTGACGAATGACGCACGTCGACAAGTTTTTTTATCCTCTTATTTCGTAAGCATTGTTTGCCAAATTCCAGGTATTCATTGCACGTGTATCGTTCTCCCATGGGCGCTCCACTAGGCTTGGGGATGGGCGGGGGGTCGTTGATAACTTCTACCCAATGTCCCGACGCGGTACATTTAACAAAGTAGTTCCGTAGAGGTTTCCAACGATTATATGCTACTGACTCAGTTTATCGGCAATTTGCCAAGCCAGGGAGGTTTTTTTTGGGGGGGGGCTTTTTTTTTTTAAAGACAAATATTTTTTATTTTTTTTGTAAAAGCCATTTTGCATGCCTTTAGCTTAGGAGCAAAATGAGTCTTGGTGTCCCTAGATGATTTCACAATCAGTTTAGAACTTAAGAAAAAGTTCACGGCGTGGTCTTGGTTGCATGCCATGCTGTGGGGATACGTGCGTCGTATACGCATCTCGCAGCTTAGCTTAGAGCCGGGCAGTCGGGGGCGCGCTCCCAAAGTGCCCGGCAGGCAAAAAAATGAGAAAAACCTGGCTTCTGTTTTTTAGCTTGTCCCACGTGGGTTGGGGACTTGCGAAAGACTAGGGATCGACCCAAACTTCGCCCACATAGCCCAACATAACACAACTCCAATGATAAAAGTTTGATTCCTCGCCGTGATTGATTACTTAATGTGTAAAACAGAGACCGCATTATTGTCCAACAGGATGTGATATTGTACGGGTTTTTTAAGGGGAAACCTTCGGGGACCTGTGGCATTTCGCACATATTGGCAACAAATGACTACATAATTAAATCTAATTCGCCGGATTTTTTTCTTCTGAATCTGAGCGGTGTCAGTGTTCAGTGATTTGCCGACATATGAAATATTACCCAAACTGTCACTATAGAATGCCCAGGTATGACATGTTGTTATTCGGATCTTGGTTGCTCAATTTGGGAAGTCACCCTTTTTTGTATAGAGGGGGAGGTTGTGGTAAAACAAAAGTCTTTGAGCTGTCTACAGAGGTACTGCTTTGGAAAAGTGTATTTCCAAGCATGTTACACATTAATTGTTCGTCCTGTAGCTGTACCCAAAGTGAGCATGCGTAAAGAGATTCACATCATAATTATACACGACATATAATGGCGGTGAGCATGCGCGCTCAATCTGGGAGTAAGTTCAGCACAGGAAAGGCTCATCACAAAATGTGTTTAAAAGCTTGTTGATAATGTGCGTAAACCTGGTTATATTCTGTCTAATTTCCCAGCTGTTGAACGCAACTTCTGTACAATACGCGAAATCATTTTTTTTCTTCAACTTCTGTTGCAGGTCTTTTCCCTGCTCTTTGCCCGTTTTTCCCTTCTTATTTGGCGGCGTCCCTAGAGTTTTAAGTTGCCCTCCGGTTGGCTTTGCGTGCGCTACATATGGGCGCATTGGCAAATCGCTCACTCCCATAAAACTGTTGGCAACAACATATGCCAGTTTGTTAATGTCAAAACTTTGACGTGATTTGCTGATAACGTGCGTCGTCGGCATGGACCAATCACGGCCCTCCTTCTGAGCTTTATAAAACTTGGAGAGAATTAGTAGCAGCCGTCACACATCACATCCTTGTCAAACATTGTGGACAGCCTTCACTCAAAAGTAAGTACTTCTAAATTTGGGTTTGTTTACAAACATTGCTTTGGGACAGAAGTCCAAATTTCACTCTATGTTACCATTAAAATGAACTTTTATTTTTACGAGTTCGATGTCTGTGCATGATAGTGCCTGCTTATTGGGAAAGTTTTCAAAATGCAAACAAAACAACTCTAAACTTACTAACTAAAGCGCCTGGTATTTTCCAAGGTGGAGTATGTTTTGATTATGGTTATTTTGTTAAATCCTTGCGTCTGGTAATCAAGGAAGAACAAGCGAGAGTAATTTGATGTGTGGATCATTATTAGTCGAGTTATTTTGACACTGAACGCTGAATATTCGAAATTACCGACAACTTTGAAAGATTTTAAAATATTAATTCAAACTACTGGAATTGGTGTTTCGTAAACTCATGCCGTAACGTGAAGACGCATGGTGAAAAATATACAGAGTAAGAAAAAAAATATCGTGAAAAACTATACTGATATACTCATGGTGTAGTGGTATGTACGTGTATGCCTACACGCTTGCAAACACGCACCCACACGCACTTCACAAAATGACGCGTAGAGGTGAAATGTTTATGGTCCAAACTTCAGTAACTGAATAACGTATTGTACGGAAAATGTCATTTATTTTTTCAAATGAATTAAAAAAACAAAAAACATGCCCGTAAAATGAAAGTTATTTAAGATGGTACGGCGTTACGATTTGAGGCTCAGATACACGTCGGATAGACACCATTGGAGCAATTGTTTTCGTCTCCTAAACGCTGCCTCAAAAAGACGATTTGCAGAGTTAAAAAAATAGGACAATATTATTACCTTTGAGAAAAGTAGAGACTAAAAAAGATATTGTTTGTATTTGTATACGATTGCTTATTGATTTGTGAAAATGTTAAAGAATTTATATCCATAATTTCTTGATAACATTTGTGAATTTAGTAGATTTAAATTGACATAATTTTTCCGTGAAACGTGTACAATTTTGGATGTGGAGATAAGATACAATATGATTAGTTCACGTGGCCTCGGATCATCGTTGTACAAACGTATAACGTTTGAGTCAAACTCGCATTTTCAAAAACTACTTCTCTTTGTGTTAACCTATACCGGTTTTTATACCTTTTTTGGTGTGATTTTTTTCCTTGGCCTTCCCCTTTTCCCCGATGAAAAGTGCAAAGAGTTAGCCGTTATGACCTTATGTATTTATATTTCCTCTCATTTTTCCGTCAAACCCTACCTTAACTTTCTCCAACTTTGGAGTTCCGGCGTACTGCAGGCTGTAGCCGGACCGTCTGCCGTCTACCAACCCCTAAACCCCCTTCGAATTCATCTTGATCAACCCGTCTCGTAACTTTTTTCTAGGGTTGAAAAAAATACTTGACATTTTGTATTGTACTGTCGACTACATTGAAACCTTTCATTCATTTTTATGAGCAAAACCGCAATTAAATATTTAAAGTTCTATATCCCCTGTCACACGTCTCTCCATTTTTACTTTTTGGGTTCAGTATTTTGGACTGCCTATCCCATTTATGTGTTCAAATTTATCTTCGTCAACCCGTATTATAATGATTTATAGTTGAAGTTCCAGCAAGCTCGCTATAATTATAAGCTAGCCCATGAGCGAAAAGCACAGTCCATTGGCGAGATTGTTTTTAATGATGCTCGGGAGAGGTTTTAGCCTTCTATCTTTCATCTATCAGTAATTAATCAGCGGGATATTAATACCGAGGTTATTAGATAATTGGCGTGCACTTGGGTGGAGATTAGCGCCGTGAGAGACGCGCGGTAGACGGTACACTGTTGACAGCCGAGCAGCGGTCCCCGATTTTGTTATACGGACTTTGTGTATCACTGCGAGTTTAAAACAGTCATGCCCACTTTTCATTGCGTTCCCTTAAAAAGTAAAAAATCCGAATAAAAAGCTTTTTCTGTAAATTCTTAATGCCGTAATGACGAATTGAAGTCATGGTTAAGATTGTCTTTCATCGTTTTTATTTTAAAAATTCAATAAAGGACTCTATTTCTTTGACTTCGTTTATTCCTTTTTTGACATTTCTATTTCAGAAGCTATCGATGCTTTCAAGACATCTCCAAATAAAGCTTTTTACCCTAATAAATTACTATAATTTATGTAAATGAGGACCGTGTAGCGTGTATAGGAAATTCAATCCTTGCCCTCAACTACTCATAATAGTACCCTTCCCACTCGAGAATCATTTTATTTCATTTTACCGATGACTCATCTAAACTCATCTGATATTCTTGTCAATTGACGGAAGTCAGTCCTGGCAAATGTAGCCCTATAGTGTTTCATTTCATGTAAGGTTGGATTTGAATCCTCATTTTTTTTCAAGGTCAATCTTATTCCCTTACTCTAAGATTTAGTAATAATGACAACTGCATTACGTATACAACAGCACTGGTGATAGTTTCATGCACAAATTATTGTTGAACTCTTGTGATGATTAAAGATCATTAACAATACCTACATGCGATACGCGAACGTTTAAAAATTCCCCATTCTCGCGAGTATGACAACGTTCTTGGAAAAAACCTCTAAAACTTTGAAATTTCACAATCATCCCAAGTTTCTGATGACTGTTGTCAACACAAATTGTTATAAACCTCCCCTCCCTCCGCCCCCACCCAATTGGGTTGTTCTTTTTTTCCTGAGTAAAATTTAAAAAACGATTACGTAAAACGTCCTGTTCGAGGCAACAAAGTGTTGCGAATGCTGTGATGCGACTAGCCGTACAATTGCGCATATTATGACGGTGTAGCATGAGTTATAGACTCAACGAAATGCGGACTTATTGGTAGCAATGCGCATGCCTAACTGAAGATAATAACTACACTGCAAAAACTGTGTTTAGCGAGTAAACACTTTTCTATAAACACTTTTTTGCTATCAGTTTGTAAACATGTTTAAATGCTAAACTATAGTTCGTGAATTGCCATTACGACCGAGGATTCCCTATTGTGTTTTCCCTTATTCCTTTACTGAAACCTAACCCCATTGCTTTGCGCTTATCTTGCCGATCGAGGACAAAGAAACCGTCCTTCGAGGATCTTTTGTTCCCTTTGTTTTCTTTTGTTTTTCGATCCTCGATCGCAAAAGGAAACAAGCACATGCTAAACATGTTTAGCATGAGGACGGATTGTGTTTAGCCATTGAACATTGATGTTTAGGAATTGGATGCGTGCATTTAGCTTCTAAACATGTTTACAAACTGATAGCAAGAAAAGTGTTTCATCGCTAAACACAGTTTTTAGAGTGTAGGAGAGTGACCGGTCACGTGACAGGGATTAACCAATAATAGAGAAAAAGGTTCTTCACTATACTTTTCATATGACACCGATTTGAGAGAATACCTTAGATTTTCCACCGAGCGTTAACTAGCTGATGCAGTGAATGATATGAGTGTCAAGGTGGCTTGCACACAAAAACAGAGATTGATCAACTCGCATTTTCTCTTTTGTCACGAGAGGAGGCTATAGTCATATCGATACACCATGCGTCACATTCCCCAGAATCCAACATATTAATATAGTACCTCCAACATGGCGTAAGAAACATCCTCAATGTTTTGTCAATATAGTCAGAAATATGTCAGAAGCAATAACGTCCCAGTCAGCTCTTCGTCCCACGAACAGTTAAGAGAATACAAGAAGTAAACACGAAGGATTGGGGGTCATACAGAGTTGACGGGAAACGAGTTAAGCGGGGCCGGCCCAGGCCGCTGGGTATTGCAGCTTATCCATCTAGATATGACTTACGAGCAGGGGAAAAATGATAGGCAAGGCTAGTCGAGCAGGCAACTTGTGCTGACGGACAAATTTATTGGGAAACCATGCCTGACTTTCTCAAGAGATAAGCCGCGCTGGAAAGAAACTTGCAAGCCGCGAACTTGAACTTTTTTTTTCATTTTTTTTCTCCACGGGACGAATCGAATCAACTATGTTGTGATGACTGAGCTTGGCATTTCCACTCCATATTTTCTTCCTTTACAGATAAATGTGTTATGAAATTTAATTTCGCAAGCGTTTCCGTCATCAAATCATAAATTTGAAGGCCAAGATCAGACCTAGAGTGCGAGGCCAGGTCTAATTTGTTTCCGAGGGAGCAACCAGCGCAGCGCAGCCAGCGCGGGTCGACCACCCGTGACTAGACCGCATTGTCACGGTCAGATTCTGATAACGATCCACGCAGCGGTCTAACCACATGATCCGAGTACGATTACTTCAGATGAGAATGTAAACTCCATCTGGTGTTGCGACTCAACTAGTTGATCAGGCCCTCTTGATTGATGAGGATCAACTCTTTGAATTCTCATCTACTTCCGCGCCCTACCTGCCGGCTTAACTTACATTATCAAGCGATTACATGCTCCCGATGCAAACTCCTGGCCAACAGCCAACACACAACTTGTAGTTTCTTCTCTCGGCTTGCTTTACAGGAGATTTCTCTCAATCCCGTAATACTCCGTGGAGAGTTCTGAGTAATTAGAAAAGTTAGTTCAGCATTGGGTGAACGTCCTTGTTCAAGTTCGCAAGCAAGCCCAGGGACTATTATGAGACTGAACCGCGGCGGTAATTGAGATCTCAGATTCTCTCCAACCTGTCATCATAAACTAAGTCGTCGATTTTTCAACTCTGCTGAAAACGAGCCTGACCCCTTGCTGCACCCCGGCCCCACGCGTATCACTAGTATTATACTGTTGTTTGTTGTCCGTATACTGTGATCCCGTGAAAGTTTGGTCGTTCAGCGCAAATGGCGCGCTCTCTCCGCCGTGGCAATACGGGTGGGATATCGTCTCTAAATCCCGGTAATCCCAAGTCGACACGGAACACACACAAAATTGACTTCTGGCTCAAGTCAAGTCGTAGACCCTGTAGATTAAGTTGCAGAACGATTGGAAATTGTGTCGCCAGTCGCCACTCCTTCCAACTATAATTATGTATGACCAAGAAATAGAGATACCATCTTTCTACACCAGACGCACCTCCTAAGTCATGCATGTGATTACATTTCGATTCCCGCTCACCCGCTACCCTCCCCCTTCCCATGTAATCTTTTTATAATAAACTTTGGGGTTTTTTCTCGCTCGATACTAAAATAATAATGACCCCCAAAACAGCGCCCAAACCAGTAACTCTTGCGTAATTTTCCCCTACATGAACCATTTACAACCCTAATTCTTCCAACCTTGTACAACTTTTATTTATTAATTCTCAACAAGATTTATGAACGGATATCGGAGTTGTATAGTGTTTTTCACTTTCTCCAACCTTTTTTTAGCGCCAATAAGTGACTGCTCTGTAGACTATAATGGTGAAACTGTCGTTAATCTGTCGTTAAACAGATATTCAGGCAATCGTGATTTCTACCCATGATTCATTAGGAAATGAGATATGTAAACACTACATCCAGCTGTCATCTGGTAAAAAAGTGACACGAGCCGTCGTTTCCCATTCGCGAACCGGCGATGTTGATATTTTATCGACCATACAATAGACGATGTGCCCTCTGTTTACATCTGTATTCAAATGTGCCCGGCAGTATGCGCACGCATCATGTTTTACATAAATTTGGTTAAGAGATGACATCAGAGGTCACATAATTCAAAGGCGATCTGACCTGCGACTTCACTCTTTAAGCAATTTGTATGTAAAACACGATGTGTGCGCATACTGCCGGGCACATTTGAATACAGATGTAAACACGTGACGTCAGAGGGCACATCGTCTATAAACACACGGTGTCGCAATTTAAAAAAAAAACATTTTTTTTTTACAGGACGCGAAAGGCGCGAACATACGTCATAACATCCCCATAGAAATGGTTTCACGTTACAAATTGTATGTTTTCACGTGTAGTACGATGTGAGTCATATTAAGGTTTCCTTTGGTTGACTGTAAAACATATTTTCTCCGAGCGACTACAGGATGAACTCAGAGTAGAGGACGAAACACGGGCTCCAGAAGTAAACCAAATCTTTATTTACCGAAGAAATACACGATTTCCTTTGTAGATTATAATAAGTAATGATAACTTGCCAGAATTATAGATTGAGTTTACAAGTGTATAGCCACAAATAATGAGATTGTTAGATTAAATGTGGGTCTTCTGGATTTTGAACATACTAGAAAATATGACACCAAACCGGCTGAAAATTCACATTCAAGATTAATTTGGAGAAACTTCTCAAAACAGCTCTATCAATGCATGCTCATCAAGGGACACTGTTTCAAACCCCAACCCTTGTTTGTCTTACAAAAAAAGAACAAGATTGGGGCCCTTGCTTTTATTCTTCAAATCGAAAACTGTGTGTGCATGCCAAGTCAACTAGTGACATACTATCTGGGGACACATTAATCCTAGCAAAGTACACTAGTCGAATAATGGCCCAGTAGCCCCAAATCTCATAATCTCTCTGAATAATTCAAATCCTTACACCGTACCAGTGGATATAACCCTAGCTAGGAAATTCAAAAGTCCGACCCTGAAATTGACATGTTAACCGAAATTCATGGCCCACAAAAATTAGTGTACCCTGACGTCAACATTTAAAGTAACGGTCGTAAAGTATCTACATGGTTATTATGTCAAACTTGTTCGTGACATTTCCCGCCTTTTTTACAGCCCACATGTCGCGCGCTAAGATTTGACCAATCAGGTTAAGCGTCCCACGCGTAGCAGGCCTATAATGGTCGACCTTTGGATTCCCATTCATAAAAAAAACATTATACGGGGCTCGCAAACGCCATGAGCATGTGTCAGTCTTGCGAAATAAGGTACATACAATGTATCTCAAAAATGGACTATGGCATTTCCCAACTTGCATCTATGGTCAAAACAACGTGACCACATCTGACGAATCCGGAGCGCTGGTATACCTTGTCCAATGAGGGTACAGCTTCAGCACTTCTTCGAGATCTCATTGGATAACTGATGACTGGGGGCAAACTCGTGACGTGCATGCGCACTATATACATGAACCGTCCAAACTGCCCATAATGTTGCGTTTATATCATTTACGATGCATTGTGACAAAGAGTAAACCGACATTATTTTAAGTTGTTGGTTAGACTTTTGGTTTAACCTGGTGTTTTGGATGTCAATGTCTCATTCTTTGCACTGAATTCATCGGAGAATTAGAACACAACGTATACGGTAAGTTCAATTAAACTTGAGAAATAGCTATTATTAATGGAAACGTTTTCTCACTTTTTTCCCGGAAATGTTTTCCCACATGGGTTAAACAAAGTTCTGTCGATGTTAAAAAAGCACGGAACAAATTAATTAACCACAAAATTCTCAAATATACTACATTTATCTAAATGATTGTAATATCTGAGAGTAATTTATTTTCTTTGAAGCCCGGGTTTTCACTGCTCATATATGCACACGGTCGCGCCGTTCAGTTACACGTAAAGTTGTAACCGTTTATCCCTTCATAACACTTCGAAACGATCGCTGACATTATTTGCAAACAGATTGACACAATAAATCCGATTGTTTGGTAAACAAAAACGAGCGGTGGTAAACACGAAGCCGAAAGGACAATGCGTCGCAGCGGATAGTGGAATAGAAGGTTACGGCCACCTAATCCCTCGTTGTAAACATGAACTTGAACATGACTCCGGCGACTGAGAATGGAGACTACTCCAAGAAGGTGCTTTGTTCGTCATGGCTAGTAGTAGTAGTAGTAGGGTCATACAAGGGACAACATTTCACAGAAGTTGTAAGTAAATGTGTTCGTTTCATTATCTGACATGTTTATGTCCTATCGAAGGAAGACCTTGATTGAGAATTATGGCGAGTTACTTTGTTTTTTTCGCAAATAGGCCCTACAGAAAATTGTTTTGACTTCCACCGGATTTCCCCAACTTAAACGAAATGCGAACTTTCCGTGGTCATTACTCAACCCCTCTGGCGGTGGGTCCCACGTGCATCGAGACCCCCACTATGAAACTTTCAATTATCACCGTTCTCGACTCGCGTCCCGAGTGAGCAAATCGTTTACGTTTTCCCTCCAGCGATCTGACAAAATAACTTGTTTAGCGGGTTTTGTTGATGGTCTTAAGCTCAGAAACATTACTAGTTTGACGCGCATCTCTTGGTGCGCAAGTTTTGAGTGTGTATCACTTTGTACAATGTTAGGTCTGAATTGCGCATGCGTGTGTCTGGTCATCACGCTAACAACTGGAAGATGAGCACTGTCATGTTTTTATCTCATCCTGAAATTGCCACGTGTTGGTCCGAGAAAGTACAGTTATCCTTCATTCTTCTTTCCCGTACACAATTACCATGCACCCATGATCCTGCACAGTTTCAAGTTCATGATTCTATACCTCCACGATTACACACACATAACCTGTTTAGATTTATCATATTATAAACTTGTCTGATGACACGCACGGAAACAACGGATGTATTACTAAAGTGCCTAGCTGAAATGGACGCTGGCATCTTTCCAGCGAATCTTTCTGTTTCTTAAATTCAAATGCGATCCGGAAGGCTGACAGAAAGAAACTCGTAAACAAGTGTCGTGTGAAGTTTGCGATGTCGGCAAAACTTGACCTTGAAGTTCCTGCACTACACCCCCCCCCCCCCCCCCCCCCCCCCCAACAAAAAGAAACTGAGAAACAGCAAACGATAAACCACTACACGCCCTTGGGACAAAACCCAATGCGATATTACATTCCTTATTACAATTCGTCTAATACCAACCGTATTAACCGTGTACTTTATAGCTACATGCAATTAGCTTTTCTCGTGTATAACGGTAATTACTTTACCAGGGGCCAATTTCACGGAGCTGCTAAGCACAAAAAATTGCTTAGCACAAAAAAGGCTTGCTCATTAAAAACAAGTTATCAGCCAAAATTCTACGTATTTTTCATGCTAAGCAAAAATCCAGCTGATTATCTATCAAAAACAATAAAGATCATGTGAAAATTTGGTCTGTAACCTTGTTTTTACCAAGGACAAATTTTCATGCTAAGCAATTTTTTGTGCTTAGCAGCTCCGTGAAATTGGCCCCAGTACGTGTTTCAACCGTCGCCATTAATACAACTCGCACAAATGATCGTCTGGTTCGAATTAAGTTTCCATTTCGAGAGTGCAATGCTCCTATATACCCTTCCTTTGATAATGCGCTCTTGTTTTCAAATAAAATCGAGAAAATATCACCGGAATTAGCTTGCTAATAATGGTCTTTAAAGAACATAGGACTTAATCAACCCCGGTCCGCCTGAAGGCACGCGAGTCGGTCCATCAACGCCCAGGCAGCTGGCCCAGAGTCAAGTTTTCTTCGCACGCATCTCTCAAGGGGATAAGTAAGTTTCCTTGAACTTGAATTGTCTCCTGGTCAAAAAGAGAACCGGGGGAGAGGGGAGGGGGAGGGGGGGGGTATCTTGATAACTGTAGCATGAAATGGGGAGGGTAGGTTATCAACCCGAACGCACGATATTTTGTAATATTGTCAAGGGAAAGAACTGTAAACCTTGAGTTGGAACAGAAACCCAACCCGTGTCATAAGAAAAATAATGTACTTAATTCTCCCAAATAGGCACTTGGGGAGACAAATTAGCGTAAGTTTTTAGGTGATAAGGAGACAGTGGCACTTATGGGAGACATTTCAGTGTCTCCCTAAGTGTCTAGCTGGCCTAAAAAAAAACAATATTTGGGAGTTATTTTTGTCCTAGAACGACAGATTTTGGTCTAAATTAGTAAATAGCATAAATCTCGAAGATCTTAGAGAAAAGGGTTAGGGTAAACAAGTTAGGACTGTTTTAAGTTTGTGTACATCTCTATGTGATTGTCTCCCTAAGTGCCTATTACGTACGCGCGCACTCAGGCCTAGCCTCCGGACTTCGTTAACCTAACTGGGTTGCTCAAAATAATGCGCGCGCGCGTCGTCTTTAAGAATGCGTACAGCGTGCGCGCTGCCGGCCGGGAGTACCCCAAAAATGGCTTCCAATTTTGTTCTTCGGATTATTGAGAAGTAGATGTGTACAGTTTTGAGATCAGAAACTTGACTTGTACGGATATTTACGAGCTCACGTGCTCTGACATACCCTACTAACTATCGTTGTGTGCCTGGCAGAAGGGTATATATGCGTATGCCCTTATGCGCAAACGCGTTATCACCAAAACGTTCCCAGCAAAAGGGCATATGCAATAAAGCTGCATATAATTTAATGAAATTTAAACATTTCCGTCAGAAGTTAACACAGATTGCTTCCAAAAATTGTGATTCAGACTTGCGATAAATGTAAAGTTTGTTATGTATACGATTTATGATAAATGTGAGAGAACATCGGATTCATAATACGTATGGGAGAACATTGGCGCCTTTCGTTGCAATTTTTATGAAAGTGATTTTCACGTCAGAACGCTCTTCTGCCGGGCACCCGACGCTATATAGTAAGACGCATCACCGTAAATCTTTCAGAAAACCTATCTCCTTACTCCAGGGACCAGCGCGGTATGGACGGCACCGAACACCACTTCAAAGAAAGCTGGTTGCATCCCGGATGGAGTTGCAAAAAACCGCGAAGCCGAACCATTTCTCGGTAAATGGTGCCTTCCTGTGGGTGTTGAAACAAGTCTCTATTTCGTGGTCAGCAAAGAAAACTCAAAGTTTAGATTCACCCAAACGAGCGAGGATAACTACAGCCTGTTACTAAAGGGTGCACTACCCTAATTGAAGGGAGAATTTCTACTATTTCTATTAGCATTAAATGTGCCCCCCCCCCCCCCCCCCCCCACCCCCACAGTTTCTTTTAAAAAAGGAGGCCGTTTGGTAAAACAAATGGTGGGATTGTGTAAATATAGCATGGGATCAACTCCCTGGTTTTTTTAGCTTCAATTTGAGGGCAGACTTGACAAAATTACGGTTAAAAAGTGGGTCCTAATTGCCCTAGAACGTGGAGGGATGCCATTTGTAAAATGGCTGTTTGCAGGCTCGGGAAGTATAACTTTTCGGGAGGTGGTTTTGTTTTTTTGTGAATATTAAAAAATGTAATTGGCTAACCCACTAAAAATTGAAAAGAAATGGAAAGATAAAGACCACGACAATAATCTGATTGTTGTTTGTGAAACCCCAGTGATGTCGGTGTGCATGAAACTTAGTCCTGAACATTGTTGATTTTACACTGTTTTCAATGGGACATGAATTAGTACAGTATTCGTATTATGTACGCGGCTTCACCATGCGTCAGAGCATGGAGGAATAAGTTACCTTCCATTTTATTGACTTCTCTCGAAGAAAAGGTTCAACGAAGCCCCACGAAATAGGTCAGATTGAACCCCTTCCTTGAAAGTACAGGGGGAAATGATCTGTTGTCGGTATTGCGTGCCTACCTTATCAATAACGCCACATTTTTATGGATGTACAATGTGAGTCAGGGGGAAATGCCAGACATTTCCGACATTGGCTGTTAGTTTTCCGGCTGGGTGACAGTGAGAGATTGTTCCGTTAAGGAAATCTTCCTTTCTGATCGTTCAGTAAATCAATGAATATATATCAATGACAACCAGCGGATAATACCCCCAGGCTATCTGGACCCCAGTCCAAAGAAAACACCATAACACAGACGTGTTACACGACTGAGAAGCTCACAAAACAAGAGTCCGAGACCAGATATAATAAAATGATCGGCACCAAAATGTATATTGTAAAAGACATGATGAACACAAATAAACGTAAAGCCAAAACAAATAACAATTTCTTGCACATTGTTTTTTTCTTGATTCTTTTTCTTGATGCACAATGGTTTTTTTCTTGATTTGTGTTGATCAAATAAACACTGGGACAATAATTTTGTAATGCTTAAAAATCCGGAAATATTTTTGCAGAGAATATAAAAAATTGGTATAGACCTAGATAGATGTTTTAAGATCTCAAATGCGTTCGAATATTTGTTGTTTACATTTTTTTGCAAAATGTTCGCATTTTGTAATTAGACTATACCAAATAGGCGAATTATCATGGAGCAACGAATTGGACTTCTAATTCAAAGGTTCCCGGTTCGAATCCCGGCGGGAATGTGCACATTGTTGTCTGTGAGGTGGGGTTTTTGTCCTGAAGCTTTCATAGATATTATTTTTAGAGAATGATCACACACTTCATTCTTTTGTGCAATTACATAATTGTGTTTTCACGTGAATCCCGCGTGGCGCCACGAATTGGCGCTTTGTACTTCAATTTCAAAGTTCCAGGTTCGAATCCGAATTTTCAATGGGGTTTGTACTTTTTGTATTCATTTGTTTTGTCCTGCTCAACCTTAGGTGCCTTCAAATAGATTGAGAGATAATTTTTTTTAAATTTTTTGTCCCGTTTGTCAAGCAGAACAAAATAATTCTACATGCAATCAGGCAATTTATCTGTGACAACTCGACCAAAGTTAATTGGAAATTGTCTTTTTGGAATCTTTACAGCTCTGAACGATTATCATCTATCCGGTGAGGCATCATGATGTACGCTATCATTCCAGTAGCAGTCTTCCTTCTCTTAGTCGGAGCCATGCTCATCCTCCAAGCTCTCTACCCAAGACTCTGCAGCGATCTTGCCTTCATCATCGACAAGGCTCGGATGGCGAGGCATCTCAAGGCCTGCGCCAGGGGGGAGATCCCAACCACGATCGTGGACGACTTCGAGGCTCAAGTCCGCACGGCCCCGGACAAGACCTTCCTGGTGTACCGGGACGTCAGGTTCACGTACGGGGAAGTCAACCGGCAGGCGAACCGACTTGCACACGCTGCTCAACGCTGCGGAGTCAAGCGAGGCGACACAGTGGCGCTGTTGATCCACAACGAGCCAGCGTTCGTCTGGACTCTTCTGGCCTTCGCTAAACTGGGGGCGACCTGTGCTCTCCTCAACTTTAACCTGAAACCGTCCGGGTTGCTTCATTGCTTTCAAGCAAGCCAAGCCAAACTACTCATCTTTGGACCAGGTATATATTGTCAATTTGAGGCACTTGAGGCATCATAATACAAGCAATAACAGTATTTTAAGACGGGTATTAGGACATTGTTTACCCCAAAAAATGACCAATTTTAATGGGAATTTGGACGCACCCTAAGGAGTTAGGGTGGTGGTACTACCACCGGGGTACCGTTTTTCACTCGCGTTAGCTACACCCAGTTGGCGTAACCCCAAATGTTTTCATTTCATACTTTTTCTTTTCCAAATGTATAGTATTCACTGAGATAAAACCGTAGGTTAGTGCCTTTTTGATGATTTTCAGCATATTGGTTGCTTCAAACGAATAAAAGAAGTGCACAAATGTATTGTTCCTATAGGCCTTTAAAATGTCCTTGTTTCTAACGATTTTGAAAACAAATTACTTGGAAAATGTACTTGTTCCTAACGATTTTGAAAACAAATTACTTGGAAAATCTACAGGAGACGATCTGTTGAAAGCAGTTACCGACATCAGGGAACACCTACGAGACGGGAAGGTTCGCATCTGGTCTCTGGAGGAGCCAACAGAACGACACCAAGACGTGCAGTCTGTCGAGGAGATTTTGGCAAATAACTCCGAGAACGCACAGTGCAACATAGAGGCTGACTTCTCCCGGGAAATACGCAAAGGGCAGCATTTCAGGGACCCGTTCGTTTACATCTACACATCTGGAACAACAGGTTGGTTTGTTGGTTGCTGTTAGGGGATGGTTTCAAAACAATGACGTCACTTTTTGCTTACAGGTACGTTTTCTAATGGGTTGTGGCAGAGATGTAGTCGAGTCCATCACAAGTCCCTGAAAGTCCCTACAAGTCCCTGCAAGTCCACCACAAGTCCTTCAGTTCCAATTCAAATCACAAGCTATTCAAATCAGATTTGACAAAAGCATTAATTTGTCATTGTTCATCCAGTTACTTGTGACTGCCTTTATGAAGGGACTTGTGACTGGCTTCACGAAAGGACTTGTGAACGGACTTGCAGGGACTCGACTACAACCCTGGGTTGTGGTGGGTGTGCTGTTCACAACCCCACTTGGCTCCCACAAGAAAGTGTGCGTGTAAACGAACCGCGACGCCATACTTCTTGCAGGCCTATTCTATGATGATTATCTAAAAACCAGAACAATGGGCCATAAGAATAAAAACTATAGCAATTAATGCTAGAAAGCTTATAGGCAAAAGTAAAAGTAAAAGCAACCGCTTAGTGCGTTGGAATTCTAATTCAATGGTTCTTGGTTCGAGTCCCGGCGGGATGTTATGTTTTTCTATTTACTGATTATATCTGGAGTATATATTTTTTTTTCTAAGAATTTGTAACGAGGCTTGTTTAAAAAGAAAACTTGCCACAATCGTGGTTTGCGTACGTAAACGCTTTCTTGTTTATGGATGTTTCACAGGTCTTCCCAAAGCAAGCAGAATGTCCCATTATAAAATGATGGCCGGTGGACATCTTCTCAACTGCGTAAACATGACGTCAGATGACGTCATCTACGTCACCCTCCCGCTCTACCACATATCGGCGCTCCTTTTTGGACTCAGCAATGTCATCAGAAACGGTGAGCCTTAATTGTCTCAAAGATGGAATCTCGTTTATAAAAGTCACTATAACTAGAAAATTCAGAATCTGACCAAAATCTACATAACAAATCTGGTATAGGGTTATTATTATTTTGGATTGACCAAAAAGTTCGCGGAAGAATCGGTAGTGGTAGTGAAGCGAAAACTGTCTGAATGAATTTAGTATCCTGCCGCAGCCTCTTTGAAGTCTATGGATAGTGCAAGTATTTTCTAACAAAATTACAAATGTTTTTCAGTCCTTTATTGAGATGATAATACGACGAAACAAAAATGGCGATAGGATTCTATACATTACTTTCAAACTGCCCAATTCACAAGTTCGAAAGTTGTCATGAATGTTTTGTCCTGTTGGTTGTCAGGGGCAACGATGGTAATCAGATCCAAGTTTTCGGCCACACACTTCTGGACTGACTGCTGCAAGCATGACGTCACCATCATCATGTACATCGGGGAGTTATTCCGATACCTGCTTGCAAGACCTAAGGTAATGCGCCCTCTGTCGTCGTTTATTACAAAATACCTACAGCTGTTGGCAAAAGATTGGCCAGCATTCATTGCGAGCAAGTTCGACTAGTTGTTGATTCGTAACATAACTTACGTCTGCGCACTAATGGCCTAAATTCAAACGATGGTCAAAGCGTCATTAAAAAGTGTCTTGGTTCCGGCTACCATGTCGTTGAATATCATGCGTGCGGCTGCTGGTAACCAGCGATGCAACTATGCCCTGTAGTACGGTTTGAACTTAGTCGACCATCCTGCGTTCGAGCCCAAGAAAGTCGAACTATGGTTTAACATAGTCGACCTCGCCCGAACTTTGCCTTGTATACCTAGCCCCTTCCACACTGCACACCTAGCTCCCCATTATGTCAGGTAAAGTCCAACATCGTACCTGGTTTAGAATCTCCGATGGCTCATCGACAACTTTGTAGTAACCCGTCCCCCAGCCCAGCCCCCGCCCTATTCGAATTGGTCCGTTAACGTTCGTTAACGTTCGTAAAACAAAAAAAATGATTCTCTCTTCTTCTTTTTAAAATGTGACTTATTTCCCTACAGACACCGGAAGAGATACTAAACAAAGTGCGCGTCGCTGTTGGTAACGGTCTGGGCGGTGACATTTGGGGAGAGGTGACGCAGCGGTTTAAGATTGACAGGATCTTAGAGACGTATGGCGCAACTGAAGCTAACTTCGGTACCATGAACGTGGACAACAAGATCGGATCGGTGGGCTGCTGGCCGCCAATGTTGAGGGTGTGTATAAGATCATCCTTCCAAAACACATTAGCATTGGAAAACCTGGTTTGGTTTATAGATGACCGATGAGGTTGGACAAAAGAAGACCTGGCCCAATTTCATAGAGCTGCTAAGCAAACAAAAATGCTTAGCACAAAAAGTCTTGCTCATTAAAAACAGGTTTCCGGCCAAAATTATACATGTTTTTCATGCTTAAGCAAAAAAACAGCTGATTATCAATCCAGATTAATAAAGATCAGGTAAATATTTGGTCTGTATAACTTTGTTTTTGCCAAGGACAAATTGTCATGCTAAGCAAATTGTTGTGCTTAGCTGCTCTATGAAATTGGCCCCTGTATACAAAGGTATATATACCGCGCCTAACCAACTGATGAGCTAACAAGCCTGGTTCCAATAACTACACTATGCAGCCTGTGGTTGGAGCAGAACATAGATCGATTGATTGATTGATTGATTGATTGATTGATTGATAAATCTTGGTCAACTTTATTTTTTGTTTATTTTTGGTGATAAAACCAATGATTCCTCAAAAGTGCCCGAGGCACCGTAGCTTGCAAGCCCAAAAGGAACCCGTAGAGAGAAGACAATGAGAAGAAGTTACAGTTATAGAGGTGGGAGGAATATTCTGGGGAAAAACCACGGAATCAGGCAAGGACTGAAACCCCAATCCACATGTAGACAGGACCGCGTACGTACCACAGCGGTCGGTGGAAGGCTGTAGCAACCACTGACTCCCAGTGATTAGTTTGTACATTGTTTTTCGTCTCCTAGATATTCTGTCCTATCGAGTTGATCAAGTACGACTACGAGACTGCCCAGCCTATTCGAGACGCCAAGGGAAGGTGTATTAAAGTGCCACCAGGTCGGTAGACAACAATCTCAAAATGTGCTTCTTTATCCAACATCTTTATCAAAAACAAAAATCCGACACAACTGGTAAATAAATTAATGACCTTTTTTGGACTTTCCAGGCGACATGGGTCTGCTCCTGTGTCCGGTCAATAAGACTTTTCCCTTGGAGGGCTACGTCGGCAAGGAAGACCTCATGCAGAGGAAACTAGTCCACAACGTCTTGAGAGAAGGCGACGTTTACTTCAACACTGGGGACCTGTTTGTGCAGGATGAGCATTATAACCTGTACTTCAAAGATAGACTGGGAGACACGTTCAGGTCAGACAAAACAAATCTAAGTTTTGAATATAAAGTAATGGCCCAAACAGGAACGTTTGTCCTGCAGTAACATGTACTTGTTTTGGTGTTTAATGCGGAACCACAAATATTGACCATGTATTGTTGTTTCAAAATATTAAGTCCCAAAAAAATCTAACCGAATTCTGAATGTATTCAATTCATAATAATTATTTACGATTTGATTCACGCACAGGTGGAAGGGGGAGAATGTAGCGACTACAGAAGTAGCCCAGGTGTTACAGCAACAAGATGGCGTGTTCGAGGCTAATGTCTATGGCGTCAGTGTACCAGGTAAGTATTTGTGAATGAACTTACTTTCCTCCCCCCCCCCCTCCAATTAGAACTGAGTGTAGTCAATGACTGTAATACGCATGCGTTAGTTGTTAACAAAATAGTTCTTGGGCTTAACTTACCCTTAACCATACAAAATAATCCTCAAGAGCCATATGAATTAGGAGAATGGCCTTGTTTACCCACGTTGGTGATAACCTTAAAGGTTGTTTTTGCCTTTCGCAGGTCATTGTGGCAAAGCTGGCATGGCCGCCATCTTGTTGAACTCCAACACGACCTTCGACCCCAAGGCCACCTTCAACCTCGTGAGGTCACGTCTCCCGGACTACGCATGCCCGCGGTTCCTGCGTCTTCCTGGCACACTGGAGCACACAAGCACGTTCAAGCAGACGAAATGCAAGCTCGTTCAGGACGCCTTCGACCCGAAACTGGTCAGAGATCCGCTGTTCTTCTTCGACACGACAAGGAAACAATACACAATGTTGGACGGGCCAGCCTACTTGAAAATAACAAGCGGGGAAGTCAGAATATAAGGAGAACAATAAACCTGATATAACCTGAAATCCGTCGATCTTAAAATACTAGTGTGCAAAATACTCGCGCCACGAGGAAGCGAATAAACCTCTATTTGCGCAAGAGCAAATTTATCCGGTAAGGTTTTCTTTAGAGGGCAGTGGCTTTTCATAGGCGTAAGTAAACCTTCGAGTTTCAAGATAACCCTATGATATACGTATCATGTCTAGGGGCCAATTTTATAGAGCTGCTAAGCACAAAAATATGCTTAGCACAAAAAGTCTTGCTCATTAAAAACAGGTTACCAGCCAAAATTACACGTGTTTTTCATGCTAAGCAAAAAAACAGCTGATTATCAATCCCAAACTATAAAGATCATGTGAAAATTTGGTCTGTAACCTTGTTTTTGCAAAGGACGAATTGTCATGCTAAGCAGCTGCTTAGCAGCTCTATGAAATTGGCCCCTGTTGATATCAGAGCGAAGATCACCTCCCCGCCGGGATTTGAACCCAGAACCTTTGAATTAAAAGTTCAACATGCTAATCTGTCACGGTGATTCGTTTGAATTTGCGGCAAAACACACACAAAATCGTTGAGAACTAACGGTCTGGAAAACCGCTGAATTGTTGCTCGTTTGTCTATTGCACAATTTTAACAAAGTATTATTGTTTAGCTAACCAGCTTTATTTAACTTATGTATTAATCTATATAATTATATTCTATTACCGTGTATTTTTTTCACATAATTTTGTATTAAGGCATTGTGAAACGAAATATGTATATAATCACTTTTTTATAATGTAGCGATTGTAAATAATTAATTGTTATGTGGGCTCTAAAACTAATTTCGAACGCTGAACAATAATACAATAATTTGCTTTGTTTCTACTAGTATTATAAACAAGAAAAAATGTTTGGGAAAAACTGTCAGTTATCTAGCATTGTGAACAAAAGTTGTTTTCGTTTATTTAAAGGCAATCCCACGTTAAAACTTGCCACAAAGATTACACAATTTAGATAGTTGAGAAATTAGTGAGTTTGTTCTTGTTTAAAGGTAGGATACACCATTGGTAATTGCTTGAATTATCATGAATGATTGGATTTGGGGGATTGTATTTTATAGTAAATATCCTTTAACTGACCTGTTCGAAGTTTTACAATTATGGATGCCGAGAAAAACACGAAAACAGCGTTTGTTTTCAACCAGCGTCGAGCAGTTATTCTTATGTTATTCTTGTGTTTTTACGCGATCGCCGTCCGGCGATCGCTAATTTTTCTTTATAAAATTATATTTTTCAGAATAATTACAGGATATCTAGCGCAATCATTTTGCTGGATGCCTAGAATCATTATTAATAATTCGGTAGTAAATATTTTCGATATCTGCAAATGGTGTATCCTACCTTTAAGATAGGGAACGAGAACAATAGTGGACAATAGGATCCCCTGGGAAAGGTTTCCTGTATCCGATTCATGTACAACACCCATGGGAGGTCTTCTGAAACAAGTTGAGGGACAATAGGGGGGTCAACGACGGTGTTGACACACAGGGGTTGGTGTGTTTTAAGTGTCTATCGTAGATATCGTAGACTTTACCACGAAATCAAATATCGCCCATATTGTGTCTGCATACCTCAAATATAGGCCAATTAAATTAATTAGCGTGAGCAATTTTTAGAAGGTCTTTCACTTATAGTAGGCCTTATTGTTATATTTGAGTTTGCGACCATTGTGTTTTATATTAGACTTTTAAAAGTCCAATAATTTTTTTATTAAGGCAACGGTCATCTATCTATTTATACTCTTGACGTAATGATATATCGGTGCATTGTAGAAGTACGATATAAGTGTACTGTATTTTGTATTGTTTTTTATACTGAGAAGCCATTTTCGAGTTATTAAATGAACATAATTATCGGTAAAGTTGTTTTTGTAAGAAGAATAAAATTGGTTTAGAGGTTGTATAGTTCAGAGTCTATAGTAAAACTGTCGTTGTTATTTTGGAGTCTGTATTCTTTCATGAAATGAACGTGAATCAGTTAGGCCTAAAGTTTGTTGACGGCATTCAGCTTTTGGGGGTGAATGGAAAGATTGATTTTACTTCTGAGAGCTAGAGCGGGAGTCTGGCTTATGTTTTCGTTTAGGCTCTCATAATGTCACTTTACAGTCAAGTCTGTGTTGTCATGGGAACAATTAATATACATGCATCACGATTTGAAAGGCCTGTAATTTCTCGTCAGCACCGTAGAAGAAAAAAAGAAAAAAACTGCGATGCCAATAATTCCGCTTCTTCAAACCCTCCATTTTATGCAAAAAAATAAAATTATGTTCCCATTTCCAAGTTCCACAATAACTTTAGTTCTCTCATTTAATTTTTACGAAAGACAATTTTGCAGTTACTAATTTTCAAGAAACGTACTAAATTCCCCTGTGAAATTATTACATCAAATAGAAATTATAGTATAATTTGGAAGAAAATACACAACGGCCTGTGCAAATAGCTAAATGTACTGTACATGAAAAAGTAGCGTACAAAGGGGATGGGAGGAGGCGAGGGCGTGCCTAGCTATACTAGCCAGTCAGTCCGCAGCGCACTGAAAAGCCGTTCCTTTTATGTGCGATTTATGCATGGCACTTTGTGCGTGACCTTGTTTTTGAATACTTAATGAGCTGGCGACAACGCCTGGAATTTGGTCCGAAACATCCGTTTTATTCACTGGCTGTCAATATTATATATATTTTCTTTTGGATAAGGAAACATTTTGTTATATTATCAAATCAGATTGGAAATTATATGACATTTAGAGGGTGAAATTTATAACGTAAAAAAAGCTCCCGAACCAACAAATTGACCTTTAAAAAAAGACGAATTTTGTTCATTTTCTGGCAGCGGCCACAACCCAATTTCACACTGATGTTAAAGATAATTTCATATTCTATCACAAAACTGTAGTTTTGGGGTTGATTTTAACTTAGTCCAGTCAGGGCGCAGAAAATTATAACGTTCTCAATAAATTAACAAACGGAACATCCCGCCATGACAGTCCATAGTCTTTCTGCGCCCTCATTGGTCGAAAATGACGTCATTGAAAAAGGCTTCGTGGTAACGTGTAGTTCATGCACATTTCAATACGCAGTTGTTTTTTGTGTATTTTTTTAATTGTAAGCTCAAGCGAAAAGGATTTATCTGCTATTCAGGGTTTTTTTTAACAGTGGACTGATTAAAAAAATAATAATATTGCCTGCATAATACAATGTATACAGCTAAAAAAAAAAAAACAAGCGACAAATGAAGTCGTTGTTTAAAATTTATTGATAACAATAACATTGATAAATAAAAATGTTTACAATAATTTATATCTGTATTGTGAGGTTGGTTTATAAAAGAAACTGCAATTTTTATCTGAAACTTGAATTTTATCGCTTACATTAATATACCGTGACCCTGTTGATGTTATATGGCTTGAATAAAATTGTTAAATTAAACCCTGAAATTGTTAAAACTTATTTTAATTACATCAGCTATTACAGGTACATAAATACAGATTGAAGAAATGACAACAATTAGGGTTGGTAATACAATAATAAATGTTTAGCAATTAGTCAAAACATCAACAAAAATGGCCAACATAGTGAAGATGATAACTACCATCATCTTTGGCATAATGTTCAATGTGCAAACCATTGAGATTTATTATAAAAGTAAATAAAGTTTGTTTTATCTTTGCTTGATGTTTTTGGCATAGTTTCTTTGGCATTAAATTATTGTAAATATTAAATTACAATGTATACCCGCTTCTAACATTGCAAAAACAAAAGATTTTAAATAAGACATAAATTTTGCTAATATAAATGTTAATGCACATAAATTATATCACTGATAATATAAATAATACAATCTGCATTCATAAAGTTATATGCTGTTTGTGTCAAATTTACATTGTTGCTAAAAACTTTGTTGGCATAGTTTTGGGCATTAAGTCCTAGATGATTTGACAAACTGACCCGACTCGACCAGACTCGGTTTTGATCTGTTTTAGCTGCACTGTGTTTGCACAACACTGACACAAAGTCATGTATATTATTTAAAACACTAAAATCCAAAAACATTTACATGTAGGCCTACATGTACAAAGAACGTGCTGCATATCCACCAGTACATTTAAATCTTCAACTATTTTCAACACTTCTTTGGAAACCCAACTCTAGATCATTTGTCCCAACATGAATCATAATACAATATGTCAGGCACAGTTGTTAAGTTGATGTCATGCTGATGGAGCAGATACTTTCTAAGGCCAGAAATTGTAGTACCGCGACGAGTCACTGCCTGAAAATCAACCAACTTTAGTAGTGATGTTCTCTTTGAGATACTTTGTGAGAGAATATCCAAGGACAAGAGCTTTGCCTTTGGCCTTCTGTGGCTCCTGACATGCTGACAATGGCTGCGATGGCTGCGATGGCTGCGATGGCTGCAAGGGGGATGGCGGTGGGCATGGCCATGGTGGTGGACGGCATGAATGCTACCTAGTATAAGAAACATATTGGAAGACAGAAATAGGAACTATGAAGTTTAGCACAATAATAGTAACTACATTTATGATTAGTAAATAATGTTAGAATTTTGAACAAAAACATAGACCTAAGTCGTTTTTATACATGAAAGAAAAATCAATTCGTATGCATGACAAGAAGGCAGAAACCTAACTTGATAATATAAATAAACCACACAAAAAACAACAAAATAATTATGTTTCTGTTGGCTACTGTGCAATTAGTGGATATGCACTAGATGGTTCTAGTGCATATCCAGCACATGTACATGTACACACGTGCTTGTGTGCATAATGAAATACGTACGTTCTGCGTATGTAAAGCCGAAAGACATGGCCGAAAAAGTTGAAATCGCGCGCACGAAAATCGTCGCAAAATACATGAAAAAAATGTCGCCACAGGCTAAATTGTATATCAAACGAAAGATCATTGCTTCCTTTATCGATGTGTAGTGATCATTTTTGGCAATATTTGTTAGTCCAGTCAGGGCGCAGAAACTAAACACACGACAACAACATTTCTTAAAATTATACTCTAACTTCGAGTGAACAAAATTCTGCAAAAAACACACTGAATCTCGTCATATTTTATATCATTCGATTCAGAAAATCGTTCGCTTTCCACTTACCACGCCATCTTGGATAATCACTGCTTCGTTTGCAACGTGTAGCTCGTGAAAACAAAGCGGTCGAACTCTCGCAATAACTCGCGTAAATCTCGTGGCCGATTTGCGACGCCGGCCCTGCAAATAAAATTCGGGATATGACCTCATTAACGAGTGCGCTGCGGACTGACTGTAGCTACTCCCTCTAGTAATAGTTCAATCTCGTACACACCGCTACCGATAGGGGGCGCTATGCAAAGCAGGGGTAAAAACAAAATGGCGATGTTCGGGAGAAGTCTTCACATCGGAACAAGCTTGACTATAAAACCAGGTAGGCCTACTTGCGAGGAATTTCATCGGGAATAGCTGCATAAAAAACAATGTCAAAACAAACAGTGGGGGGCCTACAAGATGTTGTCAAACCAGTTCGGTATTATTCTCGCCAAAGTGAAAAGTCGCTCGCCTCGAGCAGTTTGTGCACAAACCAATATAGGAACCAGTCAAGCCTTGAACTTTGAAAGAATTTCAAAAATTTGTTCGTTTATGCCGGAGGACGATACACGCAAGGTTTTCCCCAGATTCAAAACGTCACGAGCAAGGCCGGACAATGTCTGTCAGCAGCGGGCATGGCCAAAAATGTCTGTCAGCATGCAGCGCAGCGAGCAAGGCCAGAAATGCGTGGGTGTGTGCTTTCCGGTACCATCGGCCTGAACCCGGCTCGAATCGAGTTTCGTTAAAAATAATCCCGTGCCTCGACTCGGTGATGTTAAAATAATCCCGGCGCGAACAAAGATGCCATTGAATATCGTTTTCGGGTTGCGTTTTTGTTCTTGCAGGTCATGTGGCCTTGTTGATGTCTTCGTTAAAGGCAGTCTCCGCCACACCATCAAGAAACTACTACAGTAAGTATTTTTGCTCAATTTCAACTGCACATTTTGGTTTTGCCCTTAAACAACTGTAATTTTATACGGTTTATTATTTTTCTTCTCCAGAATATGTCAACAATGTAGAACCTGGGAGCAGTATGAAGGATATCACAGACAGAGCAGCAACTCGACTTTTCTTTGGTGAACTTATCAGAGGTAGGAGCCTCCAGCCTTGAGGCCTGGGAAACTCCAGATGGGTATCAAAATAGAATCGACTCAAACTTGGAATCTGATGTGCGATGACCCGTCTAATAATCTGGTTTTTTTCTCTCTTAGGTCTTGGCATGACAATGAGTTACCTGTTCAGGGAGCCAGCTACCATCAACTACCCATTTGAGAAGGGTCCGTTGAGTCCCAGGTTCCGTGGGGAGCACGCCTTGAGACGTTACCCCTCCGGTGAAGAGAGGTGCATTGCCTGTAAGCTGTGCGAGGCCATCTGCCCTGCCCAGGTAAGCAAATTGGGCTGGACAGACGGTGAATCGTCTAGACAAGTTGAGGCCCACCTCAACTCATATCCAGGAAAAATTCCGGACAAGTTGAAGGCAGAATCATTCGCTTTTGCCCGGAAGAGCCTCTGTATTTGTCCTAGACAGTTTCGAGTAAAAGAAAATACTTGACTCGCCAATACTGATAATAACTTCATTGCGGGAAGTTGTTGAGAATCCTTTAACTTTAATATACCCGATACAATGAACTTGTCATGGATGGGAATTGAGAATGGCCCTTATGTTCGAGAATATCCAGAATTTTAGTTCAAAGAAGTCTTTCTGTAACCATTGGTTCTTCGTTAACAGCTACTTAATTTAACCCTAACCCTGCCAGATCCAGCACAGTGCATCTATGGTAACTACTTTACCTTGCTGGACTCTGCACACAAGTCAATGTGACAAAGTATGCAATCTGTTGCGTCTGGCAGGGTTTCCAGCCAAAATACCCTGGAGGGTTAAGGGTCAAGGGTTGATCCATCAGCATTCTATAAATGTTGATTGATATCTCATTGAGTTTTTGTTTATGTTCCGATTCCAGGCAATAACTATCGAGGCCGAGGCGCGATCTGACGGAAGTCGTCGTACCACTCGTTACGACATCGACATGACGAAATGTATCTACTGTGGATTCTGCCAGGAAGCTTGCCCCGTGGACGCCATCGTTGAGGTAGGTGTACGGTCCGTTTTTAGGAAGAAAAAAAACCTTTTAGATGCGAGAAAAAAATTGCGAGTCCAAAATTAGAATAAATACCATCAGGGTCAATTTGTTTTATTCTGAGGGGATTTTTGTGTTCTTCTTCTTTTTTCAGGGTCCCAACTTCGAGTTTTCAACGGAAACACACGAGGAATTGCTGTACAACAAAGAGAAACTGCTGAACAATGGCGACAAATGGGAGGCAGAAATAGCTGGCAATATACAGGCAGATCATTTATATCGCTAGTAGGGGTCAGATTTCAAGATTTATCAGTAGTGGGATTAGAAATCTGGATTTAAAAAAGAAAACGCTGCTATACCGAACAACACTATACCGAACATACGGCTATATCGAAAACCATCCTTGGCTCCCGATTTTTGTGTGCAAAAATACCATTCAAGTTTTTTGACGAATTAACAAAATCTACCGTATTTAAATTACGATTTTGTGTCCAAACATACCAATCATTGTTGTTGAAAATGTGTCAACAGGTTTTTCAAAATCCATTTGTTATATAAACCGCTATTAGTCCTAAAACGTTTTCAATTACCGAACGTCAAACGGCCGGTGCTTTTAATATGTGAAAGAGTGAAAAATGGGCACCTGAAAAATGGGCACCTGGTGGACCGGCGGCTCAAAATCGCTAAACCGAACGACCGATATACCGTACACAATCTATGGATCCAGTGACGTTTGTTATAGTGATGTTCCGCTGTAGTAGGTTGGATTGTTGGGTATTCAAAACTATTTGTACATATCATCTGTAATGGGCCATATTTTGAGATTCAATTCAGCGAGACCTAGCATTTTTTCCAAACATCAACAATAGGTAAACGCAAATTCTCTGGGAGAACTTTTTGGAATGTATAACCAAAAAATTCCCCAAATTGCATTTAACACAATTGATGATTGCAGTGAATGTTAACAATATTTGTTTTTGTTTAACTGGGGCCAATTTCATAGAGCTGCTAAGCACAACAATTTGCTTAGCATGACAATTTGTCCTTGGCAAAAACAAGGTTACAGACCAAATTTTTACCTGATCTTTATTGTTCTGGATTGATAATCAGCTGTTTTCTTGCTTAGCATGAAAAACATGTATAATTTTGGCTAGTTTTTAATGAGCAAGACTTTTTGTGCTAAGCAATTTTTTTTGCTTAGCAGCTCTATGAAATTGGGCCCTGTAAGTTAGCAAGACCACCAGAATAGGTCCAGTAGTCAAATAAAGTAGACTATCGAATGCTATCTTATGCTGGTGGGTTAACGTTATCAGTATCACTGGAGAATAGGCCTAAGATCTAATGACGTTGCGCTTGGTTTAAATGTGTGCTTATCAATGAGTGGTTCTGTCCTTGCTTCGTCTGGCATCCCGACTTCGCTCCCATAGGAAGGCGCATGTAAACAAAGCCATTACGTCATTAGGTGTCGGATCTGGGGCGAGCATTTTTGCCGTTGAATGAAGCATGTTGTTTACTTTCGGTAAGATAAAATGTTCATTGACTAATACATGTACTTTAAGTATCTCAATTATTTCTTGAACTACTAAAATGTGTTGCACCTCGGCTAGTATTTAGTTTCTTGAATTTTAGGAAACTATTGTAGAATTGGGTAGTGTAATTAACCCCTTGATCCCCTAACCCTGTCCGGAATGCCGTCAGCTGTGCTACGCTGTAGAACACGACCTGGGTCACAGTACACACTCAAGGCTGCTGTGCAGTCGAGCATATAATCTGTTGCAGTGAGCAATTAATACCGGTGTCATATCAAGGCACACAGGAACATTGCTTGCCATGCAGTTTGTACATTTCCAGTAATAAAACCAAAACTCGAAAACTAACTAAGAATGTCACAGCTCAGTGGATACGTGTAATAGACAAGAAAATGGTAAAAAAAAATCCAGGCACAATCTTGTCTATTCATGGACAAATTTAGTCCCTGACTGATCGTTCGTAATCGCCTACATTTCTCGTTTTCTTGTAAATGACGGCAAGAAAAATGGAAGAATTTCATGGGGTGTTCAGTACCATTGCTCTTTAATCTGTAAACTAATTGCTAATTTGGGTGGTTATTTTTAGGAATAAAAATGCGAGCGGTTCTATATGCCATTATTAGATTGTTTTGAAAATCTAACGTTTATTGGTCAAGGATGTGTAAATAAACTTAAGATGAACAATGGTGTTAGACTTGAATTAATGGCAATGCTTAATTTTTAATAATCCACTTTTGCCCAATCCACACACAATGTACATTCAACAAGGCATTTAATAATGTTATGGTATTTGTATTCTCCTTTTCAACACGTAAATCGAGATCTCAGTGAAAGCACACACTATACCTGGACAGTATTACCACACACTGTACAATCTCATAGCAGCAACAAGAGCAATGTTTTAATTACTGTACACTCAAAATGCCTATAATTTATTTCATCCATATAAAAATTAAGACTTTGTCCACTGTTTTCCTCCCCCCCCCCCACATATCCAAAACAGAAGAAGACATTTCATGCATTCTATTTTCACTAGTAAGAAACTGAGGAATGAAATATTAATACAGTGCTATGCAAGGTCCAATATTCAAGTTACCATTGAAGTAAGGAATGGGGCGGAGAGAAGCCCCTCTCTTTTGTGGTAGTCATTGTGCTTGCGGAATGTTTTTTTTTATAGGTTTTTAGGGGGAGTGCGTTAGGTAAAAAAAGTCTAGAGAGTGTAGGGGGGGGGGGGGAGTCTGTCAGTCCCATATCGTGCTGGACAGACAACCGAAAGGACATCAACAATTGCGTACGTTTGTAAACATGTAGGCCACCCAAAGGTAAATTCCAGACGAAATATTAAGTACATGTAAATCTTGGTTTTGTATTATAATTTAATTGCAGAAGTTGTCTCGGTTTAAAACATGCAATTGATCCAACCATCTTGTTGGCCATCACAGAGAACTACAGAAATACACACTGCTTTTATTTTGATACATCAGGATTTGCAACCTTTTGGTAAATTTTTACCTCAGATTGAAAAAACTAGTGCTGGGCGAGTATTGGTTTTTCCAACTCGAGTAATCGCGAGAAATCGAGTACTCACAATTTTCACAAGAGGGGGTAATGACAGTCACACGTGTTTATCACCATGTGTTTTCATTCAAAAGCATAAACGGTAATTTCTCAGCAATTTGGTTTCCTTTATCGCTCAAGTTCTAATTCAGAATGTGTTTTTAATTCCTCCAAGGTAAAATTGAAAAATCAAAAAAGATTGTTATTATATTGTAAAACCATCGTAATTGTCATAATAATTTAATAATCCCACCGTGTTGCAACGTCCGCCTGTACTCGTCAATGATCAATGCTCGCTAACAATCACTACTCCTTGGGCTCGAATACTCGAATAGTTAAAAAAACTGCCAGTAGTTTAAAGGTAGGATACACCATTGGTAATTGTTTGAATTATAAGGAATGACTAGATTTGGGGGTTGTTTTTCATAGTAAATATTGTTTAAATGACCTGTCTGAAGTTTTACAATCATGAATGCTGAGAAAAGCAAGAAAAACGATGTTCGTTTTCAACCGGAGTCGGGCAGTTTTTCTTATGTTGTTCTTGTTTTTTTCGCGATTGCCGTCCAGCGATTATGAATTTTGGTTTATACAATTCAATTATTCGGAACAATTACAGGATATCTAAGGCAATCATTTGGCTGGCTGCCTACAATCATTATTTACTTTCAAATAAGTAAGATATTTCCTAATAATTCGGTAGTAATTTTTTTTCGATATCTGCAAATGGTGTATCCTACTTTTAACTAGTAAAAACTAATCACGAGTAATTACATAATAAAGTTACTCGCCCAGTACTAGAAAAAAAAACTTACCAATTTGTATTGCCCTGCATGTTATAACTCCCTGTAATAAGATAAATAGTTTGCGGTAACACCACGTGGTAATGCTCTTTAAGTGAGATGTGTGGTTCTAAAAAGAACTGGAGGGAACTCAAAAGTTTCGAACAGTATCCTCTGCCCGTCGTCAGGAGTCCTTCCTGCATTGCCCCAAACTATTATAGTCTCATAACGTAACGGAATTCCTGCAAATGTCATGTGACCTTATGGTCGTCACTACTGGTAAATCAATCCCCATGCGACCAAAATGAAACATTTATGTATACATACATTTATACATTAATGTGCAATGTCACTATTGTGATGTATGAAACAAGCTTAAATGTAGAAATCGTAAACATTTTTTCAACATTTCTTTTAATGACGTGCTTTTTAAAATAAATCTTGAGAGGTTATATCATGTTGCGAGTGAATGTCACAATGCACGTGTTGTTGTTTCCAACAAATCAACAAAGCCAGACAAAAGTTATCCGTAACTGCAAACTTCTGCACATCTTTAACCAGTTCGCGCTGGAACTATTTGGACATTGACCAGACCGGCAGACCCAGGCACGGGATTGTTTTTTATTTTTACGAACCTCGATCTGAGACGAGTTCAGGTCGGTATCTGTGGGTAGCCCACCCTGATATTTCCGGCCTGGCTCATGACGCGTTTATCCGTTGTCATTCCCCCCTCCTTTCCCACCCACCCAACCCACGATTCCACGATCCAACTTCACAAAAAACAAGAAACAGCGGCAGATAATCAGCATCAATCCTTCTTGGCTTGACAGTGTTCATTCTTGGTATCCTCTTCTTGATTGTTCTGGGCAACTTGCTGTACCTCTACCTCTGCCTCGTCTTCCGTCTTCTTATTGTCTTCCGCCTCCTTTGTTGTCTCACTGTCCCCGCCCTCTGTCGACACCCCCTCCTTCACCGTCATTTCGCCCAGCTTCTCAGCGATTTCATCGGCCGATTTCTCCCCGGATAAGTCGGCCGATTTTTCCCCAGACGATTCTGCTGGTTCCTCCTCATCTTCAGCTGGATTCTCGGTGGACTCCGGTTTCTCGTTGTCTGTTTTCTCTGAAGAAAACAAATAAATAAATAAATACCCAAATGGTTACGAGGCTGACCTGTTTTTAACCAGTTTGCGCCAGTTAACCAGTATACACGCAAAGTTTTCCCCAGATTCAAAACGGATGACGCATAAACACGTCACGAGCAAGGCAGGAAATGTCTGTTAGCAGCAAGCAATTCCCGGAAGTGCGTGGGCGTGCTTCCCGATACCATCGGCCTGAACCTCGGATCGAGTTTCGTTAAAAATATTCCCGCGCCTCGGCTCAGTGATGTTAAATTAATCCCGGCGCGAGCTGGTTGAAGTTTTGTGTTCATAGATGCTGGGAAATACCAAGAACATTAATGCTGTTTCTGTAGTCTGGTTCCTTGACTTCTTTTAGACGAAACAGAGAAATTTATAGAGTCAGGATAACTATCAGGTTTTTCCAACGATTGTTTACACCTGAGGTTCTGTGCTGCGTCTGGCAGGGTTAGGGTTAACAGGGAATCGCTAAGATATGCCTGAATAGTTCAGCTGATAGAGCAATTGAACGACAAACCTGAGGTTGCAGGATCAATCTCAGCTCCAGTCAGTTTCATTGTTCAACTTTTGAACATTTTCAGTACTTGCAAACACGATCTTTTTGCCCACAGCTTTGGAGTACAGTTTAAATGAAAAAAGATTGTACAAGTGTCTGATGTCGTCTAGATTAGTTACCAATCAAGTATTTTCAAGAGACAAACAAACTTACCATCCTCGGAAATCATTCGTTGACATTCCTCAAACATATTCTTGAACTTTTGAGCATCTGAAATGAAAATGAAAATTCACACTTCTGTCAACCCAACAAAAATTATTAAAAATGTATGCACACTCAATCCCCCAGTTAGGATGTAACTTCATAAAGGTTGTAACTGCAAATATGCTACATTTTTAAATAGAATAGGAGTTGAACACCTTTGGTTTTAGCACCGTTGTCCAATTGCTACAATGTGTAACTCATGTGTCATGGTACACAAGTTCGCCCCCTGATAGAACAACAAGGTGTTGTGTTCTTGGGCAAGACATTTTACTACAAGTGCCTCATGGGTACATGTGAAGGTAGAGGCCAGTTTGCATAATTTGTTTTCCCAGTATGTAGCCCAGTATTCATGTTGAAAATTTTCCACAAATGAAATTCAAAACCTTTCTCTTTCTCTTTCATTGTCTGAAACTCCACCGAGTAATTTGTCAAGATGGTTACGAGTACCCGATAAGATAATCTGGAACCGGTTCCCGACATCAATGGTCGGGTACCCGGTTTCAACGCACAGCACAGCTCCCTATGTAAGAACCACATTATCGGCAGACAAACGGGTACATGTACGTATACTTACTCTCACAATTTGCAAAGCGGATTGCTAATGTTTCCCCTTTAGCTTCCTCGTCAGCGAAGTCTGCGGGGGTAGACCACACCCAGGCACGCTCACTGCCACAGTTAGGTTGTAGCTTCATGACGGGTGTAACTGCAAATCAACACCAAAATCATTCCCCAAAAAAAATCAATGTCAATACAAGAGTAACTTTTACAGTACAGTTGTGTTAACTAAGTGTTAACCAGTTCGCGCCGGATGACGTATATAAACGCAAAGTTTTCTCCAGATTCAAAACGGATGAAGCATAAACACGCCACGAGCAAAGCCAAAAATGTCTGTCAGCAGCGAGCAAGGCCGGAAATGCGTGGGTGTGCTTTCCAGCACTATCGGCCTGAACCCGCTTCGGATCGAGTTTCGTTAAAAATAATCCCGCCCCTCGGCTTCGGTGATGTTAAAATAATCCCGACGCGAACTGGTTAACGTCAATACAAAAGTAACCCTCTTTTGACAATCTTCCGACGGGAGTCAATTACAGGAAAATACAAAATACTACACAAGTCTTATTTCTTTGTCTCTCTGTACAAGTCGTGAATGTCTTAGACTTACTGAAGTGGTTGGCACATATCTTGAGGGTCTTGTCTCTCCGCATCAGGATTCTCGCCCGGAGATGAGCTCCTTTGTGTTTGAGGATCTTGACGTCGCCTACACCGCGTTCCTTCCACTCCGGCGGGTCACAGTTGGTGTCATATCGGAACAGCTTACTTCTCCTGAAACAAACACCAAATGTGATGCGATCAAGCAAAATCAGTCTGAAGTAGGCCCAGGTCATTTTTGGGATTTTTACATATTCTTTTGTAGCGTACTTCAGGCTCCATTTCAGTGAAAACCCCATGTGAATACGACCTTTGGTTTAAAAATTACAACCATTTGAACACCAGCACGTTAAAAATAAAGAAACTGAGAAAATCATGTTTTTGTATCACTTCCCTTCTGAATTTGGTTAAAAGAGTATTTTCATGTAAAAGAAAAATATTTTCCCCTTCTGTTTTTGTAAAAAAGTCATTTTTCCACATATTTTGGCCCGAACTCAAAACAAGAATTGCCGAGTTCCGACTGATTTTGCTTGATCGAATCACAAATGTTGAGTCTATAGGAAACACATTAACCGTTTTCTCTCTATAAACTTACTATAACTAAAAGTTGGATCATGAATAGGCCCTATAGTAATTAAAAGCCAGAATTACAATAAACCATTTGGTAAGAACATGTGAATCTTTTCCGATAAACAATGCAATGATAATATCGGAGCAAGAATGCAGGGCCCACTCGACTTTATTTACCCTAGAACATAGAATGGACTGACCCTAACCCTGTATACCCGAATACCCGTACCCATAGAATACAGGACTACTCCATTCTATGTCATGGGGTAAATAAAACCGAGAGTTGTCAGTGGGCCCTGCATGAGCCCTCCATTTTAATATCTTACATTTTGAAGATTTCTTCTTCATCTTCCTCCAACGTTTTGGTCTCAACCCTCTCTAGTCTGACAATCGGATCAAAGTGGATTTCAGGACTGTGAGGGGGTTCTTCCGTCTGTTAATAAAAGCAAAATTACGTTTGGTTGGCAAATTCCGAGCACAATTGCGTAGATAGATTTCCATGCGCGTGTGACATTGCGTGTACAGTCGCGTGACGTAACATGCATAATCGCCGAGTCGTTGGTAAAGTTTCTGTCAAGTCATGTAAAATGCATGCAACGGACACACACGTATGCAAAAGAATCACAATTGTTAGCTTAGCAGCATAGCAATCGCATTGAATTTTGGCTTCTTCTCACCTGCAATTTCTTTATGAATAATAATTATAATTATGTAATTTTGTAAGCAGTTCAAGTTCTATGTCTGAAAAATGTCATGCTGGGTAATCAGATTGTCAACTGCAGTAACGATAGCCACCTGCAGTAACGATAGCCACTGCGTATTTTTATAGTCAATACTAGACAGTAGTACTGTAGTAGGATTCACTAAAACGGGGTTCCTACAAACATTTTACGATAACATACATTTGACATAGGGTCTTTTTCTATTCGGTTCCTTTCCCTACTCGCGCTACGGGTTGCCATTAAAAAATCGCAATTAGACATGAGCGACATGTACGGCAAAACAATTCCGATCAACACAAAATCATCAGGCAATCCACAAAATAATATAATCAACTACAAAACTGACATTTTCAATCGAATCCCATTAATAACAAACCTTTACATCAGCCATGATGAATGTGATAAACAGCGGATTTAATTATTTCAGAAGATCTAGCTGTCAAGATAGCACACGATCAGTATGTTCCCGCTTGCGCAATTTAAATTGTCAACAGAGGGCGCCCTTTGCGCCAGAAATTATGAATACATGTGTCATTTAAATCAGGGCGGTAACTTTGTATGCAGAATGAATGCCGACAGTAAGTTTGCAGATTATTAACCATTTTAATAAATTAGTGTAAGTATTAATATTCATGCGTTTACCCTTTGCGTAACATATTTAATAATTTGTAATAAATGCAGGGCCAAAATGGAATCCCCGGTAAAGTAATTGTAAGAATTAAATGCACCCCCTTTTAATAAATTTAAAAAAGTTAATTTCGATCCTTTGATTAATACTCTAACCATGGAGGAAGCTTCCTCCATGCTTTAGCCGTGCATTTGTAACAAAAAATTCCTGTTATTCAATTTGCATAAGAATATCAACCTGGTAAAATGCTACATTACTAAAATTACTAACCAAATAAGTTAAGAGGGCCTAATATTTCGATCTTAACAAGATCTTCTACTAACATTAGCTAAAACAGCCCCGTTTTCTTTTGAAATGATAGACAATTCTCAAGACAACACAAAAGACAAAAATATGAATCTTCCTTGTACTGACTTTTCACTTTATTAAAAAAGAAAACCAAACATACTATCAGACTATGCAATAAAAGTATAAGGAAAAAAACAAGTTTTATCAACAGGTGGTATTCGTAAAATACAGTAAACAACAATTTAGCATGTGTTAAAAACTATTCATCATAGATTCAATATGTGAACTGTCAGAGTGTGTTATTTTAGCTTTAAAACAATGTTCATATTTGATGAAGTTTTGCATCAGAATGATCTTTATTTAATGAGATTAAAGTTGAAAAGATCAACAAAGCAATATTAAGCTTTACAATCAAGCCGGTTTTGTTTATAAAAGTATACTGGTTTTAATATATACAACTAGCACATGCATTTACAAAAACAAAAAACAAAAAAATACTTGACAGCCCACTTCATAATATCAATAGAATGCCTTTAATTTGTCACAATTCCAGGCTTTCAAGAAGACCCAGACGAAAAGGTAGGAGAAAAGGTAGAAGAAAATTTGTAAAAAAGGTACCGGTAGGAGAAAAGGTAGCAGAAAAGTTAGAAGAAAAGTAGCTTCAGCTAACCCTAACACTGCCAGACCCAGCACAGTGCATCTGTGGTGACTGCTTGACCTTGCTGCACTCTGAACACAAGTCAATGTGACAAAGTATGCAATCTGATGCATCTGGCAGGGTTTCTAGCCAAAATACCCTGGAGGGTTAGGGTTAATTAGAGGACAAAATTAGGGGGGAAAGTATGAAAATTGTGTGTGGGCTTGCTGGATTAGTTTTCTGTGACATTTGCCCACAGCATCATAAGCCTCATTTGGCATGTTCTGTCTCCACAACACTTGTGCTCCATCCTCAACTAAGCTCTTGGAAATACAGTTGCAGTACCCCTGCACCCAAGCCCTTCATTGTCTGATTAACATATACGACAGTGTGTGAGATTTCTTTTTAGAAGTTGTCTGACCAAAAAGAGGCAAATAGGAGGAATTTAAATAAAAAGTAGGAAAACTTGAAACTCCTGTAATTTATTGGAATAGCTTGATTTGATTTGTGATGGGCTTGTGATGCCCTTCTGATGGGCTTGTGATGCCCTTCTGATGGGCTTGTGATGGCCTTCTGATGGGATTGTGATGGCCTTCTGATGGGCTTGTGGTGGCCTTCTGATGGGCTTGTAATGGGCTTGAAAACATCACTGCTAAGAAGCCAATTAGATCAGAGCAGAACAGTCCCAAAACACTCCCTCACTGTTCAGCTTCTGACTTTGGCTTGAAGATCTTCAGATATCTGTCTGAGTTCTGCAGAAAATCAAGACAAAAAGAAACAGATTTAGTAGCAAAGGATGACATATTCCTTTGGGCAAAACTTAAAATACAGATCAATACAAAGCTTATTTGGTGGCCCCCTTTATCCCGGCCTAATGCCCTGCACCATAGCCCCTCTATCTCCCACCTGTCATGATTTCATACCTGGTGTAGTGTCCTGACTTCTAGGCCCATTTCCAACGCAGCTTGTTGAAGGTACTCAGTCTCAGCAGGTGTCAGGGTATCTAGGGCGAATGGCATTTCCGTCAAGACTTCATCTTTCATGAACTCCCTGCGAAACAAAAACAAAAAGCACTTGGGCCGATTATTTTAGTGGAAATTCATAAATATTTAAGACAGTTTACCAAATTCCTGTTGGTCGCGGCAATTTGTTGACAAGCGATGGCCCTTATAGCCATCCTTTCCTGGCATAAACCTTTTCCCAAAAAAGAAAAGAAAAAACGACGTTCGTTTTCAACCGGCGTCTGGCAGTTGTTCTTGTTGCCCTTGTTTTTTTTCGCGATCACTTTCGGCAATCGTGATTTAATTTTTTAAAATAATTACAAGAACAATTACAAGATATCTAGTGCAATCGTTTTGCTCGATACCTTAGATCATTATTTACTTTCAAATACAAGTATGATATTTCTTAATAATTCAGTAGTAAATTTTGATCAATGTCTGCGAATGGTGTATCCTACTTTTAAGAGACCATTTCACTTCATAAGGAATGTTTGTTTTTACTTGAGTTTAGTCTGTAGGAGGTCTTGTGCTTCCGGGTTGCATTTCTTATGTTTTTCTTTCGTCTTGGTTTCTTTAGCTGCGTCGCTACCTGTTCAAGGACAACAAATTAATCAATTAGCACAGGACGAAGCATGTCTAGTAAAGCTTGAGGAATTGTGAAGCTTTATAGTGGGTTACGTTCAGTGACTTGTGATTAGAGGGTAAGGGGTTCGAATCCAGCTGCTGGCCAATGGCCATATGTTGTGCTCTTAGGCAAGCCACTTTACCCCGACTTGCCTCTCTCCACCCATAAGTAGTATTATTATTATTAATTCTTTCTGGTAATGAAACCAAGGATTCCTCATAAGCTCATAAGCCTGAAGAAACCTACAGGGAGAAGACAATGAGAAGAAGGTACAGTTTTAGAGGTGGGACGAAAACCCCAGAAGAATATGCCAGAGAAATTAAACCCACAGAATCAGACAAGGACTGAAAACCCAAGCACATATTGGCCCAGGCCGGATTCGAACCCGGATCACAGCGGTGAAAGGCGAGGAAAGAACCGCTACGCCAACCAGTATTACCTGGGAAGTAAACCTGAGATGGACTAGCATCCCATCCAGGGGAAACAGGAGATATTATCAGCCAAGGAAACCGACAAGATAAACGGTCGGCCTGATGGTTCAATATTGGCAAACTTGGCTTACTTTTGCCGGTCGCGTTTGCTGGTGCAAACATTCTTTGGCACGTTGCCTTGTGAACCTGGTCCATTTCGGCTTTCTTTCTCTCCAACTTCCTGAGTTCGGCCTGGATGTGAGCATCTTTAGGATTCAGCTTCTGCGCCTTGAGGATCCAGTGTTTGCCTCTCTCAAACTCATTACTATGCCAGAGAGCCTGTTGTGTTTACAAGCAAGGGTCGAAATATCATATATCTCAAAAATAGAAAGTTGGCAAAAATATTTAACCCTTGACTTAACGCCTGATTCAGATTGATGCAAATGCCAAGTAAATATGACGTCTTAAAAGATTTATTGTGAAAGTCGTCTTATTGTGAAAGTCGTCATAGTTGAAGTGTGACGAACGTTTGCCAATTTGAAGTGCAAATACTTGCTGTGACGTCACAAATTCATGTTCACATTATTTTTGCAGCCATTTAGACCTTTTAAAATGGTTACGAAGCATTCAGGTGCTCAAGTTAGGAATTGTGATTAAAACATGCGACGATCTGATTTGTGAAAGTTTACCACCTTTTGGTAGAAACAATGAGCTATGATTCAGGAAGCATGTTTGATTATTATGATCTGGTGCAGTGAACTTGAGATCAACGTTTAATTCCACAGGTTGTGGGTTCGAGTCCAGCCTGGAGTTGTTGCACGGCACTTTGTCACTCAATTGCTCTTCCCCACCCAGGAGTAAATGGGTACCGGTGAGGGTAGAGATGGTTGATTCTAGATGCTTTGCACTAATTAATGGCAGCATCAAGCTGTATACTTCCCAGGAAGCCAAGATGGTCTTTGGAATGTTTCATTGGCCCGATGAGCAGAGATAATAACGATGTAGTGCACTATATAATTCATTAACCCTAACCACCCTGAGTCCATCAAAATCCATTTCCTGTTTTGGAGGATTTTAGCGGATTCAGGATACCTCCATATTAAACAAACTGGAGGAGTGTGATGGATTGAGGATTTTAAGCCTAGCGTTACTGCAGGAGTTTGATGAATTCAGGATTCAGAAATTTAGGTGATGGACTGATGTGATGGACTCTATGGAGAAACACACTGCAATTTTTTGTATGCCACCATGGTATCCTGAATCCGCCAGAGTCCATCAACTTTTGCTGGTGGATTATTGATGGACTCAGGATATCTCCAGTATGCATACTGGTGGAGTCTGATGGACTCATCAGGACACTAGCAGTTTTTGCAAACCAAAATTGGTTGATTGAGGCGGATTCAGGATACTTTCTAGAAAAAGCAGTGAGGGGGTTAGGGTTAAATAACAAATCCTTACCTGACCACGTCTGTACATGGCTTTAATGTTTTGAGGGTCGATGTCCAATGCCTTACTGCAGTTGCCTAACGCCTTTTGGCAATTGCCCTGCTTGAGGTTGCATAGTGCCAGGTTCAGGTAGAGTTTCAAAAGTACTCTCTTCATTTCATCCTCTTCGGACTGATTGGCAAGTCTAGCATTTTCGAGGAGTTGTAATGCCTGGTAACAAAAGATAACAAACGTGGACACTATGTTGATGCAATAGACTTAAGCAATGACGTCATTCGTTTTGTGCATGTGTGGTTTCATATATGGGCCTGTCTGTCCCTACTTATCGAGTTGAGTAATAGTTGAAATAGACAATATGTTGATGCAATAGGGCTTAGACCCAATGACGTCATTCGTTGTTTACGATGTGTGCTTTCCTATGAGCCCGTCTGTCCCTCGTCTGGCGTCCTGACTTCACTCCCATAGGAAAGTGCATATGCAACAAAGCCGAGGCGTTGTTAGGTCTTAGGTCTATCAAGTGTAATGTCTAGCTTAAACATTGGGCGTTTACAAATGGCGTATATTTCTCACATCTTTCTTTCTCACATGGAATAAAAGGTTACAACTTGCTTAACCAGTTCACGCCGGGATTATTTTAACATCACCGAGCCGACGCGCGTGATTATTTTTAACGAAACTCGATCCGAGGCGGGTTCAAGCCGATGGTACCGGGAAGCACACCCACGCATTTCCGGCCTTGCTCGCTGCCGACAGACATTTCCGGCCTTGCTCGTGACGTGTTTATGCGTCATCCATTTTGAATCTGGGAAAAACTTTGCATGTGTATATACGTCCTTCGGCACAAACTGGTTAAATATGTCAAGTTTTCTTCTCATCAGTAAACCTATATTTCAGCAACCAAGACGCCATTGCTGGTGTACCTTGACATATTGTGAAGCAGCTCTGGATATTTTTTTGTGACCGGTTTCGTCTCCGTGAAATGCATCATTGCCTGTCTGTAAACAAAACAAAAAACACACAAATTACTTACAAAATTCTTGTTTTTCCCTAAGGCTTTGCGACCGGGACTCCAGTTAACACAACTTTCAACATATCTTGTGTAAAGTAAAGAGCTCGGGGCAAGCAGGCAGATTGGGTCACTGTTCTCCACACAAATCAATTATTTTAACACTTCATATCGCTCCACCTGAAGTGAAACTGACCTGGGGCCAATTTCATAGAGCTGCTAAGCAAAAACATTTGCTTAGCACAAAAAAAGTCTTGCTCATTAAAAACAGGTTACCAGCCAAAATTATATGTGTTTTTCATGCTAAGCAAAAAAACAGCTGATTATCAATCAAAAACAATAAAGATCACGTGCAAATTTGGTTTGTAACCTTGTTTTTGCCAAGGACAAATTGTCATGCTAAGCAAATTGTTGTGCTTAGCAGCTCTATGAAATTGGCCCCTGTCGGGTTTTAAAGGATTTCACATAGGCTCTATTGCTTTAAATATGAAAACAAATCATGACGTTATCACTCATACCTTACGGTACGCATTTGCAATGTCAAGTATTTCCTCAAAGGTTGCGTCTTTTCGTCGTTCTGCAGACCAGGTGTCCATATCAGGGATGAGGGGCGTGTCGGAAAAGTTCAGCAACTCAACCACAAACAGGACTAAACAAGGCAATAGAAATTAAATCACTTTATGCACGGCTGACCATAAACAATACAGGGCACAGATTATGAATGCTTCCACTAGAATCCACCAGCATAATGCCTGGGGCCAATTTCATAGAGCTGCTAAGCACACAAATTTGCTTAGCATGACAATTTGTCCTTGGCAAAAACAAGGTTACAGACCAAATTTTCACGTGATCTTTATTGTTTTCGATTGATAATCAGCTGGTTTTTGGCTTAGCATGAAAAATTCGTCGATTTTTGGCTGGTAACCTGTTTTTAATGAGCAAGACTTTTTTTGTGCTAAGCACATTTTTGTGCTTAGCAGCTCTATGAAATTGGCCCCTGGTAGATTTTGGAGGATGGAGTAAGGTTAGGGTTGATGTTAGAGAAGGCACCAGACTACTCGAGACATACCGGTAGCATTTCCCGGTATCCTGGGGGGAATGCCCATAGGACCATAGGCATAATGCTGTTGAACGAGAAAGTCTGATTTCTCTCCTTTCCGCATCGTTCCCACCGCCATTTCAAGGCCTAGAATTGCTTGACCTAGACCAAAACAACAAAACAATGACGTGACAACGGCAAAAAATGAAAACTCGGATATACTAAGGTTTGGATCAACCTGATTATAATTCAAACTCAAACTGAATTTTATAGATATCCAATTGGATAGTGTACAAATACTGAATGGTTGTAAGTGCAATGGTAAGAATTGTATGGGATGACAGATATAATGGAACATTCCATGAGGTGATAAAGCCAAGTGGATGTTCCATTGGGGTGGGAGATGACAACCTTCACGTGGTCCACCCTGTTTCCACTAATGTCATCAAACCGATGTATGCAGCAACAAGTTATAAGCTGCTCATCATACGAAAGAAGATTGGAAAGCCAGGATATGGTCCAATAGGTACGGGGCCACAGATTGGAACGTTCCCTACTTAATATCTAACCCTACTTATCTCTCTAACAAAGGAAACTATTATTTTACGTACCGTCTCCAAGCCTCATCTTCTGTGTTTTACCCCTTAGTCTGGTAGAATCAAAGGGAACATCGCAGTATTCAACATAACCCTCATAATGAACTGCACATCGAAGAAAAACAAAATGTGAACAAAAGTTCAAATTAACCTCTTTCATAGAAACAAGAAAACACTGTAAATCCCCACTAGCACGTTTGCCAACTTATTATTTCCAGAAATAACTTGCCCTCATTAAATCAGAATATATAAAGCTTCAGGGATTGAGACACGCCTACTAGATTTCATCATTTCTGTTCATTTATATCTTTCTGGTAATGAAACCAAGGATTCCTTTAAAAGTGCCCTAGGCACTGTAGCTCGCAAGCCTGAAGAAAACCTGCAGAGAGAAGACAATGCGAAGAAATTACATTTTTAGAGGTGGGAGGAAAACCCCAGGAGAATATTCTTGGGGAAAACCCATGGAATCAAGTAGGAACTGAAAGACCATGGCACGGATCGAACTCGGGCCACAGATGCAATGGCAAATGGATTCCTATTTTTAGTGCGAGTGTTATTTTTTTTCTGCAGCAACTTCTCAGAAGCTAAACACATTTCAAGTTCGGTAAAGTTTGGCTCCAACTTTTTTCGGACATCCATTTTACTTTTGCACGATATGATTCGAATACTTACTGATGGCAGTGTAACCTTTTTGGATGACCTCACCCGAGCCGACCCTCTTAACACGTTTCATCACTCCACCATCACCAATTACTGAGAACATTGTCTTAGCAATCGAGTCAAACGGAGTCTGGAAAAAAAAAAAAAAAGGACCTCTCGTTTATGTTAAAAGAAACGTGAATTTTGGAAAAAGCTTAAGTTTATTAAACCTCTTGATGCCGTTATTATACGCATTATACGGAGTATACGCGTATAGACTGCACAGAAGCCTTTGTCCAGTAGCTGCACTGCACAATGGACTGAGCGTGCAGCTGCCACACAGGCATAGCACAGCTGGCCACAGTATTCCGGACGGATCAGCAGGCTGTGGCTAGACATTCATGCAAACCCTCAATTGATAAACTTTTTAGAAAGTACCAACCTGATTGTCATCTTCGGAGTCGCTGCCGTCCACATTATTGACCTCGTAGTTCAAGTGTTTGAAAACCTCTTCTTCGTCAAAATACCGCTTCTCTTCCGGGGCTGAGCAATGAAGATTGACCAAATGTTTTACCAACCAGAAGAATTAAGTGATATTTATGAGAATCTTTCTAGTAGTAATTCCATAATTAGGTTCCTTGTTTGGTGTGAACCCACAACATACCATATCCTGGGTTGGTGGTACATGGTGCGACCTAATGTTCACACACTTGATCCATCAAAAGCCAATGTGCAAGTCAATGCACAAGTCTGGTCTTAAGTTTTATTTGTTACAGTTCATTTGAATATTTCTTGTGATGGACTTGAGATGGACTTAAAGTGGACTTATAGTGGACTTTATATAGTGGACTTATACTAGTACTAGTGGACTTATACTAGTACTAGTGGACTTATACTAGTACTAGTGGACTTATACTAGTACTAGTGGACTTATACTAGTACTAGTGGACTTATACTAGTACTAGTGGACTAGTACTAGTGGACTTATACTAGTACTAGTGGACTTATACTAGTACTAGTGGACTTATACTAGTACTAGTGGACTTATACTAGTACTAGTGGACTTATACTAGTACTAGTGGACTTATACTAGTACTAGTGGACTTATACTAGTACTAGTGGACTTATACTAGTACTAGTGGACTTATACTAGTACTAGTGGACTTATACTAGTACTAGTGGACTTATACTAGTACTAGTGGACTTATACTAGTACTAGTGGACTTATACTAGTACTAGTGGACTTATACTAGTACTAGTGGACTTATACTAGTACTAGTGGACTTATACTAGTACTAGTGGACTTATACTAGTACTAGTGGACTTATAGTACTAGTGGACTTATAGTACTAGTGGACTTATACTAGTACTAGTGGACTTATACTAGTACTAGTGGACTTATACTAGTACTAGTGGACTTATACTAGTACTAGTGGACTTATACTAGTACTAGTGGACTTATACTAGTACTAGTGGACTTATACTAGTACTAGTGGACTTATACTAGTACTAGTGGACTTATACTAGTACTAGTGGACTTATACTAGTACTAGTGGACTTATAGTACTAGTGGACTTATAGTACTAGTGGACTTATACTAGTACTAGTGGACTTATACTAGTACTAGTGGACTTATACTAGTACTAGTGGACTTATACTAGTACTAGTGGACTTATACTAGTACTAGTGGACTTATACTAGTACTAGTGGACTTATACTAGTACTAGTGGACTTATACTAGTACTAGTGGACTTATACTAGTACTAGTGGACTTATACTAGTACTAGTGGACACTAGTACTAGTGGACTTATAGTACTAGTGGACTTATAGTGGACTTATAGTGGACTTATAGTGGACTTATAGTGGACTTATAGTGGACTTATAGTGGACTTATAGTGGACTTATAGTGGACTTATAGTGGACTTATAGTGGACTTATAGTGGACTTATAGTGGACTTATAGTGGACTTATAGTGGACTTATAGTGGACTTAAAGTGGACTTATAGTGGACTTATAGTGGACTTATAGTGGACTTTATAGTGGACTTATATTTGTAAGTTGTTGCCCATCAGCTTACCTTCTGGGAGTATGACTTCAAACTCGGAGCCTTTACCATCAGGCTTTATCAGCTCATCAAGATCTACTGGCTCGGTGAGTCTGACATGAAACTCATCTTCCATAGAATTCACATTCTCCATGGTGACAGCAATACTAAACAAACAAACAAAAAAGAACAGGAAATACAGCAAACCGAGATTTGACAGTGATAACAAAAGTTTGAGATGGCAGGTATCAAGATAGAGTTCGTTCAAATGTTAGCCTTATAGTTCTAGCATGGAGGATTAGTTTTTATTCATCTATGGTCGGATGGTAATGCCTGGCATGTGGGGTCATTATTGATATAATGTATCCTTTAATTCCGTGGAGCTTTTTATAGCTCCATATGATGGGCTCGATCGGTTGATATGCGCTATGTCCCGCGATTCTTGCAGTCGGCATGACGTCACCGGGCCTTGTTTCTTGTCTCTAATTGGTCAGTGGTGGCTGTTAGTTATCACCCCCTCTGGACTCAAAGGGGATTGAGTAGCAATTAATAGTGTTGTACTGTGGTCTATTTGGAAAAAAATCTAAATAATTAATTATTGTCTAGTATATTTTTACACATACTGTACACCGAAATATTTCCAAATTCAATTGTTTTATATAACAAAATCTTCCACGGTACACCGAAAAAAAAGGAATTCGTTTTTGTATTGCTGTAAAAAATATATAGAAAACACGTAATTTCCTGAATTTGAATGGAGGGCTTCCCCTTTGCCCGGCGGCGTGTACTGTACTGTGCAGTAGGTGGAACGCAGCCTCCGACCATGAGAATTGACCGATCGCGCCCATCGCCGGCGCGGCCTCGGCCGATCGCGCCCAACAATTTACCCAGTTAAAATATTAACTATCACCAGTATCAGTTAACTAAATAAATAAATTCCTCGTCGTCGACCTAAAAGTAAAGTAAAAGAGGCCTGTTTTACTGTTTTGATTTCTGGCTAGGCACGTGTTGTTTTACTGACCCCGTACGTACCTCGCACCGCGCCAACGTTTCCTATGGTACCTACACCGGAAAGGTCAGGTCAGTGTACATGGACAATCCGCTTGTAGTTCGTGTCACGAATCACGTGTAAATTGACGTCATCTGTCCGAAAATACAACTTTGCATACGTAATTATAGTTCGGCCCCGGTGAAAAATACTTATGAAAAACTCGCATAGATTTATACAGAGGCAGGAATTAGACTGTAAAATTTACATACACCCACGTGATGGCAGGTGCTCCGTAAACAAGCAAGCCTATTGGACCCTTCACGATGATGCTACATAATTCAGTATTTATTCCATAATTGACAGGGGTGACGAAAATAACTTTAAATCTATTAACTAAAAAATGTGTATTTTTCAGTACTTGTAAAACAATTATTACTTAACTTGATAAATAATAATACAAATGTTGGATGATTTTATTGAGAAAATGGCGGTTATTTGTTTTACTTTAATTGTATATATGCAGACACGTGTCCAAACCCCCTAAATTAAAATGAACGATCTCTTATATGTTTTGATGTCAGACGTGTACGCGTGGTGGTTGGTACGGCAGACTCGCCAAGCCTTCGCGTACAGTTATGTCATGAAAAATCCCATACAACTTGTATATGATACAGCTAAACTGCGTGATTCCCCGCCATCTTTTGTGACCTGGTTGAAAACGCCGACATTTTCGTCATTTTTGGACCTAGTAAAACATCCGATCGCAGTCTGAAATCCACGGGAACTGGATGTGTGTTTTGTTCAGCCAAGCTTTGGTTTAGATCGGAGCTTAAGTCATGAGCATCGACACACTTTTGGAGGCTGCAAAGTTCGTAGAGTGGTCCGACCAAATCGAATCTGCACGTGGACAAAATGGTAAACGAATGTTTGCGATGGACAAACTTTTAATGAGATTATTTACACTTTTGTTCTCGTTTTCTCCCCCGATTCGTGGTTTTATTGTTAAGATCGAAATGTGAATGTTTAGACTGTGTGAATTAAAAAGAATTATCAAAATGATATTGGCATTTATTTTCTCACGAGAATTAAGTCGTCATCACAGACATCAGCAGTACAACCTAGTCAGTTGACCCATGGTTGACCTTGTATTTTTTCCCACTGAATTGAATATTCATTGAGCTAAAAATAGAGTGCACGCACGTGAGGTTGTTGTCGACGTGTCGAGGTCATTGCATTGTCATGCTTGTGACAAAAAAAACTGCACTAGCTTGCATTACAATACATCAATCCGGTGGACTGATTTAATAAATCTGCTACAGTTTTTACAAAATTATAATTTATACTAGAAAACAAATTCAACATAGGAAAGCATGTATATTGTAGACACCACTTCAGTTACATTACTGAATTGCATGTGATCTACATTAAACAAAAAAATAAATTAATAAAGAAATTTGGTGGCATATTTGTGGCTTAGTTATAAAAAAAAAAAAAAAATTTCAATGATTAAAAATTTACAACTGAATATAAATTATTATAAACAAACAAATATTGACAATGCAGTGGCTGTTGTTACGTCAGTCGACGGATCTGGTTACATGACATGCCCAATATTGCTCTTGGAACCATACTACTGAGTATACTGTATTTACTGTTGGTCGATAGTCTGGTTCCAAGAGTGAAAGGTCCAGAGTATTGTCAATTGCTGTAACGACACCAACTGCGTAACAAGATGTTCAAGATTCACCGCTAAATATTATCTTTAAAATTATGTTTTGAAAAAAAAAAAATTCAGGTAAAGAATGTTGCAACCTGAGGCCACTTTTTTTAATTATATAATAATAATAATAATCATAATAATCTGTTAAAAAACGCTTTCCATGTCACAAAGACATCCCAAAGCGCTGTACAAAGATATAACAATCATAAAAACACCAAGTAATATAAAACTATCAATTAGGTGATACAAAGTACTGCTTAAAAAGATTAGTTTTCAAATTAGCTTAAAAAATTTCAAAATTTTCAACAGATCGGATTGCTGCTGCCAGCCTATTCCACAGACGAGGGGCATATATTGTGAATGATCAATCTCCATAGTATATATCAATGATGGTCAATTATAAGTGCAAATATGTTGAAAAAACATGAATCTGGGACTGAGAAACATTTCCAAATTTGTTAGGAAATACTTAGACAATTTTCTCGATTCTTTCCGTATGTTACCTGTTCGGTTTTACTCGGTTTTCGCCAGCTGTAAATTTGTTCAATATTTTTGTTCACAGATCCTGGACTTTTCAGTCTCGGTCAAAATGGCCAGAGTAAAGCCGCCGTCGTCGGAGGAGGACCCAGTTATCTCGCAGTCTCCAGCAGCCCAGGGTCGTCACCGAGTTCATACAAATCATTGAGTCCAGTAAGGTCCAGCAGGCAACAGCTATCAACGTCCAACACCGACACATTCGATGAAGTAGATGACAAAAGGTACCAAAAATATGTAGTTGCAAACCAAATAGATGATTTATTAAACCCTAAGATCTTGGGATCCTAAATCCGCCTAAATCTACCAATTTTGTCGTGCACAAAAATGTTGGTGTTGGTAACTGCTCAAAATTGAGGTTGTCCTGAATCCATCAAAATCCTGCAGTACTGCCAGGCTTACCATTCTCAACCCATCAAAATCTCCCAGTTTCTAATAACCCTAACCCTGCCAGACCCAGCACAGTGCATCTATGGTGACTGCTTGACCTTGCTGCACTCTGCACACAAGTCAATGTGACAAAGTATGCAATCTGATGCATCTGGCAGAGTTTCTAGCAAAAATACCCTGGAGGGTTAGGGTTAAGGACTTAAGGGGTATCCTGAATCCACCCAAATTCTCCAAAACAGAGGTATGAATTTTGATGGATTCAGAAAGGTTAGGGTAAAACAATTACACAAATCCTCTCGCAAAAAAACACACTAAACTTTACTTTTAATCTATTTATACAATGTCGCCATTCTCAGGTATATAGGTGTGCTACATTGTAAGTAATTTGTAATACATATGGGCCACTCTTAGAGGTGTAGTCACTGGGGGGGAGGACATGCCACCCTGGGTTTTGTATTTAAAGGTAGGATACACCATTTGCAGATATCAAAAAAATGTACTATTTAATTCTTAAAAAAATATCTTACTTATTTGAAAGTAAATTATGATTGTAGGAATCCAGCAAAATTATTGCGCTAGATATCCTGTAACTGTTCTGAAAAATTGAATTTTATTTTTAAAAAGTCACGATCGCCGAACGGTGATTGCGAAAAAAAACAATAACAACATAAGAAAAACAGCCCAATGCCGGTTGGAAACGAACGTCGTTTTTCTTGCTTTTCTCAGCAACCATTATTGTAAAACTTCGGACAGGTCAGTTAAACGATATTTACTATAAAATACAACCCTCCAAATCTCCTATTCGTGATAATTAAATTAATAATCAATGGTGTATCCAACCTTTAATGTGTACACTGAATACACGCATAGTCTTTGTCTGCTAAAATTGTACATTTTTCAGTGAACAATACACAACTTTTGTAACCCTCTGCATGAACGCTTACATTTTCTGTTGGCCAGACTTCACTGCAAAGCTCCTCATTCAAAAAGAAATTACACCACTTAAACTTTTCCGGGAGCAAGTTACTGGTACATTTATTACTCAATATAAAATCATTCTTGCTAGACCTGAATTAAACATTGTGTGAGGAAAACAAAGTGGGACATTCCCATTTGTTGACATTTGGTGGGATTTTTAATTTTTTTGTTTGCTTTGTCTGATAGTACAAGCATCTGATTTTGAGCAAGACAAAATTAACAAAAAATATTAGCTTCAGAATTATAGCAATTTTAGCCTCCATTTTCAAAAGAAACAGGTGACTGGAACGATGACTTGCACTCTAACGACTCAAAGTTAGTGCACCCTGGGGTGCCCTGCCCCCCCCCCCCCCCCCCCCCCCCACACATGCAAGTGTGTAAAGGCCTTCGATCGTGGACGGGGTATTGTCCGACCGTCTTCCCTCTTTTGTTTATACTCTAACGTTTTTTGATGATCGCCATAGGATTTGTACACGGGAAAAGATCGTGGACGTTTTGTCAATCGTGGACCCATTGTTTGACTCCCAATTCTTTTGTCCGACGACCACGATTGCCGGTCAATACAAACGCACGCACACACACGCACAAAGTTAAATGCATACGTCTATTGTTGAATTTTGTCTGTCGTTAAAAGTGTAGGATAAGGTTACACGACTGACTGCATAGGTGTCACAGAAATAGGGCAATTAAAAAAAAATAATACATTTCAGGCTCGTTTTTTGAGGGAAAAAATCAAGTGTGTTTTTGGTTTTGATGAGCTACGAATTGAAGTAAACACTGACAACAACTCATAGCAAACATTGGTCAATGGCCCCAATGTTATTATAAATAATAGACTATTTCATGTACCACCCATTTCAACATCTGAAAAAAAAGAAGGCAAAACGTAAAATTGGCCTTGTACCGGAATGGACCATTGCACAACCTGTTAAACTTTTAAACAGTTCATTTTTCAGGCATACCGTATAGTAAGTACACTTACCCTGAGGGCTCGATTACGGTAAACGCGTTTCCACAATCCAGGGATACTAACTGGACTTTTACAATAAAATTGGTTTGATGGTTGTCATTGTTTGACAGATCTGGTACGAGGGAAGTACACAATAAGCTGGAAAAAAACAGGTAAGAACGATGTTATACAGAAATACGTCAAAACTTTGAATTTTGAAAATATTCCCTTCTGATTTTTGTCGTGCTATCTTTTGGTGGGGCACATGTATCTCTCAAAAAATTGTGGAAAAGTGAACAAATTAGAAGACCGAGTGTGCAAATAGTAGGGGTGGGTGTTTACGGGTAGTTTGGGAAGCGGGTACCCGATTATGAAAAACATGCAGGGATGTAGTCGAGTCCATCACATGTCCCTGTAAGTCTCTGCAAGTCCATCACAAGTCCTCCAGTTCTAATTCAAATGAGCTTTGACAAAAGCTTTCTTTTGTCATTGTTCAACCAGTTACTTATGACTGGACTTGTGACTGGACTTGTGACTGGACTTGTGACTGGACTTGTGAAAGGACTTGTGAAAGGACTTGTGACTGGACTTGTGACTGGACTTGTGACTGGACTTGTGACTGGACTTGTGACTGGACTTGGGACTGGACTTGGGACTGGACTTGGGACTGGACTTGGGACTGGACTTGGGACTGGACTTTTGACTGGACTTGTGACTGGACTTGTGACTGGACTTGTGACTGGACTTTTGACTGGACTTTTGACTGGACTTGGGACTGGACTTGGGACTGGACTTGGGACTGGACTTGGGACTGGACTTGGGACTGGACTTGGGACTGGACTTGGGACTGGACTTGGGACTGGACTTGGGACTGGACTTGGGACTGGACTTTTGACTGGACTTTTGACTGGACTTGTGCAAGGACTTGTGCAAGGACTTGTGCAAGGACTTGTGCAAGGACTTGTGCAAGGACTTGTGCAAGGACTTGGACTTGACTTGTGCAAGGACTTGTGCAAGGACTTGTGAAAGGACTTGTGACTGCACTTGTGACTGAACTTGTGACTGCACTTGTGACTGGACTTGTGACTGGACTTGTGAAAGAACTTGTGAAAGGACTTGTGAAAGGACTTGTGAAAGGACTTGTGAAAGGACTTGTGAAAGGACTTGTGAAAGGACTTGTGAAAGACTTGTGCAAGGACTTGTGCAAGGACTTGTGCAAGGACTTGTGCAAGGACTTGTGAAAGGACTTGTGAAAGGACTTGTGCAAGGACTTGTGCAAGGACTTGTGCAAGGACTTGTGCAAGGACTTGTGCAAGGACTTGTGCAAGGACTTGTGCAAGGACTTGTGCAAGGACTTGTGCAAGGACTTGGGCAAGGACTTGGGCAAGGACTTGGGCAAGGACTTGTGCAAGGACTTGTGCAAGGACTTGGGCAAGGACTTGTGCAAGGACTTGTGCAAGGACTTGTGCAAGGACTTGTGCAAGGACTTGGGAAAGGACTTGTGCAAGGACTTGTGCAAGGACTTGAATACAACTCTGAAAACACGGGTATCCGGGTACCCGTTAGAAAAAAACCTAACCAACAATTTAAAAGTTCCTTTTTCAGCTTGTTCATAAATATCCGCAATATAATAATGTTTTTAAAGTCGGGGAAGTGAAGGTTTTAATTTATTGTTTCATCTAGTTTTGTCTGCAGTAAGTAATTTTTTGTCAAATTATGATTATAATTTATTTACAGACGGGCCCAGTTGAAGGATTGTTTTGACAACTTACGAGACCAGATCCCCAACATGGACAACAAGAAACTAAAGCCATCCAACCTCAGCATTCTCCAGGGGGCCTTGAGATATTTGCAGGTGCCGAAATTGTGTAAATTAGTCTCGGAGGATTATTTGATCCGTCTGTCTATGGGTGATGTGTAATTTCTTTTGCCAGTCAGTCAAATGTGCCATTTTACCTTTTACGTGACGTGAAATATTAGACGCAAATCCCATTCAAAAATTTGGAGAATTTTTTTATTTTGTTTCAATTATTATTTGGAGAATTGGCTTATTTTGCATTATGTCCAAGTAGCAAAAATGGGGCATTAACGTGAATAAAAGTATTTCAGAAGATAAAATAGAGCAAAAGATGACCCTATTGTGCATAAACATTACAAAGTTTTCTTGCTTTGCCTATTTTATAATAGACAGTAAATTAGCATAAACCTAAAAAAATCTGATTAAAGACGTAAAATATCATTTTCATGCATTTTTTTTTTTTTTTGAAAATCTGTAGAATAATGTTGAAAACCTTAAACCAATTGAAGTTTGAGCTCAATTCATTGTATAGAGAAAACCAAGCCACATCCTTTTGATCACAAACTGTCAACTGTAGCCTGATTGATCATTGAAAATCACCTATATTTCTTGATTTCTTCGAAATAATACCCGGCAAAACTGAATAATATCAGGGGTGCTTAGTACCAGATTGGGGTGGGAGATGACAACCTTCACGCGGTCCACCGTGTTTCCACTAATGTCATCAAACCGATGTATGCAGTAACACGTTAAGCTGCTCATCATCATACGAACGAAGAAGTACCAGATTAATCTTTAATTCAAATCAGGGGCCAATTTCATAGAGCTGCTAAGCACAAAAATTTGCTTAGCATGACAATTTGTCCTTTGCAAAAACAAGGTTACCTGATCTTTATTGTTCTGGATTGATAATCAGCTGTTGTTTTGCTTAGCATGAAAAACATGTATAATTTTGGCTGGACACCTGTTTTTAATGAGCAAAACTTTTTGTGCTAAGCAATTTTTTTTGCTTAGCAGCTCTATGAAATTGGGCCCTGGTTTGCTTTCCGTTATTTCAGGGATACATTTATGCAAGCGATCCTATTATCTTGTTATTTGTTTTTATCCAAACAGGCCCTGAAACGCAAGGAACGAGAGCAGGATTACGAGATGGAACGGCTCGCCAGGCAGAAGATACTTTACCAGGAGAAGCTTGCAAGGCTCAGCGGCTGCTCCTTGCCTCCTTGGAAGAAGGCGGAGCCAGAGCCAAAGGAAGAGAGAGAGAAGGAGGCGGAGACGCCGGATGATAAGGAAGATGATAGAGACTCAGTCTCAACGAGCACGTCTACTGCATCAGGTAGCAATAAACCCATCATAACAAGATGTCTGTTACGTATAAGATCTTGGATATTTATCTTGTTTACAACAAGCCTCACTTGCGAGGGAATATCCTCATTCCAGACAAGTTAGTTCGAAATCCGCATCAGATGTTATTTTTTGTTTAACTTGTTCTTAGAAACTAAAGTCATGTACATGTAGAGAGATCTGCAATTGCCCGAAAGTTTGCCTAAGGATTTAAAGAGAAAATCTTTGCCAAAGTGAAGATTAGTACTGGTAAATGTACCTAGGCTTTAAAGTATTCCTACTTTTTGTATAATTTGTTTTCCGCACAACTCTGCAAAATGAAATCTTATTGAATGTGTTTCGTGTCGGTGGTGCACACTGTCATTGGCTTGGAGTGCAGGAGTACTGCAACTGTACTTCCAATTGAGCTTAGTTGAGAATGGAGCACAAATGTTGCAAGAAAAGAACATGCCAAATGAGGTTTTTGAAGCTGTGAACATGCGCGAGTTTCAATGAAAACTACTCACGAAGGCCTGCCAAAGTCTTACTTTTGTCTCTTTTTTGCGCTTTAAGTCTATGATATCAAATACCCTGGCAAATTGGAGGCAGTTTATAAAAAAGGAATTAGTGGTTACCAATAAATCATACTTACGAGTGATTTTGCAATGTTTTGATTCACAGAAGCAGAGGAAGAAGAGAGAAAATCCAGAGCCCAATCGCCGGAGAACAAGTCAAGCCTAGCTGCCCAGATAACGGATTCGTCAGGCCTGCCAACGGCCAGAACCGCTCCGTTGATGGATCACATTATCAAGGTCACACAGTCCATCAAGGAACAATCGGGACCGTTTGTCATCAGTCGACAAATTGTCACCCGGGTGCCTGTGTCGACCGCGGTCTTGATGTCCCAACAACAACAGCAGCAGGTCGCCGCCCAAATGCCCGCCATCGTCAAAATGCAGAGTTCCAACACCAAAAAGACTAACCAATCACAGGCCGTCAAGGGTTCTGCCACCAAAATGCAGCAGTTAGTCGTCGGTGCCAAACCGCAGGTGGGGACGACGAAGGATAAAATTCCACGCCAAGAACCGGAGATGCAGCGAGTCGCAGCGAGCCAAAAAGTTGTCATCCGGTCTCCGTCTACGGTCCAGCAAGTCAAAGCGCAGCCGACAACAACCTCTAAACCTAGCACGGCTAAGCCGCTCGCAATACCTAAGCAACCTGCTCTGAGCCCAGCACAGCAATCGCCTGTCCCTAAGATAACCTCCCACGTCGTCCGGCAGTTTAATAGTCACTCCTCGGCCGTCTCCGCTGTACAGGAACACCTGAAAAACAAAGCGCAGAATAAACTGCCTCAGCAACCCAAAAATCCAGTCAGGACAATTTCGTACCCAATGCCGACTGCCGAGACCGTCCCTGTCAAGGCTAATGTATCTATGGTAACCACGGCGGCAGTTGCAACGACGAGCTCCGCAGGTGTCTCGCGACAGACGGTCAGTCAGCTGCTTGGCAAGCAGTCCATGGTCGTAAGGCAGCCGGTTCGACGGACAGACAACCGATTTGTCATGCAGAGGGTTTTAGCGCACCCGTTTAGTCCACGCCCACAAATGGTTGACATTGTTCCAAAAGCCCCGACGACGGTAACCTGTAACGACCTGGCAAAGGCGCAAGGGAACCAATCGATTCCCAAGTCGATCACCGTGGTTACCTACAAAGATCAACCTTTCAGCAATACAGCTACGTCGATCGCCGCCGTGGCAACCAGCAGCGGGGGAGCCCTCAGCATTTCCAAACTTCAAAACGTACCGTCCTCGGTTCAGCATGTGACACCTCCCCCAGGACTAGATATGCGAAACCTGATCAGTCACGGTGTCGTGTTGCCATCCATTCCCCACTACCTCTCAGCCCCAGGGCTTACAACCACCGTGCTCAGACCAACGAACCCCGGTGTACTGACTGCCGCCAATGCGGCTCTCTTGAATCAGGCCATGGTAGCAGGCGCTAGGAGCGTCGCCCCACAGTTGGCAGTCCCTGCGAGTAAAGACAACAGTCCGGCCAAACTCCAATCTCCGGTGGCCGGATCGGTTTCGTTCTTCTCAACTGCCGTTGCCCCGCAAACCAAAGTGTCGACGGTATTGCAAACAAAAGCGCCCTCGCTGTCGTACACCACCCCTGTGACCCCGGGTCACCAATTCCTGACCCCTGGACTGACCTTACAACCGGCCCTAACTCAGGTTCTGTTCACGCAACCTCCCATTGCCGCCTACAGTATCGCTAACTCCTCCCAAGCGCACACTCTAGTCAAAACCACACTTTCTCCTCAATCGGTCATCCGGCATCCTATGGCCGCTACAGCCGCAGTGAACATGCCTCAAGTGGTTACAACAATGGCTGCAGTCATGGGAACGAACACCAGTCACCCCCTGACAACCGTTGCCATGACAATACCCCCGGTTGTGACAATTGGAGCCCTGTCTCTCAATCCGTTACTAAGCAACAATCGGGCGCTTGTCACTGCGCCAACATATACGACCCTCGGTCATCAGTATCCGCACTACAGGTTTCCGTTTGCCGGCCATGTCCCCATCATATCACCAGTGGCATTCACTGGTAACCCTGGCAACGCTGCGGCACTACCAGTGACTTCAGTCGGCGGCCAACCTGCAGCTAACAGCAAAACGAACAATGGCGTAATAGTGCACACAGTAGCAGTTCCTGCCGCGATACCGGTCACCAGTTCCTGGCTCAATGCAACCGCTATAAACAACGGGATACCAGTGAAAGAGTTGGTGTTGCCTGTTCCAGCAGCGGCAACAACAACAACAACTTCAGCAGCAAATGTTGTCATGGTTACAACTCGACCGGCAGCAACGCTAGCTTCAAATAGCTCACGAGAGGGCAGTGTTGCAGACAGCAGAAGTAGTTCTGGTTCGAAAGTTTTGGTAACCTCCAGCAGTTAGAATTATATGTGATGCGATCAAGCAAAATCAGTCTGAGGTAGGCCTTGGTAATTTTGGGGATTTTTACATATTCTATTGTAGCGTACTTCAGGCTCCATTTCAGTGAAAACCCCATGTGAATACGACCTTTGGTTAAAATATTACAACCATTTGAACACCAGCACGTTAAAAATAAAGAAACTGAGAAAATCATGTTTTTTGTATCACTTCCCTTCTGAATTTGGTTAAAAGAGTATTTTCATGTTCCACCCCTACGAACATATTTTGGCCCGATCTCAAAACAAGAATTGCCGAGTTCCGACCGATTTTGCTTGATTGCGTCACATATGCCTACAGATTATCCCCAACCACACTCAACCCTTCAAAATCCCACTGCACGTATTGTTGGAATCTGTTGGAGTGGGTAACTGCACTAGTCAACTGATTCAACTTGTTATGGAGTGAGGCATACCACCATAGTTAGAGTCCTATTGTTTGGGTGTAGAGTTTGCCATTATGGTGTTTGATCTTGCACGAGTGAAGGTTGTACATTTCGTCTTGTTTTTATGCAATATACTACCATTTAATGCCTACAGGTATTTTGTCCTTATTTATTTGCTGCAAAAAAGAAATTTAATTTACCAGTACATATTATAAACATAGCCTATAAGGCACTATTGATTAATGTACATGTACATGGCATCGGCATTAACATTGAGAACAATTTCAACAATTTTTTATTTTTAAAAAGTGCATTATCAAATTCATCATAATCTATCATAAACTATCATAAACTATCATAAACTATCATGAACTATCATAAACCATCATAAACCGTCATAATCTATCATAAACCGTCGCAGTCCATCACGGTCCATCACTGTCCATCACTGTCCATCACTGTCCATCACTGTCCATCACTGTCCATCACTGTCCATCACTGTCCATCACTGTCCATCACTGTCCATCACTGTCCATCACAGTCCATCACAGACCATCACAGACCATCACAGACCATCACAGACCATCACAAACCTGTGCCTGCACTAGGACCAATTTTACCCAAATGAGGGCGAGTGGATTCTGATGGATTTGGGGAAGGTTAGGGTTTCGCTGCCTTACTGCACTTTTGTCGCTTGCGCCTGAAACATGTCAGACTTCTGCAGTGTGTGTTTGACATTAATAACAGTTGTGATGGATCAGAACTTGTAGTGGGGGTAGAGGTAGGGCTTCATGGATTGGTCTGTTGGGATTAAATGTGATCGTTCTAAAAAAAAAAAAAATCAAAAATGTTAAACTGAAAGCGACTATTGTGAGACAAAGTATGCAACATGTTCTTTTCTAAGAATCGTGAGCAAAATTGTACATATATGCTATTTTTTTGTATTGTCCTATTTTGTAAATCATATTCAGAAATAGTATTTTTGCATAAATAAAATCTAACGATGGTTGGCTTGAAAAAGAAAACAAATGTAAAATTGTTTCAAATATTTTCCCTAATTTACCAAATGTAGTTGTGTTTTCAGGGGCAAGGCAGGAAATTTGGTTCCCTGACCTGACAATTTCATGACATATATTTCTGAAGTAGGATCAGGGAACCAGACTACAAGAGCGGCATTTATTCTTGGAGCAAGTTCAATCAAGGACCAATGGTTCACTAGTGGTTGTTTGTGACGTCACTAGCACAGGCGCCATGAAGTTGCAGTGCAAACGACTCGAGTCGAACTATGGTCGAACTTTTGTGGTGCCGAAAACATCGTACCGACAAAAAATATTTTAACACGATATCTCCGTTTAGTTATAAAGGCTTTTCTTATCGTACAATGGTGACAAAGTGACAGAATTACACATTAACTTTGAAAAGAAACATGTCTGAGTTTGCACGGCAACGTTAGTCGTCGACCATTTTTTTTGTCGATACAGTGTAGTACTGTAGTTGGTCGCTGCTGAACTTTGCTATGGAAATGTTGCTATTGATAACCAGTACGACCAACCATGCTAGGCTGGTCGCAAATATACGACGAGACTATTTCAACCATCGTCGATTTGAGGTCGATCAGAATTAGTCGAACTATGGTTAACTATAGTCCTTGATCGAACTTGCTTTGGTTTTTTTTAGCATTGTGCTACTGTGAAAGGAAAACCAGAAAACTCTGTTGGATTAGGGTCAAACGTGGATAGTCTGGACTCTATGAGAGGTCATCTTGATTCACATTTGCAGCCACACTGCATGCTTGTGGGTTTCTGGGTTCCAGACCCTAAAAGGTCACCTGGAGTACTTGCATACATGTAATTAGTCTAGCAGGGTTTTGCCGAAAAACAATCACTTTGAAGTTTGTTGGTGCATTAACTGTTGTTGAAGATCTTAGATTTAATAGGCTTAGATACGAAACGATACCAAATGCAGAATCGGAATCGATTTGTACATTTTTGGAGTTGCCCCCAAGCCTATTGGTTTTCTCACTTTGTATCACAGGAACTTGAAAAATGCAGTTAAATTTGGGGCTCTTTCTTGTTTTTTATATCAAGATTAATATAAAACCTTAATTTCAGTGTAACTACCTTGTATACATGTAATAATGTATAGATTCTTTGTACAATAGACAGAACTGTAGACTGTGGAAAGTGTGTATTTCATGGCAAACAAATAAATGCAGCATGAACATAATTATGTATTTATGAAAAGAGAAAAGTGTATTAAGATCACATTGCAGACAAAATAAATTATATATTCAGAAAACAAATTGTCCTGTTGAATTTTTATAAAATAATTTGAAATTTCAAAATTTTTCAAAAAGTAAAGTTTTGGCCAATTTTGATAAAATGCAAGGCTAACCCCTTGCAATGTTTAATTTGTCTAAAACGTCAATTGTTTGCTAATTTTGATAAAAATACAAGGCTAACCCCTTGCAATGTTTGATTTGTCTAAAAAGTCAAATTTGTGCCAATTTTGATACAAATGCAAGGCTAACCCCTTACAATGTTTAAATTGTCTAAAACGTCAATTTTTTGCTAATTTTGATAACAATGCAAGGCTAACCCCTTACAATGTTTAATTTGTCTAAAAAATCAAATTTTTGCCAATTTTGATACAAATGCAAGGCTAACCCCTTACAATGTTTAAATTGTCTAAAACAAATTTTTGCTAATTTTGATAAAAATACAAGGCTAACCCCTTACAATGTTTAATTTGTCAAAAAGTCAATTTTTTGCCAATTTTGATAAAAATGCAAGGCTAACCCTTTACAATTTTTGAATTGTCTAAAACGTCAAATTTTGGCTAATTTTGATAACAATGCAAGGCGTTTAATTTGTCTAAAAAGTCAAATTTGTGCTAATTTTGATAAAAATGCAAGGCTAACCCCTTACAATGTTTAATTTGTCTAAAAAATCATTTTTTTTGCCAATTTTGATAAAAATGCAAGGCTAACCCCTTACAATGTTTAATTTGTCTAAAACGTCAAATTTTTGCTAATTTTGATACAAATGCAAGGCTAACCCCTTACAATGTTTAATTTGTCTAAAACGTCAATTTTTTGCCAATTTTGATAATAATGCAAGGCTAACCCCTTACAATGTTTAATTTGTCTAAAACGTCAAATTTTTGCTATTTTTGATAAAAATGCAAGGCTAACCCCTTACAATGTTTAATTTGTCTAAAACGTCATTTTTTTGGCTAATTTTGATAAAAATGTAAGGCTAACCCTTTACAATTTTTGAATTGTCTAAAACGTCAAATTTTTGCTAATTTTGATAAAAATACAAGGCTAACCCCTTACAATGTTTAATTTGTCAAAAAGTCAATTTTTTGCCAATTTTAATAAAAATGCAAGGCTAACCCTTTACAATTTTTGAATTGTCTAAAACGTCAAATTTTGGCTAATTTTGATAAAAATGTAAGGCTAACCCCTTACAATGTTTAATTTGTCTAAAAAATCAAATTTTTGCCAATTTTGATAAAATGCAAGGCTAACCCCTTGCAATGTTTAATTTGTCTAAAACGTCAATTGTTTGCTAATTTTGATAAAAATACAAGGCTAACCCCTTGCAATGTTTGATTTGTCTAAAAAGTCAAATTTGTGCCAATTTTGATAAAAATGCAAGGCTAACCCCTTACAATGTTTAATTTGTCTAAAACGTCAAATTTTTGCTAATTTTGATACAAATGCAAGGCTAACCCCTTACAATGTTTAATTTGTCTAAAACGTCAATTTTTTGCCAATTTTGATAATAATGCAAGGCTAACCCCTTACAATGTTTAATTTGTCTAAAACGTCAAATTTTTGCTATTTTTGATAAAAATGCAAGGCTAACCCCTTACAATGTTTAATTTGTCTAAAAAGTCAAATTTGTGCCAATTTTGATAAAAATGCAAGGCTAACCCCTTACAATTTTTAAATTGTCTAAAACGTCAAATTTTTGCTAATTTTGATAAAAATACAAGGCTAACCCCTTACAATGTTTAATTTGTCTAAAAAGTCAAATTTGTGCCAATTTTGATAAAAATGCAAGGCTAACCCCTTACAATGTTTAAATTGTCTAAAACGTCAAATTTGTGCCAATTTTGATAAAAATACAAGGCTAACCCCTTACAATGTTTAATTTGTCTAAAAAGTCAAATTTGTGCCAATTTTGATAAAAATGCAAGGCTAACCCCTTACAATGTTTAAATGGTCTAAAAAGTCAAATTTGTGCTAATTTTGATAAAAATGCAAGGCTAACCCCTCACAATTTTTAAATTGTCTAAAACGTCAAATTTTTGTTAATTTTGATAAAAATGCAAGGCTAACCCCTTACAATGTTTAAATGGTCTAAAAAGTCAAATTTGTGCTAATTTTGATAAAAATGCAAGGCTAACCCCTTACAATGTTTAATTTGTCTAAAACGTCAAATTTTTGCCAATTTTGATAAAAATGCAAGGCTAACCCTTTACAATGTTTAATTTGTCTAAAAAGTCAATTTTTGCAAATTTTGATAAAAATGCAAGGCTAACCCCTTACAATGTTTAATTTGTCAAAAAATTCAAATGTTTGCTAATTTTGAAAAAACAATGTTTAAATTGTCTAAAAAGTCAAATATTTGCCAATTTTGGTAAAAATGCAAGGCTAACCCTTACAACGTTTAATTTGTCTAAAAAGTCAAATTTTTGCATTTTTTGATAAGAATGCAAGACTAACCCCTTAGAATTGTCAATTTCTCAAGCAAAAACAAGAACCCAAAGAGTACAAATGTGTTTTTTTTCATACATAAATATTTATTACATTAACATTAGTAGATACACCTATGCATGTACATACAAAGCAACAAACCTTTATATTTCACATTTTGAATCGGAATGGCAACAGTTTAGAATTGCAAGATTTCAATTTTTTTTTATATATTTATATCCATTGCAATAACTGAAATATTGCACTTATGTCTTTTAATTTATAAACATGTCAACACATTCCCACACATGGCAGGTGGAAATTATCTTCTGAATAACTTTGCACAAATAAAATAATTGGCTAAAAGTACACATACATGAAGCTCTTTTTAATAATACCTGAAGTTTTGAGCAGGGTTACCCCAAATAAAACTAATGTTTGTGCCGACATCAAATCTGAGTATCATCCATTTATGTGAATGTTTATGCCAAAGATACGCTTTTAAATAACACAAAGGCATAACCTAGAAAAGCATATCCGAGTTGTTATTAGCATCAGAATATTGTCCAAAGTAGGGTTAAAAGTTAAAAGTATATTCCAAAGAAAATAGTTTGTATGCAACAACTAAAACCTACGAATATAAAGAAATAAAAAGTTACAATTGTGTTGGCTGTTATAGAAGTAGGAAATGATCTAGCACTGTAGTTATGATTAGAAAGAGAGTATTTAGGAAAATGCTTCTAAAAGACAGACTTAAGCCGTGTTCGCACTGGATAAACATTTTGGGTAACTTTACCATGACGCCGGGTAACATTCCGATGAGTTAATCTTCCCACCGTTCGCACTTGGATTTAATTGACGCGAGTAGAATTGCCGAGACCATGGGTAAACTAACCGGGCTGGCTCCAAAACAATTTTCTGGCGCGGTTAAACTGACCTGGTCAATCTTCCTGGGCACCTTTGGCTCGGTTAAACTACCCACGCGGCGTGGGTAAGTTACCTGTGAGAAAAGTTAGCCAGACTGTTCGCACTGGACTTGAAATGGGTAAGTTACCCATTGGCTCGGTTAGTTTGCCCAAATTAAGTCCAGTGCGAACAGGGCTTTTGTGGAATGTAGACAAGATAATGTTAAATGAACACTATCTGGATTGATACTGAAATACTCTCACTGTAGACCAAGGGCCTTTATGATTCCCTGGCTTCGTTTGTTTTTAGGCTCCAACTGCTGGAACTCCAGCCACATTCGGGTGCCTGTTGATGTGAATCCAACAGTTTGAATATTTCCATTTCTAATTGCTTCAAAGTGATTTGAAAGTTGGAGGCAGAGCTGAAAACGAAGCATAGGTTTCATAAACCCCCAATTTCAATAGACAAAATTTAAAGCCCTATGAAGTGGCACGTGTTCTCAAAGACAGGGTGTGTATACCATTTTGTTCTCAAATACTCAATAGAACTTTTAAACTCTGGGGCCAATTTCATAAAACATGTAAGCACAAAAATTTGCTTAGCACAAAAAATAGTCTTGCACAGTAAAAACAGGTTACCAGCTGAAACTCCATGGGCTTTTTATAGCCAAAACCTGCTGATTACCAGTCACAAACAATAAACATCACCTGAAAATTTGGTCTGTAACTGTAACTGTAACCCTGGGGTTTTTTTGCAAAAAAAATAATTTTCATGCTAAGCATTACATTTGCGCTTACCTGTTTCATGAAATTGGGACTTGGATATGTATATAATAACACCTATTGCAGATAGTATTCAAGAGTCGCGCTGAACCAAAGTGTTGTCCAATTGACTTTTTTTCGTACTTAATTCAAACTTTCAAAATGGTTTTGACTCAGCTGAACTCTGGAACACAGGTTTAAAACATGTTTCACACTCGTTAAAACTAGTACATTTACGTGACAAAAAAAACGAACAGATCACAATGACTTGAATTTGTGATTTACAACAGTACACATGCGTAGGGCATACATTATACATTGTACCACACCACGAAACTAAAAGTCACTTTAATACTCAAGATAAAACAAGCTCAATTTAGCCGTTGGACATCCAATGCATTGCAGACATTGCAGTGTTGTAATAGTTGAAAAAGATTATTGTAATATTGTGGACGGTATAAATAACAGATGACCCTCTGTGACAAATTTTTTTATGAGTGCCTGTGGTCTCTCCTTAACCCTCGGAGACACCGACCCAAAATAATGACACTTGGGACTTTCGGTGCTCACGCGATAGGCATATGTGTAATATGTATAGACGATGTGCCCTCTGACGTCACGTGTTTACATCTGTATTCAAATGTGCCCGGCAGTATGCGCACACATCGGGTTTTACATAAAATTTGCTTAGAGAGCGACGTCGCAGGTCAGATCGCCTTTGAATTATGTGACCTCTGATGTCATCTCTTAATCAAATTTATGTAAAACATGATGCGTGCGGATATTGCCGGGCACATTTGAATATAGATGTAAACAGAGGGCACATCGTCTATTGAACTGTGTTTGGGGGTCACAGTAGTTTGTCTAATGGTAGGAGGATATCAATAGATCTTCCCTGGACACGCACACCAAATATTGAAGGCAAATCTATAATATGTGTAATTTGTATAGAGCCGAGTTCACAGGGCTGGATTGAAGGGTGAACGAACTCTATTTCAAACATGCTTTTACAGCTTATACGGGTGGAGTACAAGGATAGTTAGAAAAAGGAAAAAAATCAGCGGAATTTGCCCAAAGATGGCGAAGTTATATTCTTCGGTGATTAAACACAGTGCAATGTGCACGTATTGAGTACACATGCTTGAATACACCACTCACGACACTAACCCTAAACACTGCAGAGAATGGTCTGCACGCTATTTTATCTCGTCACGAATTGTCTTAAATATACGTCACATTAAACATTGTCCATTCAGTGGCTAGTATATATGCTAAACATTGTTAACACGTACATGTACATTCATGTGCAAATCATGCAGCTATTTATAACACAAGGTCATACATAATTACATAATTACATTTAAACCTAAATGTTACTTTATAATAGATTGTTAGTCACGTAAATTAATAAGCTAGTTCTGTATTTCGATAAAGGGCAGGTCAAAGGTTATTCGGGATAAAATGGATGATGTAATGTTACGCAATGTCCATTTCTAATTGTAATGAACACACTAGCGTGTGCAGTTAAAATACCGAACTGGCAATGAATTCCACTTTAGTTCGGAGTTTCATTTTCCGGTTCCATGAGCTTAGCAGACAGTGACTAAAATTAAAGCAATCAAACTGGGAAACCTTTTAGAAAGCAAGCTGGGAAACAATATGTTTTGAACAGAAATCTGAAGCCACTTTGCGAGTGTTACAGCTCTGTAAAAATCAGGTCCAAATTCTGAAGTTTACACAAAGGCAATTATTTCACTGCTCTGACTATTAACCAGTTCGCGCCGGAGGACGTATATACACGCAAAGTTTTCCCCAGATTCGAAAACGGATGATGCATAAACATGACACGCCCAAGGACGGAAATTTCTGTGAGCAGCGAGCAAGGCCGCTGCATGCGTGGGTGTGCTTCCCGGTACTATTGGCTTGAACCCGCCTCGGATCGAGTTTCGTTAAAAATAATCCTGCGCCTCGGCTCGGCGATGTTAAAATAATCCCAGCGCGAACTGGTTAAGCCTTTCGACAACCCAAAATAAACATTTTTTAATTTTGTTTTCATTTTGTAAATATAATCTTAAGCAGCTATCCACATTTCCTCTTCAACCTTAAATATATATTTATATTATCTGGTCTATATACGAGGGGTGATTGATAAGTTTGTGACCATGGAGATGAGTTTTGATGAGTTTTGATGAGTTTTGACTGAATTTGCGAGCAGTTCAACTTGTTGAATGATTACGCAGAAAGTTTGAAAAGGATCACACTATCACTGGAGCCTACTAGGCTTATTTCCTGAAACAGCTACGGGAAAAAAATCAAAACGATTCGGCATGGGAAGCCTACAAGAGGGGAGCTCTTCCGCCACAGCAATGCTCTGACCCACACGTCCAACGGCTGCCATCCAGAGAAATGTGGATTCAAACTGGTCGAACACCCATCCTATTCTCCGGATATGGCACCCTCTGACTACACCACCTCTTCCTAAAGTTGGAGAAGAAGCTCGGTGGTCACCATTTTTGCCTCCGATGATGAAGACATTGATGCCATGGACCATGGCTTCTACCCAGAAGGGGATCCGTAAGCCCAGTGACTGCTAGACTAAGTGGGGACTATGTTGAAAATTAAATTAACATCATATAACTGACCCCTACCTTAGGCCAAAAACTGATCAATCACCTCTCGTACACTAAATGGAGGTTCTGTCATCAAAAATCAACAATCATAGAAGGATACACGATATCTTCCAAAAGATTTGGTCGGTAGGTTTCTGCGATTTTAACGATTTATACGGTTCTAGTGACTAAAGTTATTCCAATGACCCCTCTATTTCGCGTCTAATAATCCTCTAACAACTGTCGCTACTTTTCTTTTTAACGTTTCCAAGTACTATTACATTGAATACAGCACATGGGCAAAGTACTAGTACTGAACAGTGGAATGATACAATATTGGAATACATCACTAGACATTTTACCTCACCAAATCTCAGTCAATATTCTATTTATTATAATTTTTTTTTTTTTAGATGTACATTAACTCTTTTACTATGATCAATCAATACCCCACCTTCTCAACATTATCAACATTTCCAGTGAAATGTTCAAACAGAAATCCGCATGTCCCTTCGTGAAATTTGATCAGTTTTCTGTTCAGTGCAGTCCCTTCGCGTCTGTGTTCACACGGAATATAAACCAGTCACATTCAATATCTTACATTATATTACATGGCAGTACGTGTCTTACTTGCGTTAAGATTGTAAGACTATTTAGTTCACCACAAGAACAATTAGGTACACCTCACATACGTACTGTGGACATTCCTTTGTCTTCGTGTAGTTAAAAAACATTGACTAAATACTAATTTTCTCGCTTCCCTAAAACAAATTTAACCTCAAATGTTGATTCTGGGCCTCTCAGCTGTTCCTCCTATCCTTTTTTATATATAACCCTAACCCGTTTTTCCTCTAGCGCTTTTTTTTAGAGACGGCAAAACGGACTGTGGACCTGGCCAAGTCCACAAACCGTAACCTCTTCCCGCATCGTGTGGACCTATATTGTTCGGAGGTCCACAGTGCGTATGCAAGACTAACTCATCTATACAATGTCTTATGTCTACAGTACTGTGTAGGGTTACACACGAACAAAAAAGGTCCAATGTTTTCTTCAATACTATTTAACATTCATCTAATATGAAACCAAATTGTGACCTGTCATCACAAAATGAGCGTAAAGTCGGCAAAATCAAAAATTGAGATATGGGTATTTCTAAATTCTGTGGAAACAGAGCTTTCCAATGGTATATAACACTTGGAGGTTTGATACTCAATATCTTTTTTTATTTTTATTTTTTAGTCTGGAGTCTTAATACAGAGATTATGAGAAAACGGGCATTTCTTGCGAGAAATTGTGTGAATGCGCAAAGAAAGGCATAGTCAAAATTGTCTCAAAAACTTTTTTTTTTTTTATCTGATCGTCCTGAAAAATTGGGAATTGATTGTTGGGGATTTAGTCTTTAAAAAAACCATATAATCTCATAATCGACCACCCCTTCAAATTTTGACTTTGACTGGCCGTACTGGGAAATCACTCCGTGCGACTTTACGCTCATTTTGTGATGACAGGTCACAATTATACGTGGTAAATATATGTGGGTTTTTTCCCTCTATTTTTATATGGTTTGTACACGTTCATGCAACTCGCTTATTAATTCAATACTATTAATTTGTCATCTAAATATTGACATCTTACAGATTTTGCATTAAACCAAATATCCATAAATTAAAGTCCAAATTTTAGTCACCCGAATTCTACAAAATACTGTGATTTTGTACGTTTTCTAAAAACATTAAAAAAAAAAAAAAGTTTACTTCTCCTTACCACAGAGTTTACATTCTGTTTAAAGAATACACTTTAAAATAAATCCTGTAACATTTGTCGACGTGGCAAACGCACTTGCAATTTTAAATACTAAAAACATTTTTTGTTTGCCGTGAGAAAGTTTTACAACATGGTACAACGTTCCAGATTCTAAAATCCTTTCACAATTCGATATCTTCCTTAACCCCTCATACACACATCACTTCATAATAACTGTCCTTGTCTTATAAAACAACTACTCTCTCTAAAAAAAAAAGTACATTATTTACCGTAGTTCTAAACCCGCAGTAAATTAAAATTAAGTACGTGAATAATTGTTTTTTAACAACATGACTACATTTACAACTTTAATTTCTTGCACTTGTTTTGTTTAATGTTTATACATATGGACTTAGCTATGTACAGACTCAACTATTTAGCACAATATGAAACTATAGTAACATTTAATAAATACACTTTTTCTTACACTTTTTCATCATTTTTTTTCTTTCCAAGTTGCGTAAGGATACAAGTTGGACACTGGACGACAAGTGTCGGGTGAAGTCCCTGTACTGTTTCTTAGAAAGCTAGTACGGGTGCATGTATATGGTGAAGACAGGCTGGAATGGTGTCAAGTTGGTTCATGAGTCTTGCATAAGAAAAGAGTAGGGAGGGCTGGGGTGAGGGGTGACCATGGGATGTCGGGGCGAGGGGTGACCATGGGATGTCGGGGCGAGGGGTGACCATGGGATGTCGGGGCGAGGGGTGACCATGGGATGTCGGGGCGAGGGGTGACCATGGGATGTCGGGCGAGGGGTGACCATGGGATGTCGGGGCGAGGGGTGACCATGGGATGTCGGGGCGAGGGGTGACCATGGGATGTCGGGGCGAGGGGTGACCATGGGATGTAGGGGCTAGGGGTGACCATGGGATGTAGGGGCGAGGGGTGAGAGGGGTCAGGCAAGTGGGTGAGAGGGGTCGGGCAAGTGGGTTATAGGAGTCGGGCAAGTGGGTTATAGGGGTCGGGCAAGTGGGTTAGAGAGGGTGGGCAAGTGGGTTAGAGAGGGTGCGTTTGTATTGACCGGCAATCGTGGTCGTCGGACAAAAGAATTGGGAGTCAAACAATGGGTCCACGATTGACACAACGTCCACGATCTTTTCCCGTGTACAAATCCTATGGCGATCATCAAAAAACGTTAGAGTATAAACAAAAGAGGGAAGACGGTCGGACAATACCCCGTCCACGATCGAAGGCCTTTACACACTTGTGTGGGCAAGTGGGTTAGAGAGGGTGGGCAAGTGGGTTAGAGAGGGTGGGCAAGTGGGTTAGAGAGGGTGGGCAAGTGGGTTAGAGAGGGTGGGCAAGTGGGTTAGAGAGGGTGGGCAAGTGGGTTATAGAGAGGGTGGGCAAGTGGGTTAGAGAGGGTGGGCAAGTGGGTTAGAGAGGGTGGGCAAGTTAAGAAGACATGATAGAGAGGTAGTTTAGCTAGGGTATTCAGGTGGGTGAGATGATACGGTAGTATCATTACAGAAAAAAAGCTTCTGATGAAGTGTTGAAGTGTAGGAATCCAGCATAACGTATCCACACAGCCTGCAAGAGATTTCAGTTTTGTCAAGAGATTTCAATTTGTCAGCTCACTGAAGCTTTTCCCAAAAAACACCACAAATCTAAAAATGTCAAAGCATGAGCCCAGGGGCACACAGTTTCAATAGCATTCAGGGGTCAGTTATATATCTCTCTGCATTAGCTCTGATGGTGGTACTGGTAAAATGGAGTCTACGACTGTTTCATGTATTGTCGTGAAATATTTGCCAACTTCACTGATTTACAAATCTAAAATGTCAAAGCATGAGCCCTGGGGGGCACACAGTTTCAATAGCATCCAGGGGTCCGTTATATATCTCTCTGTGTTAGCTATGATGGTGGTACTGGTAAAATGGAGTCTACGACGGTTTCATGTATTGTCATGAAATATTTGCCATCTTCACTGATTTACCTGCTGTGAATTCGGTCGTCTTGTTTTCACTTGTTCTCAATCAGCGTCTGCACCCTGTACACCAAGTCTCTGGCAACCTTCAGAATCGCTTTGGCATCGTGTCTCTCGGCCATTTCTGAGTCGGAGACAAAAATTTCACACAAACTGTTTACAAACATTTGTAAATTCACACTTTACAAAGGTGTAGTTGATTTTTGCTTTAAAAGGTAGGAAACAGCATTTGTAAACATTTACAATGGAAACTTTGAACATTAAATTTCTAAAACGCAAGCAGTGATTACGATTCAGACATTTCAAATGTCGGAAAACGCAAGCTTCCCAATCACCAATTACATTTCGGACATTTTCAAACCTCAAAACCAGACATTTTGAGGTTTGGAGGTTTTGATGTCTAAAAGGTAATTTGGTGATTAGGAACATTTTGAAATCGTAATTTAATGTCTGAAACGTAATCTATCGTTATCTCAGACATTTTGACACTAACAGAAGCGTTTCAGACCTTCCTGACCCAAAGTGTTCAGAAGTTCCGTTAAGTTTGCCCCATCGGACGCTTACCGTTAAAGAACTTGATGATATCCGTGAAGTCCATGTTGTTGTCCAATATGATATCTCTGTAGTATTCCACCAAGGCTAAGGCAATGAAGAGCACAAAGTCCCTGGAAGCGCAGTGTTTAGCCGCCCAAATGGTCTCCCAGACTACAAAGGTGTCATCGTAGACAAGCTCTGATCAGGGAATAAAAACAAGGTGAAATCATTGTAACAACTCGCTCGTGGCTTTCTGTCTTTTGACTGGCTGAGGGAAGTCACATGGCATTCGATCCTGCCGTGTTTGTTTCGCGCAGATTCGGTGTTCCGTAGCATCGATAGCTGATTCCGATGAGGTTTTAACGGATCTTGCTCGCAAGGTGAGTTCGTAAGATGGCATGGCAGAGGCAGAGAGACAAACTGATTATGTTTGAAGATTAAATGTACGAAGTGAACTTTTGGGACAGTATTTCTTCAGTTTTCATTGAAGTGCATTTTCACGATTAAAAATAGTACGATTTATTTATTTTGTATGGCCATTTCAGATAGTTTGTCTCACCAAATAGACCGTTTGCCTACAAAATTCAAAGCAGACGACATTCATCTCGTGTGTTCAGATTTGACGCGCGAGAGTGATCCCATTTGTTTTTGCACGGCGTTGGATCACACGATCTCACGTATGCAACACTCTGACCCCAAGACCGGCTGGGCATGTTTTATCGGTTGTTTAAAACTACCCACATGTCTCACAGGTATTTTCAAAAGTACATTTTTTGGGGTCAAATCGTACAAACCTCTCTTGAAGTCCAGCAGGAACCATCGATAGCAGAAGTAGAAGTGGGTGTAGTCGCCGTTCTGATGCATCAACTCAAATATTTCCGAGTCCAGGATCTACAAAAGAGCAAAACAGTCGCCCAGTTTTATAGGACCGTGTCTAAATTCCTACGAAAGGTAGAGTTGCGGACAAGTTGCAGGATTCGGAACAACTTCCTGGCAATCTTCGCACAATAAAGTTATCGATTATTGGGAAGTCAAGTCGTTGCTTATAAAAAACTTCGTCTGGAACTAGTCCAGGAGAAATACAGAGCTTCTTCTAGATATAAAGTGAATGTTTCTATCCACAACTTGTAAGCAGCCACAGTAAATGTTCATCAATAAAAGAAAGATTAACCATTTAACAACAACACCGGAAATTAGTTTTTGGAAAGAATGTTGCATCCTGACGCTGTTTTATTTTCTTCATATATCATTTAAACGAAGGTCAATCAGTGCAAAAATGTTCAAAAGACACGAATCTCGGACTGAGAAATATTTCCAATTTTGTTGGAAATACTTAGAAAGTTTTCTCGACTCTGCATAGACTTTGTACACGACCGCTTAAGTAAGGTCAGGGTACTACATTTTTTGACTCTCTATAGACTTTGTACACGACCTCTGAAGTAGCGTCAGGATACTACATTCTTTGACTCTCCATAGACTTTGTACACAACCGCTGAAGTAGCGTCAGAATACTACATTCTTTGACTCTTCATAGACTTTGTACACGACCGCTGAAGTAGCGTCAGGATACTACATTGTTTGACTCTCTATAGACTTTGTGCACGACCGCTGAAGTAGCGTCAGGATACTACATTCTTTGACTCTCCATAGACTTTGTACACGACCGCTGAAGTAGCGTCAGGATACTACATTCTTTGACTCTCCATAGACTTTGTACACGACCACTGAAGTAGCGTCAGGATACTACATTCTTTGACTCTCCATAGACTTTGTACACGACCGCTGAAGTAGCGTCAGGATACTACATTCTTTGACTCTCCATAGACTTTGTACACGACCGCTGAAGTAGCGTCGGGATACTACATTCTTTGACTCTCCATAGACTTTGTACACGACCGCTGAAGTAGCGTCAGGATACTACATTCTTTGACTCTCTATAGACTTTGTACACGACCGCTGAAGTAGCGTCAGGATACTACATTCTTTGACTCTCTATAGACTTTGTGCACGACCGCTGAAGTAGCGTCAGGATACTACATTCTTTGACTCTCCATAGACTTTGTACACGACCGCTGAAGTAGCGTCGGGATACTACATTCTTTGACTCTCCATAGACTTTGTACACGACCGCTGAAGTAGCGTCAGGATACTACATTCTTTGACTCTCCATAGACTTTGTACACAATCGCTGAAGTAGCGTCAGGATACTACATTCTTTGACTCTCTATAGACTTTGTGCACGACCGCTGAAGTAGCGTCAGGATACTACATTCTTTGACTCTCCATAGACTTTGTACACGACCGCTGAAGTAGCGTCAGGATACTACATGCTTTGACTCTCTATAGACTTTGTACACGATCGCTGAAGTAGCGTCAGGATACTACATTTTTTGACTCTCCATAGACTTTGTACACGATCGCTGAAGTAGCGTCAGGATACTACATTTTTTGACTCTCCATAGACTTTGTACACGACCTCTGAAGTAGCGTCAGGATACTACATTCTTTGACTCTCTATAGACTTTGTACACGACCGCTGAAGTAGCGTCAAAATACTACATTCTTTGACTCTCTATAGACTTTGTAAACGACCGCTGAAGTAGCGTCAGGATACATTCATTCTTTAATTGTTTATTTGTATACATTTTTGACGGAGCATAATGTCTAATCTGCCCACCTGTATGAGAGATCTCATGTTGGCAAAGTGTGTATCCATGGCACCTCCATGGGGGAAGTTCTTACTCATACGCTTCATAAGCTCACAGAAACAGCTGTACGTCTTAGCCTCTGAAACGGTTAACAGGGAAGAACAAATGATGACTCTGACCGTTGATGTCAGGAACTAGCTCGAGAGCACTCGTAACTAAATTAACATATTACTTTTCAAAATAAAAACCAGGGTACATAGAAAAACAAAGCAGATTGTTTATGGCGCATGCGAAAGTTTTATTATAGAGCTCACTGTACACACTTGCATCTTGATGCATTTATGCTCCGATGTGATAGTATTACCGTGTGGACCTTTACGAACAATATGAACAGCAATTTCCGAGATTCAAAACAGCAATACCTATGCTGTTTTTGTTATCAAGAACCTGATTCTCTACTACACCCGGACAAATAGGCCGACACACCCCGACAGACACCCAGCCCGACACCCAGACTGACACACACAGCTTTACCTTACATACGCACTGTGGACATTCCTTTGTATTCGTGTTAACAAACTTTGACTAAATACTCATTTTTCTCGCTTCCTCAAAACAAATTTACCCTCAAATTAGGATTATGGGCCTCTCAGCTGTCCCTTCTATCTTTTCTATATATAACCCTAACCCGTTTTTCCTCTAGCGCTCTTTTTCGGAAACTGAAAAACGGATTGTGGACGTGTGCAAGTCCACACACCGTAACCTCTTCCCGCATCGTGTGGACCTATATTGTTCGGAGGTCCACAGTGCGTATGCAAGACTAACTCACCCCGATAGACACACCCCGACAGACACATCCACACTTGGCACGCCATTGGTTGTGGGGTACCTCTATTGTTCAACCTTACTTTCCTTCTTTTGTTTTTCTTTGTCTCCTTAGAAATCTCGAAATACATAGCGTTACGAGTGTGGGGTACTTTCATTTTTAAAGACGAGACTGTGGGGTACCATTGTTGCCCTTTTGTTCCCGGTAGCCCGTAAGTGCCAATTTGTAAACTCACCCAGACCGACAAACACAGCCCGACTGACACCCCGACAGACACCTTAACCCTAACTACCCCAAACCCATCAAACTCCAACTGCAGGTTTTGCTAGGTTTTGGCAGGTTTGGTACCAAACCGTAACAACTTGTTGTTAGACTTTGTTTGACTCAGTACCAAAGGCCCAGGGAGACCCTGTTGAATTCTGTGAGGTTCAGGACAGAAAGGCATGAGACTTGTCAAAATGTTAGAGTTTTGGAGAATGCACAGGTATTTATACGTAGGTGACCCACATGGTCACAGCACAGTTCCTGGTCAACTGTAAGTGTATGTGCACGTGAACCCTGTATGTGTGTCCCCCACTAAAGCACATAATACCACTGGCCAGTTATCACTGTACCAAGTCAATAAAACTTCAACTGTTGGAGTTTGGCAGGTTTAGTACTGTTAGGTTCAGTACAGTGTGCCAACAATTACTGAACCTGTGTGAGCTGTTGAAGTTTTTTAGGTTTGGTACGCTTCCTAGTGCGAGAGCCTAGGTGGTTAGGGTTAACGGACATACCGTCATCAATGATGACAAGCAGTGGCGCTACCAGATCACACATGCCCTGCACGTAGCCAACCTCCAGATGCTCCCAGACGTAACTGCACATGATGTTACGCAGTTTCTCTAGGTTGGTCAAGTTGAAGTAATGGTAGTTACGATCACATCGCTGTACATCCTTGTCCACGCGGTGGAGGTTTAGGCTGAAGGTATCCAAAAGTTCAGTCTGTAAACAGACAAACAAATTAGCAATTAAAAAAAAGAAAAAAAGACAAAGGCTGTTTTGCGAGAAACCATTTTCAATTCTGCAATCTCTTCAAATAGCCACCCTGTAAAAATTGGATTTATTCTCAATCAGAGTTGTATTCAAGTCCCTGCGAGTCCCTGCAAGTCCCCACAAGTCCTTCAGTCTCAAGTCAAGTCACTAGCTGTTCAGATGAACTGTTCCTTTGTCATTATTCAACCAGTTACTTGCGACTGGCTTTATGAAAGGACTTGGGACTGGACTTGGGACTGGACTTGCGACAGGACTTGCGACTGGACTTGCGACTGGACTTGCGACTGGACTTGCGACTGGACTTGGGACTGGACTTGGGACTGGACTTGGGACTGGACTTGGGACTGGACTTGGGACTGGACTTGGGACTGGACTTGTGACTGGACTTGTGACTGGACTTGTGACTGGACTTGTGACTGGACTTGTGACTGGACTTGTGACTGGACTTGTGACTGGACTTGTGACTGGACTTGTGACTGGACTTGTGACTGGACTTGTGACTGGACTTGTGACTGGAATTGTGAAAGGACTTGTGAAAGGACTTGTGACTGGACTTGTGAAAAGACTTGTGACTGGACTTGTGACTTGACTTGTGACTTGACTTGTGACTTGACTTGTGACTTGACTTGCGACTGGCTTTATGAAAGGACTTGTGACTGGACTTGTGACTGGACTTGTGACTGGACTTGTGACTGGACTTGTGACTGGACTTGTGACTGGACTTGTGAAAGGACTTGTGAAAGGACTTGGGACTGGACTTGGGACTGGACTTGGGACTGGACTTGGGACTGGACTTGGGACTGGACTTAGGACTGGACTTAGGACTGGACTTAGGACTGGACTTGGGACTAGACTTGTGAAAGGACTTGTGAAAGGACTTGTGCAAGGACTTGTGCAAGGACTTGCAGGGACTCGAATACAACACTGTCCTCAATCCTTTCAGTTATTTCTTGCATTTGTTCAGTGTGGTCTCACCGTATACACGCCTCCATTGGACGATGCAGGCGATACAGCCATAGTCTCTGCAGACAGTGTATCCGTGATCATCAGACACTTCCCTTTGGGCACCAAGACTTCTTCCTCGTCCTCTTTCATCTCTTCCGTGGGCGTGGTCGGGTCCTCGGGTTGGGGGGCGTTGTCGTCTCCGTTGCACAGCTCCACCCTGACCTCTCCTTCGTCGCTGCACGTGGTGCTGGCGTGCTTGAGGCTGTCCCGGGATTTGACGCTGGAGGAGCTAGCGATGCTGGCTCCTATGCCCTCGTCCACTGACGTGTCACTGTGTTTGTGCTTCAAGTGGTGCCTTTCTTCCTTCTCCTGCGGGCTTCGGCATTCGATCACAACATACTCCTGTTGGTTATCAAATAAAAAAAAAACACCAGTTACCATCCAATCCAATCCAATCTGCATTTGTAAAGCGCCATCAATCTAGTTGCCTATTCCGAGGCGCTGCCAGGAACACCGGGGCAAAGCCCCTTCTCTTAGCGATAAGTGTTACTGGGTTCTTTTACGTGTATTACACAACACACGGGACCTCCAGCTTTACGTCCCATTCGAAGGACGAAGCAATAGTGGTTTAATTGCCTTGCTTAAGGACACACGTGTCGACAGCGGGACTCGAACTCACGCTCTGCGGAACAGAAAACCGGGTTCTTAACCGCCCGGCCACGACACCCCACCATTATTACCATGTAATAATAATACGTAATAGTATCCACCAATAACGACGCTTTCGGCGTTATACATTTATTACCCTGTTCATCAGGCCCTGGGCCACATGGAAGCTGATATCAGTGCTCAATTGGACCTCGACCCTAACAGGTACCCATTTATACTCCTGGGTGAAGAGAGGTAATTGTAGATAAGTGTCTTGCCCAGGGACGCAAACACCATGTTCCTTGCAGGGTTCGAACCCAGGCACCATCACACATGAGTTGAACACCGTAAACCACTGGGCCATTATGCTTTAGTATTGGGTTATTATGTTAATTAACCAGTTCGCACCGAGATTTTTTTTTACATTGACCAGAACCAGGCACAAGATTGTTTTTCACAAACCCTGATCCGAGACGGGTTTAGGCCAGCATCTGTGGGTTGCCCGACAGATATTTCCGGCCTTGCTCGTGACGTGTTTATCTGTCGTTTAAAATTATAGACAAAAACTTTGCGCGTATACACGGTCCTCTGACGCGAACTGGTTAAAAATCCTTTGTAAAGATAATACCTTGCGGATCATCTCGCGCTGTTCTCGCGACAAGTCCTCGGTTTTTCCTGCCGATCGTACCTCGCCGGCCTCGATGTACTCATCGTTATCCTCCTCGTCCTCCAACTCGAACACCTCGCTGTCCAAGCTGGGGTCGTGACCCTGCAGGGGAATCTGACCCTCCGAGCTGTTCTCCGAGGACAGCTTGGCCGCCTGAGTGTCGCGGTCGCGCTGCTTGATGATGGCTTCCACGGCCATCCACTCAGCCACGATTTGCTCGTAGGTCATGCGCGTGTTGGCATCCACCGACTGCCTTTCCTCCTCTGTGCAGCCGAACTTGTAGTGGCCCAACATGTACGGCCAGACCTACCGAGTATGAGAATGTAAACCATAATGGACGATTCATACTTATTGACAGTTCAAAAGCACCAAAAGTACTAAATGATAGTTATCTTTCAAAACAAATGGATTTGTGACTTCTAGATGGAAGTAGAGCTTAAATCTTTACCTCTTTCCTGATTTCGTGAGCCACTCCACCAAAATAAACCAGATGCATCACCTCATCTTCGTTCACCTCCTGAACAAACAAAAATGTCACAAATTCTTAAAAGCAAAAATGCAAAACTAAAATTCTAAAACCTTTTCTAAAATTCAAAAATTCTTTCAAAAAACACATAGATGTATGTGTGTGATAGATGTGGGCAGAAAAATGTGTCTTCTTTTGAGATAAATAATTTAGACAGATTTCAGCAAACTTGTAAGAATGTGTTCCAAATGTACGCAGGATTGACCTGGGACTGACCTGGGACTGACCTGGGACTGGGACTGACCTGGGACTGACCTGGGACTGACCTGGCAATGACCTGGCAATGACCTGGCACTGACCTGGCACTGACCTGGCACTGACCTGGCACTGACCTGGCACTGACCTGGTACTGACCTGCCACTGACCCGCCACTGACCCGGCACTGACCCGCCACTGACCCGGCACTGACCCGGCACTGACCCGGGGACTGACCTCGCACTGACCTGGGGACTGACCTCGCACTGACCTGGGGACTGACCTCGCACTGACCTGGGGACTGACCTCGCACTGACCTGGGGACTGACTGGGGACTGACCTGGGACTGACCTGGGGACTGACCTCGCACTGACCTGGCACTGACCTGGCACTGACCTAGCACTGATTGACTTGTGATCGGTTAGTGATTGACAATGAGAACTGACTTATAACGATATCTCGGCCTCATACCTTTCCAGCCTCGATAAACCTGGCCCATTTGTCGGCATCGAGCCCCTTGGATGCATCCATGGCAATGATGTTGGCGTCCACCAGACCGGACAGGTGTGTGCGGACTGTGCGTAGGTGGCGACAGTGAGCCAGCCCTGTGTGAGATGAGAAAGGAGGAAATAACATAGGATCGTCAAATCTCATTAGTGTAAAGCTGCACTGACTGCATCATCAGTCTTTTTGCCTACAAATAGGAAGCGACTGGCAATTAACCAAATAAAATCTGAACATTTTATAAACGGTCATCATGAAAATTTACTACAGCAACGAGATAGTGCTCCGTGGATCCCGTATGTTGTCCTTTCCCACAGTCGATCCCTATGTTTTGTGTTCGTAAAAAAACTCAATTTTGTGGGTTTTTTTACCTAAAACTTTAACATACAGCATACGGAGATACGGTCATACATTAGTATACACTGGCCTCTCCTAAAAACTTTGTTTAGGCGAGACAACTGTTTGAGTGTACTTACATCCATAGAATGCTCTTGAAATGATCTGTTTCTTCATGGTATCACAAAGCAGCTTGATTGAGGACCTACAGAAAAAAGATTTCATTTTATAATTTTTTATAAATTATAAATTTCATTTATAATTTTTCTCATTATGACAAACGAGGGTTTCCAATAAGAAACCACTAGTGAGAGGAAACGTATTCTGCTATTCTAGGAACCTTGGAATTCCACAGAAAGCCTAAGGTATCGATCCGGCGCTGAAAACCCAAGCAGTGTCTTCCGTCTAAGTGGGATTTATGTTAGCAAATGTGACCCACCAGGCCAAAACCAGGCGGAAGTCGGCAAATGCCATTTCGAGATATGGCATTGTACACATAAATCGTTAGTTAGAACTCTAATTTATAAGCTGTTCATGTTTAAACGTTTTTAAAAATCCCCGAAAGTGATAATATCGGCCTTCTCCTGATTTTTGTTGTCGTTGCTATAAATTACTCAAATTGAGCAAACTTGTTGTTGCGAACGGCAACAAAATGTCACTTTTTGAAGCGTCGTTACTTTTCATTCCATAGCGGTACTGGTGCATGTGATGTATCATTTTAAAGCTTAAAACGCTAGCAATCCAATGGTATAAAAAACTCTCATATGAAACATTTCGACTTTAGCCTGGTTTTGGGGTGGTGGGTCACAAATGTTGTGCTTCATGAAATTGGCGCCTGGGGCCAATTTAAAAAACATACAAGCACAACAATTTGCTTAGCATGAAAATCTTTCCTTGGCAGAAAAACAGGGCTACAAACTAAATTTTCAGGTGATGTTTATTGTTTGTGACTGGTACTCAGTTGGTTTTTGCTTAGCATGAAAAGAACATTGAGTTTCGGCTGGTAACCTGTTTTTACTGAGCAAGACTATTTTTGTGCTGAGCTAAATTGTTGCAGAGATGTAGTCGAGTCCATCACAAGTCCCTGCAAGTCCCTGTAAGTCCCTGCAAGTCCATCACAAGTCCTTCAGTTCCAATTCAAATCACAAGCTATTCAAATCAGCTTTGACAAAAGCATTCCTTTGTCATTGTTCATCCAGTTACTTGTGACTGCCTTTATGAAGGGACTTGTGACTGGCTTCACGAAACTGAGACTTGTGAACGGACTTGCAGGGACTCGACTACAACCCTAAATTGTTGTTCTTACATGTTTTATGAAATTGGCCCATGGTCACATGTAGATCACAATAAATCACAAGTCTATCCCCGTAAGCAAACAAGTCACGATAAAACAACAACGGATTGCATTCATCACGTTTTATATTGGGAACGACTTTGCGAAATGGACTCAAACTGCAATGCCAGCGCCTAACCTTGACGTGGCCGTGGTCATGATTGGCAGTTCGGTGTTTGGGGAGGAGGGAGAGTAGATCCGGGACGTGGTAGGGGTGATGTTGGTTGGGCTGGCCAGGACCTCGTGCTGTCGGATCAGAAAGTGCTTAGGTCCGCCGTCGCGTAACAGCCACGGGAACCCTCCTGACTTGCCTCGCTTGGGGTCGATCATCTCCTCGGGAACTAGTAGACAAAAAAAAACAAATTTATTGATAATCTTTTCAGGAATCGAGCTTCAGCCCACAAGTAAAAACTTGTCTTCTTGCAAAAAGCTGGATTTTAAAGGTTTAAGACATTTAATTGCTCAAAAAGTCTTTAAAATTTGGAAGAACATCATATTTCGGCAAAGCTGTGCAACCTGAGTAAGGTGAACCCCCATTCATTCCTATTTTTTAACTATTGTACAATGTAATACAATGTAATACAATGTAATACAATGTAATACAATGTAATATGCAATGTAATACAATGTAATATACAATGTAATACAATGTAATACAATGTAATACAATGTAATACAATGTAATACAATGTAATACAATGTAATACAATGTAATACAATGTAATACAATGTAATACAATGTAATACAATGTAACATGTGCTAGTGGGTTTAGAATTACTCACCATACTCTGGCTTGAAGGCTTTGATGATCCTAAAGACGTAATCCGTGGCCTCCTCTCCCTCAAAGATCTGCGTTCCTTCCTTCTGGTTTGCGCTGAGCGGCGACGTTTTGCGACGCAGCTTGGGTAGCACCTTCCCTTTACCCCGCTGAGACCAGAGGGGCGGGTCTAGCTGACCTCGGGGGAGGAGACCATTCTCCAGACAGGTCAGGAAGGCCAGGAGGTGACCGCCCTTCGGGAAATGGATGGGAGGGTACTGGACACCGTCCTGACCGACTAGGACAAGGGTACCACCGCTGTCCGCTGTGGATAAAAAAAAGTAAAGGTAGAATTAACCATTTGCAGATATCAAAACATTTTACTACCGAATTATTAAGAAATTTCTTACTTATTTTGAAGTAAATAATAATTGTAGGCATCCAGCAAAATGATTGCGCTAGATAGCCTGTGATTGTTCCCAATTTTTTTATCAGAAAACATCGGACGGCGATCGCAAAAAAAACCAAGAACAACATAAGAACCACTGCCCGACGCCGGTTAAAAACGAATGCCGTTTTTCTTGCTTTTCTCGGACAGGTCAGTTAAACGATACTTTACTATAAAATACAACCCCCCAAATCCACCCATTCATGATAATTCAAGCAATTACCAATGGTGTATCCTACCTAATAAGGCAGCAACATTATCTTCCCCATGCTAATTAGCTGGATACTAATACATTCAGGCAATATTCCAAACATACATCTAGAAATCCTTATTATAATAATCTGCGTGTACCTGGCTGGAGATTTCAAACTAATTATCACAATGTCGGATGGGTGCAGTTGATTGTACTCACGTTGTTGATGGCAATGAAGATACACAATGTCTTCCAGATTGACTGTTACTGCATAGTCCCAATAGATGCTGCAAAGCAATCAAACACAGATTGAAAGCAACAATGACCACACTGGCAAATGACTAAATGGCGCTTATATACGAAGTACACATGCAAGGTTTTCTGGGGAATACCTCTAAATCAATGGGGGCACTCTGGCAAATTGAGACAGAACTGGGCCAAGAGGTCGAAACAAGAATTTGCTGGTACACTGTAATTAGGAAAGAAAATACATTGTACATGTACTACAATCGGGCATTCTGTTTACAAGTTGTGGCCGTTAAAAGTTTTGATTCTTAAATCGACAATATAATCCCCTTCCCTCTAACGGAGAAATGGATCTGGCACTGGCTACCTCATACATCGAGGAGAAAGCAGTGATTGAAGGGCCCTTTTGACATGTGAAATATGAATAAATAGATAGTAGAAGGGAAACAATAATGTTGTTTAGAAAAAAAACGGAGTCCAGCTTAAACCAGTCTCTCCCCCCCCCCCCCCCCCCCCCCCCCTCTACACAAAAATCATTGAAAACGTAAAGATATAAATTTTATTTAAAAGTACATTTTGTAAGTGGTTTTCACCAAGAAATTAGCAGTTTTGAACCACCACAGATTTTAAGTACTTTGTCATTAGTACAAGCCCCCAAAAAATATAGGACTATGTCTGATATAAAGTGAACAGAGCATAAGCATAAGGCTTTTGCATATTTGTTCATTTCATTTTTCTTTTCATTTTTCATTTAGTTTTTCATTTCATTTAAAAAATGTCTGTTGAATGAACAGAGCATAAGGCTTTTGCGCCATTGTTTATTTAATTTTTCATTTCATTTAAAAATAAATTAAAAAATAAATTAATTTAAAATTAAAAGTTAAAAATTGAACACTACCCTTTATGTATGAGTTTGATTCCTACAAAACTGTCATAAGTAAGTCTGTGTTGCACCGGCCAATCCTAACTTGCTTCCGAACTTGCTTATGCTTACAGATTTTACCTCTGAGACAGTGTTGGAAAAAAATTCCATATTGAGTTCTGACTTATTTTGAAGATGACAACTTCACATTTCGAAACGCTGCAAGGGCAATGAATTTATATCACTCCGTTGCAAACGCAATCTTTATGAATAATTTACATTAATAACTACCCTGTAATGCCGTGCAAAGACAATTTAGCCTTTCAAACTCTAAATAAAAACCAAGAATTTTTGTGTCAATGCAAGCTGTGTTTGTGACCCTTCACCGAGCATGCTCCACTGCATATGGGCCGTTTGACCCCACAAAACCTGTTTTGTTTTTTTGAGCCAGATACCAACTGCACTATTGAGACGTTAAAGGTAGGGCACACCATTAGTAATTGCTTGAATTATCATTAATGGGTAGATTTGGGGGGTTGTATTTTATAGTAAATATCGTTTAACTGACCTGTCCGAAGTTTTACAATCATGGATGCCGAGAAAAGCACGAAAAACAGCGTTTGCTTTCAACCGGCATTGGGCAGTTATTTCTTATGTTATCTTTGTTGTTTTCAGGCGAAAAATTCTATTTTTTGAAATAATTACAGAATATCTAGCGCAATAATTTTGCTGGATGCCTAGAATCACTATTTACTTTCAAATGAGTAAGATATTTCTTACTTTTACCTTTAACTGGAGTTTTATGATCATTAGTAATAACCTAACTAGCAATTTCTAGCCAACTACGCATAGCTCATATTTTAGTTAGTGAGAAAGCCTTCAAGCTAGACAGACAGACAGACAGACTAGCAGATACGTCTAGACAAACAGATGTCTAGACAGATAAGAAAACAAAGTCTGTAAATAAAGACAAGCGAATCTCGTTTTTATCTTCCAAATAGAACCTGTTTTTGATAAAAATCTTACATTTGCTTGGATTACATTTTTCCCAACAATGCGCGCAATGATTTTCAGGCTTTGAAACCAAACCACTGTTCTTGTCAATAATGCAACAGTAATAAATATTTGTCAATCTGTTGATCATTTTGACAAAATTCTTTTAGTTACACCCAACTCAAAATAATTGCAGAATACTCCAAAGTGCAGATATTAACATTACTTCAACAAGCACAATTTTTAATTCTCCCAAAAAAAGAAAAAAATAATAATTAAATCCTCTAAAAAAAAAAAAAACACTGACAAAAATACTGAATTTAATTCTGTGGTTTTGTGTAACCATGGCAACCCTTTCGGTTCTGTAGGGATTAGATTCTGAATATTCACTGTGTGTCGAGTATACTGAAAGGACCTAAACAAAAATCTGCACTTCTTTAACCCTAACCCCCTAGGCTCTCGCACTAGGAAGCATACCAAACCTAACAAACTTCAACAGCTCACACATGTTCAGTAATTTTTGGTACACTGTACTGAACCTAACAGTACTAAACCTGCCAAACTCCAACAGTTGAAGTTTTATTGACTTGGTACAGTGATAACTGGCCAGTGGTATTATGTGTTTTAGTGGGGACACACATACAAGGTGTAAGTGTACATCTTACAGTTGACCAGGAACTGTGCCGTGACAATGTGGGTCACTCACGTATAAATGCCTGTGCATTCTCAAAATTTCTAACATTTTGACAAGTCTCATGCCTTTCTGTCCTGAACCTCACAGAATTCAACAGGGTCTCCCTTGGGCCTTTGGTACTGAGTCAAACAAAGTCTAACAACAAGTTGTTACGGTTTGGTACCAAACCTGCCAAAACCTAGCGAAGGCTGCAGTTAGAGTTTGATGGGTTTGGGGTAGTTAGGGTTAAATTGCTACTTTCTTATACATGCAGAACCTGGATTCTAAGTTAAAAACCGTTAGTATTATACATTTATGCCAGATTCCATCACCAATTCTGCGAAGAAATGTTCTAATCAAGCTACAACCTCAACCCAGCTGAGAAAAAAAAAGAAAATGAAATGGATGGGCGAGTTAAAAATGTAAAGTTTGTTTGGATAATTATGATGGTGTTATTTTCACTACATGAGCTGCTTCAGCAAATGGAAAACACAGTGTGACTTACCGCGTTCGTGACACATGACTAAGGACAAGACAGAACAAAATAAAAAGCAAAATTTAATGAACCAAAAACAAGCTTTGCTACACGCGGTACATAAAGGATAAACAGACTAAAACTGCAACACATACTGCACCCATGAATGCGAACAACTAATTAAATTACGTTTTCTTTAAAATAAAATCAATGCAATTTCACGGTGGGGTGAACTTTACTAGCCTAAAGATTGTACCGGTAATAAAGACCCTGTGAAATTATTTAGTCTGAAATAAGTCTGTACAAATCAAGAAATGTACTTGTGAGGGACTTGTGAGGGACTTGTGAGGAACTAGTGAGGGACTTGTGAGGGACTTGTGAGGGACTTGTGAGGGACTTGTGAGGGACTTGTGAGGAACTTGTGAGGGACTTGCGAGGGACTTGCGAGGGACTTGCGAGCGAATTGCGAGCGCCTTGTGAACGCCTTGTGAACGCCTTGTAAACGCCTTGTAAACGCCTTGTAAACGCCTTGTAAACGCCTTGTAAACGCCTTGTAAACGGCTTGTGACAGACTTGTGACAGACTTGTGACAGACTTGTGACAGACTTGTGACAGACTTGTGACAGACTTGTGACAGACTTGTGACAGACTTGAGACAGACTTGTGACAGACTTGAGACAGACTTGCGACAGACTTGCGACAGACTTGCGACAGACTTGCGACAGCCTTGCGAACGCCTTGTGAACGCCTTGTGACAGACTTGTGACAGACTTGTGACAGACTTGTGACAGACTTGTGACAGACTTGTGAGCGACTTGTGAGCGACTTGTGACAGACTTGTGACAGACTTGTGACAGACTTGTGACAGACTTGTGACAGACTTGTGACAGCCTTGTGACAGCCATAACAAACTTTGACTCAAGTGGTGACTAAAGTACAGCACGCATGTGGCAAAAAGCAAAAGCCATGAATGTTGGCAATTATCCTGAACCCCCTCAATTAACGGATAATAATTTTTGGGTGATTGATGAGTGACCTGCTCGTGAGTAAACACCACCCTCACCTTTTCTCCGAGTCAGTCTCACTATCTTCTGAGCTTCCCCCTCCGTTCATGAGTTGATTGGGCGTCCACTTGATGGTCAGGTGCTCCGCTGTCTGATGAAGCGACAGGTAGCCAGGAATGTGCTGAATGTCTTCCTTCTGTAGTCCCAAAGATAAAAACAGGTTTCCAAAATTTAGAAAAGTTGCATGCCTGAAAATAACGACTAGCATTCAAACATCTTCATTTTTTGAGGACCCAATTTGTTATGCCTAAATTCTTTCTAGCCTGTAATAATGTCCATGCTCTAAACTTTTTTAAACGTTAAACCGAGAACAATGGTCATCACTCACCGGCTGCACCAGGACGTTGTTCTTGCCATACAGCAGAGTACTTCTGGAATTTTGATGGAGAGACTCCACGTAATCTCTGGCGGAGAGGGGCGTACCTCGGTGATCATCGGACGACCCCTGGTGCCCGGGCAAACGTTTGACCTATCGGAATGGTGAAGGCGGACAAAGTATGAATATCAATTAGGTGTGAATCATACTTAGGCCTGTAAGCCAGGTCTCTTAGGGGAAGCAGGTGTGGTAGAATTAACGCCAGGATTCATGCTGTGGATTCTGTGTCTATCAACCAACTCGTTTACTTACCTGTAAGCCAGGTCTCTTAGGGGAAGCAGGTGTAGTAGAGATGACGACAGGATTCATGCTGTGGATTCTGTGTCTTTGAACCAACTCGTCTGCTTACCTGTAAGCCAGGTCTCTTAGGGGAAGCAGGTGTAGTAGAATTGACGCCAGGATTCATGCTGTGGATTCTGTGTCTCTCAACCAACTCGTCTGCTTACCTATAAGCCAGGTCTCTTAGGGGAAGCAGGTGTAGTAGAATTGACGCCAGGATTCATGCTGTGGATTCTGTGTCTCTCAACCAACTCGTCTGCTTACCTGTAAGCCAGGTCTCTGAGGGAAAGCAGGTGTAGTAGAATTGACGCCAGGATTCAAGCTGTGGATTCTGTGTCTCTCTCAACCAACTCGTCTGCTTACCTGTAAGCCAGGTCTCTTAGGGGAAGCAGGTGTAGTAGAGATGACGCCAAGATTCATGCTGTGGATTCTGTGTCTCTCAACCAACTCGTCTACTTACCTGTAAGCCAGGTCTCTTAGGGGAAGCAGGTGTAGTAGAGAAGACGCCAGGATTCATGCTGTGGATTCTGTGTTTCTCAACCAACTCGTCTGCTTATCTGTAAGCCAGGTCTCTTAGGGGAAGCAGGTGTAGTAGAGATGACGCCAGGATTCATGCTGTGGATTCTGTGTCTCTCAACCAACTCGTCTGCTTACCTGTAAGCCAGGTCTCTTAGGAGAAACAGGTGTAGTAGAATTGACGCCAGGATTCATGCTGTGGATTCTGTGTCTCTCAACCAACTCGTCTACTTACCTGTAAGCCAGGTCTCTTAGGGGAAGCAGGTGTAGTAGAGATGACGCCGGGATTCATGCTGTGGATTCTGTGTCTCTCAACCAACTCGTTTACTTACCTGTAAGCCAGGTCTTTTAGGGGAAGCAGGTGTGGTAGAATTGACGCCAGGATTCATGCTGTGGATTCTGTGTCTCTGAACCAACTCATCGGCAGGGGGATCAGTCCAATAGTGGTCGGCAGTCTTCATCTTCGAGTAGTCTAGCGCACAAGGTCCAACTATGAAACAAAGCAAGGAGATTACCTGGGTTCTAGCCACGGTGGGCGGCGCCGGGCGGTACAGCCCGGCACTGCAAATTTTGCCCGGCTCTTGGATTCAAATTGGCTGTGCCGCCTGGCACAATTTTTTTTAATTTTTTTTAAAAATAAAATTATGGACACAAAAGAAAGAGAGGAGATACAAAGTCACGTTAATCATGTTCATGTAGTAATTTATTTTATTAACTTATTAACAGATGTAGCTAGACTTTCACAGAAACATGCAAAAATGAATTGTACCCCGGCCGTGAGGCGCGAAAGCTGCGCTCGTAACGCTTCGCAATCTGATAATTTACCCAGCACTAAAAAAAGGTCTTAGCTAGAACCCTGGAGATTACATTTCAGAAATTCATCGGTGATTGCCCTAAACCATTAGGGCACTGTTTGGTTTGATAGTGCTTGTTTCCTTTTGCGATCGAGGATCGAAACACAAAAGAAAACAAAGGGAACAAAAGATCCTTGAAGGACGGTTTCTTTGTCCTCGATTGCTCCGGTAAGCGCTAAGCAATGGGGTTAGGTTTCAGTAAAGGAATAAAGGAAAACACAATAGGGGATCCTCGGTCGTAATGGCAATTCACGAACTATAGTTTCATCAGTGAATAAACACATTGTATAACACTTTAATACAAATGTCAAGAGGTCAAATGGAGATTCATAAGGGTTAGTTTGTAGTTCAGTATTCAACTCACCGAGTAATGATGCAATTATCGGGCCGTCTGCGGGGTGGGCCATCAATGCTTCCTTCTCATAATATTTACTGAAATAAAACAATTTAAGACAACAAATATATTACCACAGACGACAATAGGCAAAAACGTGCATTAGACCAAATACAATATTAATTAGTTTTCCATCCTCGCATGCATTCTTTTCTGCTGCCACATCAAAAACAAGTTTAAAAAGGCTTGTTTTTGCAATTGATTTTTTTTTTTTAAACACATCATCATCATCATCATCATTTAGGCTGTGTTCATCCAGTGTAGGATGTAGCCCTCCTCATGAAAATGCCATTCATTTCTATTTCTTGCAGTTCTGGTCCATGTTGTTCCTGCATATGCCCTGATGTCATCTCTCCATCTTCTTTTCTGTCTACCTCTTTTCCTTTTCCCTGTCCTTGGTTGCCAATCCATTATTCTTGTTGTCCATCTATTGTCATTTCTTCGGGCAGTGTGTCCAGCCCATCTCCATTTAGCTTGTTTTATTGTCCTTATGATGTCTCTTACTCCAGTTTTCTTTCGTATTTCTGTGCATTTAATCCTGTCTCGAATTGAGATATGTAGCATTTGTCTCTCCATTGCTCTTTGTGCTGTGCGGACAACAAATAATTATAATGAAATTATATAATTCTGCTATCAAACCTATACAAAAAAATCAAGCCCCACCCCCCACCACCCCAAAAAAAAAGTGTCAGTTTTATTTTTTTTAGATGACATGAGTTCAGATGAGCTATTTTTTGTGTTTTTATTTGACTTCATTTCAAGATTTCAAATGCCACAATATCTATTAAAAAAGCGTGGCTATATTCTCCGACATTGGCCTAGAATTTGCTAGTATTTTGTAGTACTGTGCACTGTACCCCAAATGGATGTAGGACGTTATGGTTAAAGGTGGGATACGCCATTGGTAATTGCTTGAATTATCATGAATGGGTGCATTTGGGAGGCTATATTTTATATTAAATATTGTTTAAAGGTAGGATACACCATTTGCAGATATTGAAAATATTTACTACCGAATTATTAGGAAATATCCCCCTCATCTGAAAGTAAATAATGATTCTAGGCATCCAGCAAAATTATTGCGCTAGATATCCTGTAATTATCCTGAAAAATAGAATTTTATAAAGAAATATTTTTACTATAAAATACAACCCCCAAATCCACCCATTATTAATAATTCAAGCAATTACCAATGGTGTATATACTACCTTTAACTGGCCAGATGTTTTACAACCATGAACGCTGAGAAAAGCAAGAAAAACGACATGTGTTTTCAATCGGCGTCAGACAGTGGTTCTTAAAATTCATTTTTTCATAACAATTACAGGAGATCTAGTGCAATTCTTTTATTGGATGACTAAAATTATTATTTATTTTTAAATAAGTAAGATATTTCCTGATAATTTGGTGGTAAAATTGTTCGAACTCTGCAAATGGTGCATCCTACCTTTAAAGAGCACATGTATATACCGGTACTATGTACATGTAGAAGACTTTCAATTCATTCAACAAAATATTTGACCATCAGCCAGCTTATGCCTAGCCCTGGAGCATATTAAATCAGTATTTGTTTTCCTGACATTGAAACTCTGTCTGAAGGTTTGGCTGGTTACCTGTTTTTTACAAAGCAAGACCTTTTTTGTGCTAAGCAAATGTGTGCGCTTGCATGTTAAATTGACACTCCATTTTTAATTCTGGGCAAATAATTTATTTTAAAAAAACTAGCTTTTTTTTGTTTTTAATCTAGAAAATCCTGAATATCAAGCATGCAGAAAAGAAAAGTTGGATAATGCATGTGATTCTTCACCGTTCTGAAATCGCCAAAAAAAATTCACGCAGAGCATCCAAGCACAGATGAACACTACTTAATTAAGATTCATCGTGTGCATTCCCTAAGGCTTTTGAAACTGCACACATGAGTACTTATAATCGAGTCTTAACATATGTATGCAATAAACGTGATATATGGTGCACCATTACATATTGTATGCCATATTGTATACGGTACATGTACATGTACATGACATTATAATCTTAACTCACACAATCTCTGTCTTGGTTCAATGTACAGTGCAATTACTCATATACTGCACGTAGGTGAGAGCAGTAAATGTCAGTATAACAGAAAAAATATAATTTGTTTTATTTATTCCTGTTACATGTATTTGAATTGCGTAGAATCATGGATGCATATGGTGGACACAATAACTTTAAAAAATAATCCCTCCAGCGACACTTTAGGGAGACAATCCCTTAGGGATGTACACAAACTTAAAACAGTCCTAAATTGTTTACCCTAACCCTTTTCTCTAAGATCTTCGAAGTTTATGCTATTTAGACCCTAATCTGTCGTTCTAGAGCAAAAATAACTCCCAAATATCGTTCTTTAACCCTAACCCTACCTAATGCTACTTTTTACTACTAGTAGTAAAAAGTAGTATGCAGTACTCTCACTGACTTGTGTGCAATGCCTGTAGTAATTTTTAGTATTTGGTACTTCACCCCTTATTGCACTCGTAGTACTTTTTAGCATTGTGTCCCTCTGCTTGCTGAGTGTGCATGGCCCATGTATGCTGTGTAAGGTGTTCTAAACTCTACAGCAAAAATTGGGACACATTGGGTCAAGGCTGGACTACTGCATTTTTTGCCAGCTACAATGTAAGTATTACTGACCTGTATTGCCACTATTAGTACTTTGTAGTTGGCAGTATCTGTACTCTGTCAGTACACACCCAATCATCAGTCACAGAGAGACCCAATGCTACAAAATACTAAGTAGTATTCTGATGTAGTACGCAGTTCTTTAGCCCAAAGTAAGGCCTAGGGGGTTAGGGTTAAGGTAGCTAGACACTTAGAGAGACACTGAAATGTCTCCCTAAGTGTCACTGTCTCCTTATCACCTAAAAACTTACGCTAATTTGTCTCCCTAAGTGCTCATTTGTGGTAATAATAAGTCAGAGTCCAAAGGTGAATTTGTAAGTTTCACCTCGAATGTTATTTTCAAGTTTCGCCACAAAAGAATATGTTTTTCAAATACATGTATTGTCCCAGCAATACATACAAACATTATTCAGTTTTGAATGAGACGTAAAACAACGTGAACAAAATAATATTTACAACACGCATTGTACAATTGGCCACTCTCGACCAATGTAATCACAGTATCCAAGCACACAATATACATGTAACCATGGTACGGTAATAATAATATTCCTTATGTCCATAATCCCTTGGAACTATTTTACCAAAACTTAGACACTATCCAGCTAGTAATTATGCGTACTGGGACCTGCACTGATAAAATTGTTAGAACACCCACCTGCTCTCTCCTTTAACATCTAACCCTACCTAATGCTACTTTTTACTACTAGTAGTAAAAAGTAGTATGCAGTACTCTCACTGACTTGTGTGCAATGCCTGTAATAATTTTTAGTATTTGGTACTTCACCCCTTATTGCACTCGTAGTACTTTTTAGCATTGGGTCCCTCTGCTTGCTGAGTGTGCATGGCCCATGTATGCTGTGTAAGGTGTTCTAAACTCTACAGCAAAAATTGTCACTTGGGACACAGCAATGGGTCAAGGTTGGACTACTGCATTTGTTGCCAGGTAAGTATTACTGACCTGTATTGCCACTATTAGTATTTTGTAGTTGGCAGTATCTGTACTCTGTCAGTACACACCCAATCATCAGTCATGGAGAGACCCAATACTACAAAATACTAAGTAGTATTCTGTAGTACGCAGTTCTTTAGCCCAAAGTAAGGCCTAGGGGGTTAGGGTTAACAACACTAAAGTTGTTTTTTTTGGGGGAGGAGGGGCAGAGGGAAAACACTTAGGGATGCAGGTATGCGTAAACTAGGTTACGGGTCAGTTATGTTAAAATAATCCCGGCGCGAACTGGTTAAATTCATCCACATCAACCAACTCTTCAGTATTGGTTCCATTAGCCCATGTATAAAAAAAGACTACCGACTGATAGATTTTGGCGGATTTGGTTCCGATACCCAGGAGAGGCAGTAGGGAGAGTTTTAAGCCGTGTTCGCACTTGACTTTTTGGGGGGAAGGTTTTACTGAGACGATGGTAAAATAAAAAATGGTCAAATGTTACCACTGTTCGCACTTGGACTTTCGACACGGGAAAATTTTACCGAGACCGCGGGAGAAGTAGCCGAGCTGTCATTATGGCAAATGTGATCACAATGCGATGTGCATGCATCAGCGCGCGCACGTAAACAATGCAAAGAATGCATGCGCGGTGTCTTGTGTAGCATGAAATCGCAGTAGGGGGCCGGATGTACGTTTTCCTGAGACGCTTTTACCGACTCGCGCTGTTCGCACTAGACTTATCGTCTAGGGAAAAGTTCCCTTGGAAGTCTTCCCGGGCAGCAGTTGGCCGGTAAAAGTAACCACTGGACTCGGGAAAAGTAACCGAGAGGAAAACGTCCTAGGCTGTCCGCACTGGACTTAAAATGGGAAAAGTACCCATCGTCTCGGTAAAATTTCATAGAGCTGCTAATCACAGATATTTGCTCAGCACAAAAAAGTCTTGCTCATTAAAAACAGGTTACCAGCCAATTCTACGTTTTTTTCATGCTAAGCAAACAACCAGCTGATTATCAATCAAAAGCAATAAAGATCACGTGAAAATTTGGTCTGTAACCTTGTTTTTGCCAAGGACAAAATTTCATGCTAAGGAAATTGTTGTGCTTAGCAGCTCTATGAAATTGGCCCTTGGGCTTAAGGTTGAAAGGCTTACCTGCTCTCCTGATTAATAAACTCAATGATCTTGGATAGTTGTTTCTCAAACAGTGCAACCCTGATCCATAGATGGCGCTGCTGCAGCGTGGCTCTTATACTGGTGTGTGGTTTGTTGGGACTCTCTCCATTTATGCTGTTACTACTGCCCAATTTTCTACAAAAAATTGCATTGAAAAAAACAATAACAATTATTAATGGATATATTATGCAATATTATGTAATCACATCAGGGAAAGATATTTACATACTTTCATTGAAAATTTTGAATATATTTATATTGCATTTAAAAGTAGTATACACCATTGGTAATTGCTTGAATTATCATGAATAGGTAGATTTTAGGGGTTGTATTTCATAGTAAATATCGTTTAACTGACCTGTCCGAATTTTTACAATCATGGATGCCGAAAAATTTTCGCGAATTTTTCTTTATAATTTTTTTTTTTTTCAGAATAATCACAAGATATATATCGCAATCATTTTGCTGAATGCCTAGAATCATTATTTACGTTCAGATGAGTAAGATATTTCTTAATGATTTGGTAGTAATTTTTTTCGATATTTGCAAATGGTGTATCCTACCTTTAACCCAACAATCCTATATTTGACAATTCCCATGATTTTGCACACCCCCGGGGCCCTTTGGGAGTTAGGATTGAAACGGTTATTTTCTTGTGATACAACATAATTTGCTGTAATTTTCAAATTTGCATTAGAAACAACAATAACAATTATTAATAGAATTTATTATGCAATAGTATGTAATTCCATCAAGGAAAGAAATACAAAATTTCATTGGAAATTATATTCAAATTGCGTTTACCCCAAACACTCCTATATTTTACACAGCATTTCCAGAAATGGGGGGGGGGGGGGGGTAGTATTTTATAACAAATAATGTTCCACTAATTTTTTTAATTTATGTTTAGAGATGCTAGAAAAACCAAGAAAAACAAAAAAGCTGTTCTTGTAGTCTGGTCCCCTGATCCTACTTCAAACAAATTGTCTTGGAAATTGTCAAGTCAGGAAATCAGACTAGTATTCATGGATACACCATTTGCAGATATCAAACAAAATTTACTACCAAATTATCAAGAAATGTCTTATTTATTGAGAGCAAATAAGGATTTATAGGCATCCAGCAAAATGATTACGCCTAGATATCCAGTAATTATTCTGAAAAATTGAATTGAATTTTTTTTACGATCGCCGGACAGCGATCGCGAAAAACAAGAACAAAATAAGAACCACTGCCCGATGCGGGTCGAAATTAATCTAAAACATTAACAATATCCGTTATTCTTGCTTTTCTCGGCATCCATGATTGTAAAACTTCAGACAGGTCAGTTAAACAATATTTACTATAAAATACAACCCCCAGATCCACCCATTCATGACAATTCAAACAATTACCAATTGCAAACTAAAGTATTTGAAAAAAAAAAAAATTTGGTACATTTGTGTAAAAAGATAGTCGGCTGACCAGGGACCAATTCCACAAATTTGCTTAGCATGAAAATTCTTCCTTGGCAAAAACAGGGTTAAAGAGCAAATTTTCAGGTGATGTATATTGTTTGTGACTGATAATCAGCTGGTTTTTGCTTAGCATGAAAAACACATGGAATTTTTGGCCGATAACCTGTTTTTACTGGGCAAGATTTTGTTGTGCTGAGAACATTTTTGTGCTTAGCAGCTCTGTGAAATATGCCTCTGTTGCCATGATTTCACAGGATGCTTGAGATTATTATTCACAGGCAAAAATTGTGTCTCATAAAACAAAATATGTCTGGATTATAATTATAATTTACAGAACAGCAAATATTAAAACAAATCAATATAAATCGGACGAGACCTTGAAAATGACACCGGCAGTGCATATTCAACCTGTTTTAAGCTGCATATAATTGGTCTCCGTGATTCTTTCTGGTCAAATAGTCGTTACGATCAATCAACTACACAGCTCAGTAGATTGCCCCGTTAAAGGTTTAATGGCCTCTTTCCTCTACTAATGACATGCATAAACCTAACTGAATTATTCATAACCATCATCATATAACAGCCCGGGAATCTATGTGACCCGCTCCATCGTAAACAGGAATAAGTCGCTGAGGCCGTTTTACGCAATCGGCCGTTAAAGTGAAAGCATGGGTGAAAATCGTGACCAAGTCGATTTTCTGAACATTGTATTTTTAGGAAGCGTAGTTATCACAGATTATTGTCATTAATGTCTTGTATGTATAAAACGATCAATAAAGATGAAAATGAAGAGGATTTGTGTGCGCTGTCCGTATGATTTCGGTCAATTTTGTTTATTTCATAGCTGTTTTTCTCGGAATGTGGATTCGGCAAATAAATATACACCTGTCATCTTCATCAGACCATAACTCGTTAACCTAAACAGATACACACTTGTGATGGGTATCACTAGAAAGCTTATGAAATTCCCTTTCTCACCATGTGCATATCTCAAAAAGTCATTTTGAGACTTATTCCTGATTTTGATGGAGCGGGTCACATAATGGAAGATGTACTGGTACATGAGAATCGGATATGCACGTGTTTCAGATAATGTAATAAATCCTACACGATATATGTCAATATGCTTTACCGATTACCGTAAATTTACGCACTTAATATGCAAGTACTTGTGTAATAAGTGTGTACATACATGTAATGCATACATGCACTACTGCAGTTAAGGTCAGCCATACATGTGGTGCGAAATACGGTACCCTCTGGAGACGCGAACACAATGGGGACAATGGAAGTGAAAAGGTCTCCAAAGGGTAATTTCTATAGATGAATAGGTCTCCACTAGAATTTTCACGAATTAGATTTTTGGATTTTACTTAAATAACTCAAAAACTAGGGTTAGGATGTGGGTTAGTGTTTGGGTATGGGTATAATATAGGGTATATTGGGTCGAAATTTCAACCCAGGAAAATAATTGTGGTTAAAATGGGAGCATTTTGAAAAACGTGCTCGACTTTCTAACTATTTTGTACACGAGAAAAAAGCCATGTCTCCACAGTGCACATGCATATTTTTCTTTCATCAAAGTTTTTTTCCCGATTGTAATGTCGATATTGTACATGAATTTTATCTCTAGATAACACAATGCAGGTTTACGGCCCAATTGTGATGAAGGGTCACATATTTTAAATCTCAGCTGCCAAAACAGAAAAGAAATTTGCATACTTCATCAATTATGAACAGAATTGAAACATATAACAGTATCATCATACAACAATCCACACGTATTTTAATTTCAAAACGTGTGTGCGTAAATAACCTTAGAGCTATCACTTTTCGCATTTAAAGGACTTAAAATGTCAGCAAAATCTTGTTTAGTCAAATATGAAAAATTGTATAAAACCCACAATACCTTTTCTAGAGACGTACATGTGTTGTCAACCTATCCAAATCGAAATGCATGTTTTGTTATACTATTTGTAATATATTATACTATAGGATGACTACTTGGTCCCTAAACTTATTGTCATTTTGGGTTAGGCATACCACAAGAATCAAAGTTCAACCATTTGGGTGTAGAGGGGGGTTAGGGATATTTTCGGCTGAACAATACTGGATCTTACTGAAGTTGAATCATATACGACCTTCAGTGTATGTGCAGAATGGATTTTTATGGGTTTTTTTTAAAGCTTGGGAAAATAGCTGAAATCTAGCTGAATGCTATGGTTTCGCGTCATCGCACACACAGCACCTAACCCTCTCAGATATTGTATCGACAAACAAAACGAAATTCAAGCCTTTCAAACTGTCTATGCTTATAGTAATTTTTCAGACCAAGAACTAACATAACAAATCATGGTCTTCTTGCCTGTGCAAGATACATAAAAATAGCGTTCACCATGTGATTCACTCTCAGCTAGTCAAGATACAAAATTTGTGGCAAAGGGATTATAATTAGTATTCATAAAAGACTTAAGATAGTTTACCCATTCTCACTAGTCGAGAGCCCATCGCGTGGCCATTTTTTAATCAACGGATGATAATTTAAAGACATGGCTGGCCAGTGTCACATAGAATTGGCACTCCTATGAAATCTAGTGCCTTTTATGACATTTTATTATTTGAACATTCACAATCCTCACGTAGGCATGCACAATACTACCAGTGAGTCAACATTTGATGGACCTCAATTTAAAACGCACTAAATTTATAACGCATCTGCGCGTCATTGCACAATATACAAGTGTGCCAAACTCGTGCAGTTCGCAAGACGAACGCACCACTTTCCAAAAAAAGAAGTTGTTTATGTCTTACTCGCTAACTGGACACTTTATTATTATAGCTAGATAATAAAGGAGTACATTTCAACTGTATTTAGAATAAATTATTCAGCAATCTTTCAAAATCAAGAAGAATCTGTGCACGAGATGTTATAAAACAAATATTGACTGCTTTATCTGGTGGAGTAGTAAAACTAGCCCCCCCCCCCCCCCCCACTTAATGTAGTAAAACTAGCCTCCCTAGGTGAAGTAAAACAAGCCTCCCTAGCCCTACATGTAGGTGATCAACAGAGCGTTTTCGTTGAAACAGAACACTTCATGGATTTAACTTCATAGTTTTATTAAACCACTCAAAGCAGTCAATATTTGTATACGACCAAATTAAAATGTGTTAAAGTTAGGATACACCATTTGCAGAACTCAAAAATATTTACTACCGAATTATTAAGAAATATCTTACTCATTGGAAAGTAAATATTGATTCTAGGCATCCAGCAAAATTATTGCGCTAAATATCTTGTAATTATTCTGAAAAATAGAATTTTATAAAGAAAAAACAAATAAAGATAACAAAAGAATAACCGCTGTTTTTCGTGCTTTTCTCGGCATCCATGATTGTAAAACTTCGGACAGGTCAGTTAAACGATACATATTTACTATAAAATACAACCCCCCAAATCTACTCATTCATGATGATTCAAGCAATTACCAATGGTGTATCCTAACTTTAACACAAGTGAATTCAATGCAGAGCCAGTCAAGTCAGTCAATCAACATACATGTATACCGGTATCCACACAGTATGCATGGTAAACCATGTGTGCTAATTACTAAGCAATTAAATTGTTGTGGTTAGCGGAAATTATGTGCTAAGCAGGAATCAGCCGAGAACCGGTCACAATCGATAGACACTACATATGATTTTGGCCGGTGACCAATCCTGCTTAGCCAAGAAAAAAATTCTGCTTAGCGAATTTCTGAACAGTAACTTACTTGTTTGCCTCCTCGAGTCTACTCTCAATCTCCTGCACTTTGTGACCGACCTCTGCAACCTCCGGATGCGTCTTGGCTAACTGCTTAAGTAACGATGCCGTGGTTAAATTCCCCTTGAACAGTCCACTGATGCGACGCTTCAACCCTTGCGACATGCAAGCATCGACGGCAGCTGTCATTTTTTTCAATTACAAAATAAAACATTTGCTGTTTATATTACTGAGCTTCTTTGTCAATTTGTTTGTGGATTATTAAAAGCTAACCACTCAAACCCTCAAAATCCATGTTTTGCGTGAATCTGCTAGGATGGGTACTACACCTTTAAACTGATAGGTCCGGCCCATTGACCAGGGGCCAATTTCATAAAACGTGTAAGCACCAACATTTGCTTAGCATGAAAATTCTTCCTTGGAAAAAACAGGGTTACAAACCAAAATTTTCGTTGATGTTTATTGTTTGTGAATGGTATTCAGCTGTTTTTTTGCTTTGAATGAAAAGCACGTGGAGTTTTGACCGATAACCTGTTTTTACTAAGCAAGACTTTTTTGTGCTAAGCACATTTTTGTGCTTACATGTTTTATGAAATTGGCCCCAGGAGCCAATTTCATGGAGGTGCTAAGCACACAAAAAATTGCCTATCATAAAAATTCATTATTGGAAATAACATGGTTACACATTTTCTGGTGATGTATGTTGTTTGTGTTGTGACTGGTAATAATAGTATTTAGCTGTTTTGGGGTTTTGTTTTTTTGCTTAGAAACAAAAAGCACATGGAGTTTTTGCTGGTAACCTGTTTTTTTACTGAGCAAGACTTTTGTGCTAAGCAAATTGTTGTGCTTAGCAGCTCCATGAAACTGGCCCATATATGCGTAACCCTTCTGACTCAATTGAACACAATTTTGAGTACTCTGGGACTAACTAATTCACAGGGCTTACCAGCCTAGCCTTGTTTTATTTATCGTAATGGGGTTGTTAGTGAAAATCCAACATTTTCTGATGAATAATTAATGGTGGGTACTCTTACCACATAACGAGATAATACTTCCACTGTCTTCATGTACAAATTTCCTTGTAACTGCCTCCTCCATTATTTGCTTGACCTGTTTCAGAGAAAATCCTAAATTTATTTTCTATTTGAAATTTTAAGGTGAGGCCTATGTTATCTTTAAAATATTTATAAACTGTTAATGCCTTTTTTAACCTTTTGCCTTGGCCTAGTAGTAGCAGTAATACCATTTAGGTGTGATCTCCAAGTCAGCAACCAAAAAAACGTGCAAGAAAATTTTGATTTTATAGAAATTATACCGCAAAAAATTGTTTAGATCAGCATTGAGCATTGAGAGAATTATTTAGATTAGGTAATTTTGGAATGACAAATAACACCCTTGTCTCTAATTTTATCAAAACTAGTAACTACACAATCGCTAATATTATAAATAGGCCCAGCAAATGACAACATTTGCCATTGTTGACTCAATCAATGAAGCCTATCGGCCATGACACAAAAAACAACAACCTGATTTCTTTGGTGAAGAAAAACAATTCGACTAACCTCTTTTTTAACGGTCCTAATGAGCTTTTCGTGAAGCTCCTCATCTGCAAAATAAACACATTGCTAAAAGTTAGCACCGAGTTATATCTCATGTAGCTGCAGATTCTAAATCAGTGAAATACAAACAAAAACGAACAGATTTATTTGACATTCGCTTACCTCCGCTGCCTGCCACGGTCGCCATCTTGTTTTATGGATTTAAGTAAAATTTGGATTTTATTTCCTACCGTTCTTCAGAGCACATTTCGATTTTCCAATAAAATGACAAGGAAAAATTCGTTCTTTACTTGAAACGAAGCTACAGTGTTTTTGACGACACATAAACCTTTAAATTAAAATGGTTCGTCTTTTTTTCTAGACCCGGTTTTAAGCAGAAATTACAGTCCATATTTTGCCTCCAACACAGAAACCGTAGGAATTGAAACACGAAAAATTCACCGTTATATCTACGGCTGTTTTCTGGTACGTTTCGGTTCAGTGACGTGACGTGTGAATGAACAGTCGCCGAGGAAGTGGATGACGGTGCGTACGTGCCGATGTAGTGTGGCGTCAAGAAATCTGGAGTTCGAACCAAAGACATCTAAATAATGTCTAGGGTTCGAACTCAGAGAGCAAGTTGGATACTAGCTTACTTCATTTAAGTTTTGGTTATGAAAACTGGAAACGGGTTACTGTTATTTCTCTTAGGTCTATATTATAGTGTACCCTTTCAAATCATCAAAAACTGCTTGCGGCCTTTATATCTTCAGTTCATTAATTTATTCATGTATTATTTCGCAGGGTGCATCGCATACAATAACAGTCATACAAATATACACAAACAAACATCTTAACAGTGAACAACCAGGGGCCAATTTCACGGAGCTGCTAAGCACAAAAATTTGCTTAGCATGAAAATTTGTCCTTGGTAAAAACAAGGTTACAGATCAAATTTACACGTGATCTTTATTGTTTTTGATTGATAATCAGCTGTTTTTTTGCTTAGCATAAAAAACACTTAGAATTTTGGCTGATAACTTGTTTTTAATGAGCAAGACTTGTTTGTGCTAAGCAAATTTGTGTGCTTAGCAGCTCCGTGAAATTGGGCCCAGAGAACATCAGCGCACAGACCTGCAGGATCTTGTTGAAGATAATACGCGCACATTAAAACAAAGCTCGCTATTGACAATTGTAATCTTGGAAAAAGTTTAGACCTAATTGTGTTTTGTTTTATTCAACAGAGATACGGGCATTTTTTGTGTTCACCATCATTGTTAATTAGTTCCTCAGTTTTTTAATCTTTAACACAAGAATTTTTTCACAAAATAAGCTATACATGCATCCATTAAAAAATAAGAAAGTTGTAATATGGAAAAAAACGTACACAGTAAAACAGCTATTTCAATTTGTTTGGCTTTACTTTATAAATTATACTGAAGATTACTTAAACAAAACAGCGTTTGTCGCGTTTTATACTGACGGTGGCCTTGTCCGAAATGCAAGCAAGTGGAGCTCGTCACGGCGAGCCGCAGCCGGCCAAAGGTGAATTCAAGTTCGGCAACGCGGGCAGGCTCGCGCTCAGTGCCGTTACTGATGCAGTCGATCTCCACTCTATTGCCCTACTCATTTCCCCCACAACTCCGTCAAATTAAATCTCTTTAATATTGTTTTTTAAGTGTAAACTGTCGTATATAAATGATTTCACAAGATATTTGACTGTATGATATACATGTACTGACAAACAGAAAGGTATAAAATAGTAATAATTTATTAGATTTGTTTAATTTATGTTTGCAAATGGTGTAGGCCTATACTAAACCTTTAAAATAGATAATAAAGTTAACATCGCAAACGATTAAATCTGTTTAATATTGTTTCTTAAGTGCAAACTGTCGTATATAAATGATTTCGCAAGATACTTGAATGATATACTGACAAACAGAAAGGTATAAAATGGTAATAATTTAGTAGATTTTTTTAATTTATGTGTGCAAATGGTGTATACTAAACCTTTAAAAAAGATAATAAAGTTAACATCGCAAACGATTAAATCTGTCGTATATAAATGATTTCGCCAGATACTTAAATGTATGATATACTGACAAACAGAAAGGTATAAAATACACTGCAAAAAAAGAGAGTAAACACTTTTCTAAACATGTATTTTGAGTAATTTCAGTACAATCAAAACATTTAATTCGTGAAATTTCTAATGGTGACCTATTCGTCTATAGAAATTACCATTTGGAGACCTTTTCACTCCCATTGTCCTCATTGTGTTCATGTCTCCAGAGGGTACCGTATTTCGCACCACTTTCTTGCTATATATCAGTTTGTAAACATGTTTAAATGCTAAACATGTTTATCATGAGGACGGATTGTGTTTAGCCATTGAACGTTGATGTTTAGGAATTGGATGCGTGCATCTAAACATGTTTACAAACTGATAGCAAGAAAAGTGTTTTCTCGCTAACACAGTTTTTAGAGTGTAGTAATAATTTAGTAGATTTTTTTAATTTATGTAGTAATAATTTAGTAGATTTTTTGTTTGCAAAATTAATGGTGTATACTAAACCTTAAAAAGAGTTAATAACGCTAACGATAATACCCGACCGTGATTAATTAGAACGTGTTCGGAAAACTTCGGCCATTTTCGGAAACTGGAGGTATCTCCCATGTTGCCTAATTCCACATTTTAAACATGACGATGTTCATAGCTTACACAGTAGTATTGTGGGTGGTGGATGACGTATACCGGCCTCGCTATCCATAGGTCGTAGGTTCGAATCCTACTGGGTTTTTTCACAACATGGTTGGTGAAGAAACACAAAAGAGACACAAAAGATAAATAACAGAGTGGAGTGGAACAACTGACAAAAAGACGATTAAGCCAAGGGAATAATAAAACAAATATATATATTATATATATAGGCCTAAATAGGCCTATATTGTAATATTATATATATATTATTTGTCCCTTTTTCCGCTATTTTCATTTTCTACTTCATGGTTTTGGGGGATTTTTTAATGGAAAATAGAGCCCACGAACCAGACTTGCAAGTTAATCTGGATGAATTATGAACCTAGAGTTTTGTGTATAAATTATTCCAGTTTTGGCGCCTACTGGATTATAATGGACCATAATTCATCAGGAATAGTCAGGATTATCTGTTCTTGGAACTAGACTACATTTTGCCTTTCTGAATTTGCGTGTGGACGGGCCGTGTGGCACGTACTACCCCATTTATCCGTTCCAGACAGTGGTTCCAGGGACCAATTTCAAAGGCTTGTTAAGCACAATTTGCTTAGCATGAAAATTCCTCCTTGTCAAAAACAGGGTTACATACCAAATTTTCAGGTAACCTATATTGTTTCTGACTTATATTTAGTTGTTTTTTTGCATGAAATGCACAGGGAGTTTTGGCTGGCAACCTGTTATTTTTGAGTAAGACTTTTTGATGCTTAAGCAAATGTTTGTGCTTAACAGCTCTAGTCGCTGAATCTCTACATAGTACATGGGGCCGTATGCATAAAAACTAGCATTTGCTTTTACTACCAATTTTCAAGCATTTACTGGAATCTGTATGAATAAAAATGAAGCAAAAGGTTTTACTGGAAAGTATTTGCTAAAGACTAAAAGCATTTACTTTTAAATTTCCAGCATTTCAAGAATATTAGTAGTTGCTCCATTTGGTATGAATAAAAATGAGTAAATGCTTCAGATTTGCAGTATTTACTCATAATTTTTCAAGGTTGGGTCAGGGCTACCTTGAAAAAAGAGAAGCAAATACTAATATGAAAAATAGGAGCTTTTGTATATGTGGTTTGGCAGGAAAAGGTATGAACAAGGAAGATGGATTGTCTAGGATTAAAATACAAGCAGTTGTACTGATTTTGGGGAAGGAAATGAGACGTAGATGGCCGATAATTTCTTGCAATATTGCCGAGAAAGAAAAGGGCATCATGACTGCAAAGCAGCAACTTAGGTTCCGATTTCATTCAAACAACCCTGTCAGCGTGTGGATAGTTGTCTATGCGTGGGTGTGTAGGCCTATCGTACACACAATACAGACTCTATTGTTATAAACCATTCGGCTGTGAAATCAATTGCAAGTAAAAAGCATTTACTGCTATTTCAGCCAGTAAATGCTAAACAGTAAAACTTAATTTTATTCATACGAATTGAAGCATTTGATTTTTCTTTAATGCTTTTACTTCGAAGTAAATGCTTTTACTTTTTGCTTGTACTTCATAGCATTTGCTAGTTTTTATTCATACGACCCATGGATCTGGACAAAAACGCTGTAGAGATGGTCTGGAACAGATGGGGTACGTGCCTCTAGGGGGCGCGGTAACAAACAAAATCATTCACGTTGCACTTCCAAATTTCCAATGCATATGTCGACCTCGGCCGGCCCAGTCAGTCTACCTCCAAAATTCTCCCAGCTCAGTTGATCTTCAATGACGTGTTTTATTTAAGTTCAATTAATTAATTATTTAAGTTCAAGCCAGGGGTTTAACAACCTGGCTAGGCTGGCCGGCCGCCGCGCGCGGTATACCATGGAGGAAGGAAAACGATGTAGCCCAGGTTGGACAACGTGGTGGAGTCCACCCGTACTGTCGTAGTAATATAATAATGGATGGAACAATAGCGTCAAAAGTGACCAGCCTGTGTGTTGGACACTACACTCGGGTTCTTCCCCGAAAGGGTAAACCCCAGGCCAACAAGGAGTGGACGTTGCTTGCGGCAATCGTACAAATGAATGAAAAAACAAACGACCTAAAAGTTGTGGCAATGGCAACAGGAACAAAGTGCATTGGTCAGAACAAGATGAGTAAAGAAGGGGATATTATTAATGACAGCCACGCGGAAGTGTTAGCAAGGCGGTCGTTTCTCAGGTACCTATATGAGCAGCTTCGCCAGGCCTATGCAGGAAGTCGGGAGAGTACATGCATCTTTGACAGACAAGATCAGGATTATTGCTGTTCTCTGAAGGACTTCATAAAGTTTTATTTCTTTACCAGCCACACACCATGCGGAGATACTTCAATATTTCCAAAGGAATCATATTCTAGTACTATTTATGATCCAAGGAAAAATGTATACACCAATTGCAACGGAGCAAAATACATCTCTACAAATTTGCAAGATGGGAATTTGAGAACAGACCAGGGTGTACTTGGGCGTTCTGGAGAGTCTTTGGAAGTAAATAAAACCAGCTCATCACAGACTATGTCTGATTCGATAAGCGATTGCTCACATTGCAGCAAGAAGATGAAAGGTGAAAAGTCTGCAAATGCATCGTATGATGAGCAATGCGGAAATTCACATTCCTCAATAATAGAAGGGGACAGTCATTGTGTAGAATATGGGGGTGATACATTACTTGCTCTGGGAGCATACACTTGTACTGCAACATCTACTGCAGTTCCAAATCACCCACTACAAATAACAGACTATTCTTCATCACAGGCTTTCAAGGACATCCACCGGACTGGGGCAAAATGTGTGCCTGGCGGTCCCCAGGATTTGCTCCAGCGTGGAGTTGACTATCACCTGGTAGGTTTGTTACGGTTGAAACCTGGACGAGGGGAGCGGACGTCATCTATGTCATGCAGCGACAAGATGGCCAAGTGGAACGTCGTGGGGTGGCAGGGGGCATTGTTGTCGCACTTCCTAGCAAGGCCTGTTCACATGACGGCTGTAATAGTTGGAAAATGTCCGTTTAATCAAGAGGCAATAGAGCGAGCCCTGATTGGTAGATTACAGAAGGTTTCTGACCTACCCGAGCATTATTATATCAATGCTCCTCAGATTGTCTCCACCCAAGTATTGTTCCCGGACTCCAAGGAGGCAGTTCAGTCATCAAATGCAGCTGCAGGGGACAGGAACCAGGTGAAGGTGGTACCAGCTGGTTCGGCTATCATCTGGGCGAGCGTGGAGCAGAAAGATCTTGAAGTGTCCGTTAATGGCAAGAGACAAGGTGTCGTTAACAAGAACATTCACAAACAGGAAGCTCGATGCAGCGTGTGCAAAGCTGAGATGTTTCAGTCGTTCAAGGACTTGGTGAAGTCTATTCCAGATGTGGAGCGTCCGAAAACATTGAGATCTGACCTGCACACTTACTATGATTACAAGATGGCCGCCACTCAATATCAAGAGGCACTCGCTCGCTTGCTTGTCGTTTTTAATACATGGGTGAAAAAGCCTCGGGATTACTTGCTATTCAGTTAATCATCCTGGCCTGACATTTACCATCAAACTTAAAACACACCGGTTATTACCTGGAGTTACAACATTTGCAAACATAAAACAGACAACAAATTACCAAAATATTACAAAATACTTATGGAATGTCAGTCTGAAGCATTCTGTAAAATAATGGCTATTGGTGTGCTGACATTTTGAAGTTGAGTGGTATTTTTTTATCAGGGATTTTTTATTATCAAATTGAGCAGATTTTGTTTGCTTTTGCAAATTTGGGGCCATGGCACAACTTTTGTTCCTTTAAAAAAATGAGCGATTTTTTTATATAAACAAAACCAATCTAACCCAAATTTGATTTTTAAAGTAATAAAGAAACAAACATATTAGCTCTTTATTGTTTCTATTTAATTTTAAATGGTATACCTTTAATTTTAGGCGGAAAACACAAATTTTAAAAATGCTATATAGGATTAGGAACAAGTGATCCCTCATTAACCCTAACCATCCCAAATCAACCTTAAAATCTCTTTGCAAAATGCAGGATTTGTTCCATGTTTGTCTGCTTTATAGCTCAATGGTAAACCTGCGAGATTTTGCAGGATTCAGGCAGTGGTCACCAGTAATAAATATTAGACGGTTTTGCAGGATTCAGGTTAGGTGGAAGGAAAATCGGGTAGGGAGTTGGGAACAAAGACCACGTTTTTAGTCATTTATCCTCTGAAATCAGCTAAGAACTTGTTTATACTATATCTCAAATTGCTACATGTCCAGTTAACAACTGAAATTTACATAAAATGTAATATTACATCAAATTTAAAATTTTTCTGTTTTTATTTTTTTCCTAAAACTTTCTTTAATTATCCTCAACTGTCCAATGTTTGTGCTAGATGTGATCAAATAATAATCAATCAATTTGTACAATTGTTTTTCAAAAAACGGCACTTCTTCTTACAAAGTGAAATACAATTTGGAATTTGCTTTTTTATGTATTGCTTAAACTACTACATGTAGTACTAAGGCTAAAATTAGGTAAAAAATGACGCGACTTTGGATATTTTTTTGGGGGGGGATTTTTATTTTGCCCACCTCTAATTATGAGTAGTGTCTCCGCCCCCAAAAGAGTGAGTTTGTTCAAAAGTTGTTGTTTTTCTTAATATAATTCAAACTTCACATTTTGCAACTTTTTGCAAAAGATCTTGATAAATGACTCTGTTTTTGTGTTTATATTGCAATTTGTTTTCAAATTGATTGTCCTGCCCACAAAAAGGTTGGATAAATGGCTATTTGTCTGTTGTTTGTTGGCATTTGACAATCTCCATGCATATTTTACAAAAAAATAGACAATTGTGCATTGTTAATTTTGGCAGAAAAACAATACCCTTAACCTACGCTTCTTGACCACAACAAGAAAAAAATGCAAGTGGATTTGGATTGGACCAAAGTTTGACCATGGTTCGACAGTGTGGGACACGATTTTCGGTCGCGAACAGACGCCGACAACTCGAATCCGACAACTCGACTCGACCGTCGGGACAACTCGACCGTCGGGATAATGTAACACTCGACCGTCGGGGCCGCGGTGCACTCTGATCTGGCGCACTCACTGGATTATGTGCAAACCCCTCGATGTTGTACCTGCAATGCGACACACGGAAGTTCTCGACAACGGTCGAGTTGTCTCACATTCTAATATATTTGGGTAGTTTTAAATATGACCGCCCCGCCCCCTCGGATTCCCGCCCTCTAGCGCGCGGAGAAGCGGAGAAGTCTCTAGACTTTGCTCTAGACGTCGAGTCGCGGGACGTACTTACGCGTTGCATGTCGACGTTTTCCCTGAAACAATGAGCTCATTAAAAGGAAAAGTAGCTCTAGTAACAGGTCAGTACAATTGTAAATAAATACTTCGTGGCCTGCTTTGATTTCATAAAAATATGGGGGGAATTACAAGCACCTGCCTTTTAAAGTTAACTATGAGTAGTTTGCTCAAATCGAAAGCGCGAGGGCGCTGTGGCCCGACCGCTTGTATTAAATATGTTTTTCCCAATGTTTAGTTTTTTGATAAAAGTTCAGTTCCTAGCTAGAGTAAACGTGATTTTGCTAACCTTAGTTGCGGCTCAATTATTTATTTGGCCCATTATTTAATTTTCCAACCGAAATTGGACAATTTTGTTTTTTTAATAGTTGCTCATCCAAACTTTCTGAGAAAAAAAAAGGATAGAAAAAGAAGGATACTTCTTTTCTTTTTTTTTTTCTTTTTTTTTTGGGGGGGGGCAGGAGGTGGGGGAGGGGGAGAGGGGGGAGAGGGGGAAGGATTTATTTGTAAAATGTAGTCTATAGACTAGACGCAATAGACCCAATTGTTAGGTCCTAACTTTTTGTTATTGCCGTGTCATACTCCAAGAATAAATTATAATTGCACTCCACTCTTGCAAGTTGCATATTATTATTCTGTGCCCATTTTGTTTTAATTTATGTTAGGAATCGCTAAATATTAATAAGGTGTATTTAATATTTTTTCCCTCAAAAATATTTTTTTCTTAAAAATTGTTTATAAAACAGGAGCAAGTACTGGCATTGGAGCCGAGACAGCCAGATATTTTGCCTCGTTCGGATGCTACCTGTCTCTGACTGGTCGGGATGAAGCCAATCTTAAGGTGGTCGCTCAGGAATGCCAACAAAATGGCCTACCTGAAGATAAGGTAAGTTGCCTGGGAAAGAGTTGTGTATCATGCAAGCTCGGCCGGTTGAGTGTCAAGACGCGGGTCAAGGGGCAGTCGTGGGTTAGAGTCCTGCCCATATGTGACCCACCACCCCAAAACCAGGCTGAAGTCAAAATTTGTCATATTTTTATACCATTGGATTGCTAGCGTTTTAAGCTTTAAAATAGGCTATAGTGGACTCAAATAGGTGGTATACTTTTGAAGTTACATATTTTTGAAGTTGTAGGAAGTGTCAGGGGATGCTTTTGAGAAAACGAGCACTAAAGTCGTTCATTGTTATCATACATTATTGAGCAAAAATCAGGAGAAGGCCGATATTATCACTTTCGGGGATTTAAAAAAAGGTTTAAACATGAACAGCCTATAAATTAGAGTTTTAACTAACGATTTATGAAAAAAAATTAAAAAAATTGGTGTACAATGCCGTATCTCGAAATGGCATTTGCCGACTTCCGCCTGGTTTTGGCGTGGCGGGTCACATTTGTTCTCGCAAAGCCTGCAGAGTACAGACATCACTGAAAATTGAAGTCTTTATGAATTAGATCAGTGTTTATAAGAACTGAATCTCCCAAATTTCCCCTCCTACTGTTTTTTGTTTTTTTCAGATTCTCCTCACTCTAGGCGATCTCAGCAAAGAAGATGATGTCAAGAAGGTTGCTGATAAAACCATTGAATACTTTGGGAGCTTGGATGTACTGGTTAGTGTGTTGGTTATATTTCAGTCGTTTAATTGTACTACTTTTAAAAAAGTATTCATGGTTTTTTTTACCTTGTTCCTACTTTTTTCTTGAAATTCCTACTATTTCCTACTTATTTGTCCCACAATTACAATTTGTCCCACAAATAAAAAATCTTATCGAATATTTATCACACACTGTCATACATTTTCTATGTAAATAACGCAATGAAGGGCTTGGGTACAGAAGTACTGCAACTGTATTTCCAAGAGCTTAGTTGAGGATGGAGCACAATTGCTGTGCCTGTGAGTACATGCCAAATGAAGATTTTGATGCTTCGAACATGGATGGGTATCTACAAAACATAAATTTTGAAAGCCTGCAAAGAAGTCCTACTTTCATCCTGATTTTGTCCGCCAAAGTCCTACTTTTGTCCTTTGGAAGCAAACTCTTTTCAGGAGTATATTACATTTTATTTAATGCAGGGCCAATGCAGTGCCCACTGACAACTCTCGGTTTTATTTACCTTATGACATAGAATGGAGTGGCCCTGTATTATATGGGTATTGGGGTATACAGGGTTAGGGTTAGGGTCAGTCCATTCTATGTCTTAGGGTAAATAATGTCAAGAGTTGTCAGTGGGCCCTGCATTCTATAATTGCTCCAAAATTCCATTACCAATTTCGATAAGTTTTATGGCACAACAGGGTCTATTCATTGGAAAATATCTTTTGGAATCTTTTAAAGTTAGCGTCGAGTGATACATTATTTCAATACGTATCTGCGAGCAATGTTATCAGTATCCATTTTGTTTGTTACTTTGTGTTTGCCTATAGGTCAACAATGCGGGGTTTCTTAACCCGGCTTCCATTGAAGAAGTTACTGTGGAGCAATTTGACAAAACGTTTGATGTCAACGTCCGCGCACCGTTACAACTCACACACCTACTCAGACCTCATCTCATTAAAACCAAAGGTACGTTAACCAGTTCGCGCCGGATGACGTATATAAACGCAAAGTTTTCCCCAAATTCAAAACTAATGACGCATAAAACACGCCAAGTTCAAGTTCGGAAATGTCTGTCAGCAGCAAGCAAGGCCGGAAATGCGTTGGTGTGCTTCCCAGGACTATCGGCCTGAACCCGCTTCGGATCGAGTTTCGTTAAAAAATAATCCCGCCCCTCGGCTCGGTGATGTTAAAATAATCCCGGCGCGACTGACTGGTTAATAACACAACCTCTATTCGTATAATGACTTACCCAGCTAATAAAATGAAAGGTATAGTAAAAAATTAAAAATTGAAAATAAAAAATCAATTTCAAGTGAAATAGGGGGAGGGAGGGGGGAGAACAAATTGTTTCCATTTTGCTGGCAGTAGGTGATATGATATTCATTTTCTTTTTCTTTCCTGATTTTAATTTTTAATTTTATATAAAAAAAAAAAATATCTTACAGGTGCCATTGTCAATGTTTCCAGTGTCACTGGTGTAATGGCGGTAAGTAGTGACTGGTTCGATCTTTGGTTAAAGGTAGGATACACCATTGGTAATTGCTTGAATTATCACGAATTAGTGGATTTGGGGGGTTGTATTTTATAGTAAATATCGTTTAACTGACCTGTCCGAAGTTTTACAATCATGGATGCCGAGAAAAGCACGAAAAACAACGTTTGTTTTCAACCGGGGTCGAGCAGTTATTCCTATGTTATCTTTGTTTTTTCGCGATCGCCGTCCGGCGATCGCGAAAATCTTTATAAAATTCTATTTTTTGGAATAATTACAGGATATCTAGCGCAATCCTTTTGCTGAATGCCTAGAATCATTATTTACTTTCAATTGAGAAAGATATTTCTTAATAATTCGGTAGTAAATATTTTCGATATCTGCAAATGGTGTATCCTACCTTTAAAGTCGATTAAAGTTCGTTTAAATTTTGTTTTATGCATGCAGATTCAAATGTTGTTCAAAGTTTGTTTCTGGCCATAATTTTCAATATACATGTAATTGTTCACTTACAGTTTCCGGGAGTGTTGACCTATTGTATGTCCAAGACTACATTGGATTGCTTAACACAGAACAGTGCACACGGTAAGTTGTTGAACACGACGGGCACCAGTCTAGTGAACCAAATTTTTTAAACTGCCCAGTTCTAAGGGGCCCTTAACCTAAAGATACCGGGGTGCCGCTCTGTTTTAGCTCTGTAAATGTTTTATATTCTGAGAAATCTTGATTTATAATTCAAATTTTGTCGAGTCCATTCCAAGATTACAAACCAGTTACTAAAGGAAATTCGCAAAGATGTGCCTCCGAGATGTATTTTTATAAAAAAATAACCTCCTTTTATTACTTAAATTTCCTCGGCTTGCCAGAAAAAATATTTTGCCAGGGGTTTAATATCATTAACTCTAACCGAGCTCAATCCATTAAAATCCAACTGCATGTTACGTGTATATTTACCAGTCATAAAATCTCAAATAAACAAGGTATGTGGACCTGTGAAAATACCGGCGGGGCCCGGGCCCTTAAACTGCAAGGGAAACAAACGGCCGGCCTTGCGGGACCCATTAAGACAGGGTGTCGTGTGTCTGGGGGATCCTTCGTGGCCCGCCTCCCACAGGATTCTCCTGAAAAACTGCCTAGAATTAGTTTATCGTTAAATTTCTATACAATGGTTCTTTTATTCTTTTAAAACGTTCTCATTCTTTTCCTGTGTGATAATTGTTCCTTCTGACTCCATGTTTTATATATTCTCCACAGTTTACTTGATTGTTTTTTATTACTACCTATTGTCTTATATTTGTACACATTCCCGCCGTGAATATGGCCACTGATGCCGGTACGGCGTTAAACCCTAAACTCACTCACTCAAATAAACAAAATTTTAAGGGTTTTTTTTTGCTCTTAAAATACAGATCTGGCCCCTCACGGAGTGCGAGTAAACTCGGTCAAGTAAGTTTCTCTGCTACATATCACAGTGCTCGTGTTTTTACCTGAAAACCTTGTTGCTCTTTCACTAATGTGTGCTTATATGCGAGCCCTTCCTGTAATAAAGGACACAACCGTGCAAAAAAGAAAGAAAAAAGGATTGATGAGTCTACTACCCATAAAGAAATAGTTTTAAAATCATGGGATGCGAGTGTTTTTAACCAGTTCGCGTCGGATGACTTGTATAAACGCAAAGTTTTTCCAAGATTCAAAACGGATGACGCATAAACACGTCACAAGCAAGGCCAGAAATGTCTGTCGGCAGCAAGCAAGGCCAGAAATGCCTGTCGGCAGCAAGCAAGGCCGGAAATGCGTGGGTGTGCTTCCCGGTACCATAGGCCTGAACCCGCTTCGGATCGAGTTTCGTAAAAAATAATCCCGCGCCTCGGCTCAGTGATGTTAAAATAATCCCGCCGCGAACTGGTTAAGAACAAAATTGGCAATCGGAACATTCAAGCCTTTTTTTTTCTCAGTGTTCTACTTTTTTTTAAACATTTTAAAACGGCCATAACTTGTCACCGGAATGTTCGATTGAAGTTCAACAAATAGTAATAAGCCCAATTGTATTCTCTGTCTTAATACCAACAAACCCTCATTTCGACCTCTGTTCAGTCCACTTTTTATGCCAAAATGCCTCGTGTGTGTGTGCGTTTGTATTGACCGGCAATCGTGGTTGTCGGACAAAAGAATTGGGAGGCAAACAATGGGTCCACGATTGACACAACGTCCACGATCTTTTCTCGTGTACAAATCCTAAGGCGATCATCCGAAAACGTTAGAGTATAAACAAAAGAGGTATTACGGTCGGACAATGCCCCGTCCACGATTGAAGGCCTTTACACACTTGGGTGAGTTAGCCTTGCATACGCACTGTGGACCTCCGAACAATATAGGTCCACACGATGCGGGAAGAGGTTACGGTTTCGGTTTGTCTACAATCTGTTTTTCAGTTTCCGAAAAAGAGCGCTAGAGGAAAAACGGGTTAGGGTTATATATAGAAAAGATAGAAGGAACAGCTGAGAGGCCCAGAATCAAAATTTGAGGGTAAACTTGTTTTGGGGAAGCGAGAAAAATGAGTATTTAGTCAACGTTTTTTAACTACACAAAGACAAAAGAATGTCCACAGTACGTATGTAAGGTAAAGCTAATTGTGTGTGTGAGTTAGTCTTGCATACGCACTGTGGACCTCCGAACAATATAGGTCCACACGATGCGGGAAGAGGTTACGGTTTGTGGACTTGCACACGTACACAATCCGTTTTTCAGTTTCCGAAAAAGAGCGCTAGAGGAAAAACGGGTTAGGGTTATATATAGAAAAGATAGAAGGGACAGCTGAGAGGCCCATAATCCAAATTTGAGGGTAAATTTGTTTTGGGGAAGCGAGAAAAATGAGTATTTAGTCAAAGTTTGTTAACTACACGAAGACAAAGGAATGTCCACAGTGCGTATGTAAGGTAAAGCTATGTGCGTTTGTATTGACCGGCAATCGTGGTCGTCGGACAAAAGAATATGGATTCAAACAATGGGTCCACGATTGACACAACGTCCACGATCTTTTCCCATGTACAAATCCTATGGCGATCATCAAAAAACGTTAGAGTATAAACAAAAGAGGGAAGACGGTCGGACAATACCCCGTCCACGATTGCCGGTCAAAACAGAGCTGTGTGTGTGTGTGTGTGTGTGCATAATTTGTCGACCAATTTGTCTTCTCTTTTGTTCAGCCCCGGAGTGATTAGGACCTCGGCCCATAAACGAGGAGGAATGTCGGATGAGCAGTACGAAAAGGTAGGTCCCAAACTTCTTATAGACATCACAAGGAGTTGTGAATCGACTTGAGTCGGTTCAATTCACAAATATTTGAGCACAATATAAAAATCATATGAGAGTCATTTGTTGGCATTTGTTTCGGTAAGAAATCAACAAATTAGAAAATGCATTTAAAATATGGTTCTGAATAGTATTTGGAATTCTACAGACCCTACAAGGTGGAAGTCTGTGACACAGGGTATAGCGCCAATTGACCATTTGCGTGTGAAATTTAAATAATATCTGGTACACTGACTTGTTCACACAGCTTGGCACAGTTTGACTTTAAATTATCCAGACCAAATACACTGTTGCTATATCACGTGATTCAGGGCAAGCTTTTGCATAGTTATGTAAGAGACGCTCAGCACCAATACATTCGTTCACAATGGTTGAGAATGGCAAAAAGTCACCAGACCATTCCAAAGCCGGGGGTTGCTAGCGTAAGGCTTGCCCCGAATCACGTGATATAGCAACAGTGTCTTTGGTCTGGAGAATTTAAATGTAAACTGTGCCAAGCTGTGTGAACAAGTCAGTGTACCAGATATTATTCAAATTCCACACGCAAATGGCCAATTTAAGGATGTATAAGTGATTTGAAGAAGTTAGTTTTAGAGGTGCGCGGAAAACCCCAGGAGGATATTCTGGGGGGGAACCCACAGAATCAGACAGACTTAAAAACCCAATCCCCATATTGGCCCAGGCCGGATTCGAACCCGGGTCACAGCGGTACAGTACAATTAATTGGACTAAACTCACCGTTTCTTCTACTAAATTCCTCAAAAGTCAAACTAAACCCAACATTTCTGATAAAATCCCTGACTAAACCAAATGTTACTGCTATCATTTCTTAGACTAAATCAAAAGTCTCTGCTAAAATCTCTTAGACTAAACTGAACGTCTGTTCTAAAACCCTGAAACTAAACCAAAATTATCACGCTACAGTTGTAGCTGCCAATATGCCGTATTATTGAACGTAGAGGGCGCTGTGCTCACGGTATTTGGGGGTATAATTAAAAGTGATTAGGAGATAATTTACGTCAGTTTAAATATTCTTACAGCTCCAAAATATATTTTTTTTTTCTAATATTCAATTTTTAGATAAAAGTAAAGTTACTATAAAAACGACTTAAATGGGTACCCAGAAAATGGCGTCTTACAGCGCCCTCATGCGACCAGAAATACGGCGCATTTCACTTGATGCACCGACCGAATGCCACTGTATGTTCCAGTTCCAAACTGCCGTAGTTAGATAAAATTATCAATTTTGAAAAATAATCAAACCCCCTCCCGTTGCAGTTTATAAAGAAGTGCGGACGCACCCATGCCATGGGTCGTACCGGCACCGTGGATGAGGTTGCTAAAGTGATAGCATTCTTAGCCTCCGACGATTCGTCTTACGTGACTGGAGAGCTCATCACCATAGATGGCGGCAGACATCTACTGACTGTCATGACCCCCGAGAAAATAGAGTGAGGGGAAAAAAAAACCACTTCTAACAATTGAACCGCCAATTATATTTTTGATTATTAACCAGTTCGCGCCGGATGACGTATATAAACGCAAAAATTTTCCCAAATTCAAAACGGATGACGAATAAACACGCCAAGTTCAAGTTCGGAAATGTATGTCAGCAGCGCGCAAGGCCGGAAATGCGTGGGTGTGCTACCCAGCACTATCGGCCTGAACACGCTTCGGATCGAGTTTCGTTAAAAATAATCCCGCCCGTCGGCTCGGCGATGTTAAAATAATCCCGGCGCGAACTGGTTAAAACCAACCCTATCATGCATACTTAGTTGTATTCAGTGTAGCGCTTTCCTGGTACGATTTTGACAACAAAATGTATATTGCAGCAGCTTATTTGTTGAAAAATTGATTAAATTGTATTTAGTTATGGTTATTTTGCCTGGTCATTTCCACATTTTATTTTAATTTGTGACGTGATGTAGCATAGTGTTCAATCATACATGTTTTAATTGGGAAGCCATTCAGATTTCTTTATAAATAACATCAAAAACGATATGAGACACTTTGCGGCAAAAATAAAAATTGAGATTTTGATTTCAACATTTAAAGCTTGTTTAGCTTTAAATGATAAAATCAAAATCTCAATTAAAAATTTTGCCGCAAAGTGTCTCATTTACTCGTGCTGGGTCACATAGATTTTGTTTATCTATTCAGAACGAATTAACATAAATATCAACAACTGGGTATTTTATAAATTATCAAGATAATGACATTTCAGAACCAAATGTGCTTGCCCTTTTCAATTTAATTATTATTAACACCAAATGAAAATGGCGTTTTAGTTAAATTTATCTAAATTTATTTTAATGTTAAAGGCTGGTTACATGATGGAATACATATTGCTGATAATGTGAAAGATTAAAAAAAATCAATTTACTTCTCAAATAATGGCTTTTGATTATTTTCATAAATCTGAGTAAACTATATTAGTAATATACAACAAGTAATTTTCACCCAAAGCGTTTTACTAGGAATCCTCCAAATATTTCTTTGTACAGATTTGCAAGCGCCATGTAAAAGTCTTTCCTCAATCCTACAAAATCCGTGTCTCTTGGGAGAGGTTGCGGTTGAAATGAATGTCGTCTCTGAAGAAGATCTTGTTAAGATCAAAATATTAGGCCCTCTTAACTTTTGATTTGTATATTTCAGCCAGTAAGCAGTTTGCAGCAGTTTTAATCTTATTCATTCTCAAGTTAAAACAGTAAGTAACATATACTAAATGTACTAGCCATAAAAGGAAAAGCAACATGGTTAAAAATAGCTTTCGAAAAAAAATACAGGTACAGCCTTGAAGCTCATAAAAACTACCGGTTGGCCCATGTTGTCTTCTTGGCGACTCAAAATGAGAAGCCATTTTACTAAAAACAATAAACAGGGTTTCCCAGTAATCCTAAAATCCTTTGTTTATGTTTTTTTAAAACTAGTTTGATCAGTGCTATTGATTATTGCACATTGAATTTAGAATATATCAAAACAGGTGCCAATTATTTACTGATCACTGTAATGGTAGCTCTGACGCCGTCAAGATCTTCGCAATTACAGGATATTTCTGCCGACTATTTTAAAGGTGGACAGGTCCTTTAAATAGTAATGCTGTCACCACCGCGGCCAGCGCAAAATCCACGGCCGGTCTTTTGAGAATGCCGACTATGGTCGCACCGAGACTCCGTCCGGCCATCCCCGTGTCTTCTTCTCGTTTCGGTTTCGTTCTGTCTTCGGCATCTTCGTCCCCGTCCAGATCGTCCGCTGTTTGCGGGTCCGGCGGAGGGTTCGCGACGGACCCGCACTTGCTGCAGCGTCTAGGGAGGATCCCGGTATTGTACAGGGCCGAGGCGGTGGTCGGGGGCGCATGAAGCAGCGCCGTGCCCGGGAGAGATCGTAGTGGTTGGGTGTCGGGGCGTGATCTGCGGCTGAGATGCTCTGGCTCCATCAGGGCCGAGAGTCTATCTCTGCACTCGTGGAATTCCTACGGGAAACAACCAAACACAAGAAACACACCAGCCTTGAGTATAACAAATAATACACAAAAATGAATTTGAGTTTTAGAGCAGCATCAGTGACTTATTCAATCGAAGGTATTAACAATCTTACCTTGCATATAAATGAGAACATCTCTCTATGTATGTATGTCTGCATTTTTCTTGGACACCTGACAGCATTCGTATTTGGCAAGGGTACCGGCAGGAATCCCAAACAGACAGTGACGAGGACCAGATTTTGTTATTACAAAATTAGGGGTGATTAAATGGTAAAACAAAAATGACTAATTAACGTTAGTAATAGCTCGTGCAACGGTATTAATTGAGGGCGCTGCTTTCACGCGAGTATATAACTTGCCAAAGTGCTTTGATCACTGTAATCCGCCGTTACGAAATTGTACATTTTGAACGGTACGAGTTAACAATGATGTTGAAATTGCAGCTTTTAGGCCAAGTAAAAATTTGTTTTCGCCCATCTGAGCTTTTGATAAAAAGGGGGAAAGGTGGCCATAATCCTCTCCCAAAATAGTTTATAGATTCTTCTGACTCTTTTGCTGATTCCTTGTGTCCGAAAAAGCCGTCACGTTTGCAACTACATTTTGATTTTGTTTTTAAGGCAGCGGGTAAAAAGAAATAAGCGAACTGGCTCGAGAAACCGGTTTATCTTTGCAAATCCTACTGTTGCACTCTGTAGAATCAAATTTTTTTACCCGACAATTTTTTCTGAACTAAAAAGCAACCAATCGTTCAAAAATTTAAAATAAATAAAAAATAACTAACTTCATCCTCTGAAGTGTCGACATTCCTGAGATCATCCTCTGAAGTGTTGGCATTCCTGAGATCATCCTCGGAAGTGTCGACATTCCTGAGATCATCCTCTGAAGTGTTGGCATTCTTGAGATTATCCTCTAAAGTGTCGACCTTCCTGAGGTCATCATCTTCAGTTAGACTCTTCTCCAGCAAGACTTGCTGACTAGACTCCTCCTCCAGCCATTGTTGTTCTCTCTCCTGTTGTCTTCGGATCCAGTGTTCCAGCATGGCCTGTTGTATGACCCGGGCCGCGTCATTCATTATTTCCAGGCACTGGCGCACCTTCCACCCACGATATGCTAAAAAAAGACCACACACACACACACACAGTCGTAAACCACATAACGACCGAGGATCGATATTGTGTTTTCCTTTGTTCCTTTACTATAACCTAACCCCATTACCTAATGCTTACCCGAGTGATCGAGGTCCGAATTCGAACAAGCAAACCGTCCTTCGAGGATCCTTTGTTACCTTTGTTCTCTTTTGTGTTTCGATCCTCGATCGTAATACGATACAAGAACACACAGTCATGTATAGACCGGCAATCGTGGACGGGGCATTGTCCGACCGTCTTACCTCTTTTGTTTGTACTTTCGGATGATCGCCATAGGATTTGTACACGAGTTGAGATCGTGGACGTTGTGTCAATCGTGGACCCATTGTTTGCCTCCCAATTCTTTTGTCCGACGACCACGATTGCCGGTCATTACAAACGCACCCACACATAGACGTGCATATGGAGACTTGTGGGAAAGACCTTTGTTACCCTCTTTTGTTTTTCTTTGTCCTATTGTAATATTTAACGCTATGGCATTTCCACTCTGGGGTAAATAGATTTCTAAGGATTTTCGCTCTGGGGTAAATTTATCCTATTGTCCTATTGTGTTACTTTTCCCATAGGGCTGCGGGTATACGAGCAATTAGGTTTACCTTACATACGTACTGTGGACATTCCTTTGTCTTCGTGTAGTTAAAAAACGTTGACTAAATACTCATTTTTCTCGCTTCCCTAAAACAAATTTAACCTCAAATGTTGATTCTGGGCCCTCAGCTGTTCCTCTTACCTTTTCTATATATATAATCCTAACCCGTTTTTTCCTCTAGCGCTCTTTTTCAGAGACGGCAAAACAGACTGTGGACCTGGCCAGGTCCGCAAACCGTAACGTTTTCCCGCATCGTGTAGACCTATATTGTTCGGAGGTCCACAGTGCGTATGCAAGACTAACTCACATAAAGTTTCAAAGTTGAGTGGGGTTTGAACCTGCGACCTGCGGATTGCCGTTCCGGTGAAGCTACACACGTCACGCACCGAACCGGCCAATAACAGTGCGACATTCATGGATTACAAACCAACTACTAACGGAAATCTCAAAAAATTCATCTCCGAGATGCATCTTTGTAATTGACCTCCTTTTCTGGTTTTCTTCAAAATTCCGACAGCATGCCAGAAAGAATAATTTCACAAGGAGCTTAGTGTCATTAATATCTTTACAAATAGGTTGCTCAACAATAATTAAAAAGTTGGTTACTTTTTGGATAGCCGCAAATGGTAGACATTAGCTGTAATGATATTAAGGCCGCACCTGAAACTCTTGTCTATGGCTATTGTCTAGGTTTTTGCCCATTACAACTACGCGTGAGCAGGCTGACAACAGCTTAGCCGTAGCTCTGGAAGCCCATTTTCGACCCGGCCTCATTCTCAACAAGAGAATCAAAGCAGCATAGGGTACCCTGTTTCCCTTACCTGCTTGGATCAATGTTGTAGCCTCCAGTCGCCTGACTCCCTGCCGTCTCTGATACCTCCTCCAGGAACGTTGGATGCAGGCAGCAGCCTCCGTCATGGCCAGAGCCCTCAGTCCCTCCAGCTCCTCAAGCTAAAATAGGAGAGGAAAGAAAGAGAAAACGTTATACGGGATGACTAGAAACTGTAACTCTTAAACTTCAAGGAGCCAGATCAAACTACAATCTATTTCCAAGTGACAGATTTTAGAGCAAGGCAACTTATTTTGGCTTGTGATGTCAAATTTTGTTTTACACCTGAAGTGCACACAGACTTACTGAGGACATTCCTTTGTTTCGTGTAGTTATGAAAACAGCCAAATACAAAAAATGTCTGCTTCCTGAAAATATTTTCAACCCCACATTTGATTCTGGGACTTTCAAGTGTACCCCTTCATTTTTCTAAATATAATTACCTTAAACCCATTTCCCCTGTGTGGCTCTTTTTCAGAAAGGGGGGGGGGGGGAAACATACTGTGGACGTGTGCAAGTCCACAATCCGTACCCTCGGCCTGCATTCTGTGGACGTCTTTTGTTCAGAGGTCCACAGAATATATGGAAGGTTCATACACACAATCCGGTGGAGTTATTATGGGGACTGAAAACACTTTGGACACTACAAGAGTGTCCCCATAACTCGGTCCCAATTTCCCTAACAGTAGAAAACTTCCGCATAAAGCAAGAACACTTCTTATAACGCGGTGTCGGCTCATCCAGGGAATGCAATCGTACAAGATACTGCACAGTGAATTTGGACGGGTTTAAGGTAAATTCTCCCGGAAAGTTACAGGAATATTATAATTAGTACCCATTATCTGTTTTCAAAAACCAATACCTGTCCGGAGCGCAGGAAAACCTTCGTTTTGCCAAACTGTGCCCTGGGCTTTTCGTTCTCCTTATCTTCATCTCCAAAGATGCGCTCCACGAGGGACAGGCAGAACGTCTTGGCAGTCCCTCCGTCATTGTAAGTAAGGAGGGATGGTGGGTGTTCTCTCTTGGTGTGATGCAGGGCTCGGTAGCGCTGTAGGAACTCGGCATAGGGAATTCTAAAAAAAAACAGGCCAAAAAATTCCCCCTTAAACTTTTGTTTGGGTTAATGTACCGCGACTTTTCTGTAGACTAACATCCCTGTCAACGTACCGCGACGGTGATGTCAAACTACCAGGCCAAAAGTGATCGTGGAAAGTTTCCGCTTAGCCGCAGATCAGTGCCAGCAATGTGTGAAATTCTAACAGCTTCACAAGGCCAGTAAACATTCCGTCGCGGTAAAACAAAGAACAAAGTCACAGTGGGAACACACGGTAGAATTACAAAATTATTTTGTAATCCGCAAATGGGTCGCGCAACTGTTGGAACGACGTACACATGCGCGTGGGCACTATTAATGGTCAGTTCAGTGCGTATCTCCCAGAATGAATATGTAAAGCAAAGTAACTGTCAAATAAAATAAAATAGTTTAACCAGTTCGCGCCAAAGGACATATATACTCGCAAAGTTTTCCCCAGATTCAAAACAGATGACGCATAAACACGTCACGAGCAAGGCCGGAAATGTCTGTCAGCAGCGAGCAAGGTCAGAAATGCGTGGGTGTGCTTCCCGGTACCATCGGCTTAAACCCGCCTCGGATCAAGTTTCAGGAAAAATAACCCCGCGCCTCGGCTCGGTGATGTGAAAATAATCCCGGCACGAACTGGTTAAAGTCAATTTCAGTTTTATTTATAATTTTAATGATGCAGAGACACATAGGACACATATTTGTACCCCTTACATATAATGTGGCCATAAATTATTATTTTTCTTTCAATATCTAAACCGTCTTTTTTCATTATCATACTAAACAATCCGACACCACTCGCTGTGGTCGTGCCCAAACCTTGCAGGGAAGCCTTTAGCGCTGATGGCAATAGTCTCTAGCACACCGCAAGCCCTGAGCTGAGACACCACGTGGCGGCTGTCAAAGACGTCTGGCTGACAGGCTAGGTTGGGTTTGATGCAGCGGATGTAGTGGGGAGCCGTGGAAGTCAGTATGGTCATCAGGCTATCTAGAGAAGTCTGACCGCCAAAATGGAGAATAGAGACACTCTTAAAATATAAATTTCATCATAAAATGTCTAAATTCTCTTAACCAGTTCGCGCCGGGATTAGTTTAACATCACTGAGCTGACGGGCGGGATTATTTTTATTGAAACTCGATATGTTGTGGGTTCAGCCCGATAGTACCGGGAAGCACACCCACCCATTTCCGACATATTGCTCGCTGCTGACAGACATTTACGACCTTGCTCTTGGCGTGTTTATGCGTCATCCGTTTTGAATATTGGGGAAACTTTGCGTTTATATATGTCATTTGGCGCAAACTAGTTAATACCCGAAGGAGGTTTGGAAAGTTTTTCTCTCGGACCATAAGCACCTTCACCTTAAATACATTGTACTCTGCCTAGGCAGTTTCGGCATTACAAGTAGTAACAGGCAGGGCAGTATGGAGTAATATACAGATTACTAGGTTAATGGGTACTTTTGAGAGAAAAAGTACCCATTAAATATTTTTAATATAAAGTAGTCTAGATTATTACCAAAACTATACTTTTCAAACTGTTCAATAATTCAATAATTGTGCAATTACTTTGCAAATTTGTGTTTTTGTGTAATTTGAAATAAGGGAACAAATATTTTTTTTTAATTATTTTTTTAATCCGGACAAAATGTTACCTTCAATAAAAAAGTCTTAATTCTTCGGACTTTCAAACTTTTTGTATCATGTTTATTTCTAAGCTACATTTTACGGGTCCGATTGATAATTACCTTAAACTTCGAGGCCACGGTTTTGGCTTGGACCTTTCCATTCTTGGCTGACTGGATCTTGGATGAAATTTAAATCACCGATTAAAATTAAATCGATATCAATACAACTTATCAAAATAATCAAGGTGCACACTTTTGGTTTAAAGATTCAGAGAAATACACTCTTATTATTATTATTTTAGGCGCTTGTACAAAGTAGACAGTGGGACAAACCAACAAACAAGGAATTTTTTTTTCGCGATCGCTGTCCGTCGACCGCGATTGTTTTTACAGGATATATAGGGCAATCATCTTGCTTGATGCCTAGAATCCTTATTCACTTTCAAATATGTAAGAGATTTGTTAATAAATCGGGAGTAAACATTTTCGTTATCTGCAAATGGTGTATTCTACTTTTAACCTAACAGTGCTGAATCCATCAAATAATACAAATTTCTATACACCCTATAGGGTTAGGGTTAATAAATTGTTGCTTTTCTAAAAAAAACCACGTTTTCTTTTATTAAATCTTGTTTTAAGGTTCTCTTTCTAAATGATAAAATAATTATGTATATGTACATACCTCATGCTTAGCTAAATCTCTTTGCACTAACTTGCTGACAAATGGGTTAGTACTCTTGACTGCCAGCTCAATTAATTCAACTGGGATGTGGTCCTAGAGGTAAAGACAACATATGTTTTTCATGTTAAAAAGAAATAGCTGTGCGTACTTTGTGTGATATGAAAAATGAACTACGAAACAATGCGAGTGTTGCAACGAAACTAGTAATGCACCGCAACGTGGTAGTGATGTAGACTGACTAGACTAGCAAAATGTGTCTATCGCGAGCCATTTTCGCGACAATATTTTACAGTTATTCAAAGATATCTCTGAATGAATTAGAGATATATATTTAACCAGTTCGCGCCGGATGACGTATATAAACACAAAGTTTTTCGCCAGATTCAAAACAGATGACGCATAAACACGCCACGAGCAAGGCCGGAAATGTCTGTCAGCAGCGAGCAAGGCCAAAAATGCGTGGGTGTGCTTCCTGGTACCATCGGCCTGAACATGCCTCGGATTGAGTTTCGTTAAAAATAATCCCGCGCGTCGGCTCAGTGATGTTAAAATAATCCCGGCGCGAACTGGTTAATTCATTGAGAGATATCTCTGAATATCATCGCGTAAGTAATAATTGTTAAATGGGCTTGCCATAGACAAATTATTGTTGGAAATATATATATATATATATATTTGTTAGGGCTTTTAGGAAATACTTGGCTTTGGCTAGTCTATAACACATAAGTCTATGGGAAGTGGCTGCAGCCAGTAGCCAGTACGTAGCTTCCATAGGTGCATGTTTTTTTCCAGCCATGTGAAATAGACACAGCCTCACAACGGCTTACCTTGTTTTTCTCAATGAGACCGTGTGCACTGTAGGTGACATCACCCGCATAGTGCCTGACAACGAAGGCAGGGTACCGGACTGTGACCGGTGGTTTGTAGATGTGCTTTGCATTGATGCCGTCCAGTAGTCTGGTGCTGAACGCCGACGCATCCGTCTGACGGTTAAGACGACACTCCTAAACGTAACCGATAAAAACTCAGGAGAATCAAACGCTGCAAACATCCCGGACAGGGGCCAATTTCAAAGAGGTGCTAAGCAAAAAAATGTGCTTAGCACAAAAAAGTCTTGCTCATTAAAAACAGGTTACTAGCCAAAATTATACGTGTTTTTCATGCTAAGCAAAAAAACAGTTGATTATTAATCCAGAACAATAAAGATCAAGTGAAAACTTGATCTGTAAACTTGTTTTTGCCAAGGACAAATTGTCATGCTAAGCACATTTTTGAGCTTAGCAGCTCTATGAAATTGGTCCCAGCTGTGAGAAGCCTCAATTCAACCCTGAGACGCAAGTTCTTGAGAGAAGGTCCTAAATATTCTGCTAATTACCGTTAATGGGCAGCTTCATCCAATAAGCCTCGGAAATTTTGTTTACCTCATTCAGAAAGGAGAAGATGCTACTTTTGCCTTCGATGACGTCCAGACAAGGCCGGTTATCAGTGAAGCTAAAGAACTGCCACACAATTCCCTCAATGGAATACTCTTCCTGGATAAAAACAAACAAAAAAAAAAGGAATTCAAAATTGACAAATGGAACAGAGATGTTAGTCCTGGGCGGAGAGAAGCAAAGAGTGACAAAGTGCCTTGCCCAAGGGCACACGCACCATCACCCCGCCCTCATTAATCCAGGAATCATTCCTTTTCCTTTGCCTTGGAAAAAAAATAGAATGCTCCATGGATCACCTCGGAAGGCTATAGTTTTTACTGCACTATTTGAAGCAGTCAATTTTCCTACACTGGTTCTTACTAGCAGTACATCAGCCAAATGCCTCAAAAGCCTAAATTCTGTTCACTACACAATGTATAAAGTACCTCAGGGGAGTTAGGTTGGCGTAGCGGTTCTTTCCTCGCCTTCCACCGCTATGACCCAGGTTCGAACTCCTTCTGGGCCAATATGTGGATTCGGTTTTCAGTGCCTGCCTGATTCCGTGGGTTTTCCCCAGGATATTCTTCTGGGGTTTTCCTCCCGGCTCTAAAACTATACCTTCTTCTCATTGTCTTCTTTCTACAGGTTTCTTCAGGCTTGCGAGCTACAGTGCCTATAGAGCGCTTTTGGGGGATCCTTGGTTTCATTACCAGAAAGAATTAATAATAATAATAATAATAACCTGCTCCGCTCGGAGAAAGTGAGCCACAAAGTGCTGCTGAAGCTTCTCGTTTGCATAATTTATGCAGAGCTGCTCCAGGCTGTTGGATTGGAAGCTTTCAAATCCGTAGATATCCAGCAGACCAATGAAAGAACGCCACTGATTGGCGCAGGTGGACTTGTTGATGAAGGCAACTAGCCAATCAAAGAGCCTGTACAATTGGACAAATTTGAAAACCAAATTAGGGTTTTTATCATTAACCAGTTCGCGCCGGAGGACGCATATACACGCAAAGTTTTTCCCAGATTCGAATCGGATGACGCATAAACACGTCACGAGCAAGGCCGGAAATGTTTGTCAGCAGCGAGCAAGGTTGGAAATGCGTGGGTGTGCTTTCCGATACCATTGGCCTGAACCCGCCTCTGATCGAGTTTCGTTAAAAATAATCCCGCACCTTGGCTCAGTGATGTTAAAATAATCCCAGCGCGAACTGGTTTATCTTTGATGCCACAGGAATGAGAGAATTAACTAGCAGCAGATTTTAGAACTTCTTTTTACAGCCAGGAGTTTTAAAATAAATTAAATTTTAGTTCCTTAAAGCTGAAGTATACCTTTTTGCAGCTATCAAAAAAGTAACTAAACAAAAATCCTGCATTAACTAAAACTTATTTAGAGATATTTTGGAAATTTTCCCCAGTAACTACAATCGGCTGAATAAAAAATTGAAATCTTAGAATATTTTTTTCTCGGGAATATACAGCATTCACAGAAATCAAACTTAGCCTGGGGCCAATTTCACGGAGCTGCTAAGCACACAAATTTGCTTAGCATGAAAATTTGTCCTTGGTAAAAACAAGGTTACAGACCAAATTTTCACGTGATCTTTATTGTTTTTGATTGATAATCAGCTGTTTTTTTGCTTAGCATAAAAAACGCGTAGAATTTTGGCTGATAACTTGTTTTTAATGAGCAAGACGTTTTTGTGCTAAGCAAATTGTTGTGCTTAGCAGCTCCGTGAAATTGGCCCCAGGTTACTTGTCAAGCGCTATTCTTTAGAATTTGAGCATTTTTGCTGCTTCAAACGATAATAAAAATGCACAATTGACAAATGTATAACATCCCTTTAATTTACAACTTTTTTCACATTGCAAACTACACACACCTTGCGTACAGCAGTTTGGCCATGCAATCGCGTCTGGTTGCGGCCTCCTCTACCGTGCACGGTCTCATGAAGACGCTCTTCCTCTTACTGTGAGTGGCCGTTATCCTCCTGAAGGTTAGACTCCTCTCAAGCTGTTCCCCGTCCAGGCCAAGGAGGCCGGTGGCAAAATCCCTGGACAACTGGTAGGCTGTGAAACAAAAAACAAACAAAAAATCTGCAATTTCTGCAAATTCCGCAACTTTTCCCTGACTTCCAATGATCGCATTAAATTCAGAGACACACATTTGGAAATTTCCGCAAATAGTTTAAATGTTGCGCGGCGCAAGCGGTGGTGCTGCTATTGGCCTGTTTAGTGCGAGACACGCCGGGACACGCGAGTAGCTGCAATCCATTGGCTGAGAACCCACCCTTAATGCAGATTTTGGTCGCAATTCGAATTGTGACTCCGCAAATGTTTGAATTGAAATCAAAATCTTAGAATATTGATGCTTCAAACGATGAAAATGCACAACCAACAAACGATATATTCTACCACTAAATATGCTTGAATGACTGCCAATAATCACCCTTATTGTCTTCATCGATGTCACATGGCTCCAGTTCGCCATCACTGGTGAAGCTAAAGTTACCTAGATGCAGTAGACCAGACAAAACCTACACAGGAAGACGATATAATTATCAACTTACTACTACTTTACTACTTCTAATTCAATACATATTCAATTTTCAAGTGTGAGGACCCGGTCATTACTGCGTGATAACAGACCGGGTTGATCCATTACCAGCGGTCATCCCCCAACCCGGTCCGTTATCACGCAGTGAATGACTGGGTCCTCACCCTGTTATTTAGGGAATATACAGTGAATTTGCTCAAATGTTCATTACTACAAAATAATGCCCTCCACGTGATCGAGTCTCGACCGATCAGAAGCTATATCAACTCTCCTAGATATTTATTACATTTGAATAACACTGACTTGCTGAAATTGTTTGGCCCATAAACTATATCACGTGATTCGGGGCAAGCCTTACACTAGCAACCCCCAGCTCCGAAATGATCTGGTGTCTTTGTGAAATTCTCATCCATTGTTAACAATGTATTATTGCTGAGTGTCTCTTACGTAACTAGGCAAAAGCTTGTGTCCCCCCCCCCCCCCAAAAAAAAAAGTGTGTTGGTAATTAACATTATTTTATCCAACGAAACCCGAAAATCTTAAAACTCACCTCAGCTTCTAAAACTCTCAATTGGCATAATCACATAAACTCACCGCGAGACAAAACAATCACACAAAATTCACTCGACTAAACATTGCTCAGCCTCGAAAGCTAAGAAAACCCCGAAACTAGGAATTCCCCTAATTCACCTTGAACACATCCATCTGTTTGTCGTGGGAGAGACCAACATTGAGCATTGCTTCTCTTGTCGTCTTGAATGCTTCACAATCACCTGAGGCCGTGTCTGTCATGGCTTGCATCGGCAGGTAGTTGATGTGATGATCTGGAAGGCCTAGACCCAGGCGAGCTCTGTCCTCGCTACTTGCTCCTTGGTATAACTGCAACGACAAAACGAGCAAAGTAAAACTGTGCTTTAAAGGTAGGATACACCATTTGCAAATATCGAAAATATTTACTATCAAATTATTAAGAAATTTCTTACTCATTTGAAAGTAAATAATGATACTAGGCATCCAGCAAAATGATTTCGCTAGATATCCTGTAATTATCCGAAAAATAGAATTTTATATGGACAAATTTGCGATCGCCATAAGAATAACTGCTCGACGCCAGTTGAAAACAAACGCTTTTTTTCCGAGCTATTCTGTGATATTGTGTGATATACATATAACAGTGTGTAACACTTATGAAAAATATTTAATGAGATTTAATTTTTCGAAGTTGTGGGACCAAAAAAGTAGACAGAATTTCGAGGGAAAAAAGGAGGAAAAGTTGGAATACTTGAAATACTTGTTATGAGCTGCATTTGAAGCAAGCTTTTCTCAATTTTTCGAAAACTTCCCGAGAGGAAAAGAAAATACCTGGTAAAAGATGTGGAAATTCCGCTCTCCGATTGACTGGTGAACTACTCTAGTCTTCTCGAGTAAGTAAGTCTGGATAGATGCACCGATGATATGCTGTTCCCTAGGGTGAGAAAGTTGATGTGGGGAAGTTTAAGTGTTTGAGGATCAAATAAGAAAAGTAGCTTTTGAAAGTTTAAGCTTTACTGTTTTTAATGCGACTAAGAGAAACCGTAAACAAATATATTTTTTAAAAAAAATCGTCCAAATGTGCGATGAATTGATTTTTTTCGTTCATTTTTGACACAATTCTTATTTTTAATTGTTGTTACCACTGTGACTAGAGCACATACAATTCAAAGATATGACAAGGACAATGAATGGTATCTAACCTGTCAAACTGGAGTTGTATATATTTGCCAAACCGACTGCTGTTGTAGTTCCTGGTTGTTCCGGCGTTCCCAAACGCCTCCAGGATGGGGTTAGAATCGAGGATTCGTCTCTTGATGCAGTCGCCAGGGGAAGGCTCAAAACAACTGCAAAGAACGAAAGAAATAGACACATCCCAGAGAAAATTATAATTCTTGCCAAAGTCTGACTATATTAAGGGAATAAATGTGTGTTCGAGAGGTTTTAATCACTCTGTTTAATACCGCTTGGAGTCTGGGTGCTGATAATTACCCGAGCCGAAGGCGAGGGTAATTATTAGCACCCAGACTCCCATTCATAAATACCTTTTTTGTTCAGCCAAAAAAGCCCAGAAAATCCCGGAAAATTGTCGCAAGTAAATTTCGGTGTTTCGCCATTCTGTGTGTTTCCGTCTCTATCGCTCTACACAATACATGCAATAAAGCGTATTTGGCTATACGCGCCCAACACTACCCGCTCTTACTATTGGAGACGAGGTACGGTTGGAAATAAAGTGAGCCCTGGGGACGGGTATATATAATGCGACATCGCTTTGTTGCCAGCTGGTTTTAAACACTTCCAGCCATGTCTTTATCGTCCGTTTAATACCGGCCACGTGACGAGGTAAACTGTCCCAGGTATTTATGAATAATATTTTATTATTAATTCTTTCTGGTAATAAAACCATTAAGGATCCCTCAAATGAGTGGATATCTAGTGAAGTTTGACATACCCAGGATTGTAAACAGCGACGGTTGCTAGGTAGGTCATAAGGCACCGAGCTGTCCAGGTCTGAAATAGAGCGGGAAAAAAATCATAAACTTCAGAAAAGATTAACTCTACAAATGTATAGTCATAGTCAAAAGTAATCACAAGTCCAGTCAAAAGTAATCACAAGTCCAGTCACAAGTAATCACAAGTCCAGTCACAAGTAATCACAAGTCCAGTCACAAGTAATCACAAGTCAAGTCACAAATAATCACAAGTCCAGTCACAAGTAATCACAAGTCCAGTCACAAGTAATCACAAGTCGAGTCATATAATTACAAGTAAATGACAAGTCCAGTCATAAGTAATCACAAGTAATCAAGTAAATCACAAGTCCAGTCATAAGTAAATCACAAGTCCAGTCATAAGTAAATCACAAGTCCAGTCATAAGTAAATCACAAGTCCAGTCATAAGTAAATCACAAGTCCAGTCATAAGTAATCACAAGTCCAGTCATAAGTAATCACAAGTCCAGTCATAAGTAATCACAAGTCCAGTCATAAGTAATCACAAGTCCAGTCATAAGTAATCACAAGTCCAGTCATAAGTAATCACAAGTCCAGTCATAAGTAATTACAAGTAAATCACAAGTCCAGTCATAAGTAATTACAAGTAAATCACAAGTCCAGTCATAAGTAATCACAAGTAAATCAAAAGTCCAGTCACAAGTCCAGTCATTAGTAAATTATACCTAAAATACCTACAGCACATTTGATAACTTTCGACTTGACTTGGGAGTTGGGATGCGAGGATGAAAAGCAAACGATGGTCAGTCTTTTGTGAAACTCACAGGTTGGCCAGAATTTCGGAGGAAACTCACCTTACCAGCTCCACTTTCCCCGCTGACGATAATGGATTGGTTGACCGGACCCAGGCCGTGCTCCATCTGACTGTAAGCTCGCTCCGCCATGCCGTAAACATGAGGTGGTTTCGTCTACAAAACACACACAAAAACAAAGATTATTATTCAAAATTCCTGAAAAGTTGAAACTAAGGGTTATTGTTTTATGTGAATTTGTTAATTGATATAAAAACTAAATAAAAATAAATGGCTTTAAAAACAAATTTTAGAAAATTATCAGTTTTATAATTATCTAAATTTAGGCAAGCTGTTTTCCAAAACAATAAAATAATTTTAATATAAAACTTAAAATTACAAGCTGGTATTTATACTCTTGTCAATCTTAATTTTTTACAACACAATAATTAATACAAAGAGTTTGAAATTCACATTTCAGAAAAAATTACAAACTTTAAAACTAAAGTTTCTACATATGTGACCCGATCCATTGTAATCAGGAATAAGTCGCTGGGGCCGTTTTACACAATCGGTCGTTGAAGTGAAAGCATGGGTGAAAATCGTGAACAAGTCGTTTTTCTGAACATTGTATTTTTAGGAAGTGTAGTTATCACAGATTATTGTCATTAATGTCTTGTATGTAAAAACGATCAATAAAGATGCAAATGAAGAGGATTTGTGTGCGCTGTCCGTATGATTTTGGTCAATTTTGTTTATTTCAAAGCTGTTTTTCTCGGAATGTAGATTCGGCAAATAAATATACACCTGTCATCTTCATCAGACCATAACTCGTTAACCTAAACAGATACACACTTGTGATGGGTATCATTAGAAAGCTTATGAAATTCCCTTCCTCACCATGTGCATGTCTCAAAAAGTCATTTTGAGACTTATTCCTGATTTCGATGGAGCGGGTCACATATATACCCCTGCAGTTGCAACATCAATACCAAGAAATCAGGAGTGACAGTTCCTTTAATATTCAAGATGATTATCTGACCTTGGACCCTGCTCTGTATCTGTGCACAACATCGTCTCCATAGCAGCCCTCAATTTCTTTAAAGGGGTTCACCGCTATCAGAGTCACACCCGCAGAGGTGCTGCAAGATCCGGAATGGAACCGAGAACGTAGACAATGCAGAACTAAAAGGAGACAGTTATTAAAGAAGAAAATTGGTTCTTTACTTTTATTTCTTGGAATTAGCAGAATGGAATTTGACGAATTCACATTTTGAAACTTACTACAGGCATTTTGGAAAAAAAACTCAAAACATTGACAATTAAATTTAGGAAAGAATTCTACATCTGGGGCCGTATTCACAAAACTTAAACTTAGGGGAATACTTAAGTCAGACCTAAATCTAAGCACCCTGCTAACTTAAGTGCCGCGCTAAATTTGGTATTCACAAAAGATCTAAGCAACCCACTTATCTTAGTGCTCCACTTAACTCAAGTGTTGAGTTAAGACTAGTCAGACCACACTTAGATTTAAGACTCGAAAATAAGTGCTGTACTTAGCAAAATTGTTTTGTGAATACCGCTAAGTCATTTAGATTTGTCTAAGTCGGGTATTTAAGTGGGGTGCTTATTTTTTTGGGACTTAAGTCCTTTTGTGAATACGGCCCCAGGACATCAGATGTTGTTAAGCTGGGAAGGACTCATCTTTTAACAATGGACACTTATATTTCAGGTTGAAGAACACTGTTTAGGAATGAGAAACCTTAACTGTTAGATTTCGAACACAGAAACTGGGATGTTGTCCAGATATGGAATTCTGTCCATAAATAATTTATGTTAATTTGAAGCATAAAGTATATCTTTGGACAGTTTTGTTTAAAGATAGTATACACCATTGGTAATTACTTGATTTATCACAGGAATAGGTAGATTTGGGGGATTCTATTTATGGTAAATATCATTTAACTTGACCTGTTCAAAGTTTTTCAAACATGGATGCCGAGAAAAAGCAAAACGAAGGGCAATCATTTTCAACGGGCATCGGGCAGTTGTTCTTGTTGTTCTTGTTTTTTATGATCGCCGTCTGGCTATCTTTTTATTTTATTTTTATAAAATGTATTTTTTCGGAACAATTACAGAGTATCTAGCACAATCTTTTTTCTGGATGCCTACAATAATTATTTACTTTAAAATAAATAAGGTATTTCTTAATAATTCGGTTGTAACAAATTTCAGTATCTGTAAATGGTGTATCCTACCTTTAAATTCTCTACCATAGCAAAACAAAAATAACAAATTAATTTCTAAAATACATAACAGTATTTTGGAAATGGAAAAAAAAAAGTTAAAGAGGGAAAGATGTTTAGTTATCGTCCTGTAATTGATAGTCAATCACGCTAAGAGAGGCGAAGTGGGCACTAGAGGGCAGTATACTACCTGCAGCTTCACACAGTGGGCTTAGCGTTGTAAGATCGTCGGTCTGTTCACAGCGTAGGGTGCTTCCATTCACTTGAGGGTAGCCTCCCTTCGTTTGTACTTCAGATACCTACAAAAAACAACGAAAATCAAGCTGGTTAAGCTACAGGTTGTGGGTTCGAGTCCGGCCTGTGACTACGGTGCGTGTGCCCTTGGGCAAGGCACTTTGTCACTCATTGCTTCTCTCCACCCGGGAGTAAATGGGTACCTGTGAGGGCAGAGATGGTTATTGTGGTTGATTTAGTAGCTGCTTTGCGCCGAAATGGCAGCATTGGGCTGTATACTCCCCAGGGAGCTGAAATGGTATCTGGAATGGTTCGTGGGCCCAATGTCGGGGTGATAATGTGAAAGCGCGATGCCGCGGGGGCCAATGCCGCGGGAGCCTTTTTTGAACAAACATTTTAGATAACCTTCCTCTTATATAGATTTTTTAAAATATTTCATTTTTCACAGAGTTGTGAAACAAACAAAAAAGAAAATGGTCGAACATTTTAAGAAAAAAAGGAAAAGTAGAAGCAAGGATAAAAATAAATTTAAAAAAGTAGGGAAAGTAGGAATACTTGAAAGTTCTGAACCACTTGACGATAAATTGTCATCATCACTCACCTTCCCATCCTCCAACCTGACGCAGAGAATTCCATCTTCTCCGACAGAAGTCACAGTAGCTGGTAGCCACACTTCACTGGTGTCATGTACCCATACATCCAGGCCCTAAAACAATTTTGAAAAAATTGAAACACTCAAGGGTTATTTATAATTATTATTTCATGTTAACACGCTCTAAATGGTTTACGTTTATTTAAAATCATAAAAATCATACTTTATATACATTTTCAGATAGGAAATTTGGACTGGCTATTTAAAACTTCAAAATTGAGCTAAAATTTATTAAAATTTGTAAGTAGCCTAACGTTACGATTTAGTCGTATACTAATAATATTAGTATGTAAAAAAAAAAATTTACCTTGCTGTAATGAGATTTGTGCTTTTTTGGTGTAGCCTTCTTTGGTTTCTGTGAAATAAATAAACCAAAGTGAAGCATTGATTAGTTTCCGAAATAAAAGTCAAAATAAAAAAATAGTTTCTTCATCCGAACTTTTTTTTTTAAAAGAGGGCACTTTTTCCTTTTTGAGTTAGCCTACTTTAGTACCTAAATTAAGTCTAAATTAGGTCTTAATTGGCTCTTCTCATTTGTATAAACTTTTTCGCAGACTATAGCGTCACGTCATTCTCTCAGACTCAGTCAGACATGATCCAGGAACAGTTGTTGAGGGAGAAAATACCGATGTGAAAATGACTCAGATTTTTGTATTTTAGGCCCCCTTTATAATTTTTAAAATTGTGATTACTTTGCAAAGTAAGTTTTTAATGGGTAAATGAATTAAAATTATTGATATTCTTTTTTTTAAGAAAATGTTATAGCGCCCTCTTGTGTGCGATCACTAAATCCGATGATCATGTTGAGCATGCGAAAAAAGTTTAACTTCCCTTTTTATTTGGCTTTTTTATTTGACAATAACAGATAAATTTGTGAAAACTGTGAGTCAAAAATGCGGAGCGTAAAAATGTCAACGTTTATGAATAAGAATAATTATGTAACCTTTCGCCATTCTTTCCTAGCATCATGTAGAATATTTCCAAGTTTTGCCGTCGCTGATTTCAAGGGAGCTGCCATCTTGATTTTCTTTCGAATCGACCACGCATTTTAATTTGACCAATCAAGCTCCGCCCAAATAGTGACGAAAGAGGGCGCTAAACCACATCACCGATCATGCGACATGTTGTTAATGTTATACAATACGCAGCAAAAAGTACAAATGCGTCTCGGTCATAAGAGCAGCTTCAGAAAAGAAAACAACGATTTGACAACATATTTTGTTGTGGTCACTTATATTTCTTGTTTGTAAGGTTGTTTTCTTTGATACACAAAGATGGGTAAGCGGCAACATCAATCGGATAAGATGTAAGTGTTGACATTATAGTCCGAAACTGCGAAACTTGCACTCGTAAACCTGAAAATATAAATACAGCTGTTGTGTTGGGCGATACCGGTAGAGGGCGCTATCACTCAAGCGAATCAAATAGAGTCTTGTCTTGGGATTAATGGTACTCGATCGGATCTGAGAAATATGATCATGAACCTCATAACCTGACGTTAGTTGTGCACAAATTGATGTTTGCTATTATTTTGCGCGACCTCGGGTCACTCAATGCAAGGACCAGGCCAGGGTGAAAACAAACGCGAAGCTCCGAAGCTAAATTACACGACGATAGTGCGATCACCTTGCAATGTTTTTACCTCGCTGTAACATTTGCAGCGACAGTCGCAAACAGGAAGTGGCCCAAAGTTGCGTCGTCCTATAGTGCGCACGCTAAATCCTTGATTTGCTCAGAATTTGGGGGGGGGGGGGGGGTTGTTAATTTAAAAAAAAATTTAATGGCTTTTAGTTTTAGTGACAGCTAAAAAAGAACCAAAAAGTAAAGGACAAAAGAATGTGCTATTTTCTTTTTAAAGGGAATGAATCAGCACTAGCTCAAGTTGAATGGAATAGTTTTTAAGAAAAAAAACAATTTGTATCTTTCATTTTCATGAATATAAAACTAAAAACTTTACAATTAATTAATATTATACAACTCACAAGGCTTTTTTTCTCAGTACTTTACTTTTTTACATGTCAATAAATGTGAACTTTAAACAGCCCGTAACTTATCATTATCGTAAGGAGAATTTTATTATATTTCCTGATACCCCAAAATCCTCATTTTAACCTCGACCCAGTTCTGTCTTATTTTTCCAGAATACGTTACATTTACTGGATTTTTTAATACCTTTATCCCATTTTGTAGGTATATTACATCCAAAGAATGGACAGAATTCTACGGAGGCAAGAAACCAGGTAATTTTGAAAGCCGTTTTGAATCGCTGCCAAGTTGTGAATCAGTACTTTAGTTTTGAAGTATTTTCTTTATTGGAAGTTCAGAAATAAAAAATATATACAATGTACTTCTGTTTCATATTTGTACACAAATACACCACAAGTTTCAAAAGTTTGGTCAGAAATTTTGAAAACTAAAGTTTGTTCAGGAAAAGAAAGAAGAAGTAAAGAAATGCCTATATCATTCTGGTTGTCAAATGCTTTTATTTGTCACAGATATTGGGGAGAGAGCAGCATTTCGACGATTGCCATTTGACCATTGCAGGTAGGTTTAAAGCAAAATTGCATTTTTTTGCAAATTGTGTTTTTCTGTAAGCTTGTTCAGTATATGTGACCTGTTCCAACGAAACCCGGACAAAGTCGACTTTTTAGTTTTTCAGATTTTGATTTTTTCAAATTCTCTAGGTTCTCAGCTTTAAAATGATGTATCATTTACATATGTACCCCCACCCTATCTTCCCTGGGGTCTGGATTTAGTGATAAAACCCTGACAACCTAATTATGAGATAAACAGCTTTGAAGTTCAGAAAAGCATATTATTTCTATACACAAATGTTTCACAAAATTGACAAAAAACACACTTCTAGTAGACGGATTTTGTTCAAATTTGAGGAGATTGTAGATTAATAGAGAGTGACTTAGGAAAACCTAAAACCTCAAGATGGTAAAATCCATCCAGAAATGACTTCAGGAGTACATTGTGACAAAACACATTGTGCGACTTTGTCCGGGTTTCGTTGGAACAGGTCACATATGTGGGCCATTATTTGTCAAATCGAACACTTTCGGGGGTCAATCTCACATATTTTTTCGTTAATTTTGCTGGAATTGGCCATTATGAGAAAACTCCAAAACTGGATTTTAGTGTTTGGGATTATGCTGTTTGTACGCAACAGGTATTTGGACTTTCAATTTTGTGATTTTTTACTCTACCTTTGGACGACTGTATCTTTGAAGCTTTTAAGGTCATGAGGTCAAGCAAAATATACTTTGACTTTTGGCCTTTTTTTGTTTTTATAGTTTGTCTTTCCAGCCTTTCGAACACCCCTACTGCACCAAAGATGGCGTCATATTTGACCTCGTCAGCATTATGCCGTACCTCAAGAAGTACGGAACCAATCCGATCACCGGAGAGGTAAGGCGTGTTGGCCTGGTAGTCAAATTATCACGAGGACAAACTTGCTGACTGAATGATTGACTAGCAGCCAATAAATTAGAAAAATAAACAACTTTTTTTTGGTTTTTGTTGTTGTATATCTTATAAAAAAATACATAATTTTTGTATTGCTAGAAAAATAACAATTTAGAAAAGGAATCTATTTTACGGGAAAGAACTTTTAAAAAATGTACTTTTTAAGTCAAAATGTCATCTGTTTTCTTTCACCCAAATCAGGCTATGGACACCAAGGCACTTATCAAGCTCAATTTCCACAAGAATGCCAACGGTAAGTCACAGAGTTTTATTAATACCGTGGTAAGCGCGAGATTATTCAAATCACTGCATTGTACAAAGCCAGTTAAATCCACAAACAACATATCAAAATTGTTGTTTTAATTTCTTGAAATGTCCCATTTAATTTATTTTTATTTATTTATTTTTGAGGGGTTTTTTTCATTTACAAAAGCAAAGTTTTGATGGCTAGTAAGAACTGACTTGGACAAAATCAGATGTCATCCCACTTAAACAATTGCTTTTGAAAAGTTGGATTTGGCCTAAAACATGCCTTTGTTCCTAAGCAAGATAATTTATCACAATTGTTTTCTTCTCAGCACCCAATAAAATAAAGAAGTCAGAATAGAAGTCTACACTTCTCAGGCAGATGATATGGTCTTTTTGGTAGTCTTCTTATTCAAGTTCCACTTTAAATATTTAATCTGAAATTGTTTCTTTTTCTTACAGGTAAATACCATTGTCCAGTGACCTACAAAATCTTTAATGCAAACACGCACATTGTGGCTGTCAAACTTACTGGAAATGTGTTCTCATACGAGGTAATTTTCACAGAACTTGAATGCTTTAAAGTTAAAGTTGAAATTATTTTGTTTTATTCTTACGATATTCTGTTTGTTTCTCCTGCATTTGTTTGGGTCAGCGATGTGCTATAGAATTTAAATCAAGCGCTGATCAATGCATTACGGACTTTTTTTAAGAAATAGTGAGTGGTCTAAATTATCGTTTGGGAGTTGTGGTTTCAGGACAACAGACGGACAATATTTTGAGAAATCAGTGTTTTTATTTACCGACATCAGTTTTTTGGCCTGACGAACATTACATATATTCTTGATGCGATCTGTCGCTGACTGCCTGCATTGCAGTAATGTTAATTCGTGGAGTGGTTCGACCATTTATCTTCAGAGATGTGATTATCTTTTTAACCATTTCGCGCCGGAGGACGTATATACACAAAAAGTTTTCCCCAGATTCAAATCCAATGATGCATAAACACGTTACGATCAAGGCCGGAAATGTCTGTCAGCAGCGAGCAAGGCCAAAAATACGTGGGTGTGCTTCCCGGTACCATCAACTCCCGAACCCGCCTCGGATCGAGTTTCGTTAAAAATAATCCCGCGCCTCAGCTCGGTGATGTTAAAAAATAATCACGAACTGGTTAAAACACTCACCAGCCATATTGCTATCAGCGTTGTGGGTCTTGAAAAAAGATAGGTCCCCCTCCTTAAAAATTCAAACAAATTCACAAATAACCTGACTGCAGTGCAAACGGTCTAGCAATTTTCTCGTGGTCTGTTTATATACCGTGCAGTTACCATAGAGCTGTCAGACCTTTCAAAACCTTTCAAGTTTCCTGGACTAAAGGGTTTTGAAAGGTGAAACAACTCTCTGAACAAACTGGTGTGAGGTTTTGGAAAGTCTGGCCGTTTTCTGATAGACTTCCCATACCTTTATCATAGGGGCATACCATACCAAATAAAAGTTGAAATGTTTTTAAAAGGTTTAGTTGTTTTCTGTGAGAGATATTCTATATAATGTGCTGGGGAGTAATTCTACCTTTCAAAACATTTCAAAAGGTTTTGAAAGGTCAAACCATGTATGCATAGCAACTGTACTGATATTTGGTTGAGCAATAGCTCCACCTTTCATTTTCTTTCGCAAGGTTTTGGAAGGTCTGGCCGTTTTCTGATAGACTTTCCATACCTTTATTATAGGGTATACCATAGCCCAGTTTTTCTACCTTTCAATTCCTTTCAAAAGGTATTGAAAGGTGTGGTAGTGCAGTAGCAACAAATTCTGGAGCGTTTTGAAAGGTTCATACTTTTGTATATCCATTTTGCCCAGTAAGCAGATTTTGAAAGGTTTTGAAAGGTGAAATCAAAGGAGGGTTAAATCTTCTCATAATTTCCTCGGTTCCTCTGCAAATTTCTCTTGTATTTCAGGCGATCGATGAGCTTAACGTCAAGACCAAGAACTGGAAGGATCTATTGACCGACCAGCCAATCTCACGCAAGGATCTCATCATGCTTCAGGATCCCAGCAACCTGGATAAATTCAACATCACCGCTTTCTATCATGTGCAGAACAACCAGAAAGTGGAAACGGAGAGTAAGTGGGTTATAAACACGGTTCTGTAAACTTTCTCGGAACGGATCAATTTTTTTTTTAATTTTTTTTTTATTTTGCGAAAAAGTTTATTGGAATTTCCTGAAAGCACTTGAGATTTAACCCTAACCACCCTGAGTCCATCAAAATCCATTTCCTGTTTTGGAGGATTTTAGCGGATTCAGGATACCTCCATATTGAACAAACTGGAGGAGTGTGATGGATTGAGGATTTTAAGTCTAGCGTTACTGCAGGAGTTTGATGGATTCAGGATTCAGAAATTTAGGTGATGGACTGTGATGGACTCTATGGAGAAACACACTGCAATTTTGTGTATACCACCTAGGTATCCTGAATCCGCCAGAGTCCATCAACTTTTGCTGGTGGATTATTGATGGACTCAGGATATCTCCAGTATGCATACTGGTGGAGTCTGATGGACTCAGGACACCAGCAGTTTTTGCAAACCAAACTTGGTGGATTGTGGCGGATTCAGGATACTTTCTAGAAAAAGCAGTGAGGGGGTTAGGTTTAAAGGTAGGATACACCATTGGTAATTGCTTGAATTATCAGGAATGGGTGGATTTTTGGGGTTGAGTGCCGAGGAAAGCAAGAAAAATGGCGTTTGTTTTGAACCTGTGGCGGGCAGTTGTTCTTATGTTGTTCTTGTTTTTTTGCGATCGCCGTCCGGCGATCGTGGTTTTCTTCCATAAAATTCAATTTTTCAGAACAATTATATCTAGCGCTATTATTTTGCTGGATGCCTACAAACATTATTTACTTTTAAATAAGTAAGATATTTCTTAATAATTTGGTAGTAAACATATCTGCAAATGGTGCATCCTACCTTTAAAATATTTTCGGTCCTCAAAATAAAGACATTAAAGCTTCAAGAAGGTAAATATTACCATGCCTTTTTTTTTTTTTTTTTCATTTTGCGTACAGATGAGAAGAAAGCCAGAGAAGGGGCCAAGTATTTCATGAACTCCACCAACGCTGTAACTAAAGACATTCTGGAAGAGCTGTACAGAGATTACAAACCAGCGGTAAGCGAAATGTGGTCGTTGAGTTTTATCGGACGAAAATTATTTGGAACGGTGAATGCGTTATTTACCCTAACATATGAAATGTGTTTGTCTTTTGTTCAGGAAAAGAAAGAAGAAGAAAAGAAATCTGCCGATCATCTGAATGCTGTAAGTATTTTTTTGTACTAATCACTTAACCAGTTTGCGCCGGATGTCGTATATAAACGCAAAGTTTTCCCCAGATTCAAAACGGATGACGCATAAACACATCACGAGCAAGGCTGGAAATGTCTGTCAGCAGCGAGCAAGGCCAGAAATGTCTGTCAGCAGCGAGCAAGGCCAGAAATGTCTGTCAGCAGCGAGCAAGCCTGGAAATGCGTGGGTGTGCTTTCCAGTACTATCGGCCTGAACCCTCCTCGGATCGAGTTCCGTTAAAAATAATCCCGCGTGTCGGCTCGGTAATGTTGAACAAATCCCGACGCGAACTGGTTAATGTATCGATTTGTCATTGTACTTTGTCTCTTAATTCTTGAGATGATTTTCTTTTTGGGTGAGGTGGGTTTGTCTGTTTTTTGTCTTTCTATTTTTTTCAATTTTGTTATTACTACATTTTTTTTCTTATTTCATTTTTTTTTTTGGGGGGGGGGGGGTTTTCAAATTGAATAATACTAAAACTGCTGCATTCACATCAAACCTTGTATTTCTAGAGACTAATTTGATTTATACGTAGGCCCACTACAGTACAGGCATGGTGGCGGCCGGCTTCACTTCAACTGCCATGACCCCACAGACGTCCCACGAAGCAGGTAAACAGTAACCGCTTGATATGGTACTCGTCGCTGTCACTAAACTGTTCTCTTTGAAAACAGACAAAATGTGACCGGCTGTATAAAAAGGTGTATTAAGTCGCGCTGTGCACTATCATGTAATGGCCCGCTCAACGTTGAGAGGGTAAACATTTCATTAAAATGTGATTTTTATTTTTTGTCATAAATGACATCTTTAATACCTACAGATTTAGGTTTCATTCAAAGTAATGTTGATTTTAATAAATAAAGTGAAGAAAAAAACGACAATTTTGTGTGCATCGTTCTGTTGTAGTACAACAGAGCCGGCTATTTCAAAGCCCGTTTTCTCAGTTGTGTACTTTGAACTCCAAGGAAATAATAAATATGTAAACACGTCATATCTCTAAAATGAGAGGGGCTATGGAGCTCTATTATATACCAAATGAAAGTCTACGTTGTGGGCATTTCAACCAAGTATATAACTCAATTTCACGTTTTTGTGACATAATACACCTTTTTGTAGAGCCGGTCACAAATGGTCCCTCGAGCATCACCAAAAGCTTGTTGAAATAACTTTCTTTTTTATCTTTTATTTTTTCCAACCTAGCCATTATTGATGAGGATATCATCAGATATGAGAGAGTGAAGAAGAAGGGCTACGTTAGACTGTTGACAAGTCAAGGAATGCTGAACCTGGAGCTACACTGTGATATGGTAAATAATACCGGGCTGTGGATACGTCCGAATTACACACGAGTGTATGGGAAGTGGCTGTAGCCGCACGAGTAATTTTAAAGCCGTTACCATCGGGATTCAATATTGCACCCCATATTTGTGCATTGTCAGTTACTGAATAGATCTGAGACGGAAGGGTGTTGTGGCTTTGTTTACATATGCGCTTTCAAATGGCAGCGAAGTCGGGACACCAGACAACGTATTGACAGACTCGCTGATAGGAAAGTGCGCATGTAAACAAAGCGTGACATCATTACGTCTTAGGCTTATTCAGAGACCAACCAAATACCGAGACCAAACCATCCCGGGATCTGGAACTTGGTTGAGTTCCCCTTTCGTAAATGTCAAAAACTCTAAACAAGAGTTGTATTCAAGTCCCTGCAAGTCCAGTCGCAAGTCCAGTCGCAAGTCCAGTCGCAAGTCCAGTCCCAAGTCCAGTCCCAAGTCCGGTCCCGAGTCCGGTCCCGAGTCCGGTCCCGAGTCCGGTCCCGAGTCCGGTCCCGAGTCCGGTCCCGAGTCCGGTCCCGAGTCCGGTCCCGAGTCCGGTCCCGAGTCCGGTCCCGAGTCCGGTCCCGAGTCCGGTCCCGAGTCCAGTCCCGAGTCCAGTCCCGAGTCCAGTCCCAAGTCCAGTCGCAAGTCCGGTCCCGAGTCCGGTCCCGAGTCCGGTCCCGAGTCCGGTCCCGAGTCCGGTCCCGAGTCCGGTCCCGAGTCCGGTCCCGAGTCCGGTCCCGAGTCCGGTCCCGAGTCCGGTCCCGAGTCCGGTCCCGAGTCCGGTCCCGAGTCCGGTCCCGAGTCCGGTCCCGAGTCCAGTCCCGAGTCCAGTCCCGAGTCCAGTCCCGAGTCCAGTCCCGAGTCCAGTCCCAAGTCCACTCGCAAGTCCACTCGCAAGTCCACTCGCAAGTCCACTCACAAGTAACTGGCTGAACAGTGACATAGGAATGCTTTTGTTATTCAGTTCATTTGAAGAGACTGAAGGACTTGTGATGGACTTGCAGGGACTCAAATACAACTATGACTCTAAAGTTCTGGGCTGGAAGTCCATCGACAATTTGCCTCAATTTCAAATTTATTTCCCAAATTGTAACTGTTCTTTTCTACCTTTAGTTTCAGTAGAGATTCTTTATATTATATCTCTTGTTGGTTTTTTTCAGGTGAAAAAGACGTGCGAGAATTTTCTTAAGTTGGTCGCCAAGGGTTACTACAAGGGGACGATCTTTCACCGTTCCATCAAAAACTTCATGGTAAGCCACAGTGTTCTGAAAGAGGCGGGAATTCAAAACATCATGGATACAAAAATTGAAAATAAGCTTTCGTTTTTCTAATAGAAGAAAAGTCAGGGAATTTGGAGGAAAAAAACGCACAGTGACTCAAAAATGATTTCTTTTTTCATTTTACAGATACAAGGTGGTGATCCAACAGGAACGGGCAAGGGTAATTTGTTTAAGTTTTTTTAAAACTTTATTACAATATACGTAATAACTTTCATTTGTGATGCGATCAAGCAAAATCATTCTGAAGTAGGCCCTGGTCATTTATGGGATTTTTACATATTCTTTTGTAGCATACTTCATGCTCCATTTTGGGGAAAACCCCATGTGAATACGACCTTTGGTTAAAAAATTACAACCATTTGAAGACCAGCACGTTAAAAATAAAGAAACTGAGAAAATTAAGTTGTTGTATCACTTCCCTTCTGAATTTGGTTAAGAGTATTTTCATGTAAAAGACAAATATTTTCCCCATCTGTTTTTATAAAAAAGTCAATTTTGATTTTTCCACCCCTACAAACATATTTTGGCCCTATCTCAAAACAAGAATTGCCGAGTTCCGACTGATATTGCTTGATCGCATCACATTTACTTTTAGTGTCTTTTTGTCCCTGACGATTGGATTACCTTACCATCAAGAATTTTAATAGTCGGTTCTTTCTATCATCCTTCAGCACAAAACCAGTCTGGAATTCGCCAAGTCACTGTATAGGAAAGAGTTATCAAAATTCAGGAGCTAGAATAATTTTTTTTTTTTTTTTTAAATCTGGTTATAATATTATATTTTTTTTTTAAATTTATAAAAAAGGAGTTTATTTGGGGAAACTTAATCATAACCTTTAAACCCTAAACCATGCTGAGTCCATCAATTTCTATATGAATTTGTTTACACAACCGATATATCGATATTACTCAAATACTCGCCTAGCTATTCGCCTAGCAAGCTGAAGCGGCAACCGTAATCATTTCTTATCTTCGATGTAAAACCATAAACACGCTGGCGCAATTCGATATTGTTCGGACTGACAACATGCGTGAAGGATCAAGCCCAAAAACGGTACATGTATATATGCAAGCCCTATTAAACTGTCGGTCTTCAGTATATTGAGCGCTGTTTTTATGCTACATCTTGCACACAGGAAATAATTGATATATCGAGTATACTCGATATTGAATTTCCGATATATCAACTATTTTAAAAAACTGACATCGACGGACGTTACTTTGTAGAGTGTTTTTCAATGTTCAGTGGCATAAGTGAGAAGTGAAAAGCGAGGAAATCGGCTGATTCAAGGAAAAGTTTTTAAAGCCTACAAAAAAAAGAGGTTTACAAGATGTTAATCTGTTTCTGGTTTTTGTGTTTGGTAAATGATTGGTTTTTTCTTTACTTTCTAAGGCGGTGAGTCTGCTTGGGAGAAGCCTATCAAGGATGAATTCAAGACGACTCTGTCGCATACCGGTCGTGGTGTACTCAGTATGGCCAACTCCGGCCCAGACACCAACAAATCACAGTTGTGAGTCTCATTCATGACCGGCTCTACAAAAAGGTGTATTATGTCGTAAAAAATTGAGTTATATACATGGTTGAAAAAACGCACACAACGTAAGCTTTCATTTGGTATATAATAGAGCTCCATAGCCCCTCCCATTTTGGAGATATGACGTCTTTACATATATTGATTACTTCCTTGGAGTTCAAATTACACAACTGAGAAAACGGGCTTTGAAATAGCCGGCTCTGTTGTACTACAACAGAACACAAAATAGTAGTTTTTTCCACTTTATTCATCAAAATCAACATTTCTTTGAATGAAACCTGAAACTGTAGGTATTGAAGATGTCATTCATGACAAAAAATTAAAATCCCATTTTGATGAAATGTTTACCCTCTTAACGTTGAGCGGACCATTACATGATAGTGCACAGCGCGACTTAAAACAACTTTTTGTACAGCCGGTCACATTTATTAATCCCAGCAGCCTTGAATTATTCAAGAACTAAGGGTATTACGGTATAATACAGATTTAGAACTACCGGTTTGACTACCTTTATGTTGCATTGGACTCGGTGGCCTAATTTCATCTAACAAACTTCAAAGAAAGTTCCATTGGGCTATCTGGGGAATCCTTCTTGAACCCGCCTTCCACGGGATTCTCCTGGAAAACTGCCTAGAATCACTTCTATACAATAGTTCTTTCATTCCTTTAAAACGTTCTCATTCTTTTCCTATGTGATAATTGTTCCTTCCGACTCCAAGTTTTTATATTTGTACACATTCCCGCCGTGAATATGGCCACTGATGCCTGCACGGCGTTAAACCCAAAACTCACTCACTCACTCCATCCATTGGGCGACTTTTCAGGGAATGAGTTTGGAGGTGTTTTCACAGTTATGCCTCTAAAGGTGAATAAGGCCGTGCCTGAACTTCGAAAAACGGGCTTCCAGAGCTACGGCTACGTCTATTGTCAGCCTGCTCATGCACAATTATAATAGGCGAAAACCTAGACAATAGCCATAGACAAGCGGTATGGACACGACCTTGAAAATCACAGTCCCTCGCAACTTTATTGATTATGATTTACTTTTTTTCACATCTATGCAGCTTCATCACGTATCGGTCTTGCAAACATTTGGACAAGAAGCACACCATTTTTGGCAGGTAAGTGAAAGTGAATTGAAATGTTGTTCTTTCTGTCAAGTAGCCGAGATGTGTGTCTGTCTGGCTGTCACTCACTCTGTCTGTTGGTCGGGTCATGTCGGGTCGGGTTGGGTCAGGTCAGGTCAGGTCGGGTCGGGTCGGTTAGGTCAGGTCAGTTGGTGCTTTATCCTCCCACGTGATGGGCTCTTGATCAGTAGGAACAGGTAAAGTGTATTAAGTCTTAATGAATCACTCTTAACCCCTTGACGCCAGGGAAGTGGCTATAGTCGCAAGCCTGCTAATCTGCCCGGAATGCTGCTGTCAGCTGTGCTACGCCGTAAAACACGGCCTCTGTGGCAGCTGCACCCTCGGGTCTATTGTGCAGTGCAGGTACTGGACAAAGGCTGCATGTGGCCATGCATATAATCCGATGCAGTGAGGAATTAATACCGGCGTCTAGGATTAATATCTCTCCTTTTTTTTTTTTTTTTGTCTTAATGATTCAGGGTAGTCGGAGGTATGGACACCCTCGCTAACATGGAGAGAATCAAGACGGATAAGAAGGATCAGCCCAAGGAGACGATCACCATCGAAGACGCCGTCGTCTTTGTCAATCCATTCGATGAAGTAGACGAAGAGGTAAAACATGCTTTTATAAAAATGTTAACTGTAAGGTTAACTAGTTGTATATACACTGACCTTTAGATTCCTATAGAATCCACTGGCAACAAAGTGAAATGACGCATGCGGAATGCAACAGAATCAATCATTAGTAAGTAGTAAAATTTGGTGCAGAATCCAACATGGGCAGTAATATGGCTCATCAGCCTGGTGTTAAACTCGGTTTCAGTAGCATGAAACAACCAAGAAATTATTTCTATATTCCTCCTGGACAGGAGTCCATCCCTGGTTACTCCTAGCTAATGCAGGCACCACGAAATGAGCGGAAAGTCGCACATTGCCAAAACGAGTAATTGGCCGAAACGTCAATTTTTCAAGTGGGAGGTCGTTTTGGAGTTGTTAACGTTTTTACATACAAAAAAAACTTTATCATATTCCGAAATTTTATAGCTCAATTAAAACTCTAAAGTGTGTTTTTTAGTGGCTGAATTGCACTGATTGGTAGTATAGTTGGCACGGTTCACAGACTTTGAACTCCGTTTTCTCAAAACAAGGGAGCATGACTTCAGCTATTTCAAAAGAGTATAGCGGCGGCTAGGAATAAGCTACAGCAACACACAATACATCGTTTGAAAGCTTAGGACGTCTTCTTTCTAGAAATGTAATAATGTCAACTTTTTAATTTCGCGACTTTACACCCATTTCGTGGTGCCAGGTCACATATACTCCTTGGTGGAGAGAGGCAAGTTGGGGTGAAGTGGCTTGCTTAAGGGCACAACATATGGCCAGTAGCTGGAGTCAAACCTCTGACCCTCCGATTGTGAGTCAGGAGCCCTTACCACTAGGCCACACTCCCCGTAGTATGTAACGTAGTTTGTAGATCTTACGCCGCACTCATAACATCAACCATTTCATCTTTCTCCCTCCCCCTAACATTTTTTGTTTCACCTCCCAGCTTGCCAATGAAAGGAGAAAGAAAAGAGAAGAAATCGAGTCCGAGAAAGACGGCCGCTCCAAAATAGTCGGCGTGCCTCCTACCTCGGAAGAGAGGCCGGCAACTTACAGAAAAGGTGTAGGGAAATATATCCCCTCGACTGTCACATCGCCCACCAAAGAGACAAGGTACAAACAGTCAAATAGGTCAATTGTTTTTTGACCAAATAATGTATTGATTAAGTAAAGAAAGGATAGTCATATTTAGAAAATATATAACTTGTCAAACCATTTTTATCTGAAAAAAACATAGAATCCAATTCACATTTAGGTAGGACACACCATTTGCAGATTTCGAAAAAATTTACTACCGAATTATTAAACAATATTGTACTCATTTGAAAGTAAATAATGATTCTAGGCATCCAGCAAAATGATTGCACTAAATATCTTTTAATTATTCTAATTTTTTTATTTTTTTTAAATTCGCGTTCGCCGGACGGCAATCGCGAAAAATAACATAAATAACATAAGAATAACTGCTTGCACCGGTTAAAAACAAACGCTGTTTTTCGTGCTTTTCTCGGCATTTATGATTGTAAAACTTCGGACAGGTTAGTTAAACGATATTTACTATAAAATACAACACCCCAAATCCACCCATTCATGATAATTCAAGCAATTACCAATGGTGTATCCTACCTTTAAGAAGAAAAAATCCAATAATATTTTTTTCCTGTTTTATTTTTATTTAGAATATAAAATTATACATGTAATTGGTAATTTTATTTTTGGGTTTTTTTCATTTTCTATCCAGCACCACCAAGCGACCAGCTGAAACATCAACCACATCAGAGGCAAGTTCGTCGAAGAAGAAATCCAAGTTATCTTCCCATTTAACAGACTTCAGTGCTTGGTAACGGTTGGACAGTACACTGGAAGTTTGTCCATGCATAACATGCCGGGTTGAATTGACAAGACTGAACAGACACAAAAACTGATAAAGATATAAACCAAATCTGAACCAAAACTAATCTGAACTCTCCCACCCGACCCAACCCATGGACCAATTTCATAGAGCTGCTAAGCACAAACATTTGCTTAGCACCAAAAAGTCTTGCTCATTAAAAACAGGTTACAGCCCACAATTCTACTTTTTGCTAAGCAAAAAAACCAGCTGATTATCAATCAAAAACAATAAAGATCACGTGAAAATTTGGTCTGTAATCTTGTTTTTGCCGAGGACAAATTTTCATGCTAAGCATATTTTTGTTAAAGGGGTTACCCTTCCTATAAATTGTCCTGTCCTGTCCATTAATTGGCCATTTGCGTGTGGAATTTGAATAATATCTGGTACACTGACTTGTTCACACAGCTTGGCACAGTTTACATTTAAATTTTCCAGACCACCACAGTCGTGAACCACATAACGACCGAGGATCGATATTGTGTTTTCCTTTGTTCCTTTACTATACCCTAACCCCATTACTTAGCGCTTGCCCCAACGATCGAGGACCGAATTCGGACAAGCAAACCGTCCTTCGAGGATCCTTTGTTCCCTTTGTTCTCTTTTGTGTTTCGATCCTCGAACGTAATACGATACAAGAACATAGACACTTTTGCTATATCACGTGATTCGGGGCAAGCCTTATGCTAGCAACCCCCGGCTCTGGAATGGTCTGGTGTCTTTGTGCCATTCTCAACCATTGTGAACAATGTATTGGTGCTGAGCGTCTCTAACGTAACTATGCAAGAGTTTGCCCCGAATCACGTGATATAGCAACAGTGTATTTGGTCTGGATAATTTAAAGTCAAACTGTGCCAAGCTGCGTGAACAAGTCAGTGTACCAGATATTATTTAAATTCCACACGCAAATGGTCAATTGTCCTGTCCTTAAAGTGTCTGTAGGCTTATAGGGTCAGGGAACCAGACTACCAGAATATATAATTTTTCATTAATACATGTACATGTATGTTTAATAACGCTCTGTTAAACTGTTGGCGGCTGTATAATGCTTTTTGCTTTTTTTGTTGAAGATTTTATTTTCAGATTAAACATCTTCAAACCAAGGGTTATAGACGAAATTCAAATTCAAATCAAATCGAATTAATATAAAGGTATGATACACCGTTTGCAGATATCAAAAGTTTTACTACCGAATTATTAAGAAATATCTTACTTATTTGAAAGTAAATAATGATTCTAGGCATCCAGCAAAATGATTGCCCTAGATATTCTATAAATTGTATTAAAAACAAAAATAACATAGAACAACTGCCCGACGCAAGTTAAAAACGAATGCTTTTTTTTCTTGCTTTTCTCGGTATCCATGATTTTAAAACTTTGGACAGGTCAGTTAAACAATATTTACTATTAAAACAAATTAAAAATCCACCTATTCATGATAATTCGAGCAATTACCAATGGTGTATTATACCTTTAAAACCAAGGCTTTAATGCCACAGTGTAAATTTCGATCTCTGCATTATTTTTCTCAACAAAAGACAGCACTGGGGCTTTCGCTTTCAGGGCCAATTTATAATTTGTCAGTTGTATTTTGTACTTGTAAATACCAGTGATGTTTAAATACAATAAATAAGTGTGTACAAACAAAGAATTAAACTTTTTTGTTTTGTTTTTAATTTTGCGCAGACTGATAAAGCGGTCGAAAATTGCCTATGCGGGTCAAATCAGGATTTATTTACATGTACTCTCGAATTATCTGGGAATTTCTCCCAAAAGTCATTAGAAATGTAATACAAATTGACAAAATAAAAAAATATGTCTTATAGACACATTGTTGGAAATATTCATTCGAAGTTAGTTCAAAATCGAATCTTAAAATATTATTTTCTCTGAATATACAGCAGTCCACAGAGCTAAAACTTTGTCAGTTTAGTTGTCAAACACCATATTTTGATTTTGAGCACTGTTGCTATTTCAAAAGATAAAAATGACAAATGACAAAGCAGATACGATTCATCACGTTGTTTTTCAAGCTCAAATAATCGATCACCTTGTCGACAATAATTACAGCGTGTTGGGAGAAGACGTAATTGCTTTTATCCAATATAAGCAGTCAGTTCTAATTGATGTTGCCGGTTATAATTAATTAGCGGTACATGTACTAGAATGAAAGCTAAACCTTTTAAAGTTGTTTAAAGAGCAATGGTCAATGTTTAAAGTGCAAACGCGTCTAAAAGATACACATGTTTGCCTATATATTTTGTTCAAATAAGCTGGCAGTCTAGTCTTACGATTTTCATTCGTTAAATAATTCTGATATAATTATAGGTCTACATGAATTTTGCGGTTTCTAGATGCAATTATGAGTGTGTTTTCTCGTATACTTGGTACTTGGTGGTTATCCTCTTGAATACTCCACAGGGAAGTCTGACGAAGAGGCCTAAAATGCATGTATCCCCGTTTCCGGTGACAACAAATATTAAACCATTAAATCTTGCATATGCGATGTATATTTTACTGAGGAAAAAAGGAAAGGGGAAGAAAAAGTATTGAGAATACTCAACGAATAGACGCGAATGGTTCATTAATCGTAAATGTCTGCTATATTTTGCGACCTCTGCAGAAAAAAATACTGCACTTATCTTCGCAACTGGTTTTTTTTTTTTTTTTAACAATCCAGTGACGTTTTGGTACAGTGTCAAGGTGACTTGATTATCAATCTGAAAATATTTAAATTGTGTCCCTGGATGTATCGTGTACAGGGTGGCAAAAGCCGTACGGTGAAGATCGCGAAGGATATTGTTATGGGAACGGGCTGGGTTGGTGTTTGTTAAATACAATTGCAGAATTCAACCATGGTTCATTCAACCATTTTTTATATTCCTTCATGGTTCAACACGCACGCCTCTCTGAACTATTATTGCCAATAGTGAACAGAACCGTTACTAATTAATAGGTCGATATACCGTGAGATAGTGCATTTTTTCTCACGGAGCAGCTTCGTTCAATATATTACCGGTTACTTTTGAAGCTAGCTATAACTAAGGAAAAAAGAAGAAGACAAAATGGCACCGATAGACTTGACCGGCATTTGGAAGAACGTCAAGAACGAGAATTTGGACAACTTTCTCAAGGCGCTGAATCTCAACTTCGCGTTGCGTAAGATAGCTGCCTCCCTGAACCTAGTCCTGGAGATCACTCAGGACGGAGAAGTCTTCCGAGTCGTCACCAAGGGTTTCAAGAAGTTCGACACCACCTTCACCGTGGGGCGGGAGTATACGGACATGAATCCGTTGAATGACAAGGAGCCCAGTACGTACCTGGCGTCGTGGGACGGGGACAAGCTGCGCGTGGAGAACAAGAGTCACCCGGAAGCCATCAGTTTCGTCCGAGAGTTGGTCGACGGTCGATTGGTCCAGACTCAGACCGTCGGATACGGAGACAAAGCTGTGGTTTGCAAGAGGATCTTTGAGTCGAAGTAGGCATGATGCAACGGACACAATGATGCTGGAGGGGCATTAATGATTTAGTATAAAAGGAAGAATGACTGCGTAGCACTGAAGATGAATAGTACAATAGATGCAACGGTAAAATCAGTGCTCACCGGGATATTAAGAGGTGCTGAATGTTCGGCCTAAATAGGCCTTCATCGGAGCTGGACTGGTGGTTTGAATGCAGACAATTCTTTCAAACCACCTGGCGTAAGCGTTCCCAGCTTGTAGATGAATCGTCATCATCACATTTCAAGTGTTGGAGCAATGCTGAAATCTCTTCAGTGGCAAACTCTTGAAGATAGGCGAAGAATTGCAAGACTCGCACGATGTTTTTACAAAATTCACTGTGGTTTGGCTGCTGTCAACATGTCAACTGAGTCCAAGAATCTAGATGCTCCTACCCGAATAGAAAATTCACAAGCCTACAAAATACCATCTTGCTTAAGAGAATATTATCATATGTCTTTTTTTCTTTCTCGCACGTCAACTCAATGGAACAAGCTCCCCGAGTCTACAGTTAAGGCTTGCAACCCTCCCAAGTTTAAGCAATTATTAGTTAATGGGTCTCCAATGTTAAATCAGTAGGCTATCCACTCCATCCACAGGCAGCGCTCCCAATAATGTGCCTCAGTCTTCAATTATATGAAGTTAGTGCATAACTTGGAAGAAGAAGAAGAAGAACAAGAACAAGAAGATGACGCGTTGTTCCATCTCCGATGATTTAGTATATATACATCTTCGACTTTTTTTAGCTGCAGCCATCAGTGTCTTGTCATAATTTTAGTATTTTTTTGAACCATGTTTGAACAAACTTGTGTCGAGATGCAGGGTACAGATTAAAAGAAAATCACAAAATTTTGCCAGAAGTATTTCAACATTCTATATTTATGAAATCTACTAAATCACCTTAACTTATACGGAACCTGAAGGCACGATAAAACACTAATGGCAATTGGTTTGTTCAAAGTAGAATTAAAAGTGTTTTACTATTAAGAAAGATCACTGCAGGCCTAGGTACGTCTGTATAGGCCATTAAAACATCACGGGTAACTAGATCGATGAAAATATTAATCTTCTACACAACACGTCGTTTCAAGTCAATAATGTACACTTTATCAGTACTAGTATTACTAGATGGAGGAAAACCACAACGTAGAGTGACCTGTATTAACACTTTTAAGAGTAATTAAAAAATGTACCTATATTTTTGTAATAGTTTGAATCCCTCAACCAATATTTAGGAATACGTGTATAAATGTTTTCAGTCATGAATTGACGCTCGTCATGCATATTGAATGAGATTAGAAAATGTTATTCAATTAAGAAAACGTGTTTATTTAAATTGTTTGTGATGGTCGCCCGCCCCGTCCTCGAACTAAAGAAAACTTTGGCCCACATAATATTATAGCAACAATTGTAAATCGTAACGCCCCCGTCAGTTCTGCGGGCCCGGCGCTCGGTACCTGTCAACTCCTGCGTGTGGGCATAGAGAAAGAGAAATTGCTAGAATTACTGCGTTCAGACGTGACCCGCAAAGACCGTAGAGCGCCGCGCAGCTTTGCGACGGCGCTACGATCTTTGGTTCAGACAAAGTTTTTTTTTCCAAAATCGTCATCATCTTTTTCATCAGTCGGTTTCCATTTTCATTATTAGCACTTTAAAAGAGTCGGAATATACAGCATTCGCAATCACAGAGCTACGGTAGCACCATTCTTTTTATAAAAATGCACATGAGTGCAACGGTGCATTCAGGAGGATGGCGGGAGCAGGGGGCCATATACGTCTCAAAAAGGGCAACAAAAAACCCCGAACTATTTTTACACGACGGTGAAGCTGACGAGCGCCCTCCATATCGCCAACGTCCACGTACGTACGTACATGTACAGTAAATGTTGTGTGTACTGTAAGTGCGATCTCGCGAACGTACAGCTAAAGAGCAGATCGACCATCTACAAGATCAAAGTAAAACACCGCGTTTGGCGCTCGTATACTTTTCTTGATTTCAGAATCATTTTGCACCAGGTTCAAACTTCTGAATCAATCCACAGTGTACTCATCATACTCATGAAGATGAAATGAGTTGAACAATACTAGCTTGCGATTAAAGGGCCATTTGAATCATCTCTTCACTCTCGCCTCGGTCGGGACGAACTTGCTTCATTTGGTTATCAAGAGGAGCAGGATTTACTAGATCACCACGGGACATCGACGGTCGATCTGTGCATGATCTGTGGCTCAGGTAAATCGTGTGGAATTAACCTTCCATGCTCAGATCAACTTGTACAAACAAATGAACACGCGTTGCTAGACGCGCGCACATTTTAGAATGAACGCATGATGACTTGGAAGCGCAGCAGTTTTCGATCGACAATGCGTACACAGCAACGCGTGTAAATTTGCCCCGTGAACAAGATGGCGCATATTACCGTGAAACACCTTAATATTAACTGTGACGAGTGTAGGCGAAAATTTCAAAAGGCTATTGTCACTGCGGTTGCGGTGGCATCATCATCTATTCATTGGGAATGGTATGTCGGTTATTGGCGAGTGCAATGGCAAATAGCGCATGCTGTCAAGTATCAGCAGCTAGCATTCATCAAATCAAGTCGATCAACCCATGGAGGAATAACCGTACATTGAGATCCGTAGAGCAAGAATTGCCGGATAAATACTCCTAGGCCTGGCTATGACTGAGTTACCAGTACATCCTCCATGATGGTTGTACTATAAAGTTCTGCATTAGTAATTTGCATGTTGTTCTAGTGATATCAAATTTGCCCTACTTTAAGTCATACTCCTACTTCTACTCTAGCCCTACAAATCATTCCGTCGCCATATAAGGATGTGAAAAAACATGAGCCATTATTACAGCCTTATTTAAGTATTTGTAGAGCTATAGTTCAGTCCCAGCCGGTTGATCAACAGGCGGAGGAAAATACAGTTCAATTTGCCACATGATCAAACAACCTTGAAAAACTGGGCAAAACAATAGTAAAAACAGGGGTTTGCTGTATCGGGGGGGGGGGGGGGGGGGGGGGGTGCTATATATTCTACTTTTTAAGAAAGGGAGGGGGGAATAAGGTGTTTCACGGTAATATGCGCCATCTTGTTCACGGGGCAAAATTAACACGCGTTGCTAATCGCGCGCACATTTTAGAATGAACGCATGATGACTTGGAAGCGCAAATGTTTTCGATCGAAGATGCGTACACAGCAACGCGTGTAAATTTGCCCCGTGAACAAGATGGCGCATATTACCGTGAAACACCTTATTGGATATCCCTTTCTCTCTAAGATTGTTGTGGTGAGAAATGAGGTTCTTGTTTTTGTAACCCCACCCCCCCCCCCCCCCCTTTCTCTCTTTTGTCACCAGTTTGTTTTGTAGTGTTCAACTTTATCCATCTCAAAATAAAGACGATGTATCTGTTCAGCTGGTTTGGGAGTGCGACGGTTTTCATTAATATTACAGTCATTCTGATGGTAAACGGCCAAGTCAACATCAAAGGTAGGTACTGTTGGTACACACATAATTCAGTAATTTATTAAAAATAGTTTCAGAAATACGAACTTGCGAAAAAAGTAGTAAGCACTAGGCCTTTTAAAAAAGATGATAGTAAAGGTCTCCGCATGCATACAGTGTCCACATTCATCTTGAATTAGAAATAGTGAGTTAACCAGTTCGCGCGGGATTCTTTTTAACGAAAATTGATCCGAGGTGGGTTAACTAGTTCGCGCCGGGATTATTTTTAACAAAACTCGATCCGAAGCAGGTTCAGGCCGATAGTACCGGGAAGCACACCCACGCATTTCCGGCCTTGCTCGCTGCTGACAGACATTTCCAGCCTTGCTCGTGGCGTGTTTATGCGTCATCCGTTTTGAATCTGAGGAAAACTTTGCATGTATACGTCCTCCGGCGCGATAGTTAAAGTGGCTGAAATTGTAGGCTAAAATTGTTGGCTAAAATTTAATGTCTATAAAAACAAATACCAGGAGATTATCTGGGTTTCTTGGGGTTTAAGACAAAACCAGTCTTTCGATTTAAGAGTTAGGTCTCTTGGCTTTGAAAGTTTTTAAAGAAAATATTTTATTTACTTCCTTTATTGACAGAGCCAGGCAGAAAAACCCATCTCTATGGACAAGATTTTATGGTGGTTATACCCCTGACTACTGGAGTGCCAGAGGAAGGTTCTTCCATTCAAATTGCTTGTGTTTCTTGTGAAAGGTACAAAATAATCAGGGAACCAGACTACAACAAAAAATTATTTGTCTGTTTTCTAGCATCTACGAACACAAAACTTAAACAGGGGCCGATTTCATAGAGCTGCTAAGCACAAAAATATGCTTAGCATGAAAATTTGTCCTTGGCAAAAACAAGGTTATAGACCAAATTTTCATGTGATCTTTATTGTTTTTAATTGATAATCAGCTGGTTTTTTTGCTTAGCATGAAAAACACGTACAATTTCGGCTGGTAATCTGTTTTTAATGAGCAAGGCTTTTTTGTGCTAAGCAAATGTTTGTGCTTAGCAGCTCTATGAAATTTGCCCCTGGTCAGTGGTAAAAGTATTTGCCTATGAGATACTAATCTCCAAATCCATCCATCTTAAAGGTAGGATACACCATTTGCAGATATCAAAAACAAATTACTACCAAATTATTAAAAAATATCTTACTCATTTGAAAGTAAATAATGATTCTAGGCATCCAGCAAAATGATTGCGCTAAAATATCCTGTAATTGTTACGAAAAATTAAATTTTATAACAAAAATTTACAATCGCTGTACGGCTATCGCAAAAACAATAAGAACAACTGCCTGATGCCCGTTGAAAAACAATTGCCGTTTTTCTTGCTTTTTTCTCGGCATCCTTGATTGTAAAACTTCAAACAGGTCAGTTAAACAATATTTACTATAAAATACAAGCCCCCAAATCCACCCATTCCTGATAATTCAAGCAATTACCAATGGTGTATCCTACCTTTATTAAGCAAATGTATTTAACTAAAGAAAGTACAAAATACTCTGCTAAACGCAGTGTGTGACATCAGGTGAAAGGGGTCTATTGAAAATACATGCAACACAAATATTGGAGTCATTTTTACTCCTGCAGTTCATCTGCCACAGGATGCATCACTCTTCTACGAGGAAACTTTTCTGAAACTTTTACCGTACAGGCCACCTCTCCAACTTTTGTTTCCTTAAACATCTCTGAACTTGAACCCTTGTCGACTACATCCCCACCAACACCGGCGGTTTTCAACCTCACAACCTCACAAAACGTAACCGTGACGATCCTCATCAAGAACGCTGGTACCCTAAATGCGTACACCGCTATCCCCGTAGAATCGCTGGATCGATACTACATCGTAGCTTCTTACGAATGTGACGTGTCCGAATGCGACGTGTCCGAACGCGACGTGTCCGAACTCACCGTGTCCGAACTCACCGTGGTCGCCACCAAACCGGAAACGTATTTCAATTTCAAACCCTACATTAATGCCACCATTCTCGGTGAGGAAGAGGACTTGCCAGTAACGAGAAGTTTAAGACGAGGAATCGGAGAATGGGTGACGTATCGGGCAAACGAAAGCTTCGTGGGTGGTGATCTGAGGTCAGAAAAGCCTGTGCAAGCCATTGTGGGAACACACCGACGGAGTACATCGACGGAGTACGGTGGGGCTCAGTCGCTAGATCGGATGTACCCTCTAGTGTCCTTTGGGACGAGATACACTGCGGTGCGAGTTGGGAAGTCTACGCCGCAAACTTCTCCCGATGATCTCAAGAACGTCTTCCGTGTTGTACCCATCTGGGGAAACTTAAGCATAACGACTTGGAGTTCGGGGCAAAGCTCGAGTGGGACCTATTCTCAGCTCGACAGCGGCCAAGTTTTGGATCTGCCTCTTTCAGATGAGATTATGCAAATTGAAGGCTCCAAACCTTTCCTTTTGCTTCACCACACTGAGTTTGGGGTCCCTGTTGTGGACAGTGCGGTGGTTACTGTACCACCGGCGGAACAGTACACGCGTCAGTCGTTTACATTCTCAACGTATGATGACCTGGACATGGAAGTAGACACCTACATCACTGTGATGGCGCCCTGCAAGTATTGTAAACAGATTGATCTAAACAGCACGGCTGCTAATTCTAGCTCTGCTTTAGAGTTTGAGAAGACATCGGGCAATGATGGCGAGTTGGATTACTGCGGAGCCAACAGAAAGCTACACCCTGGTGTCTACACGATAGGCCCACATCCGAACAGCCCACCAGAAGCTTTGTACTCCGCTCTACTTTACGGCAAGACAACGTCTGGCCTCTTTGCCTACATCCTTGCCTCTGAACTCGGCCAAGTCACTTGTAGCGTGAAGAACTTGGAAGTTACTCTCTGCCATCCGAGAGTGCCCATCCAGCCTGATTTGACAACTGTCCAAACTACGACCGGTGATTTGACAACTGTCCAAACTACGACCGGTGTAACTATTGAGACTTCCACGACTCCTAAGATCAGTGGCAACGGCACAGGTAATTTTACAGTATTATATCCAAAATAGAATTAAGAAGAGTTAACCAGTTCGCGCCAGGAACCTCGATCCGAGACGGGTTCAGGCCGGAATCTGTGGGTAGCACACCCTGATATTTCTGGCCTCACTCACTGCGAGCCGTTCGCTGACACATATTTCCGGCATTACTTGTAACGTGTTTATCAGTCATCCATTTTGAATTCCGGAAAAACTTTGCGTGTGTATAATGTGACCTGTCATCACAAAATGAGCGTAAAGTCGGCAAAATCAAAAATTGAGATAGGGGTATTTCTAAATTCTGTGGAAACAGAGCTTTCCAATGGTATATCACTTGGAGGTTTGATACTCAATATTTTTTTTATTTTTATTTTTTAGCCTGGAGTCTTAAATACAGAGATTATGAGAAAACGGGCATTTCTTGCGAGAAATTGTGTGAAAGGCATAGAAAGGCATAGTCAAAATTGTCTCAAAAACTAATTTTGTTTTTATCTGATCGTCCTGAAAAATTGGGAATTGATTGTTGGGGATTTAGTCTTAAAAAAACCATATAATCTCAAAATCAACCACCCCTTCAAATTTTGACTGGCCGTACTGGGAAATCACTCCGTGCGACTTTACGCTCATTTTGTGATGACAGGTCACATATACACGTCCTCCAACGCGAACTGGTTAAAGGTAACGAACACGATTTGCAACTAAAAACATCATGAAGCATCCTACTGGAATTCGGGCGATTCACAATGCATTTCGCCACCAAGCGTTTGACTCAAAAGAGCCACTTTTAAACTTTACAGTCGACTTCTTCCTTATATCATACTGTAGTGAAATATCTATTCTTCATTGTTCACGCGAGGTACAACACAAACATAAATGTATCCGGAAGCATCGTTGATTAAAACATTGTTATTTGCTGAAAAAAATTGGAACTTTAATCGTGCGCGTCCAAAACGACGTAAAAACTGATGAGTTCATGCAAAATGAATACCATTTTTCAAACTGATGCCGACTTTTTTTCCATGATGCACTGCGGGTATAGCAGGATTTGCGCCTCCAACGGCAGCTTCTATGTATTGTGAATCGCTCTAATTGATTATATGTAAATAACATGACCATGCATCCTGTGCTGGAACCGTGCCAAATGGGTTAATGGGTCGATTGTTGACCGACTGTTCAACATTTATTCTGCAGTTATTGGAGTGGTTATGGCAGGAGTAAGCATTTTGGCGGGGGTGATCATTCTCATCATTTGCTGTCTAATTCGTAAATACAGAGGGTGAGTGATTTTTGGAAGTTCTGTTTTTCCTTTTTTTTTTTATTGTTTTCCCTCCCGAGAGTCAATTTTTTTGGCCATTTTTTTTCTTTTGGGAATACCTTGAAGCTTGACAGACCAGGGCCCCATTTCATGGCTCTGCTAAAACCACAGGAATCCACACTTTTATGCTTATTATGCTGTGCCAAACCACTAAGCACGGAATCCCTAAGGCATAACAAAAAAATATGTTATGTTGGCGTAACGGGCCCAACAAAATAGGGTAGGTAGGTAGGGATTTTTATTTTAATTTTATTTATTTTTTTAAATTTTTCTCCCAGCAATGAAAATGATATGTTTTCTAATTGTTTAAGCCGGTAGTGATACACGATAGCGTGTCCAGGTTCAATATATACACAATCCACACACACAACAATGAGAAACGGTCAGAAATGGTTTCAAACGTATTTATAACTAGATTTATATAGATTTTAATCATTAAATTTCGTCCCTTGAAAAGAAAAAAAATTCCAGGGTCGGCCGTATTTTTAGGGTCGGTCGGGTTACGCCAACATAACATTTTTTTTTTTACGCCTAAGTTACGGGATGTACGCAAACTTCCTGGCTTACCCTTGATAAAAAACGCTTACCGTAAGCAGGGTATTTTCTGCTACAGCAATCGGAGCCGGGAAGTTGGGCCCAGAATGTTGTTTCTTATACAAAATAAAGTAATGATAACTTAAATGCACAGTACAATGCATAAAATATTACCGCATATAGATATGTGCTTTTGGGTATGGCGCACCACCCAGAAAGATGTTCAAATGCAACGGCAGTGATCTGACATGGTTCAATTTTAGCAGTCATGTCAGGGACATCATCAACTGAGTTTAAATATAAATTATCAAAATGTTGCCACGTCATAGGGCCAAATAAAAAACAAAACATGTTTAGCGTCACCGCTCATTTTTTTATTTATTTTGAAAAAAACCTATAAATTGTATTATTTTTTTAATAGGGGAAAAAAAATAAAAAAAATGCATACATTGTCCTTTTTATTATTTCAGTCATCCTTGGAAGCGCTTGGACGAGTCGGAATATTCGGAGGATAATCCCCTTAGAATGCAGGCCTTACACGATGCAGTGTCCGATGGGCTGTGACAAATCAACCATCATCAACTTTGAACCTGTATCATCAGTAAGCTTTTATACCTGAAGTCAATCACTGTATTGGGCCCAATACATGTATAAACTAGCAATTGCTTATAATAAGCAGAAGCAATTGCTTACAAACATAACCATAACCTTTTGCTTTGACTAACAGCTTTGTCTTAAGCTTGCCTTACAAATGCTTAGGTTATGAGCAATAGCACTAAATGCTTAAAGGTAGTATACACCATTGGTAATTGCTTGAATTGTCATGAATGGGTAGATTTGGGGTGTTGTATTTTATAGTAAATATCCTTAAACTGACCTGTCCGAAGTTTTACAATCATGGATGCCGAGAAAAGCACGGAAAACAGCGTTTGTTTTCAACCGGCGTCGAGCAGTTATTCTTATGGTTTTTTGTTTTTTCGCGATCGCCGTCCGGTTATCACAAATTTTTCTTTAAAAATTCAATTTTTCGGAATAATTACAGGATATCTAGCGGGATCATTTTGCTGGTTGCCTAGAATCATTATTTACTTTCAAATAAGATATTCTTTAATATTTCGGCAGTAAATATTTTCGATATCTGCAAATGGTGTATCCTACCTTTAATGACAAAGGCTTGTTTTTGTATGTATATGGAGGGGAGGGGGGTAGTGCTTCCCCACTCGATGTTAAGGTGGGAGTCAGGTTGGCGCAGCGGTTCTTTCCTCGCCTTCCACCGCTATGACCCAGGTTCGAATTCTGCCTGGGCCAATATGTGGATTGGGTTTTCAGTCCCTACCTGATTCCGTGGGCTTTCCCCAGCCGGATTATTCTTCTGGGGTTTTCCTCCCACCTCTAAAACTGCAACTTCTTCACATTATCTTCTCTCATTTATCCATCCTGTAATTGGCGCTATATCACCGATGAATGTTGCAGAATGAAATCAATAAAAACAAATAAAATGTTGTCTTATGGAGTTATTACATAAACAAAACAATTAAATTAAATAGTTACTTACATTAACCCTAACTCCCTACCCATTTTTACTTACACATAACCTGAATCCTGCAAAATCCTCCAATTCCTAAATTGTTAAAACTCCAAGTAACCTGAATCCTGCAAAATCCTCCAATATTGGTCACTGGTGACCATACAGCCTGTATCCTGCAAAATCCTGCAGTCTTGCCCTGGCTGCAGTCAGTAAAAACCCAAGTAACCTCAATCCTGCAAAATCCTGCGATGCATCAAACTCCAAGTGACCTCAATCCTGCAAAATCCTTGTGTGTCACATTCAGCCTGATAACCTGAATCCTCCATATTCCTGCAGGGGTAAAACCCCAAGTAACCTCAATCCTGCAAAATCCTGCAATGCATCAAACTCCAAGTGACCTCAATCCTGCAAAATCCTGCATTTTGCAATGAGGAATTTGGAGGATTTGGGAGGGTTAGGGTTAAAGGAGAACATTTTGTAATACCGTAAATAATTTTTGTGAAATATTAAGTTTTGGGAAAAGTCTAACTGCAAATGACTGTCCTACACTTTACAATAATACAGTGTACATTCATTAAATAGTTTTAGTGTATCTGATTGCTGTGTATATAAATTTGCTTTAAACTTTGTTTTTCTTTATTGCTTTCCGTGCAATATGTTTAGACTTAATTAACAGTTTTATTTGTAATCACTCGAAGTGGCTATCGCTTTTGTTTTTAGATGTCTTTCATTCATTTGAGATTGTATTTAATTAGGTTATCCAAATCAATGATTTTATCTAGTTGTGAAAAAAATTGTGATGTTCATATTATTTTTTTTTTTCTAACGTAGATTTTACCAATAGAAATAATAAAGCAACTCTTATTTGTAAAAAACTGACACATTTGCAATGGAAAATGTGCTAATATGTTGCCTTTTATCCTAATTGTACTTCCAGAAGGTTTTATGCAAAGTGTAATACAATCATAAAGCTATAATAAATTCCTAAAGAGCTGGCTCGATGTACAAAGTGATGCGAGCTGGGCGTATCCATGTCTGTGCACAAACCTACGGAAACCTCAACATTTTGTACGGCTTTATGACTACAATTTAAGTTTTCTGTTTACATTCAGAATGTAACTGGTTATGAAACCTGTGTGTATTTACAGTATAAATACCCGAGACAGTTTGCATTTCCTATTGGTCGAGAGCTGTCATGTGGGTGGTTTTACAACGGCCAATAAAAAACACCAACCAGTTTTTAACACTTTTCGAGTGTTGCATTATATTTGGATTCCGTTTGAGTCTGGTCTGTTTAGCTTGTTTTATTGGCTGAACTCTAGCACATTGTGCACAATACTACGAACGAGTCCATGCTCTTGTTTCCTTTTGCGATCAAGGATCGAAACACAAAAAAAAACAAAGGGAACAAAAGATCCTCGAAGGACGGTTTCTTTGTCCTCGATCGCTCCGGTAAGTGCTAAGCAATGGGGCTAGGTTACAGTAAAGAAATAAAGGAAAACACAGTAGGGGATCCTCGGTCGTAATGGCAATTCTCGAACTATAGTTTCAGTCCTAAATTCACACTACACTATGCGTTCTGCACCATATCACACAGTACATTGATCCCCATATAAGAAAATTCATTGGGCATGATGATGCCTGGCTATATTGGCATTATGGGTTTATAACCCCGAACCCTCTACTTCGATCCATGGGTTCGACTTCCTACTAGCTCCCCTAAACCCTACCTCCATGCTCAAACAAAGACACTGACAATTTCGGAGACCACTACCATCGAGGCAAGATAGCTCAGTTGCTAGTAGCGTACCGTTACGGTAGTCCGGAGGTCGCAGGTCCAAATCCCGCTCCTTGCAGTTTTCTTTGTTCACTAAAACTGAATATAGTTGAACCCTGATAATAAGAGCACTTAACACAACATCCTGGTTATAACAAGGAAAAACATAAGTCCCTGGTCTTTGTTTTTCTTTGTTTTCCATTATTGATAATACAAGGTACTGTTATAACAAGGTAATTTGTAAAGTCCAAGAACCTTGTTAACCAGTTCGCGCCGGATGACGTATATAAACGCAACATTTTTCCCAAATTCAAAACGGATGACGCATAAACACGCCAAGTTCAAGTTCGGAAATGTATGTCAGCAGCGAGCAAGGCCGGAAATGCGTGGGTGTGCTTCCCGGCACTATCGGCCTGAACCCGCTTCGGATCGAGTTTCGTTAAAAATAATCCCGCCCGTGGGCTCAGCGATGTTAAAATAATCCCGGCGCGAACTGGTTAAAAATCTGATTGACTGTAATTACCCCCAAAACGGTATTATTTAGGATGTTGTTTTGATTTTTTGTTTAAGGATATCTAGATGGCTTATTTCAGTTGATAATCTTTCTACACATAACCAAACATTAGTTGATGTGAATAAAGTGCTATTCACAAGTGGGTATAATTCCATCATAACTTTTGAGTTCAAAGTGTGATTTTTTTTCGTGGCCCTGATGTTAACTTGGGACTTTGTAATATTTACCATTGAAGTGAAGAACTTCACACAATATTTTGTTTGATAGGTGGTTTTCTACATTAGACCATGATGAGACCTGCATTAAACTAACCGGGCCCTTCCCCCTCTTGTGTAATGTACTAGTAATCGTTCTTGCAAAATCTTGCACCATATGGTAATAAACTCTAGTACACCCTAATTATGATGGTATGCCTGACCTCGTATAAAGCATACTACTAGTACAGAATTCGCTCCAACCTGGAAGCTATAGCTTCATGCTCCAACAGATTCTAACAAACCATGTACATGTAGTTGGAATTTTTGAAAGGATCGAGTGCATCTGAATTATACAATCGCAGATGTCAGATAAAATTAGGGAAAAAAATGAGAAAGAAAAATGAGAAATGGCAAGAAATGAGAAATTAATATGTACGCACCGATACATGGTTGGAAAGCCCAGGATATAAGCTTTCATTTGGTACACAATTCAACTCCATAACCTTTCCATTATGGAGTTATGAGGTTTTTGCGAATTAAAAACATCCGTGGAATTGAAATTACTAAATGGGCTTTAAACTTAATAAAATTAAGACAATGCATAAAAAAAACCAATAAAAAATGGGGTTTAAAAAAAAAAAATTCCTCCGTCAAATTCAACTGTTATGCTAATGGATCTGAAACTTTAGATATCAAAGATGTTATTTAAGAAAAAAAAAAAATGAAAATTAAATTTTGATGAATAATTTCACCCTCTCGCATTGTGCAGACCAATGCACGTAAAAGTATAGCGCGACTAATATCACCATTTCCTGGAGCGGATCACATTCATAGAACATTTATTCAACCTACATACGTGTTTCAGTTTAATCGCATTTTCAACGGAGCGAAACCGTCGTTCAATTCCGTGACCGCATCATCAACCTCATCATCAACCTCTCTCCAGTATTATTCATTAAGTCGCCATTCATGCATCACTTCACTGGACGACACTAATAAGATGGCATTTCCGGCGACCTCCGTTTGCCCAGTAAAGCAAATCCGCTTTCCCCGTCGACGAAGGCTCGATATTACTGGCCATTAATAGCATTAGTGACGGTAAACATCTCGACTAGAACACAATTACAAACACGAGCAGGTAGATGCCTAATGCGTGCACTCCGATTTTAATGAGATTTATACCTCCTTCGGAGTACAACTTAGCATTTTGGTTAAACCTACATGATTACGCTCAAGGTTCAATTCTTGATTAAATATTCATCTTTATTATGCAAGTGAATAGATGTGCTTTAAGCCTCAATGCATAAATTACACTCGTTTCAATTTGTACAAAAAGATAACTAAAATAAATTTAATAATTCATCCAGTTTTTAGACTTTTTAAATTGATAATTCCATGATGATATGCACACTGACATCTATTTTCTTTGTATTACTCGATGCGGTAGGCTTATAGGAAGAGGAAATTATTCACATTTATTCAATGTTTACAATACAGGGGAAACCAGAATAACACAAAGGGATTTTATCGCATAGAAGAAAAGGCGGAAGAGTTTGTCATGAATTGATCCCGTAGCCTTGAACTAGCAACAAAATTGACAAAGGAAAATTTCCCAAATATTCTCGCATTTGTGTATCATTGAATTAGGTCCGACTTCTTTAGAGCAATAAGGAGGCTTTTATGACGGAACATGATTCAAATTTATGCTTCGTTATTCTACTCTGAGCCAACAAATATCATCATAAATACCCTCTATTTTGCTCAAAGGTAGGATACACCATTTGCAGATATCGGATATTTTACTACCGAATTATTAAGAAATATCTTACTTATTTGAAACGAAAATAATGATGATTCTAGGCATCCAGCAAAAGGATTAGCTAGATACCCTATAATTGTTCAAAAAAATTGAATTAAAAAAAATCAACAATCGTCGGATGGCGATCGGGAAAAAAACAAGAACAACATAAGAACCACTGCCCGACGCCGATTGTAAAACTTCGGACAGGTCAGTTAAATATTATATTTACTATAAAATACAACCCCCAAATCCACCCATTCGTGATAATTTAAGCAATAACCAATGGTGTATTCTACTTTTAAACTTGTAAGAGTTAAACAAAATAGTATGAGTATAATTTACAACTTTTGATTGTTAAATTGAATTATTGTAGCACAAAAGTGTGACAACAAATATAAACTGATTTTGTTTACAGTGTCTTAATACTATACTTCCTGAATCTCAATTCACAATGTGCACGTAATGGTTAATAATAATATGGGGATACATTGCCTAGACAATGAACCTAGTTCCTGATAACAGTCATAAATAATGGCTTGAACATTAACAAGTCAAAGGTTATATGACAATATTGTCTGGGTTATTAAAGGTATGACACACCATTTGCAGATATCAAAAATATTTACTACCAAATTATTAAGACAAATCTTACTCATTTTTAAATAAATAATGATTCTAGGCATCCAGCAAAATGATTGCGTTAGATATCCTGTAATTATTCTGAAAAATTGAATTTTATATAAAGTGTAAAATCGCCGAATGGCGATTGTGAAAAAAATAAGAACAACATTAGAACATTAGAACCGAAGCCGATTGAAAACGAACGCTGTTTTTCTTGCTTTTCTCGGCATCCACGATTGTAAAAGTTTAGATAGGTCATATAACCCTTTGCACTCGCACTACATTTGACTTATAAGTCCCTTAAAAGCTCCTGGGGGTCCAAATATTCCCCCAAAATATAGCCCTATTTGTAAGCTTTCCAATGATACATAATAATATGGAATTTGTACACTGTAAATGATATTTGTATATACAAACTAGCAACACGTACAAAATCTTCAAAAACAGGCCTGAGTTTAAAGGGTTAAACAATAATTTACTATAAAATACAACCCCTCCTGAATCCACCCATTCATGATAATTCGAGCATTTACCAATGGTGTATCCTACCTTTAAGTAACACGGTCACTTGAAGGAGTTATAACATATACAATGTATTGCCTTGTGAATCTGATGTGTTGCAACCAAACAAGAATCAGGAAATAAAACTGAATGTGGAATTAATAAACCAAATGCCACAGTTGTTTTTTTAAACTTGGTCTGTGGTAGTTGGACATTGCTAATTTGACTCGTTATATGTTTGGTTTTTTGTTTTTTTGGTTTTTTAAAATGCAAATTGCCTATCACAAGGTCAAAGGCCACTCGAGGTGTGGGCTACTAGAGGAAAGTGTGGAAGAACCAGCCCCTCACTGAAACAAGACAAGTTAATCTGACCTCTTCACATTACTGACCTGGTCATGCACCTAACTTTTTTACTGGCCTGGGTCATCTGACCTGGTCAACTGCACTTGTTGCTGACCCGGGTCATCTGACCTCATTGCTGACCCGGGTCACCTGACATTGTTGCTGATCTGGATCATCTGACCTCGTTGCTGACCTGGGTCACCTGACCTTGTTGCTGACCTGGGTCACCTGACGATCGTTGCTGACCTGGGTCACCTGACCTCGTTGCTGACCTGGGTTACCTGACCTCATTGCTGACCTGGAATACCTGACCTCATTGCTGACCTGGGTCACCTGACGATCGTTGCTGACCTGGATCATCTGACCTCGTTGCTGACCTGGATCATCTGACCTCATTGCTGACCTGGAATACCTGACCTAATTGCTGACCTGGGTCACCTGATCGGAATGAAGTGTTTGGATGTTGCACTGATCACTTTGCTGCGTTCCTCCAGCCGTAACAAGGCCAACTTCACCGTCTCCGCAGAGACATTCTGAAAGTCTTGATGTCCATGTAATCGGTCCATGACATGCATATAATGGCAGCCTCCCTCATCTGGGAATGAAAAGAAAGACAATTAGAATGAAAAGTGGTTATTTCCATCATCCAATTTTTGTTGTTGCTTGGGCATGAAAAGCACATGGAGTTGGCTGGTAAAGGGATCCTGGCTTTTCAATATTTTGAGAAAAAAAAATTCTCTGGGTTTAAGGTTTTCTGCTTTTACTTTTACACAAGGCGATAGGGTGATTGAAACCAACTCACATTTTGCAAGCTGATAGTCATTCCTCAGTATCACCAGAATTGTTTGATCCAAACTTGAAGTTGAGCTCCCGTGCACTACCTGGAGAAAGTCAACATGGTAAAAGGCAAAAAGTGACGAGTGATGAGAAATCCTGGAAATGTTGTGTACATCCTCTGAAAAATCCTCGTGAACAGCCGCCCCCCCCCCCCCCCCCTCCCCCTTCCTACATACCTCGTACATATCCCGACTCATCCCACTCCGATACACAGATCCGTCTAGCTCCAACCTCTGCACTGCCTGCTTGATGACGCTCCGGATTTGCCTGGAAGGGGCGGAGCCACTCCCCCTCTCCTGGGTAGATGCAAGTATATAAAGTAAGTATATAAAACCGCATGAACGAAACCAAAGACGGAGACAAAGCTAGGGTTTGGAAAAAAGACCATGATTTCGTCGGGCGTTTCTCATTTCATTTTGCAGTGATTACCCTTACCCAAAAAATGCCTCTAAAACTGCTTTTCAGAGAGGGAAAAACGTTATGCGGACGTGGGAAATATTTTGGTCATCTTTTGTTTTGTTTTGATACGGTATTTGAAATGTTTCAATGGCCCAATGAAAAGGGTAATAATGATGTAATGCCTCAACACGTGCGCTTCATAAATACGCATTAATATTATATATGTGACCTGTTCCAACAAAGTCACACAATGTGTTTTATTACAATGAACTCGTTAAGTCATTTCGGGGTGAATTTTTCCATTTTGAAGTTTTGGGTTTTTCTGATTCCCAAACTATTAATCTACAATCTCCCCAAATTTGAACATAATCCGTCACCCAGAAGTGTGTTTTTTGGTCGATTTTATGAAACAATTGTGTATAGAAATAATATGTTTTTCTGAACTTTAAAGCTGTTTATCTCATAATTAGGTTTTAAGGGTTTTATCACTAAATTCTTCCCCGTGGGCAGATAGGGTAGGGGTACATATATGTAAATGATACATCATTTTAAAGCTGAGAACCTAGAGAATTTGAAAAAAGCTCAATCTATAAAACAATTTTTAAAAACTTTGTCCGGGTTACGTTAGAGCAGGTTACATATGTACTCACATTTCTGTACTCCAGACATGGGGACGAGGCTATTGCCATGACTACATCGATGGTCTCCAGTTCGTTCAAGTGGAAATTCCGGATTCCCGTGTGTCTATCAGCCAGGTGACTTACAAGATAGTCATAGAGCTGATCGATTAGGCGAGACTATATCCAAACAAACCAGAGGAAATAATAGGAACGTTTAAGTGGAATTTGCATCAGAGTTTAATTAAACCGTAGTTTTAATAGGGCAATTTATATTTGAATAATTAGGTATTTGATTATTCAAAAATTCAAATAAAATTCGAAAAATTAAAAATTTAAAACTGACCAATCAGCGGCACCTGCCTTTCTTGCTAGTTAACCAGTTTGTGCCGGAGGACGTGTAATGTATACACGCAAATTTCCCCCCCGATTCAAAACGGATGACGCATAAACACGTCACGAGCAAGGCCGGAAATGTCTGTCAGCAGCGAGCAAGGCCGGAAATGCGTGGGTGTGCTAATGCTTCCCGGTACCATCGGCCTGAACCCGCCTCGGATCGCGTTTCGTTAAAAATAATCCCGTGCCTCGGCTGGGTGATATTAAAAAATAGTCCCGGCGCGAACTGGTTAATAGTTGCATACAAAGCGTGTCGGTTAAAATGTACATGCGGTGATGGATATTATGGGGGCGCTGGCTGTGCAGATCTAGATAGGGTTGAAGTTGTAACCCCCCCCCCACACCCCCCTTCTCCCCCCAACCCCATTTCAGCCATATGGACTAATATTATGATACTACACAAACAAAACCAAAATAATAGTTGCTGCAGTAAACAGACGATTGACTAATATATTGATTCAACTGGATTCGAACCCCGGTCGTTGTATTTGCTTGTCCCATCCAGTAGAACCAATCACAGTCACTAACCTCCCTCTTCAGTCCCGTCCTTCGTGCTTCGTTCTCAACTTTAAACTCCTTCATTAAGTGGTTCGAAAGAACAAACGGACGATCGTAAACGTTCTCATAGATGTCGGGTAATTCACCCATCCGTTGGATTTCAGTCCGGCAACATGGATCTTCAAGTTTTCCTACCACAATAATAAAAAATAAAAAAATGGCTTTTCACAAACCTTTTTCCTTTTAAGAAGCAAGAAAGATCGCTTTAGAAAAAAACGGGGCGCTGTGGTCTACTAGTTACAGTATTCAATGAACCCCGACTAGAAAAATGGTGCTTGTGTTTCCGGGCAAGACACTTTACCACAATTGCCTCTCTCCACCCAGGAGAATAAATGGGTACCTGTAAAGGGCGATACCAAGTTGTGCTGATCTCGAGCTGCTGCAAAAAATTATTTTCATGGCCTTAATTTAACCCTAACCCTCCAGGGTATTTTGGCTAGAAACCCTGCCAGACGCAACAGATTGCATACTTTGTCACATTGACTTGTAGACCATGGGACGAGTGCGATTATTGTGTTCGTTCGTGATCCCCATTTTGGTACAAAATGAAAACATCGAAGTTCATTCAAGTTGTTGTTGCTAAATACAAAAATTACTGTTCATTTTTGCAAAAGTGGCACTTTTGGTGTATTTTTGGCGAAAATATGGACCGATTTTTATTTTTTTTACAAAACTTGCCGTTACATGAACCTAGGCTTTGGCCCGTACGTGGCTCCAGCGTTATTGCCAAACTGCATAACTGAAGCCAAAACTGAAACAAAGTTTCATTCAACAAAACGGCACTCACGTGACAAAACCTAAATTTTGACCAATCGGAAATACTGTGTTGTGAATCTCCGTCGGCATCCAATCAGCGCTCTCGTTACGCACAGTTTCTGACCCGGTGTACAGCAATCCAACATGGCGGCTTCTAAAGACGACGCCGAGCCTTTATTTATGTGCATTCTGCACTGTGATTCTGGAGCCAAAGGCAGGGTTTCACCTTTTTCTAATCAAAGCTGGTCTCGCTTCCTCGAGTTTGCTGACAAATGGAAGAGTTTGAAGGGAAAACAGTCGGATATAGCGAGAGAATTACTGGCCAAACATGACTCCGCGTTGCAGAGAGCGGATGGGTTTAGCATCGGCAGGCGGACCACCGAAACATGTTGGATTTTATCGATCTTGCTACGCCCGGTTTACGGACATCAATAAGATAGAGCAAGTCACAGCTGTCCAAGAGAAACGACAAAGGAAAATCGTTGGAACCGGTAGGTGTTGCAGTAACGTTCAGGCCTAGACTTCAGACTTCGTTCAGGGTGAAGCTTATAACACCTTAGTGTTTGTTTGTGGTTCCGAAAAAGATTCTGATGCTCTTAAATGACATTTACGCCAACAGGCCACATTCTCTTAACTATGATATTGACCTTATATACGGGGCCACACATTCGAACACGCTTTATGTTATTATAGTTCTGTAACTCTTTCTTGTACCGGTATCTCAGGAAAATGCATTGTACGGCAAGTTTGCATTTCAAATCGTAAAAATTCCGTTCAACTAAAGAAATTTTATTTCAATTAATTTTTGTGGGGGGGGGGGGGGGGGGGGGGGAAGCGTGTGCAACTTTGGCTCCATATTTTTGTGTAGAACATTTAAAAAGAAAAGAAAATAGGGACAAGTGACAAACTAAATTTCTTTTCTTGTAACAAGTCATTTCCAAATTCCATCATTAATTGTATTTTTCCCTTCTTTTTTCTCTCTAGATTTAACCTTATATGCAGTTGCTAATCAGGAGACGAGCAGTGATAATGACAGACCTCCAAAGAAGACTTGTGTTTACTCAGATCCAGTGCCAGCCTACTATCTAAGCCCCAACATTAGAAGCATGTCGTACCGGCTATGTGCATTATCTGCCCAAAATCGCATGGGTTGTGAATAATTGTAACATTAATGTGCCCACTTCAGTGATTTTGTGATTGTTATAATTCTTAATTTTATAGGGAAAAGCTGAGAGAATTATGCTGGAACTGGTTTTTGTGTACTAAATGACTAAATATTTAAGACAAGTCAGGAGCATTTTTCTGACATGTTTCATTCAGTTAACTTCCACTATCCCTGTTCCAATGAGGGCAACTATTTTCAAGGCTTTTTCTAATTGAAAAGTGTAACCTAGTTAAAACTTATTAGAGCTACATACCAAAACATCCATGATGGAGTATGAATATCCCTCTTACTGAGAAAATATGGTACTCAAATCGGCATTTACACAAATTTAAATGTAATTATTATTTGCAAATGGTGCACACAATTCACCATTTCTGTAATTTTAAATGTTATTACAACCATGACTTTAATCACAAACAATTCAGCTTCCCAGTAATGTTACAGGTCCATTGTAAAATAAAACTGTAGGGTTGGGTCAGGCACTATCACTCTTGGACCACAGCCACCAAAACGTGGGTACAGGGCCACAAATTGTGAACATTTATTTGTTAATTCTCAATTTTCATGTGATTCTATTTATTTTAATGTCACTTTGCAAGTTATGTTCCATAAAAAAACATGAGTGAGTACTGAAGTTTATGTACTAGTGCTGACAAGAATAAAATGACAAACAATAAATATTGTGTGAATCTTATCTTTTGATGTATTTCATTACAAGCTCGCCTTGCATGAAACCATTAAAATTCCCCTTTAAACAAAACACTGAGCTGATTGAGCCACCCCCCTCCCCCCAAAAATAGATAAAAACATTGCAGATAGAAATTGAATATAAGCCATTTTTTTTATCAATCAATTATATAATAACACACTTAAATGGATCCATATGGGAACCCATCAAGAGTGATTTACATTTAAACGGTGGTAATAGTTCATGTTTGTCACTGGCAACTTTTTCCTGTCATGTACATGCTCTATGAGGCGAGTTGGCTTGAGTCAATACAATATTAGGTTAACAAAAGTATGGGGCGAACTGGCTTTGGGGCGAATTTGTTATGAAAACTAGGCGAGAAAAACCAACTCGCCCCATGTTATTTTCGCCCCATCAAATATTTTACGTGAAATAACTCTCCAAAGTGCCACTTTTGAAAAAATGAACACCCTAAATGTTGTTAGGTATGCCCTAAAGATCAATTTGTGAAAGTTTTATCATGTACCAAGTTGGGGATCACGAAAATGTCTTTCTGAAAGGATTTTGTGACTTCGTCCCATGGTCTATTGTGTGCAGAGTCCAGCAAGGTCAAGCAGTCACCACAGATGTACTGTGCTGGATCTGGCAGGGTTAGGGTTAATGAACAGCAGTAATAGAAAACGCTTTAAGAACCGAGCAAGAATCACTAAACCACAACAACAACTAGAGAACTTTATTATTATTATTATTTCTTTTCGGCAATGAAACCGAGGATTCCTCAAAAGCGCCCAAGGTACTGTACGTAGCTCGTAAGCCTGAAGAAACCCGAGTAGGAGGATGAACGGAATGCCAGAAACACCGGGGCGAACCCCTTCTCTTAGCGATAAGCGTAACTTGGTTCTTTTACGTGCATGTCCTGGTTCAATATATACACAATACACACACACGGGACCAACGGCTTTACGTCCCATCCGAAGGACGAAGCAATAGTGGTTTAATTGCCTTGCTTAAGGACACACGTGTCGACGGCCGGGATTCGAACTCACGCTCTGCGGAACAGAATTAAAACACACGCTCTTAACCACTCGGCCACGACACTCCACTCCATTTATTGGAAGCTTTCAACTCACTGTAATAGGAAGCTGACACCTCCAGTCGGTTGCAATAATGCTTCAAACGACCCCTGACGTGAATGATATCTCCCAGCTCAAAACACGCAGATTGTCGCATTTCGTGGTCGCTCACTTTACCAAGGACGGCATCACTAAACGATGTACCGTCACCACTGACTGTGCCTGTATTCATAAATAAATAATAAAAACAAAATATGATCAAAGCTTGTGATTACTCAAACAGATCTCGAGGACCTCCGATCTACTTCACACTGAACATAAAAACTGACTAAACTTAAGATGTGCCATTCCAATTGATCGAGGAGTCCTGAATTTCAGCAATTTTCTAGACTCAAGGATTTTAACAAGTCAGTTAGGTCAGTATTTTTTGTTTACCACATCTGAAGCGGTTCTTAGGTTTGTAAGCATCCTTTCTTAACCACTTACTGGTATTGAACTGGTTAGCCTACTAACGTTTGTAACCAAATCTGCAACTTACCAAATTGTTCGTCCACGTTCTTTGATTTCCAACAACAGCAGTTAATAACCCCCGTTCCGTCATCAACTAAAACAATAAATATTAATATTTTACTCATCTTTACATGTATTTTCTTTTAATAAAAAAAAATAATATTATTATAATCATAAATAAATTTCAAAACTAATTTGGAAAGGATATCCTGATGCCTCTGGTTGTACACGTACAAAATCTATGGAGAGTCAATAACATTTTAAAAGTATTTTTGAACAAAATTGAAAATGTTTGTCACGGAAAGAATGCAGTATTTATGTACAATGTCTGTGTGTGGAGAGTCCAGAATTTTATGAAAATTGGAAATGTTTCTTAGTTCCAGATTAATATCTTTTCAACATTTTTGCAATAACTGTCCTATAAACATTGAGATTAATAAAATGAAAATATGATTGGCAATTTGGCATCAGAGGATGAAACAATCCTTCCAATATTACACTTGGAATCACCCTTGTTTTTTAGCATGATGTACAAAATAAAGAGGTGTTAAATTTTGTTTTTTCAAAATGTAGGAAATGGTCTTGAAAATTTCTCATAATGCGATTTATGTGTTTTTAAAGGTAGTATACACCATTGGTAATTGTTTGAATTATCAGGAATGGGTGGATTTGGGGGGTTGTATTTCATAGTAAATATCGTTTAACTGACCTGTCCGAAGTTTTACAATCATGGTTGCCGAGAAAAGCAAGAAAAACGACGTTCGTATTCAACCGGAGTCAGGCAGTTTTTCTAATGTTGTTTTGGGTTTTTTTTGCGATCGCCGCCCGACGATCATCAATTTTGGTTTATACAATTCAATTATCACGAACAATTACAGGATATCTAAGGCAATCATTTTGCTGGATGCCTACAATCATTATTTACTTCCAAATAAGTAAGATATTTCTTAATAATTCAGTAGTAATTTTTTTAAATATCTGCAAATGGTGTATCCTACCTTTCTGTAGCTTAAACTCACCTCCATAATGAAACATACTGGTTCGTTCCTCTACCCTCACTAGCCATCCGATGATGTCCACCCTGTATATGGGATGATTCTTGTACGCAAACGCACCTAAAACAAAATTATTTGGGATTCACAATTAAAATGTATGTATGTTGGGCGCAATCGGTCGATCGCGTTGCGCTAGCGGTCGGTCTTGACAGATATCTCGGACTTCACTTAGTCCAGCCATAGCAAACATGCGTTAAACTTCAAATGTTTCGCTTCTCGCTAAAGTGCATAAACAATGGGAAAATAAACGAGGTTCCCAGACGTCCGACCGCGAGAATACTAACTTCGGATTTTTGTCAGATTTTAGTATTTAGTAACGCCCGATCAACACTCTTCACATTTAAACGTTATCGCGTAGGATGCGCATATACTTTGCAACATAGCAACCATTACGCGTATTATTGCGTTGCACAAAATGTACAAAGACTTGGCGTCTAGTGTGGCGATTATGAACATTGGTCGTCGATCGCCAAGCGACCGACTACCGACTTTAAACCAGGCTTAGAGTTTAAAATAAAGACTAAGTCATCAGCATATCCAATGTAAATAAACCTTCGCCAGTCGGGTACTGCTCCAACTGCAGAATATCTGCAATGTACAGTTTGGCATACGATCTGTTCGTGGGATCCAAATGCCAAAACTGCTTTGGAATTGGAAGGAATTCGGTGCAGGAAATTCCACTTTTCTCGGGACCCATCTCGTCAGAAATATCTACATTACAGCAAGGTCAACTTTGCGCACATTCCACTGACAAAGGCCAGGAACTGACATTTCAAACAGATTTGCAAAAAATTTGGGTCCCAAAATGTTCTCTAGTACTAGTATCAACAAACAAACATGCGGAAGGCTAGTGCACGTGCCTAATGTTTTGATTTTCCCGCAAAATTATCCTCGATCGCAAAATATAACCAAAGAAGAAGTAAATACCAGCTAAAATTAGTATTGATAAAATTAAACCTCAATTTTATTTTGGATTTCGTTGATAATTTGTATTCTAATGTGTATTTTGTTGTTAACAAATTAATTTTAAATTGAAAAAATGATCTTTGCTTTTATTTTGTTTGACTTTTTAGTAGTCTGGTTACTGTACTCTTTTTGACCTGAAGCTTGCTTTTATCCATTCGCGATAGCAGTTAGTACCAGCCTAATTCCTGCCAACGGCGTAAACAAATCCATGGCGCTATCGCTGCAGTTTTCAAAACTTCAAGTTCAACAACACTAGTATCACTCTTTATTGGTAGGGCCTATGCTTGCGGCAAACAGATCGATGTACATGTATCCTGTTTTTTATGACCACATGTCTATGTAATTTTATTTTCTCGAAAAAGTAAAGGGAAAATAAATTATGTGCGGCGTTTTGTAACACGCCCACTTTCCGGACAGTCTGCAGGCTGAGTAATGTCATAGCAACCGCCGGGGGCAGAATAATTATCATATAAATCATAATGTGAATATTTAAAAGGGAAATTGAGTCATTTCTAGGCTACTTTAAGTTTTTATATTAAAGCATTTGTACTAATTTGCATTCTAACTGTTTATATCCCGATTGTCATATCATTCATATTGTTGTACACATATGAAATTATGATCATTATGTGCGGTTAAAGAAATTTCAAGAAATTGTTTATTTATAATATTTGTATCTGCTTTGTGCACAGTATGGGAAAAACATTTGTCTGTGTTTAAAGGTAGGACCTAGGTAGGATACACCATTTGCAGATATCTAAATTTCTTACTAATACTACAGAAGTCAGAATTATTATGTCTTTACTTATTTTAAAGTAAATAATGATTTTTGGCATCCAGCAAAAAGATTGCGCTAGATATCCTGTAGTTGTTCCGAAAAATTGAATTTATTAAAAACAATCATAATTGCTGGACGGCGATCGCGAAAAAAACAAGAACAACTGCCTGATGCCGGTTGAAAACGTACTCTGTTATTCTTGTTCTTTGCTTAGTAAAACTTCAGACAGGCCAGTTATACGATATTTACTATAAAATACAACTCCCCAAATCCACCCATTCCTAATAATTCAAGCAATTACCAATAGTGTATCCTACCTTAATACTATACTACTAGCACCAAGTGATATCCCATAACTCCTTGTGTAAGTTGCAGTCCCAATGTGGTATTAACCTTCCTAAACGTTTCTTTTTTTTTCTCCAGCACCGAAAAAGTCTGAGGGATTGACTTCACAGCATAAGCATCATTAACGAGTCTTAATGTCCGAGGCCAGAAGCCATATGTGTACCCTATTTCAGTATTTGAGTTGGACAATGCATTAAATTAACAGCAGAAGCCAGTTTAAAGAATTTGAGAAGCTTGTTATACTTCTTTGGGTCAGTTAAGATCCTGTGAGGATGGATAACTACCACGTGCTTGAGATGATAGGAGAGGGCTCCTTCGGTAAAGTGTACAAAGGGAGGAAGAAATATACAGGCAAGGTATGTCTTGACTCAATTTCAATTTGAGGGGGAAGAATGCAACATTAACCATGAGGCAATTTGAGGTTTAGTTTTACCTCGAGGTAACCCACAAAACCCTGTTCAACCTGGTAAAACCTTGAGGTCAACCTTAAGTTACCACCTGGTTGATTTGTCCTTTTCAGAAGTATTGCACAAAAAACATACTATATATGTGACCTGTCATCACAAAATGAGCGTAAAGTCGGCAAAATCAAAAATTGAGATATGGGTATTTCTAAATTCTGTGGAAACAGAGCTTTCCAATGGTATATAACACTTGAAGGTTTGATACTCAATATTTTTTTCTTTTTCTTTTTTAGTCTGGAGTCGTAATATAGAGATTATGAGAAAACGGGCATTTCTTGCGAGAAATTGTGTAAAAGGCATAGGAAGGCATAGTCAAAATTGTCTCGAAAACTAATTTTGTTTTTATCTGATCGTCCTGAAAAATTGGGAATTGATTGTTGGGGATTTAGTCTTAATAAAACCCATATAATCTCAAAATCGACCACCCCTTCAAATTTTGACTTTGACTGGCCGTACTGGGAAATCACTCCGTGCGACTTTACGCTCATTTTGTGATGACAAGTCACATATATATTCATTCAATAGTTAACAACATTAAAACATTGTCTTCTAAAATTTTTGTCTTAGGCCGTTGATTGCATGGAAATGTTAATGATTCTACAACAAATGATGCAAATCTTGTCATTCTTATCAGGTAGTTGCGCTGAAGTTCATCCCCAAACTAGGCCGCAGTGAGAAAGACATTGAGAATCTTCGCAAGGAGATTGAAATCATGAGAGAGTTGCACAACGAGAACATCATTGAGATGTTGGATAGCTTTGAGACGGAGAAAGAAGTAAGTTGAAGTCTTAAAGCAGCAAAAGTTCTCAAAACTGAACCTGACAAAGCTGTATAAATGCTGTATATTCTGAGAAAATAATATTCTAAGATTTCGATTTTGAACCAACTTCTAATGAAAATGTCCAAAAATGCATTTCGGATTTCTTTTGTGATTTTGTTTCTCTCAAAATGACAGCATGCCAGAAGGAATAGTTTCACAGGAAGCTTATAATCATTACTTTTTGGATAGTTACAACAAGTATACTGTTTCTTTAGGTAACGCCATTTTGCCTGTGACAATTTAATCTTCATGACAATTGTGCCATTTTTTTTGTTTTGGGGCGAGCTTTGAAATAGTTATGCATGTGATTTGTTGTTGTGATAAATCTCAGGTGGTTGCAGTCACTGATTATGCGGAGGGAGAGCTTTTCCAGATTCTTGAAGATGACGGCAGCTTGCCAGAACATCAGGTACAGTTGCAACCTAGTGCCCTGGGTCCTAGTGCCCAGGGTCCTAGTGCCCAGGGTCCTAGTGCCCTGGAGTGCCCTGGGTCCTAGTGCCCTAGGTCCTAGTGCCCTGGGGTGCCCTGGGTCCTAGTGCCCTGGGTCGCCCTGGGTCCTAGTGCCCTGGGTCCTAGTGCCCTGGGTCCATTAAGTATTCCGGGAATTTCCGCACTGCGAATTTGCAAAAGTTGAACACATTTCAACTCCAGCGAATTTACTCAGCGAACGTTTCGTTATGTCAAATTCAATCCGCGTCCGCTTTTGTGTGAGATATGAACAGGCCTTAACCCTAACCCTAACCTTGCCGGACACAGCGCAGTTCATCAGGTAAACAAAATCTGGTGCACTTTGATGTATTTAGCTGCCAACAACAATGCATAAACCACCACAGTCTAAGACTATGAGAGCTAATCCCCATTGGACAATGACAGAGATGGATTCTGCTGTGTTCTGTGACCACAGACTATGAAGCAGTTTGACCTTGAGATTTCTGCCCTGATGGATCTCGCTGCACTCCGCAGCCACGACACTTGTGGCAAACGATGCAATCTGATGCATTTTGGCAGGGTTTCTAGCCAAAATACCCTGGAAGAGGGTTAGGGTTAAGATGCATCTAAACTAACTACTTATCTTACAGGGGGGACTTGTCCTTGAATTGAAGACGAATTGTAAAGATAAGACTAGTTTCGTGAAATCGGCCCAGGTAAATTACTTGCTTTGGAAGAGTGACCTCTAAAGTTGTCAAAAACATGGAAGACTCTTCGTTATCATATCAGGATTGATGATTACATGTGTACTGGTATTGCATGTGTACTTCCGTCAGGTTCAAGACATCGCTGCACAGCTTGTCTCCGCCCTACACTACCTACACTCTCATCGTATCCTGCACAGAGACATGAAGCCACAGAATATCCTGCTAGGCAAAGGAGGAGTGGTTAAACTCTGCGACTTTGGCTTCGCTAGAGCCATGAGCATCAACACACTGGTGCTCACGTCCATCAAGGTAGATTGCTTATTAGGAGCCATAGCCAAGTCATTCTGACACGGCCTTAGAGAGTTTATCACAATCCATCCCAACTGGGAACCTAGTACCCAATTGGGAACGCAGCTAGTCCAACCCAACTAGTGCCGTTTTCCAAACCCCTGGCTTCGGCTCCGTCTTTGCCTTCGGCCCATTGCTAAACTGCACGAATGAAGCCCGAGATGAAGACGAAGCTGGGGTTTGGAAAACAGCTGTGATAACTTATGCCTTGGTGTGTTGGTGTGCATCTGAACCAGGTACCCAAGTACTGGTTCCAGATTAGTCAGGAACCGGTTGCAGAGTAGCCAGGAACCGGTTGCAGATTAACCAGGAACCGATTGCAGATTAACCAGGAACTGGTTGCAGATTAATCAGGAACCGGTTGCAGATTAACCAGGAACCGGTTGCAGATTAACCAGGAACCGGTTGCAGATTAATCAGGAACCGGTTGCAGATTAACCAGGAACCGGTTGCAGATTATAAACCAGGAACCGGTTGCAGATTAACCAGGAACCGGTTGCAGATTAACCAGGAACCGGTTGCAGATTAACCGGGAACCGGTTACAGATTTGCCGGGAACCGGTTGCAGATAAACCAGGAAAAACAAATGTTTGGAATGCCATTTGTTGCGTATTTTCAATGCGAAAAACGGTCTACATGGAAGACCAAAACAGATTGCAAGTTTGTAGGCTTTTGAAAATCTGTCCTAGAGTTAGGTACCATGGTGGATTTCCCAAAAATAAATCTATCAGCTCCGAAATATTTCAATAACAATTCTTTCCTTTTGTACATAGTTTCACTTTCATATATCTAGTGATTGAATTTATGAATTGTCGACATATTTAACCAGTTCGCGCCGGGATTATTTGAACATCCCCGAGCTGACCCGATGCGAAGTGGTTCAGGCTGATAGTGCCAGGAAGCACACCCATGGATTTCCGGCCTTGCTCGCTGCTGACAGACATTTCCAGCCTTGCTTGTGGCGTGTTTATGCGCCATCCGTTTTGAATATGGGAAAAATTCGAGTTTATATACGTCATCCGGCGCGAACTGGTTAATAAATCTTCATTCATCAATCTGCTAGCTTCTGACGACTTGTCCATTATTCCACAGGGGACGCCACTGTACATGGCACCAGAGTTGGTGGAGGAGAAACCCTACGACCACACAGCCGACCTCTGGTCCCTCGGCTGCATCTTGTATGAGCTGTTTGTTGGAACACCCCCGTTCTACACCAATAGCATCTTCCAGCTGGTCAGCCTGATTATTAAAGTAAGTTTGTGTTCGCGGCAACAAGTTTGCTCAATTTGAGTAATAGCAACGACAACAAAAATCAGGAGAAGGCCGATATTATCACTTTCGGGGATTTTTTTAAAGGTTTAAACATGAACAGCCTATAAATTAGAGTTTTAACTAACAATTTATGAGAAAAAAAAGAAATCGACCGGCAACACATTTTTGTGTGTACAATGCCATATCTCGAAATGGCATTTGCCGACTTCCGCCTGGTTTTGGCCTGGTGGGTCACATATATGATGCAGTTCCAACATGGTGTTTTATGGGTTATACATGAAGAATATATTATGAAAGTCTGTAAAAAAGAAAGAAATTAGGTAATGGAATTAAGATTTCAACCATTTTTATTTGCAGGATCCAGTTAAATGGCCCAAGAACATGAGTCCCGAATTCAAGGTTGGTATGCGTGGAGACTCCAAATTAAAGTTGACTTAATTTTGAAACGATTTATGAAAATAAATAAATGTGGTTAATTAATATTGTTATATCGTGTGGTTGGATACTGTAATTTCATTGGTCGGGAGCAATCATGTGTCCCGTCTAAGCTTATTGCCAAGCAATTGAACCCAATTGGTTTATATGGTGTAACAAAGTCTAACATACTCATGGTTTTTTTTGGTAGGATTTCCTGCAAGGTTTGTTGACCAAGAACCCAAGATCTCGGTTGTCTTGGCCACAACTTCTACACCACCCATTTGTAGCCGACAAAGTCCAAGGTAAGATTATAGAAACAAAGGTGGCCCTTCACAGGGCCCAACTTCATTGTACAGCGTATTAACCAGTTCGCGCCGGATGACATATATGAACGCAAAGTTTCCCCAGATTCAAAATGGATGACGCATAAACACGCCACGAGCAAGGACGGAAATGTCTGTCGGCAGCGAGCAAGGCCGGAAATGCGTGGGTGTGCTTCCCGGCACTATTGGCCTGAACCCGCTTCGGATCGAGTTTCGTTAAAAATAATCCCGCCCCTCGGCTCGGTGATGTTAAAATAATCCCGGCGCGAACTGGTTAAACAGTTTAGCCAAAAAAATGGCCTCGGGGTTTGGAGCATTGAATTTGTAATCTGTAGGTAAAGCTACAGGTTGTGGGTTCGAGTCCGGCCTGGGACTACGGTGCATGTGCCCTTGGGCAAGGCACTTTGTCACTCATTACTTCTCTCCACCCAGGAGTAAATGGGTACCCGTAATGGGTGCATCCAGCTGTATACTCCCCAGGGAGCTGAGATGATATTTGGACTGCTTCGTCGGCCCTAATGATCAGGGATAATAATAATGTAAAGCGCTTTGATCTGAGTTGAAGGTAGTATACACCATTGGTAATTGCTTGAATTATCATGAATGAGTGGATTTGGGGGGTTGTATTTTCTACTATCATTTAACTGACCTGTCCGAAGTTTTACAATTATGAATGCCGAAAAAAGCACCAAAAACAGCATTTGTTTTCAACCGGTGTCGGGCGGTTATTCTTATGTTATTGTTTTTTTTGCGATCGCCGTTTGGTGATCGCGAATTTTGTTTTATAAAAATTTTTCGGGAATAATTACAGGATATCTAGCACAATCATTTTGCTGGATGCCTAGAATCATTATTTACTTTCAAATAAGTAAGATATTTCCTAAAAATTCGGTAGTAAATATTTTTGATATCTGCAAATGGTGTATCCTACCTTTGAAGGCGCTATATAATAATCCGTAATTATTAAAATAAATCAAATAAACGTAACAGTTTAATTTTCAAACATTATTAAAAATACACTATAATTAACAACAAATTACCTAGCCGGTAAACATAATTGTATTTTGTTAAAGTTTTTTTCCGTTGAGGTTTATAATTCCTTTGAATTAATTAATCAAATAAATTTTCAGCTGGATAATCTGACAAACAGAATGCATATCGCTACAAAAACTATGAAAGGCAAGTATTGAAAAGTATAGTTTAGCATTGGTTTCATCTTAGTAGCCAGGAGCGTTTTGCAGCGTCGTCGGAGTGTTTCTAACTTTGGTTCGTCTCCAAAGTTAAGTCTCCATATTGACCCTTGACCTTGAGTCAGCTCTAGGAAGCTCAACCACTCCGGCACTCTGTGTGGTCGTTTCGCAGACAGTTCTCTGACATTTTGCAAGAGTTTGTTTTTTTGTTCTAGGATCTCGTAGCGGCTGGCTTGGGCCATCAGTTGGTCGACCTCTTCCAGTTTTTGGTCCACCAGAGCTGCCTCTTTGCTGTTAACAGCGAGCGCGGTTTCAAACGCCCTCAATCTGTCGTAGTAAACTGTCTCCAGTTCTTCCTTAAGTTTCTGTGCTTCCGGGATCCAACCTGCTCCTTTGTTGATCTTTCTCTTTGTGGCGTCAAACGCGGCTTCCAGTGTCCGTCTCGATTTGTCGGTTTGCTGGAAGGCTTTGTTTAGTTCCATCTTGTTTTGCTCGGCTTCAGCGACCAGTTTGACCACCTCTCGTTGACACCTCTCCACAGCCTCGGTCAAGCCAACCAGGGTGTGTTTCTTAGTCTGATGATCCAGAACGGAGCAAGTCCTGCACACCAGCTGCTCGCACGTCCCGCAGTAGTAACTTAGATTCTGATCAGGGTGCCGGCCGCATTTTGGGACATCCTCCCGCAATTTGGGACCTTTCCTGAGAAGCTGTTCCATCATTGTGACCTCCTCGACCAGGGCAGTCAAGACGAAATTAGTTGGAAGATCATGAGTAACTCTTCCCTTGAGCATAGTTTCGTGCCTGCACAGAGGGCAGACTAGCGTCGCTTCGTATTTGTTTTGGCGCTGTCTGAATTCTTGAAGGCATGTAAGGCAGAAACTATGCAGACAGTCCAGCACTTTGGGCTGCCTGATACGGTTGGCACAAATGGAACATTCTAGATGATCTACACTTATCTTCTCCAACACCGACTCGGGCGTTACGTTGGATGCCATCTTGGCCTATATCTTGACTGTCACCACAGCAACTGAGCCACGTAAAAAAAAATGAAATATGCTGAAATTAACATATGTGACCTGTCATCACAAAATGAGCATAAAGTCGCACGGAGTGATTTCCCAGTACGGCCAGTCAAAGTCAAAATTTGAAGGGGTGGTCAATTTTGAGATTATATGGGGTTTTTTAAGACTAAATCCCCAACAATCAATTCCCAATTTGTCAGGACGATCAGATAAAAAAAAAAAAATTATGAGACAATTTTGACTATGCCTTTCTTTGCGCGTCCACACAATTTCTCGAAAGAAATGCCCGTTCCCTCATAAACTCTGTATTAAGACTCCAGACTAAAAAAATAAAAAAATAAAAATATGGAGTATCAAACCTCCAAGTGTTATATACCATTGAAAAGCTCTGTTTCCACAGAATTTAGAAATACATGTACCCATATCTCATTTTTTTATTTTGCCGACTTTACGCTCATTTTGTGATGACAGGTTATATATTTTGATGACGTTAGTGTTAAATTATTTTGAATTGCAATTCAAACCTAGAAATTCTAAGTATGCTGTTTTCCCCTGAAAAAATGAGACTCTATCTGTTCGATAGAGGGACCAACATTTCTCAGTTTTAAGTTAAAAAAATGAATGAAAATTGAATGTATACAGAGGGTGCCAAATCAGAAAGAATAGGGCGGGCGTTCGATCAGTTCGAATCAAAATTTCTTGATGGCAGCCATAACCACTGTGGAATAATTTCACAGAGTGTTTAGAGTCATTATACCCTAAGGTCCTAGGCATTCATTTTGTGTACAGTACACAGCACTACAAAATACTACTCAATTCTCATAAGCCAGTGTAGTAAGAGTGCTGCATACTGCAGTTTTGATACTGAAGTAGTATTTTGTAACGTTAAGGTTAATATCTTTACAACAAGAAAGATTTATTTTTTACAGTATTTTCGTTGGTTACTGTTTGGACACTTCAAATAAAACCTAGTAGACTAGAGTTGATGGCTTCTGATTTGTCGAGACTCGATCACATGGAGGGCATTATTTTGTAGTAATTGCCCGGCTTTCAAGAAGAAGCGAATAAATGTCCCCTGAACCAGCATTAATCAAGCATCATGTAAGCCAATGATTGGACCAATTGCAACAGTCCCAAGGTAACTTGTAACAAGGACGCGTCAAATCTTGATACTGCGAGAAAAAAATGTACGCGAAGAACGTTTGTATCTATACGCACGGCATTTTTAAAATGCGCGTGTTGTCTGTTAACGCTAGTGCGTTGCTATGCACGGTGGGCATCAGTAGTCAGCTAGTCTGGTCTCAAAGTATGGGTAATAATAACAACACATATTGAAAAGACAGGGTACCATGCATAAGCTAAAATATGACCCCTGAACATGAAAACAAAACGATGCAAATATCGCCGAATGAAAAGTCACAAAATTTTGAGCATTTTAATCATTTATCTCGTTAAAAAGATATTTATTTTGGCTCGGTCCATTACCAGCGGTCATACCCCAAACTGGTCATTATCACGCAGTAATGACCGGGTCATCGCACTGTTATTCCCTAATTAATCTTAATCGCTAAGATAGAGATTACCTTAATAAAACTTACTTGAACTTAATTGTGGTGTTCCAGTCCCTTCCTCGTAGTTACTTTAAAAAGTCAGAAACAGAAAAGTTAGAAGTGGTCAACATCAATAGAAAGTCACAACTAGTACTGTTTAAGAACATATGGGACATTGCGTGCTACACTAACATTGCACATGGACCTTTACAGGACAGGAAATGATTGCAAACTGTAAAATCCAAGTTTTTATTTTTAGATTCGTTGGGTCAAAGGTCAGTCTTGTGGAGAGTTCACAATGCAAATAGATTGTGGGCCTTTTCGAAACCTTTGCTTCGACTTCGACTTTGCCTCCAAATTCGACTTTGCCTCCGAATTCCGAATCACGAATCGCTATGAAGCAAATAGAAATGGAAGCAAACGGAAATATAGTCTAACTTTTTGGTTCGCATCGATCGAGTGAATGTTTCTGAAGCACAACAGGCATCAAAATGTGGCTTGGGATCTCACAGTTGGGAATCTAAAATCGCCTTAAGCCAAAGACGAAGACGAATAAGACGAAGCCAGGGATTTGAAAAGGCCCTGTGTATGGTATATGTGACCCGCTCCATCATAATCAGGAAAAAGTCTCAAAATGAGATATGCACATGGTGAGAAAGGGAATTTCATAAGCTTTATAATGATACCCATCACAAGTGTGTATCTGTTAAGGTTATCGAGTTATGGTCTGATGAAGATGACAGGTGTATATTTATTTGCCGAATCCACATTTGAGAAAAACAGCTTTGAAATAAATAAAATTGACCAAAATCATAGGGACAGCGCACACAAATCCTCTTCTATTTCATCTTTGTTGATCGTTTTTACATACAAGACATAATGACAATAATCTGTGATAACTACACTTCCTAAAAATACAATGTTCAGAAAAACGACTTGGTCACGATTTTTACCCGTGCGTCCATTCAACGGCCGATTGCGTAAATTGGCCTCACCGACTTATTCCTGATTGCGATGGAGCGGGTCAGATATAGAACAATGCCAGAGATGGATCCTGCTGCATTGGGTGACCACAGACTCTGAGGCAGTTTGGCCTTGAGATTTTTGGTCTGATGGAAATTGCTGTACTGGGAGGGAGGCATAGAGTTAATATACACAGATCCATAACATCTTGGCGTGAGCATCAGACATCATCAGTTTGATTATCTCTCCCAACTCTTTCTTTCTGACAGTTAACCAGTTCGCGCCGGATGACGTATATAAGTTTTCCCCAAATTCAAAACGAATACCGCATAAACACGCCAAGTTCAAGTCCGGAAATGTCTGTCAGCAGCGAGCAAGGCCGGAAATGCGTGGGTGTGCTTCCCAGTACTATCGGCCTGAATCCCCTTCGGATCGAGTTTCGTTAAAAATAATCCCGCCCCTCGGCTCGGTGATGTTGAAATAATCCCGGCGCGAACTGGTTAAGGAGGTACTGGTACACAGAGCAATTGATCTTTCTAGTTTTTTTGGCATACCTAAGTAGTTTTATTTTTACTCGTTTCAGTTTCCCCATCCTCGAGTTCTGAACTCCCCGAGCAGCCATTTACCGAGGAGCCCACTCCGCAGCAGAGAGCAGCAAGAGACAAGGCCTCAAGACAGAAGGCTAGTAACCTGCCTGCTGGTACTACAATCATGCGCAAACTCAAGGGCAGAGAGGCACCGCAAGAAGAGGTAAAAAACAAGTCGCCAGTCTGTGGTTTTGTTCTGGTCGATTCTACCAGAACTTCAGCCTAAACTGTGCTCGAACCTAGCATCCTCAAATTCCTCACTGAAAATCAGCTGGTGGCTTTTCATTAATAAACGGTAATGATAAATGCAAAATGTGTAATAAAGGCAAAAAGCGAAACCGGCCCATTGAAAATGCACTGGGGTCAAACTTTGCGATAATTTTGTTTGTCAATTTTGTTTAGGAAAAGGATCATTTATTAACAAAAAGGCTTGTTGCCACTCGAATCTGTTACCATTTAGCGACATTTTTACGTTTTCAGAAAATGTCTGCTTGTTTTGAAAACTAGAACACATTTGATGGAAAAACCAACCCGACCTGAAGTCGAGGTCAGGTCGGGTCGGTTTAGGTTTCAGGTCGGGTCGGTTTAGGTTTCAGATCGGTTTAGGTTTCAGATCGGGTCGGATTAGGTTTCAGATCGGTTTAGGTTTCAGGTCGGGTCGGTTTAGGTTTCAGGTCGGGTCGGTTTAGGTTTCAGATCGGTTTAGGTTTCAGATCGGTTTAGGTTTCAGATCGGGTCGGATTAGGTTTCAGATCGGTTTAGGTTTCAGATTGGGTCGGATTAGGTTTCAGATCGGGTCGGTTTAGGTTTCAGGTCGGGTCGGTTTAGGTTTCAGGTCGGGTCGGTTTAGGTTTCAGATCGGTTTAGGTTTCAGATCGGTTTAGGTTTCAGATCGGGTCGGATTAGGTTTCAGATCGGTTTACGTTTCAGATTGGGTCGGATTAGGTTTCAGATCGGGTCGGATTAGGTTTCAGATCGGGTCGGTTTAGGTTTCAGGTCGGGTCGGTTTAGGTTTCAGGTCGGGTCGGTTTAGGTTTCAGATCGGTTTAGGTTTAAGATCGGTTTAGGTTTCAGATCGGGTCGGATTAGGTTTCAGATCGGTTTAGGTTTCAGATTGGGTCGGATTAGGTTTCAGATCGGGTCGGTTTAGGTTTCAGGTCGGGTCGGTTTAGGTTTCAGGTCGGGTCGGTTTAGGTTTCAGATCGGTTTAGGTTTCAGATCGGTTTAGGTTTCAGATCGGGTCGGATTAGGTTTCAGATCGGTTTAGGTTTCAGATTGGGTCGGATTAGGTTTCAGATCGGGTCGGTTTAGGTTTCAGATCGGGTCGGTTTAGGTTTCAGGTCGGTTTAGGTTTCAGGTCGGGTCGGTTTAGGTTTCAGATCGGTTTAGGTTTCAGATCGGTTTAGGTTTCAGATCGGTTTAGGTTTCAGATCGGGTCGGATTAGGTTTCAGATCGGTTTAGGTTTCAGATTGGGTCGGATTAGGTTTCAGATTGGGTCGGATTAGGTTTCAGATTGGGTCGGATTAGGTTTCAGATCGGGTCGGATTAGGTTTCAGATCGGGTCGGTTTAGGTTTCAGATCGGGTTTACACAACGTTTAATATTGAATACGTGCACTTGATAATTATTATTCTTATTAATATTAATTTTCAAGTTTTGTGAATTAATTACTGTTTAGTCGCCTCAAAAACAAGAAGCCTGGACTGCCAAGAAAGCGACTAACAAGCCGAGCAAGGACCCCCCACCTGCAAGCACGGCGGGTAAGAGCGAACCCTGGAACAGCCTGAAAGAGGCAGAGCCCACGCCGCGAGAGGATCGTATCTCGCAGGATTACGCCCGGGAGTTTCCTAGCGTGGAGGTAGAGAGCAGGAAGGTGCTACGCCGGGAGGGCGGAGCTAAGGGGAAGGAGGGAGGAGTCAGGAAGAGCATTGAGCAGGTCAAGCTGACCGAGGAAGAGGTGAGGTTATTAACAAGTTCGACCCGGGATTATTTTAATATCACCGAGTCGAAAGGCGGGATTATTTTTAACGAAGCTCTATCCGAAGCGGGTTCAGGCCGATAGTAACGGGAAGCACACCCACGCATTTCCGGCCTTGCTCGCTGCTGACAGACATTTCCAGGCCTTGCTCGTGGCCTATTTATGCGTCATCCGTTTTGAATCTGGGGAAAACTTTGCATTTATATACGTCATCCGGCGCGAACTGGTTAAGGGTGGAAATGGGATTTTTGAGAGTTTTGACTGTTCGAAACAAGACATGTTTCTCTCATGATTTCACATTTCAGGAATTTCTAGTGAATTTCATTTCGACCATAAAACTCTGCTGGAAATTCAGTGTCCCACTTATTCATGTATCGGTTTTCTCTGAAAATGACTGAACATTTCTGTCTGAAATTTTGCTGCAGAAATTAAATAAATCTGCCCAAAGCTGATATGGATATGAACATGAATATATGAAAATGTTTGCAGAATTTATTTAATTTCCTAAGTTTTGTATCTCGTGTTTACAAGCTCACTTTGATCAGGTATTAAAATAAAGATAAGAAAAAAGTTGTTTTTATTGTCTTGCATCTTTAGGAAACCAAACTCATTGCACTGCTGCCTTTGTTTATAAAACAATAAGTAATAATGTGATATATTTTTTTAATAAGGAAATAATGACATTTTTACAAATAATTATGTCAAGGAATGCCACCAATCATCAGTTTTTTGTTTATATTTTTTTCATTTTTTTCCCATTTTTTTCCTTTATATTATTGTGTTTATTATATTTTTTTAGGTCAAATAAATACAAAAAATCTAAATTTTCCAAATTTGTATTTAGGAATTGGACAGCGAGGATGAGTGGGACACGCTATGCGACACAACTAGCCCCGAGTCATGTGACCCAGACTCGGTGGCAGCCCTTCTGAAGGACGAGGCCTTCGTGTCAAAGGTCGCAGCCAGGCTTAAGGACACATCGGAGCAAGTATTGGAAGGCATGTTGGAAGGAGCGTCCAGGTTGCGGCTAGTGTACCGAGTGGTGTCCAATATACTGGAGTACAGGGGGTATGTTAATTGGTACTCTGCGGGTTCCAAAGGGTCCAGACTATATTCCTGTTGGTATCTAAGGCCGTGTCCAAAACGAGTGTCTAGAGCTACAGCTACGGCTATTGTCTGCGTCGGCCATTTTGTAGCGCTGTCTGAAATGCCGTCTAGAGCTACAGCTACGGCTACAACGTCACAAATATCTAGCCGTAAAAGAAGTTGTCTAGCTCAGGCCAAACAAAATGGCGGCAGCACTAACTTTAATTTTGGAGCAAATTTTTGTTTATTTTTCAATAATAGTGCATTGAATTGAAACCAACAGATCGACTAATACATGTACGTCAATATCATCAGGTATTTCGACTGGCTGTAAACAAACATTGCGTAACAACTAGCAGACGATAATTGTTGTAATTTCTTACATCGTAATTTTGCAAACACTCATTCAAGCATCGCTTGGGGGCGCAATAACTATCCGTAGGCTCTACCGTAGCTGCGTCAGAATTCCGTTTACCTTAGCGCCTACGTAGACGGAGCTATAGCTGTAGACGTAGACCGTAGCTCTAGATACTTGTTTCGGACACGGCCTTACCGACTCATCGACTGACTGTTACTTGTGCGTTAGACTTGCTTAAGTCTCAACTTGCCCACAATTTTGAAACCGGAGGAATATCCTGTAATGCCAGTAAGTGGGCTAAATCTGTCCCATTGTCTACCACCACATGCACAAAAAGACTTGACATATATACACAGTTTTTCAAACCATTTTTGTCTGATAATGGTCCTGTTTGTTTATTTGCTGTTACATAAAATTGGCTCAATATATTCTGCGATTTATCGTACAAACCCGTTATGTCACATTGCAGGACTTATATTGGCTTGCACAGTGTTTTTCTTAATTTATTATCTTTATTAAAACATTTCAATTTTTCTTACAGCGATCTCGATTTGCTGCTGCAGTTCTGTACTGCTGTTGACATTCCACGAGGACCAGTGAAGTTATTGAATGAACTAAAAGACAATCCAAACGTGAAAAAGGTATCCCCCCCCCCCCCCCCCCAAGCCTTTTATTAGTTTTTGCAATGCTATTATTAATTCTTTCTGGTAATTAAACCAAGGATCCCTCAAAAGCGCCTAGGCACTGTAGTTCGCAAGCCTGAAGAAACCTGTAGAAAGAAGACAAGGAGAAGAAGGTACAATTTTAGAGGTGGAAAGAAAACCCCAGAAGAATATCCTAGGGAAAACCCACGTAAGCAGGTAGGAACTGAAAACCCAATCCACATATTGGCCCAGGCGGGGTTCGAACCCGGGCCATAGCGGTGGAAGGCGAGGAAAGAACCACTAACGCCAACCTGACTCCCGGCAATAGACGGGATTAGACAGTGTTCACAAATCCAATTTGTTTTGGCTCTAAATGAATAAGATTATCGACTGATGTCTTGAGGACATTTTGACACCAAGTTAGAAAACTTTGATGTAGCGTTATTATTATTATTATTATTTCTTTTCGGCAATGAACCCGAGGATTCCTCAAAAGCGCCCAAGGCACTGTAGCTCGTAAGCCTGAAGAAACCAGTAGGAGGATGAACGAAATGCCAGAAACACCGGGGCGAACCCCTTCTCTTTTAGCGATAAGTGTGACTGGGTTCTTTTACTTGCGCGTCCAGGTTTAATATATACATTATACACACACACACGGGACCTACGGCTTTACGTCCCATCCGAAGGACGAAGCAATAGTGGTTTAATTGCCTTGCTTAAGGACACACGTGTCGTCACCGGGACTCGAACTCGCGCTCTGCGGAACAGAAAACCCAGCTCTTAACCGCTCGGCCACGACACTCCACAATTTGTTGACGCAAGATGCCAACAAGTCTTCCGTTTTGCCATTGACAACTCCAAGAGTGATTAGCCTATGTTTCATTCAAAACGGAGATCCTCCAGGCTCCAATGGCAAAACAAATAAAACAGTCCCATTCAATATTGGGTTTTGTCCGACCTGGGACTCTAACCCACGACCTCTTGTTTACTAGTGCAGACCTCTAATACTACGCGACCACTAAGCTTACTTGGGTAAGCTGGCTCGTTCAAATCAGAAAATAGCTGCGGGTATCACAGTATTGTCAGTTTGCTGTTTATCGGTAGAAGGTTGATTCAGAGTTGATTCATCATATTGTTATGTTTCCACTTCCAGCAACCTTGGTGCGTTCAGATCCTGATGGACTTGACTACCGCCATCACGGCTTACATGGTGTCAGAGGTCGGGAGAAAACTGACACCAGACAGGTATGCCGTAACTATAAGAAATCTATCAAGGTGGATCTAGAACACAACATTTGGAGGAGAAGTGAGACAAACCGGCCCGGTTGCGAATTGTTTTTTCAAAAACAACATCCAAACGAATGGATTGTTACAATACCTTTAATTTAAATGTGACCCGCTCCGAGAAAAAGGTGACATAAGTCGCGCTATACTTTTATGAGTAATGGCCTGTTAAAGTTAATAGGGTAAATATTGTTGTCATCATTTTTTGTCTTAAATGACATCTTTAATATCCTAAGTTTCAGATTAAATTAACAAAAAGCTGAAATTTGATAAATAAAGTGAAACAAAACCTTTTAGGAGTGCATGGTTCCAATGTATTGTCTAAGTTTTGTTGTGTTTCGAAGCCTGTTTTCTCAGCTGTGTATTTTGAATTCCATGGAAATCATTAATATGCAAAAACGTCATATCACCCGAATTGGAGGGGCTATGGAGCTGTACTATGTACCAAATGAAAGCTTATATCCTGGACATTTTAATCATGTACATAACTTCAGTTTTTGCGACTTATGTCGCCTTTTCCTGGAGCGGGTCACATATGTACATGTACACATGATAGATTTGTAATGCTATGATCGGAAGGTATATAATGCAAAGAATTCTCGTCGTCAGCATTACAATAGCTGAGCCGATATGGTGCAAGGCGGAGAGATTGGATATTGTGGGTTTTGAAACCTTTTTTTCTTTCTAATTTCTATATTTCTAATGTTCAAGCTACATAAACATTTTCATGCGTGATAGTTTGATTGCCTTTTACCATCATAATAAATAATTATAGCAATCTCCAAATTTTGTTAAAATGATTTGAATAATTTTTTTTTTAACAGAGCAAAGGCAATAATGGAGGTATCTTTGTCTTACGCCAACGCGTTACCATGGTTACTGCACATAAAACAGGACGACACGCTGCAACTAAGAGCTCAAACAATCGTTGTGAGTAGCCCAGCCATTATCACATGGGGCCAATTTCATGGAGCTGCTAAGCAAAACAAATTGCTTAGCATGAAAATTTGTCCTTAGCAAAAACAGAGTTACAAACCAAATTTTCAGGTGGTGTAAATTGTTTGTGACTAGTATTCAGCTGGTTTTCGCTTAGCATATAAAGTACATGGAAATTTGGCTGTTAACCGTTTTTACGAAGCAAGACTTATTTGTGCTAAGCAAATTTGTTATGCTTAGCAGCTCCATGAATTTGGCCCCAGATATGGAGCTTGGTGTCCCAATTTAGTAAAAATGCAAAGAGAATCTGTTATTGGTCACTTGCTAAGTTAGGGATTTTAAAATTTTCAGCACCAAAACAATGTTTTTTGTGGGTAATTTGTCAATCACAAATCATTGGCGTACTACATGGAAACCCAAACACTATTGCACCTCACATACTTCTAATTTCCGATAACCTATGGAAAATTTGATGTATTTGGGAGATAAATTACCACTTTTAGGACACAGTTTGCCTCAATAATACATGATTTTTGTACTTTCTCATCCATAAAGTTGATTTTGTTTAACTAAGGGTTATAAAATAAATAAAATGGATGTCCGCCAGATTGTTCACCCCATTTCAGCTTTGAAGAGCTGTATCTCCGAAATAGCCTGTGCGACTTATGTCGGGTTTTGTAGGAGCGGGTCACATTATGTTCAGCCAGGTTTTATTGTTTCCCCCCCCCCCCCCCCCCCCCCCTTCAGTGTTTTATCTACCAATGTGAAGCAATGGATGGAAGTCCTGCAGAGTTTTCAACGCAATTCTACACTAGTCTTGCCTCAGTTCATGCGGATATAGTGCCAGCCCTTCTTGCCTGTTTGATGGAAGATCCCATCGTTATGAAGAAACTGCAAGGTGAAAAGAGTGGGAAATAGTTTTAAAAAATGAAAAGAATACTGTTTGAGAACCATTCAGGCCAAATTTTCTAAAAATTGGTTTCTAGTCCAAACTTTTTGAACAAGAGGATATGGGATTTTAAAATTTTTATTGACGTATATGTATAGACTTGATCGTAGAAAAGTGCCGATTAATTTTGAAAATGACTAGGATTTTCGTCAATTCTTTTTCTTTTTTATTTAAAATATAAAAAACAATACAATTTTGTTTATTTTTATGCAGCAACAAAAAAAGATGCAGAACTGGGATAAGAAACATTTTTTTATTTTTTTGGTGCCTACTGGTCAACTACTGGTTGATTCATGGAATGAATGTGGTGGTGGGGACCAGTGAGTCAGTGGACCAGTGAGATTAAATGGCGGGACGCTGGGGGAGGGAGATAGGTGTCCACCATATTTTGTATTGTTGTGACAAAAATTTGCTTAGCACAAAAAAGTCTTTCTCATTAAAAACAAGTTATCAGCCAAAATTCTACGTGTTTTTCATGCTAAGCAAAAAAACAGCTGATTATCAATCAAAAACAATAAAGATCACGTGAAAATTTGGTCTGTAACCTTGTTTTTACAGAGGACAAATTTTCATCCTAAGCAAATTTGTGTGCTTAGCAGCTCCGTGAAATTGGTCCCTGGGGCCAATTTCATAGAGCTGCTTTTTGGTGCTAAGCAAATTTGTGTGCTTAGCAGCTCTATGAAATTGGCCCTGGTGTTGTTAAAAACTGTGTCAGAATAACTTGTCTACAACTGGAAATTACACATAGTAGTGGCTGCAGCCGCTTCACATAGACCTGTGTGTTATATCTAGCCATAGCCAAGACATTCAGCCACAGCTCTTGTTATGATTGGGGCAGCCCATTAATGTTCCATGTTAGTCATAAGGCCATCATGAGAATTGACAAAGCATACTTCACTTCCCCAGATCTTCTAATTGTTTTCATTGTCTCGTTCAACCATTTATTAGGTAGCCTACCTGACAGCCAGTTAGATGTGGTATCTGCAAGGTGGGAGGAGCTATGTGGCATGGCGGTGGGGGGCTTAGCTGAACTGGTATTTATACCACTGGGTGCGGACTCGTGTGTTCAGGGCAAGCGACAGGTATGTACGGTGGTACGAACCTTGCTATCTTAGTGTGGACTAGGTAACAAACCTCAAACCTTCTGTAGACTTCGCCAAGTTCACACAAGGTTTCCCCTATTGGATAAAGAACGCTAGAAGTAAAACGGGTTAGGGTTACATATAGAAAAAGTGAAGAGGAACATCCTAGGGTATAACAGTCACAAATGTGGATTGAAAAAAACACTTCATGGTTTGAGAAATATTAGTATTTGGTGAAATTTGATCGATGGTTCTTACCCAGTTCGCGCCGGAGGACGTATATACATGCAAAGTTGTCCCCAGATTCAAAAGGAATGACGCATAAACACGTCACGAGCAAGGCCGGAAATGTCTGTCAGCAGCGAGCAAGGCCGGAAATGTGTGGTTTTGCTTCCCGGTACCATCGGCCTGAACCCGCCTCGGATCAAGTTTTGTTAATAATACAGCTCCTCGGCTGGGTGATGTTAAAATAATCCCGGCACGAACTGGTTAACTACACGAATACAAAGGATGTCCACACAGTGATAATTGGGTTTGGGGTTGGCAGGGGTAAGGTTTGGGTAGGGTGGGGTAAGGTTTGGGTAGGGTGGGGTAAGGTGAGGGGAGGGATGGGAGGTATGTGCTAGGGTAGGATGGGAAGGTAGGGTGGGGGAAGGGGCATAGGGTAGGGTAGGGTGTTGAAGGGGTGGGTGATAATGATGATGTGTTTTAGAGGAGCATATTCTTTTGAGAGGAGTAGGTTATCCTGATCCATGAATTGAAGGTTTGTTTTGACATGTTTTTTTTTTAGATGGCCAAGTGTGTGGGAGCTGCGCTTTCTCTGACCAAGCACAAGGAGTTGACACACACCTACCTCAAGTTCTTGACGAGTCCTGTCTTGTGTGAAAATGCCTTAAAGGTATCTTGATTATCTTGATCTCTCTGTTTCTGTGTTGTTGTTTTTTGCAAATTATCGAGAATTATCACAGTTAACTTGAATATATCTTTATTAACCAGTTCACGCCGGGATTATTTTAACATCGCCGAGCCGAGGGGCGGGATTATTTTTAACGAAACTCGATCCGGAGCGGGTTCAGGCTAATAGTGCCGGGAAGCACACCCACGCATTTCCGGCCTTGCTCGCTGCTGACATACATTTCCGAACTTGAACTTAGCGTGTTTATGCGTCATCCGTTTTGAATTTTTGGAAATTTTTGCGTTTATATACGTCATCCGGCGCGAACTGGTTAAAACAAAGTCACAAAAAAAAGCAACAATAAACCACTGATATCTTGTTGTCTGGCACTTTTAAAAATAGGTTAACACCTCGTATGAATGCCATGACAATTTGACTTCACAAAACATCCATTGTGATACTAGATTTAAAACACTTCTTCGACTTTTGCAAATTTGCAGTTGCGGAAAGAAACCTGCCATGGCATCACAATTTGGCGTTCATGTTCACTTTGCGCGGAGTGTGCCTAAAAAAAGTTGCAGCTTCAAACCTTGCGTCAGTCTTTTTGTTTCTTCAAAATTTGAAAACTTGATTGTCACTAAACCTCATCACGTTTAATCTGAGATGATTCTGTGCATGATACAGATGAATTCCTGAGGGTTATGAGTGAGTCAGTCACTACAGTCATGTTGAAGTTGTAGTCAAACAAAAATGGTGCGAAATACGGTACCCTCTGGAGACTTGAACACAATGGGGACAATGGGAGTGAAAAGGTCTCCAAAGGGTAATTTCTATAGATGAATAGGTCTCCATTAGGAATTTCACGAATTAGATTTTTAGATTGTACTTAAATTACTCAAAAACTGGGGTTAGAATGTGGGTTAGGGTTAGTGTTTGGGTTAGGGTATAATATAGTATATATTGGGTCGAAATTTCAACCCAGGAAAATAATTGTGGTTAAAATGGGAGCATTTTGAAAAACCTGCTCGACTTTCTAACCATTTTGTACACGAGAACAAAGCCATGTCTCCACAGTGATACAAAAACGCGAATGTTTGTACTAATTGTGTGACTTCAGAAACTCGTAAAGATATCTCTTGATATTGTTACTTTGATTGTGAATTAACTTTCGTTGTGGATCAGACGTAAATCTCACTACCAACCACATTTGTCATTTATCCCCCCCCCCCCCCTCCCTTTCTCTCTTTCTTGTAGACTGTGTACTTCTGCTGTCAGGTTTCCAAGGAGTTCTGTGAATTTCTCGCTCTCAATCAAGATTACCTCTCTATCCTCCTCTGGATCCTTCAAGGAAAGGTAAAAACCCGGGCTCAATTTGATAGCTCTGCTTACCGTTTAACGAAACAAAATCTTCTTACTGTAGCGGTCAGCGCATTTCACAAGTTAAGAGATGAATTGGGGCTTCTGCCCACGCATGCGTCTTGTAACTGAGGCTTCCGTGCTGACTGGGTTTATAGCCAAATGCAAATCTTTCTCAAGTAAAGAAAGGAATCGTGCCAAATATGGTACCGTTTGGAAGAAACGAAGCTGGCTTACAAAATTCTGCATTTAACCAGCTCTCGCCGGGATTATTTTAACATCACCGAGCCGAGGCGCGGGATTGTTTTTTAAGAAACTCGATTCGAGGCGGGTTTAGGCCGATAGTACCGGAAAGCACACCCACGCAACTATGAATCCCAATTGCAGGTTGACATAGAAGATATGTACCAGAACACCGTCTACGAGATGACTCTGCAGACACTTGCCACTATCACCACGCAGTTGGGGGACATACCCCAGTGGTGAGTATTGCACTGAATGAATCACAACACCATCTGTACGTTGACACAGAAGTTACTGGGAATACAAGTTTGCCTATATGTGACCCACTCTGCAAAAATGAGTCTGATGTGTTAAAAATGTTTTTTTCAATTTTACAGTTGGTCAGAAAAAGCAGGAAATAAGCTTTCATTTGATATATAGCACGACTCTGTAGTGTAATGCATCGTTTTTTTACAATTTTGGGAAATTTGCTATTTCTCAGTTATATTTAAAATGTCTTTGAAAAGAAATGAAGATTTAAAATTGTAGCGCTTCATCAGATGCTATGGTAAGAGAATGACAAAACCTGTATTAAATTTAATTTAGGGATCAAAACAATCTTTTCAATCGATCAGATCTGAAAATATAGGTGTGTCAGAGAAACCAAAATGCCTTAAAACAAAAATAATATTTGTTGAAAGAAAAATCACCTCCGAGACAATAAATGGCCCTTTACGTAAAAATGTATTTTCCGACATCAGACTCATTTTTGCAGAGCGGGTCACATATATTGTTTTTCTATTTCACAGCATGGTCCAGAGCAGTGTCATATTTGCAGCTATTCTACTAGATTCACAGGTTGCAAGTCAAACGGTAAAGCCAGTTCATTGTTTTATAACCATAAACTGAAATCAATCACCATAGGATTTGGTTGTTGCATACATGTTTTGTTTTTTTTGTTAAGATGCAATCAATTTAATATTTCAAATTTAATTTTGTAAAAGGTTTGCCGAATTTGAAAATAGCGACAAATGCTAGTTGTTTCGGAAGCAAAGAATAATACTCATCACAGATTTAAACAAAATTTTGGTATTTATTGGAATTTGGGATGGGACAAAATCTGTGCTAGCACCTTGCCAATAGAATTACCGTGTCCCCCCCCCCCTACCCCTACCCCCTACCCCCACCCCCTACCCCCACCCCCTACCCCCACCCCCTACCCCCACCCCCTACCCCCTACCCCCACCCCCTACCCCCACCCCCTACCCCCACCCCCACCCCCTACCCCCACCCCCTACCCCCACCCCCTACCCCCACCCCCTACCCCCACCCCCTACCCCCACCCCCTACCCCCACCCCCTACCCCCACCCCCTACCCCCACCCCCTACCCCCACCCCCTACCCCCACCCCCTACCCCCACCCCCTACCCCACCCCCTACCCCACCCCCTACCCCACCCCTACCCCACCCCCAACTTGCAAAGATTTTGGAGAACAAAAAGTTAACCAGTTCGCGCCGGGATTATTTTAACATCGCCGAGCCCACGGGCGGGATTATTTTTAACGAAACTCAATCCGAAGCGTGTTCAAGCTGATAGTGCCGGGAAGCACACCCACGCATTTCCGGCCTTGCCCGCTGCTGACATACATTTCCGAACTTGAACTTGGCGTGTTTATCCGTCATCCGTTTTGAATCTGGGAAAATTTTTGCGTTTTTATACGTCATCCGGCGCGAACTGGTTAAATGAGATTTGAAGGTTTGAATGGCCAAAAGGCAATAAGTTAAGAAGGTAAAAAGTAAGAATTTTGAGCCTAAATTGATATCCACGATTTTGTTACCTTGCGCCTTCAGACGGCGGCAGCTTTGCTAGTCAGTCAGCTGTTGTACCACGGCGTGTCCATTGAGATGCCAACGGAGGATTTGTTAGCCGCCGTCCACTCAGCACTCACGGATCTCAGTCAGGTACAGTCTTAACGTCTGCAGAACTGTCAGATTGTAGGATTCCCTAAACACGCAGAGTCATGTCAACATAAAAGGTTTTGGAGCGACTTCAGACCATACAAGAGATTTTATTTTATTTTCAGTCAGGTACAGTCTTAACGTCTGCAGAACTGTCAGATTGTAGGATTCCCTAAACACGCAGAGTCATGTCAACATAAAAGGTTTTGGAGCGACTTCAGACCATCCAAGAGATTTTATTTTATTTTCAGACAGATTAAATTTCTGTATTGATTTTTTTGATTTACAAGAATCGGATTATCTGCAGAAGTTTGTCGAAAAATCCAATCTTTGTTTAATATTCTTTGTTTGTATGACCCTGGATTGCCAATTTTAACGCACACAAATACTGCAATGGAAGTTATCCAAGATGTTTGGGAATGATAACAGTGTAGACAAGGGTCGTTTTCCAAACCCCAGCTTCGTCTCTACCTTTGGCTTTGTTCATGCAGTTTGGCAATGATGATGGAGACGAAGCCTAAGCTGGGGTTTGGAAAACGGCCTAGCATTGTTCCTGCACGACAATACTAAGTAAAGGCTTGACAGAACCTCATCGTTACCAGCACAATAACTCATCATTACCAATGCAATAACTCATCATTACCAACACAATAACTTCTCTGACTGGTTCTTGTCTGCAGATCTGTGTACGATGCCCATTTGACTACGGGGTACTAGACGGTCTACTTCTCCTGCTATGCCAGTTCTTGAGTGTCGGTCCCAGCGCTGTAAGCCGGCTGCTGATAGAGTCTGGCGTCTGGCTGAAACTGTGGCACAGGTGAGGATCTTACCTCCAAGCATGTATTACTTCCAATACTGTATTACAAAATCAGGTATTTTATATGTGACCGGCTCTACAAAAAAGGGTATTAAGTCGCGCTGTGCACTATCATATAATGGCCCGCTCAACATTGAGAGGGTAAACATTTCATCAAAATGTGATTTTCATTTTTTTGTTATGAATATGAATGACATCTTTAATACCTACAGTTTCAGGTTTCATTCAAAGAAATGTTGATTTTGATAAATAAAGTGGAAAAAATACCATTTTGTGTGCATCGTTTTGTTGTAGTACAGCAGAGCCGGCTATTTCAAAGCCTGTTTTCTCAGTTGTGTAATTTGAACTCCAAGAAAGTAATCAATATATGTAAACACGTCATATCTCCAAAATGAGAGGGGCTATTGAGCTCTATTATATATCAAATTAAAGCTTATGTTGTGGACGTTTTGCCCATGTATATAACTCAATTTATTTTGTTGCGACTTAATACACCTTTTTGTAGAGCCGGTCACATATGTGGATTGGGTTTTCAGTCTCTGTCTGATTCCGTGGATTTTCCCGAGGATATTCATCTGGGGTTTTCCTCCTACCTCTAAAACTAACCAACTTCTTCTCATTGTCTTCTCTCTACAGGTTTCTTCAGGCTTACGAGGGATCCTTGGTTTCATTACCAGAAATAAATAATAATATAGTCTTGTTTTAGACGGGTTCGAATCCCCCCTGAGGCAATATGTGGATTGGGTTTTCAGTCCCTGCCTGATTCCGTAGACTTTCTCGAGGATATTCTTCTAGGGTTTTCCCCCTACCTCTTAAAACTAACTTCTTCTCATTGTCTTCTCTCTGCAGGTTTCTTCGGGCTTACGAGCTACAGTGCCTAGATAGGGCGTTTTTGAAGAATCCTTGGTTTTATTACGAGAAAGAATTAATACTAATGATCTTGAATTGGACGAGATTGCAAACTGGAAGATTGGTTTTGTCTCTGTTGTTCCTCAGATTATTACAGACCCTAGGAGCCCTCCAGCCTGATGACCTACCTCTTGAGGACATAGACGATGAGTTGGCTGATTGCGGGCCTGTCGCCTCCCAGCCAGAGTGGGGCCTCATCTCACCGTCGGGCCTCATGGCATCGTTACAGATTGTAACCATCGTCTTCACCCAGGTACAGGACAGGAGTTTATTTAAGATCGTATGTGGACCTGTGAAAATACCGGCGGGGCCCGGGCCCTTAAACTGCAATGGAAATGGCCGGCCTTGCGAAACCGGCCTTGCGGCCTTGCTCGTGGCGTGTTTATGCGTCATCCGTTTTGAATCTGGGGAAAACTTTGCGTTTATATTCGTCATCCGGCGCGAACTGGTTAACGAATCCACAATGGCGACAATGATTTTGTTTAAAGATTTGATGTGTGGAGTGGTTCCGGGTTTTTTGGTTTTTTTGTACTGCACTGGATTACACGATCTTGTGTATAAAACAAACGGGCCTTTGAGTTTAGGGTCACCACTCACCAAAGAAAGTCTTGGAATTTCAGGCATGTCTTCAAATTTTCTTCAATTTTTTAAGATTCATAAGAGTTGCTTTAAAACCACCTTTAAATTTGTTGTCCATCTCAAATTTTATGACCTATCCCAGAAAATTCTGAAAATGTTGACGTGATCTTAGGTAGAAATATTGACATTATGTTCTTCATTGTATACGTCTCCAATTAAGGACCCCCTTTTGTCCCACTTTTGTTTGTACTTTAACTTTTTTAGAAGACCTCCCATAGGTTTTGTACACGTAATTTATTCAAATTGTATTTCAAAAAAAGTTGTGATATTCATTGTTTTGTGCACGTAATTTATTCAAATTGTATTTTAAAGAAAGTTGGGATATTCATTGTTTTGTGCACGTAATTTATTCAAATTGTATCTCAAACAAAGTTGTGATATTCGTTGTTTTGTGCACGTAATTTATTCAAATTCTTTCTCAAAGAAAGTTGTGATATTCATTGTTTTGTGCACAAAATTTATTCAAATTCTATCCCAAAGAAAGTTGTGATAATTATTGTTTTATCTGACTTGACTAGGAGCCGTACCAGTGTGTTCCCCTCCTGTGTAACTCTGACGGTGTCGTTATGCTGAGTCTGACTACACTACTCTCGAGAGACTTCCTAACGTTCCTGTCTACAAGGTCGGCAGTTTCAATATTTCAGTTTACCTCAAACACAGAGGACCGTTTACCCATTCCAATTGGTCGAGAGATCGAGAGGTCGTATGTGGGTGGTTTTAAATGGCCGATATAAACACAAACTGGTTTTAAACACCCTTTTTCTGTTGTCAAATTGTTTTACCCTTTTATTGGTTGAACTGTTACACTGCATGCGCATATTGTCGTGTTTTACTATAATGACCGAGGATACACTATTGTGTTTCTCTTTGTTCCGCAATACTGATGATGCCACTTTACATAATAACAATAATGAAAAAAAACATAGAGACTTAGGAAGACAATCCCATAGGAATGTACACAAACTTAAAACAGTCCTAACTTGTTTACCCTAACCCTTTTCTCTAAGATCTTTGAGATTTATGCTTTTTAGATCCCAATATGTCGTTCTAGAGCAAAAATAACTCCCAAATATCGGGTTTTTTAAGGTAGACACTTAGACACTTAGGGAGACACTGAAATGTCTCCCTGAGTGACACTGTCTCCTTATTACCTAAAAACTTACGCTAATTTGTCTCCCTAAGTGCTCAGTTAGTGAAATAATAATAATAATAACCGTTCTTATATAGCGCTTTCCGTCGTATCAACAATCTCAAAACGATTTACAAATATTACCCCGTTCACCAGGCCCTGGACCACGCGGCAGCCATTTATAGGTGCTCAACCGACCCTAACAGGTATCCATTTATACTCTTTGGTGGAGAGAGGCAATTGTAGTTAAGTGTCTTGCCCAAGGGTACAAACACCATGTTTCTGGCAGGTTTCGAACCCACGCACCATCGCACATGAGTTAAACACTGTAAACACTGGGCCCTGGAATTTTACGCTCGGTTCAGACAGGCGTTCCACAGTCGCGCCGAACCAAATTGAAATCAAGTCGCTCCTGAGTCGCTCTAACAACTCCAGCAGTTGATCGTTCGCCGTCTGGCGCGCCTTGTCGCCCTTATTCGTTTCAGACGTCGGACTCAATTCACTCATTTGGTTCGGCGCGACTGTCAGGTTATCATGCTAGACTGGTGTTTGTTTTTATTGTATCTCAGTAACGGCAGTGAGCAGGATCCATCGTCTATGATTGTAGACATCATTCTCAACGTCTCCCAACTTCTGTGTTTCCCGTTCGCCCTGGACACCCACGATATGTTGATGGAAGCCATTCTATCCAGCTTACAGCAGAGCCACGTCCTGACGAGACTCGTCAACGCTTGCATGCTGTACCTGAAACCCGAGGAGATGGAAGTACCACTAGGTGAGATTCGCATTAACTACTTCAAGTCGAATGACGCGTACACACGCGAAGGTTTTGCGGTATTCAGAACGGATGACAAATAAAACACACAACGAGCGAGGCCAGTTATATTTGTCGGCTCGCGGCGAGCGAGGCCGGAAATATCAGGGTGTGCTACCCACAGATGACGGCCTGAACCCGACTGTGATTGCGGTTCGTAAAAAACAATCCCGCGTCTGGTCCCAGTCAATGTCAAAGTAATCCCAGCGTGTACAGGTTAACCAGTTTTCCCCAGATTCTAAACAAATGACGCATAAACACGCCACGAAAAGGCCAGAAATGTCTGTCAGCAGCGAGCAAGGCCGGAAATGCATGGGTGTGCTTCCCGGTACTATCAGCCTGAACAAGCCTCGTATCGAGTTTCGTTAAAAAAAATTCCGCGCGTCGGCTCGGTGATGTTAAAATAATCCCGGCGCAAACTGGTTAAAGGCAAAATGTATCATTTGTAGCTATCTAAAAAATTTATCAACCAAACTTTAGGCCAAAAAAAGGGTTGGGTTCCAAATTTATGAAATCTCAATTGAAATTAAATTTGACGTCATTGGCAAACTTTCTGATTTGCCAACTTTTTATATATTTTTTTTGTCAGGATTGTTGTCTCGATTTGTGCTGAGCCATGATGCCTTCGTCACCGAGTTCGCCGAGGCAGTGGCTCACCTAAAGGTGAGTTTTATGTCTGAGTGTTTTGCGTATTTTGTGAACTTTCTTAATCCATGTTGACTATTCCTATCCCGTAACTCCGTAAGGATCCCATGTACTCATTCGAGATCTGTCATGTCAAATAAAAATGTTTTAGAATCGGTGTCACCCTATGCCAAGGAAATTAAACACACAACTCGATGTTCTCTAAGGGCTTGCGAACAAAAATTCACAGGCTTGCTCCCTTCTCTTCAAGTCACGAAATTATCGGTCCTAATCCTCTATAATCCCAACAGGCTGACCCCTTCCTGAAATCCCTGCTATCTGTGGAGTGTCGTGGCCGAGCGGTTAAGAACCCGGTTTTCTGTTCCGCAGAGCGTGAGTTCGAGTCCCGGTGTCGACACGTGTGTCCTTAAGCAAGGCAATTAAACCACTATTGCTTCGTCCTTCGGATGGGACGTAAAGCTGGAGGTCCCGTGTGTTGTGTAATGCACGTAAAAGAACCCAGTATACACTTATCGCTAAGAGGAGGGGTTTTCCCCGGTGTTCCTGGCACTGGCTGCAAAGTGCGCCGCTGACAGCGCAGAGAGCGTCATTTAATGGCGGATACGTGCGCTTTACAAATGTCCATTATTATTATTATTATATCCCCACACAGTCCTCAAATCATGGGATTACCATTATTTATTTGAAATGACCAATACTTCCTTAATCCTGTTTAATCCCGGCAGGCTGATCACTTCCTGAACTCCCTACTATCTTCGCACAGTCCTTAAATCATGGGTTTACCCATATTCTTTGGGATGACCAATACTTCCTTAATCCTGTTTAATCTCGACAGGCTGATCCCTTCCTGAACTCCCTGCTATCTCCGCATAGTCCTCAAATCATGGGATTACCAATATTTTTTTGGGATTACCAATACTTCTCTAATCCTCTTTAATCCCGACAGGCTGATCCCTTCCTGAACTCCCTACTGTCCCCGGACAGTCCTCCCCAGGTCCAAGGTGATCTCCTGAGCATATACAGTCATCTTGCCAGGAGCTCGTCCGTGCATCTCATGATGTTGAAACAGGTTCTGCAAGGGAAAAAAGGTTAGAGCTGCATTAAGCCCTAAGCTTTTTGAAATAGAGACCCGCTCCAGGAAAAGGTGACATAAGTCGCGCTATGCATTTATGAGTAATGGCCTGTTAAAGTTATTAGGGTAAATATTTTTGTCAAAATTTGATTTTCATTTGTTGTCTTAAATGACATCTTTAATATCCAAAGTTTCTGATTTAATAAACAAAAAGCTGTAATTCGATAAATATAAAAGTGAAACGAAACCTTTTAAGAGTGCATGGTTCCAATGTATTGTCTTAGTTTTGTTGTGTTTCGAAGCCTGTTTTCTCAGTTGTGTATTTTGAATTCCATGGAATCCATTAATATACAAAATCATCATATCTCCGGAACAGGAGGGGCTATGGAGCTGTACTATGTACCAAATGAAAGCTTATATCCTGGACTTTTTATTCATGTACATAACTCTATTTTTAGTTTTTGCGACTTATGTCACCTTTTCCTAGAGCAGGTCACATATGTGACCTGCTCCCACAAAACCAGACATAAGTGGTTTTTTTTTTTTAAAGTAAGATATTGTTATTTCCATTTAGTACACATCTTCAGCTTTCATTTGGTACCCAAACCACCTTTATACCATACATAGTTCCAATTTTATGAGGTTTTTAAGACTGAGTGTACACGCGATTCTATGGGAATCAAATAAATTACCACTCATAAAACACCAAGAATTTTCACGGAGACTTAAAGGTAGAATTTAAAGGATTTAAACGAGGATTTAAAGATTAAACTGCATTTTCATTGTTCAATAACTCGTAGTAAGAGACTTGCGTATTTGTATATAGATGGTATCAACACCGTGTATATTTTTATCGGCCTGAAAACATAATGATGAGATTTTTTTTCTGTTTTCTGACTGACAAGACAAGTGCTAGTTTTGAAATGTTTTACTTAATGACTTGGTGCCCGTCAGGTGACTACGCATGCTTACAGCAGCTACTCACCAGCGACGATACGACGGTCCGTGCCCGATCCTGCGGCATGCTGGGTAATCTCATGAGACATTCCAACGGGTTCTACGCCGTCCTGAAGAAACGGGAGGAACTGGTGGCGTCGCTGCTGGGATGTCTGACGAGCCAAGACCCCGACGTCAAGAAGGTGAAGGAGATCGGTTCTCTCAGAACGTCTTGAAAACTCAAGTCTTGAGATTCATGGAATCGTTTGAATTTGTGGAATTCTTGGTTTTTAACTATCAAAATAAAGCACAATTAAGGGTTTCAGTCCCGCCTTGCCAATTTCTTTGTTCACTTTGAAATTTATTGTAATAAAGTGTTAAATAAAGTAGTTTTAAAGTTCATCAAAGAAATTTACTGGAGTAATTTGAACCTGCGACCTCCGGATTCCCGCTCCAGTGCTCTACCTGACTGAGTTGTTTTTTACGGAGCTGCTAAGCACGGAAATCTGCTAAGCACGGAAATCTGCTAAGCCGGGAAAACTGCTAAGCCGGGAAAATAGTTGCTTAGCAGTAACAGATTACCAGCCAAAACATCATGCAGTGTGTATTGATGAGACGGTTCCCAGCTGGTTTTACACTTGGCACATAAATTTGCTAAGCAGCATTTTGTGTAAAGCAGCTTTGTGATATTAGGCCTAGAACGGTCAGTCCATTTCAACTCTTTGTTTTTTTTGTTTTTGGTATGGCAGGCTGCCAGCTATGCAGTAGGCAACGCGGCTTATCACAGTGCGGACTTGTACACCATGTTAGCCGACGGCATACCGTCCCTTGTCCAACTACTCAAAGACCCACAGGGACGGACCCGATGCAATGCTGCCGGTAAGATATCAGTGGCGTTATTAAATACGTCCCAAATTCGCTAATTTCAGGATTGAAGTTTTTCTATAACATACAGTGCAAATGTTGCAGTATAGTGAGCTGTTGTGCGACTGCGTTTAGTGCCGCGCTAGTTAGGGCAAAATTCTCGCACGCGCGTTTTTGTTACGTTACCGGAAGGTCTGAAAATGCAGTTGGCGTTACGTAACCTCGGTGGAATAACTTGAGCTACTTTTCACCGCTCAGTGACAGCGTAACTTTCTCGTCTGAACGTAAGCATATTTACGGATTAGGATTTTCTTATCTAAATGGCACAAGGCTAATTGCTTTTTTTATTCAGTTGTGCCTCCGTCTAAATGTACACTTAGATCATGAATTTATCTTGCAAGGCTTTGGACAATACTCCGTAAACAGTGTCTATAAGAATTATGCCAGTGAAATGTCAAACGCAGTTATAGAAGGAACATCTGGCCAAGCATTGTTTTATTTCCGTCATCAGGTGCTCTGGGTAACCTTGCTAGACACTCCTCGAAGTCGTGCCCCGCTCTCAACAAAAATAAGGCACCAGAAAGGTAAGATTTTAATAACCAGTTTGCGTTGGATTCAGCATATACACGCAAAGTTTTTCCCGGATTCAAAAATCACAGATAAACACGTCATGAGCAAGGCCGCAACAAATCTGTGAGCGAGGCTGGAAATCTCAGGGCATGCTACCCACAGATGCTACCCTGAACCTGTCTCGGATCGAGGTTCGTGAAAAATAATCCCGCGTCTGGGCCCGGTTAATGTCAAAATAATGGGCGAACTGATTAAATAAAGGGGCATCCATCATGAAATCTCAAAAGAATATAGGATATCAATTAGCAATCTGTAGAAAAATCTGACATATTATTTTGTTTTCTTTTTCGGTTTGAATTTGCGTTGGGTGGTCTTCTCTAGCTTGTTAGAGATAGCTTGCCACGATACCCAACACAGCGTACAGGAGGTATGCTTGCTGTCACTGCGTTCAATGGCTCGGCATTCACAGCTCACACAGGTAGGAAGTGGGAAAGAAAGAACAAAGTTCGTTACTGTCCTCAGGTGGAATTTTATTTTTAAATTCTGGTATAAAAGTCCGAGGGAAAAAAACAGGGAAAAAAAGTAAAAATCTCGGACAATTTGAAAGAAATCAGGTTTCTACTGTCGTAGAAATAGTATGAAAAAAAATCATGGTGTGAAATTTTTTGGGACAAAATTGAGAAGTCGGCATGAATGGGAAAAATATGGGAAAATATGGATGAAAATTTAAGTCAAAGGAAAAAGTGAAATGTTGTGGGAAAACTATGGGAAACTTCATGGCATTCCAAGTCAAAAGAAATAATGTAAAAGTCTCGCTTTAGTCAAGTCCAATTTCACACAAAAAACACTTGGCTTTTTAACCCGGTTGGTAGGACACTGGAGTGATAGATCAGAGGTCTTGAGTTCAACCTCTGGCTTAGACAGATTTGAAATGCACATTAAAAAATCATCAAAGTTGAAGCATTCTGCGTGTTATTAATTATTTTTTTGTCTGCAGGGGCTACTCAAACAGCACGCCATCGAAAAACTCACCCATCTCTCTGAGGATATCCAAACAGCGGCCCCCGGTACGCCAGGCAGTTTGTTGTCAGCAAGGAGCGACAGGCAGAATAGCGCACGGCAAAATAGCGCACGACAAAATAGTGCACGGCAAAATAGTGCACGGGGTAATAGTGCCTCCGTCATTGCGCATCACTGCAGCAAGTTGGTTATGATGCTCAAACGATCGGCGAGTGCTGTGTAAGAGAGGGTGTGGTTTTAAGGCCACGCCCCCAATCAGGGGTAATAGTGCCTCCGTCATTGCGCATCACTGCAGCAAGTTGGTTATGATGCTCAAGCGATCGGGGAGTGCTGTGTAAGAGTGGGTGTGGTTTAAAGGCCACGCCCCCAATCAGGGGTAATAGTGCCACGGTCATGATGCTTAAGCGATCAGGGAGTGCTGTGTAAAAGTAGAAGACTGGGTGTGGTTTAAAGGCCACGCCCCAAATTGGGAAGAGGCGATGATAGACAACTTTGTTAATATTCAACATGGCAGGACTTTGTCTTCATGGGTCAGAAAACGCCTCACATTTGCCGGTTGGTTTTTTGGTGGTTTTTTTGCGCATTCAAAATACACAAATGTATAAAAATTGGTTTTTCGTTCTCCAACATGTTTAGAAACAAGGTCCTCAAAGTCCCTTATTACCAAATAACCCATAACAAAATTAATTAGGAGGTTCGGGGGGTCAGGTGGATATTGTTCCTCACATTTCTACCTAGCTTCTTTAAACTAGAATGTACGTCCACTTTTTAATGGGATATTTGAAGTTATATTATAAACAGTGTTAGGCAACATTTTCTTGCAATAATTGTATGCATTTTTTGTTCACCATTTTCCCATGCTTTTATATTATTGGTTTTAGAAATTGTTTCCCCCGAATGCCAAACTTTGAAACAGTATTTGTGCCAATGATTGCCTTAAGGTAATGCTAATGCTGCAGCCACTAAATAGTAACGCCGTGTGTGAATTATGAGAAAAAAACTTGCGACTGCTTTTTAAAATTGTAATATACAAATGGAAAATATTGTTGTGTGTACAAATTTGCAATCCAAAATAAATGTATAAATGGTGTGACACTGTATTACCAATAGTATGATTAATGATGTGCGTGACAAATAAATAAGAACCATATATTTGTTGTTTTGCCCTCCATAGTTTATTTATACAAACATACATAATTACACTATGATGTCCAATGAACATGCAATTGGGACGTATACATACAACTCTCAACAAAATATAAGATAAATGTTCACCATTTAAATTATTTACAACAAAGAAAACTACTCTGTTAAAAGGAATTATAGGAAATTTTCGTCAACAAAGTAACAATACCAATCGATGGTTACATGTTTAATACAAGCGGCCGTTTGGCTACAAAAGCACTGAAAAAAATTAGAACTTCATTGACAATAAATACATTACCATTTTAACATATTTTCTTTTAATATGTCGTATATCAGAAACTGGTAAATCAAACCTGCGTTTGAATTTCACTTATTAAAGATACTGACAATTTGGGAGACCGCCAACATAAGGGCAAGCTAGCTCAGTTGGTAGAGCGCCAGTCCAATATTCCAGAGGTCGCAGGTTCGAGTCCCGCCTTGCCTTGCCAATTTCTTTGAAATTTATTAATCATGATTGACAAAGCCAAAACGTAAAGAAACGGCTCATGTGAACTTTATTAACCAAGTACTCGTAGCAGATTTTCTACAGTGGGGCATATAGAGTTCAATTTCACATTTAGGTTTAGTTGTGCATTCTGATGGTCGACAATATGTGACCTGTTCCAACGAAACCCGGACAAAGTCGACTTTTTAGTTTTTCAGATTTTGCTTTTTTCAAATGCTCTAGGTTCTCAGCTTTAAAATGATGTATCATTTACATATGTACCCCCACCCTATCTTGTCTGGATTTAGTGATAAAACCCTGACAACCTAATTATGAGATAAACAGCTTTGAAGTTCAGAAAAGCGTATTATTTCTGTACACAAATGTTTCACAAAATTGACAAAAAAACACACTTCTGGTAGACAGATTTTGTTCAAATTTGAGGAGATTGTAGATTAATAGTGAGTGACTTAGGAAAACCTAAAACCTCAAAATGGTAAAATCCATCCCGAAATGACTTCAGGAGTACATTGTGACAAAACACATTGTGCGACTTTGTTCGGGTTTCGTTGGAACAGGTCACATATGTGACCCACTCTGCAAAAATGAGTCTGATGTCGCAAAATAAATGTTTACGTAAAGGGCTATTTATTGTCTCGGAGGTGATTTTTCTTTCAACAAATAATATTTTTGTTTTAAGGCATTTTGGTTTCTCCGACGCCTATATTTTCAGATCTGATCGATTGAAAATATTATTTTGATCCCTAAATTAAATTTAATACTGGTTTTGTCATTCTCTTTATACCATAGCATCTGATGAAGCACTACAATTGTATATCTTTATTCCTTTTCAAAGACATTTTTAATATAACTGAGAAAAAGCAAATTTTGAATTTTTTTTAAAAGACCAATGCATTACACCACAGAGTTGTGCCTTATATCAAACGAAAGCTTATTTCCTGCTTTTTCTGACCAACTGTAAAATTGAAAAAAACAAAACATTTTTAACACATTAGACTCATTTTTGCAGAGCGGGTCACATATGGTACTGAAGGGTTTCTACAAAGTGCACCAAGCCAAATTTGCTTCATTTCCTGTAGAACGCCCCTGCTCGGACAGTTAACGAGAGGGCCAAGTTTGAACGAGTTCAACCGGACTTTTGTTTTAGTACAGTTATTGCTGTGACAATTACACATCCTCTCTGTAGGGTTGTGGGTGGCTTCTAGTTTTAACGGAATGCAAACCACAAAATGAATATGAGACAGACTGCAATGACTCCAGCCAAGATGAGAGAATCTCTCCTTTTCTTGAGATTTATTCTCTGCACGAGACTGTTGATGAGGGGGAAGCGATCTGGTTAGGTGACAAGTCAAGGAATTGAAATCATCAAAAGAATTGGTCCTGAAACTATACCCAGCGACGTATGGGACCGAGCGACTCCACCCTTAGTCACCTATACACTCCCTAGACTATTGTTAAACGCACCCATCCTAAAAAGAGACCACAACGAAGGGGGGGGGGGGGGGGGGGGGGGGGGGGGGGGGGGGGGGGGGGGGGGGGGGGGGGGGGGGGGGGGGGGGGGGGGGGGGGGGGGGGTCTTTCCGTCCCTTGATTGCTTTATGTGCCTGAGATCACCCCAACCTCCCATAATTGTGTACGCTTTTAAAAATCTTGATAATAATGGATGGCCCCTTTAATACCGATAAATTATAAAAAACAAACATTTGTTCACATCTGATGTGGCAGTGAGTTTTACCCCTCTCGATAATGATTTTAGGCATCAAATTTGCATCCAAACTACTATCAACTGGCACAAAAATACATGTTGCAATTCACTGCGGGACATCAGGGGCCAATTTCATAGAGCTGCTAAGCACAAAAGTTTGCTTAGCATGAAAATTTGTCCTTGGCACAAACAAAGTTACAGACCAAATTTTCACGTGATCTTTATTGTTTTTGATTGATAATCAGCTGGTTTTTTGCTAAGCATGAAAAATGTAGCATTTTGGCTGGTAACCTGTTTTTGAGCAAGACCTTTTTGTGCTAAGCAAATTTTAGTCCTTAGCAGCTCTATGAAATTGGCCCCAGGTCCCACGCAAGCTTCAGAACTTTAGGCATAAAGATCCTTGAATAGATCTGAAGAACATTTTGTGAAAAAAAAAAACCTTCGGTAAATATCAAAGACAATTTGAAAAGGATACTGGCCATGTTGGTAACGCCGTTGGTGATTTTCTTAAGCGTGCCTCGCTGTGACATCATATTCTCCTTTGTTGCTATGGCAACCCTGCAAAAAACGAAACGGGAACGCACTATTTTTACTTGAGGCTGGTGTCAATTTCTTGGTTACCAATCACGGACCAACAGAAAGCCGTAAACAAATATATCCAGTTTTCCATAGGTTTGTGCACAAACATGGATGCGCCCAGCAGGCATCACTTTGTACACTGAGTCGGCGTTAAATGGGTTAACCAGTTCGCGCCGGATGACGAATATAAACGCAAAGTTTTCCCCAGATTCATAACGGATGACGCATAAACACGCCACGAGCAAGGCCGGAAATGTCTGTCGGCAGCGAGCAAGGCCGGAAATGCGTGGGTGTGCTTCCCGGTACTGGCGGCCTGAACCTGCTTCGGATCGAGTTTCGTTACAAATAATCCCGGCGCGAACTGGTTAATATAGCTCTATGGGTTAAACTAACCTGTGTTTACTATAAATGGACAAGTGAAAAGAAAGAAAAAAAATAAAAACTTTCTCACCCTATTGTTTCATCTGCAATTCTGTCCGCACTGTAAAGCAAAAAAACAAACCATAATTGTAGTTTCAAACCCAAGTTTACTCAATTTTCTGGGAGTTTTTTCTAAACAAATTACTGTATTTACACCGAACAGATTGTCTTTATAGAATTTTGTTGCGATTCCCCGGAACTCACTTTCGTATGTGTTCGTTCTCCTTGAGATAGAGATCCGTCCTCCGATTCAGACCCGACGAGTTCTTGTAAGAGTCAATCTCTCTCCTGACTGAGCCCAGGAGGTCTTCTCTCTCCCGACACGCTGAGATGTTAGCCTGTGTCTTCTTGAACTCATGGCTGTAATCCTGCAAGATGTCGCGGTGGCGCTGTAAGGTGTGCAGGAGCGCTGCGCTGGGCGCGGCGGAGGAAACGTTGGTGGCGTAGTCGGCCATCTTATCGTTGATGTCTGACAACTGTGATAATATTTTTTTTTTTGTTAAACGACCAAACGGGATTCAAACTGGGAACTTCTCGGTACTCCACTAGGAGTCTTGAAACTAGACGGTGTGAAGGGTGCAGACTGATGACCCGCCCTCAATTGCAAAAAAAATGACTTCATGGTTTCTGAGAATCTATTCTGAGGTTGCTATCTATCAATACATTGCTCCTTCGCGTAATCTGGGGCCAATTTCATAGAGCTGCTAAGCACAAAAGTTTGCTTAGCACAAACAAGTCTTGCTTAGTAAAAGCAGGTTGCCAGCCAAAACTCCATGTGCTTTTAATGCTAAGCAAAAACCAGCTAAATACCAGTCACAAACAATATACAATACCTGAAAATTTGGTTCGTAACCCTGTTTTTGCCAAGGTAGAATGTTCATGCTAAGCAAATTTTTGTGCTTAGCAGCTCTATGAAATTGGCCTCTGATCTTGATCAAGTGCTTGGTCCTGAGTCTGACACGCATGGTGCTATCTCTAATGCTTAATCTTAATCCTCATTGCTTTCTTGCTATTACAGGCTTCTAAATATTCCCAAATGCCCCATATTCCCAGTGCAAAATAATGGGTTTTGGGGGTTTTTTTTGGGGGGGGGAGGTTATAGATTTGAGTTATGTACGGAAGACACTTAATACTAACCGGTGTAGCGGTTCGCGTTATTTTTTTTCAGGAGCTGGGTTGTGCGTGAATGTATATTCATGAGAAAGAGCACTGACAACTCATATACGTTAACCCTAACCCTGCCAGACCCAGCACAGTCCATCTGTGGTGATTGCTTGACCTTGCTGGACTCTGCACACAAGTCAATGTGACAAAGTATGCAATCTGTTGCGTCTGGCAGGGTTTCTAGCCAAAATACCGAGGGTTAGGGTTAAAGAACTATAAAGAATTATAAAGAACGCTTCCTCAACCAACTCGCCAATAGCATAGTTGGTA